>OZ024925.1:4316336-4922923 GCA_964017225.1 Netelia inedita
CCTTTTCATTTTATAATGCTCAGTATCACTTTGAAGTAGTTGCCTTAACATTAGACAATTCTGAGAAATTAAAATTAAAGCAAAAACGAAGTTGCCTAAGCAGTAAGGTATTTTCCATCACTAGGTAAAAATTGCGAAATATAATGACCATTTGTTAAAAATAAACAAAAATAAATTAAAATTTCTCAATGGTGGGCAGTGATGAGCAAATTGATCGCAATATTTTGAGCCCAGAAAAGATTCCGGTCGTACTTGGATAACTTAGAAATCGTCAAATTAGTGTTTGTTATGAAATTGTTTAATAACTTTTTTTTTAATAATTGCGAGCGCTAGAGCAATTTTATATTCTTGATGAGCAAATTGCGAGCAATTTTTTGAGATATAATTCATTGAAATTGCTTCTAGTTCGGCGCTAACTTGACTCATGTTACAAATTTTGAGAAAAGTTACTCTCAATTCACCATCTTCATTATCAACAGAAGAACAGATCCCTGAATAAGGATATTCTGCTCTTCGTGCTACATATTTAATCAAAATATAGGCACCACAGTTATAATCATTTCGCAAACAAATGATTGCACACTATAACAAGTAATAAACTCGATCAGAAATAAATAAATCATCAGTTCCCTGGTAAGACGGCAGTCCTTTGGTGCAATCTCAGACAGCGGACTGACGACAAAGTACTGACGAATAGGACATTAATTTGAGATTATACTAAAAACTTATGTGTTTATCAGTATTTTTAATTATAAAGATGGTATATTTTTACAAATTACATGTAATCATGCATAAATTTAAAGAAAACATAGGTACTAGAGGAAATAAAGGATTACCAGAGTACTGACAATTTGACTGAATCAGCATGTGCACACGCGGTAACAACGACGCTAGCACTTGCCTCGACATGGCTGCCGTCAATATGGTGCGCTTTGCAGTTAACTTTAGTACCAACATTCAACACTGAACAATGAGTTGATCGTAGTTCGGCAATATTTTGGGGGAATTTCAAATTTCAACTTGGCACAAAGGACTGATGGGTAAAAGTGATGACAAAGTTTGTAAATTTTTTAAAAATAGCTTTTTACAGATTCTATAAATAAACGTGTGAATTATATTAATAAATGTTTTACAGAATATATAATAATAATCAGATTAACAATAAACACGGAATATTTTGTTATACAAGCTCCTGATTAAGCGTTTTTGTGATTATGACACGCCAGGGTACTGATGTTTTGAGCATTCATTGCGTTATTTTACTAATTAGCTTTTGAAGTATGTAATTCAAATTGAATGGATACATGGCGAGGATCTAGGAATTTCATAATATATTGTCGCAGAATAAAGTGCATAAATATTTTCGTAGTTATTGGCCGATGACAGCGAGTTGCCCAATTTTTGTATATTCACCCATATATGTTTTTTTATCTTATTTTATTTCTTGACGCTATTTTTTATTCCATTTTTTTGCATCTCTATATAGAAGAACGACAGACGAATTGATTAACAAAGATTTTGAAAATATTGCGCATAGTTACACAAATAATTAGTGGTTAAGTGGATGTGCTGTATTAGCAGCAAAAAATAACAATGTCAATTATATAAATTTCACGATTCAAAACAAAATACCAGGAGAAGCTAAAACGTACAAGTCGGTTGATACTTTAATGAATCAAGAAAAAGTTTTTAATTATCCAACTGAATTCTTGATTTCGCTTGATTTGCTAGGCACACCGCCACATGTTTTAACATTGAAAATTGGCCTGCCTATCATTCTTCTACGAAACATCAATCCACCACTACTTTGCAACGATACCAGGCTTTCAGTGAAAAATATGATTAACAATATCATCGAAGCTACAATTTTTAATGGAAAATTTAAAGGAGAAGATGTACCTACTATTGCCATGTATCCCAATGATACCAACAGATATACCTTCGAATTCAAACGTTTGCAGTTTCCGGTGCGACTCGCATTTGCAATGACCATCAACAAAGCACAGGGACAATCGCTACAAGTGTATGGATCAAATTTGGAAAATCCATGCTTTATACATAAATCGCTATATGTGGCCTGCTCACGCGTAGGAAACCCTTCTAATTTATTCGTATACGCACAAGATGGTAAAACAAAAAATATAAAATTTTTTTTTTTAATTTATAAAAAAAAATCTTTCATTGACATTCGCTGTAAAATAAATTATGACACAAAGAACGGCATTGCAACGCATCTCGACTACCGCTAGTTTTGATTATAATTTTCTTATTAATTTTTGTAGTCACGCAGATCAACAATATTTCACCCCTCGATCGATGAATTCTTATCTTCATCGACTCACTCGATTTTCAAACTTTTGAGAAATAATATTAATATTATTATCACGATGTACAAAGCGATTTTCAATCTGTCCCAGGTAGCTCGAAAAATCTTTGCATTAAAATAAGTGGCGGTCGAGCGTCGTATCGAATAACGAATATTATTGCATCGCTCTTGTATACAGCCAACAACCAGAACACGGGGTAACTGGCCGACTCGGTTCACCGTTTTTGTTTTTGCGTACCGAGAAAGAGAGAGAGAGAGAGTCCAGTGCGTTGTGGCTCATTGGTACGTGTGGTAAACGAAAGACTTTTTGGATGGCTTCCAAACGAGAAAGATATCGTATTCGTTGCGCCCGAGTAAAATTCGATGAGGCTGCGTGTGTGTATGTAGTGGGGGGGGGGGGGGGGGGGTCTCGTGTGCGACCTGCACCGTCACTACCTCAACTCGTTTCGCACGTGTTTTTTTTTACTTCGGTTTACCGGTATAGGCCAGGCTGCTACAATTCGTAAGAAAATAACAGGATTTTGCTTAATTTTTTTATAGATGAAATTTATTTCATAGATCTTTTTTTCAACGTTCGATATCGTTTCGTACAAAAAAAAGTCTCGAGTGCAGCGGATAACGCTCTGGGGCATAATGTTATTAACATTCTTCCCGGATCGAATTGCTAGGAATGTTTGCTCGCACCGAGAGCACTATACGTATTCTTAGATATAAAACATAGGGAAGAGAAAGAGAGAGAGAGGGAGAGAGAGAAAGATTTTCAATTGCATTACCGCTCGCGCTTGAAAGCTTCAAGGGGAGCATGTGGTATGTCTGTGCTTTGTGAAGAAACGTGCCTCATCTTGCAATCTCGGGATTACAAAAAGCGCCTTCTATCACGAATCCACCCTCTGCGTACAACCCCGATCCTTTAAAACTTCCCCCCTCGCCGGTCTCGATTTCATTGATCGTAAACTGATACAACTTTTTTCGATACAAGCATATAAGACCGGCAATTATATTGCTGGTATCTATGACGATGATGGACACGATCGGAATTAAAAAATGATATACGATCTTGTATCGATCGTAACTTAAAAAAAATGAATTTATTAACTCGAAAACAATTTAATCTTCATTTTTTCCTCAAAATGTCAGAGAAACATTACAAATAGTTGAAAGCAACAAAAGATTTAATTTTTCTCTCATTTTACTTAACTTAAAAAAAACAAGAATATATATCATCGATCCATGTAGAAAACAATAATATTCTTTATTCATAAAATCGTTCGAATTTGTTTTTTTTTCCAATTAACGAACGAAAAATTAATTTTTGTTTTTCGTTTCGAAATATCGATAGAGAGTAAAATCGGGATAATTCGCTCGGCGGGATTTGTTATGTCCGTCCACTTAGGCGTTTCCACGTCGATGGCATTCAATTACGCATCAATTCATGCGTAACTCTTTTCCTCGCTACATCTATCTCGAATTCACTTCATCGCCTCTCGAAACTGCGCCGCGTGCGTTATAGGCGTGCCATATGCGCGCGCATACACACACACACACACACACACACCCGTCTATATACACACATATATATAGCTATAACGTCGGGAAAACGACGAGCAGTGAATAAAGAAAGAACGGTCAACACGAATGTACGAGCGCGAACGAGCGATCTCGTGTCCCGACATCGTCTCCCGTACATCCGGTCGTCGTCGGCTATCTATGTCGCTTTAATTCACTACGTTGAAAATCTCGCCTGGAAGCGCGCACGCCCCTCGCAATTATTTTTTTAACTTTCACGACTGAAAATACGACAGGGTAGTGAAATACGTGCATGGTCGCGAAATGAAAAGAAAAGCTATTGAAAAAGGGATGACAATTTTTTTTTTTAAAGATCTTTCGCGATGAAATACGAAACGATGCATAATCGTCGTCTGAGCGAGAGCTTTTTAACGAAAAAAAAAATATATATAAACATATAAAACGTCCCGACTTAATTCCAGAGACACTGAATCCTTTATTCTACTTTATTGTTTCGTTCTCGTTGAGCAATTTTACCGAGAATCGCGCCAGCTGCGGACAATGAGAGAGAGAGAGAGTGAGAGTGGGGGGTGGGGGTGGAGACAGAGAGAGAGAGAGAGTGAAAGGGGGGGTGGAGAAAGAGAGAGAGAGATAGAGAGATAGAGGTCGTCGTCTGCTCCCGGGCGAATATACCCTTCTTCGTTAAGAGATTCTGCGGCGAAGCGAGAGATTTTTCTCAATCGAGACCCAACTGATGTTTATGATATTCGTCGCTATATTTCGTTTGCAACGAGTTGTCTATTCAATTCCGTTTTTCAAAAAAAAAAAAAAAAAAGAAGGAAGCAAGTTCGAAGAAATGAGAAAATATTCATTATATTTGAATCTCTTTGTTCTCTCGAGGGGGAATGTCAATTTTTGTTTCCTTTTCCTTTTTGAGTGGAAGGGATTTAATCGCAAACAATACGTTTACAGGAATATTGGAACTTTGCGAGACCTCGATACTCAGATTATATCTCGTACTCTGGGCTTTCTCTCCCTTTCTCTCCCAACTCCTTCTGCAAATATGTTGGCAAATATGTGATCGACAGAGGCACCGGCCCTTGTGTGTACGTCCCTATGATTCGTGTTCGCTCGATCTACATTACCATCTGCCCATTTACCAACCAAATACATGTACGGTATACGTATACCTATGCTCCTATATATATGATATAGAGAGAGAGAGAAGAAATGTTTATTATATATATATAACGAACATTTCTTGCTGCCGTGTACAAGAACACCCGGATTTGGTTAGGTTGGGTTCAATCGGGTTCGGATTTTGGGTTTGTTTGGTTGGAGCTGTGCAGTCCTACAGTTCTACGTTATATTTATATATACGTTTGTACGTAACTGCACAAGCAGGTACGAGCCAGTCCCGATCGATATCGTTGATACATATTTGCCATACTCCACGTATTCGCTCTCGACTCTTTCGCGCGTGTTGTTGCCTCATGCCACCTGCCCATATATGCCTACACCCGTTCGCGATTCTCGTACTCTGAAACACGACTGGTATTTTTTTTTATTCAAAAATCATGTTAATTTAATTGATAGATTGTTTTCTTTCGTTTCTTTCTTTTCATGAGAGATTTTTTATTTTTTGGCAGAAATTAGAAATACGTAATTTTATGGAAAAATCACTTTGACCCGATTTAAGAACGAGCGAAGCAAAGTGTATGCAGATCAAAAAATGTATTTCATGAAATAATGCAAATCGTGGATTTTTCAAACAATTGAAAATATCCATTTTGTTTCGCGTTCGGAATTTTTGAATATTCGTTAGAAGAAGAAAAAATTCTATTCCGTCGGAATATGTTTCATTGACCGAGACCGGTGGCGGCATAAAGAAACGTACCTATCTCTACGTGTAGTTACGAAACTTTCCTGCGTAGCTTTTTTTTATTTTCCTTCTTCCTTTACATCGCCCTAAAATGTAATTTTGCGGTCTCGAAGACTCGTCTCTTCGTGAGGTCGCAGCTGTACGTGGTGTGATGTTATACACCGAGGAAGAGAGATGGACTCGGGGGTTGGGGGGGAGAAAGAGCGAGATAGCTCGACTCACGGCATTGCCAGAGGAAAAGACTTGCGATATTTCCTTTTTCCGTGCAAGATCCGGGCTGCCTGGAATTTTTACTCCACAGTTCTCTCGCACTTCTCTTTCTTCCTCTCCCCGAGATCCATTTGTCTCCGGGGCGTTCGCGTCCCGTGAGAGATCGGTTTTTATCGTTTCGCGGGGTCGAGCGAAATCCGGTGTGGCGACGAGAGAAAGAGACTCTTTCTCTCTCTCTCTCGCACACATAGGAATTGCCCGCTTTTAGGACCCTGCTGCATATAGTTCATTCTCGAATGAGAACCTTCACCTTTTTTTTCTTTTTTCCTTTTCCTCACTCACACATGCAAACACAGACACACACTCGCCGCGGATTCGAAATTTTTTCCTATTTTCCCTCGACTTTCTTTAATTTCGTCTCCTCTCTTGCTCTATCTCTCACGAGCTGCGACAAATATTGTAGGCAAATACTTCTGTGATAAACTATTTTTTCGTCTATCCTTTTTTTTCTTCATATTTCTGTAATTCTAATTGCGCAGACGCTTTCATTACCGACCAAACTTAATAAAGTCTCGTTGCCCGCGGCAATTGGATTTTTTTTTGTAATTTTCATTTCGTATTTTTTTCCCTCGTTCCGTTGATACAACTTTTGTTATAGTTATTTTTTCAGTCCGCTAAAGAAATAATATTTGCCATGATTTTTACAGATTCGAGATGTGTGTTTTTCCTCTTTTCGATCGTTATAACACGGTTTGTTTTTTATCTTACGGGTTACAAGAATATTTCTCGTATCGCGAAACGAAAAATCACTTTTCGAAAAGTTTCGTAATATCTTTGTCACGTTTGGATCGAAAAAACAAATTTATGCGTTTGTTAATTTATGAACGAGATGGCACGAATAGGAAAATATACTTTTGGAGACATTGTGTCGCCCTTAGATAGTCCTTCATCTCACAATCTCCCCTATATTAGCGTTAGTACGCCCTGAATATTCATGCGAGTTCTCGACGAAAGACCGCCCTTCCATACTTCACAGCTGCGACGGCTTCGTAATAGTTTTATACGTACATATATAATAAGCGAAACTTGAAACTTCAATTTTATCCAACCCAAGTTATAAATTTGCGCCAACGACTGCCTCGCGAAACTTCCCTCCAATTTATATATAGCAAGGCCAGAAATAAGCAGTCGAGCAAACTATAAACGATAAATTCATTCGAAAAGCAACAATCGTGCAAAATTTATGCGTCCGCGTTGTTTTTCAAAAAAAAATTACATATACCGTGAGAAAAGTTGAGTTAATCGATGAGAAAGAAAGATTAAAACAACTTGAAAATCGATGATACCCGGGTAGTTGAAGAAATATATTCGACCTCGAGTGTTCGTGACGTGAACAATTTTGAATCTGGAAAAGATGAAAAATGTTGAGAATATTCAAAATCATATTACGAGCACGTATGATGGTGCCTATTGTATACGGGGATATGCGAGGTATGAAAGTATTCGAATAATTCATTCAAATATGTTGCATGCCCTGCATGTTCTTTTTCGTTCGACGAGATGGACCACTCTTTCTCTCTCTCTCTCTATCTCTCTATACATATATGTTACGTAGCTAAACACGTAGAGAGGAGTCGCGAACATTGCGAGAATTTTCCAACTCTGTACCCAAAAGGCATTCCAAGGCGAGTTACCTGTACATCTCGTTTGGGCGGTTACGTTGGGTTGGTGATAAGGGGTTTGGAGATGAAGGGGTGGTGGTAGCGCATAGAAGATACACGTAGGTGATGGTAGGCGGAACGTGCTTTTCGCGAGCTTCGACGCGCTACTAGATCGACAGAGAAAGGAAAGAAAGAGAGAGAAAGAGAGCGATATATGTACGGCGTTACTTCTCTCGTCGAGCGAACGAGCGCAACCCTCGCCGTTCGTCGTGACTTCATAAATTTCAAAGGGGGAGACAGCCACGGATTCGTTTGAATCCCGCAAAACGAATTGTCGGAAAGGGAACGTAGCGAGAAGCGACGGCTGGGGCGCTGCTGGGACGAAAGGAGAAAGAACCAAAGTGCCATTGCATCAGCATAATTCCCTTTCGCCTCTATATTCGTCCACCCACACACATACACACACACACACACAGTGGTCTTTATAAATATGTATACCTACAAGAAAGGCTTCGCTCCCATTCGAAAAAATCCAATTTTCATCTTTCCCCCCAAAGTTCAGGGTATAAAAATTCAAATCAACGCGCCTTCCGAGTGCGCGCGCACCCGCGATTCCGAGCATCGCCGAATAACGTCGACATTAGCCGATACGCTTTACGAACATTTTTGGGGAGTTATTCGATGCGATGGCTAATCGGCAGACGGCTTGCATGAGGGTTTCTTTATCGGGAAACAGTTTAGTTGAAAAAAACTGAACGTGTTGCCCTTGGTAACGAAATTACGTGATTTTTACAATGAAAGGAGTAATTTACAGGTGAGCATCGTTATTACGATGGGTACGAAGGGGCGTTACGATCCGTCACCTTCGTAAATATCCCATAGGTGTGATTAGAGTAATAAAACAATCTGGGTGAGAAAAAATTCCACGTCCGCGCAACCCTTAGTGCTGGTCGTTGGTGCGTTCCAAGGGCAAAAGGTCATCGTCCTTTTTGCGATATCCTTGCGCGTCGATTGGCATCGGGTTTCTCCGATTTGTGGTCCGTCACAACGTACAAAGTCGTGAAAAAAAATTGCCTATTGCAATGGTAACAATGGTTCGTGAAGAATAGTCCGAATGATTCTCAACGTGATTGGTGCGCCTCGACATTCCTGTGTTTAAGTTCTTTCATTAGGTTTGATGAGTAAGCAATAGGTGATTCCAGTGCGAACCATCGACTCAATATTGTCGTAAACTTTTGCTAATCACGTCGTCGAAGGATTTTTATGCAATGTGCAAATTATTCACGCAATAAGAAAAATAGAAACAGTCTTGTAAATGAAAAAATATATAATTTATAAATTTGTTTCATCTTATCCATTAAAAAAATTCAAAGTAAACTTAAGTGACGACGAAATTAGTCATTGAACAACACTTATTATTCCTTTTTTTCCTCACAAATCTAAAAACTGCGCGAAATGTAATTATATTATTATTTATAAAGTCTCTATGTGTATACCTATATATATATCTTTGTTCATGACTGCAAACACTTGAATAGTGAGAATGAAGGAAAGAGGAACGAGGCTGGATAATGTGTAGTCTGCAAACTGAGATTGGATGCCGATGAAATTGTTCGGGTGGTGCTGGTGGATCCAAGAGGACAAGGACGAACTTCCGGCCAGGACTATATCTCCCTCCTAAACTCCGGCTTGTTGCATACTTTCGACTAATATCCCCGGTACCAAGCGGTAGTACTTTATCGTACAACAAGACTGCCCCAAACCCCTTTCTACCCTCACGATCTTTCTTCAGGGATATCGCGAGTAACCCTCGAACCCTCGTGCGTGTGAGTACGTCTACGTATGTTCGTGTGTGTTCCAATTCCATATTGACGCAGCCACGCGTAAACACACCGACACCCACACGATGTCAGATGCGATTGTACGCTTGGAATGGGCTAGGACTGGACGACCCGTGAAACTTTCCAGAGTGACGTACACGTGTATGTGGGGGGATAGTCAACGAAGACTCGGTCTCGGAACTCACCCCGATGCAAATATCCTCTTGCGACCCTCTACGTTCTTTTTTCTTCACCCCATCCGTCTTGTTCCCTCTACTCGCCCACGAATGTTCACCAAACGTTCGTGTGCTCCACCAGCTTTCGTACATTTCCATATATACCAGATACCACTACCTTTCGACCCGTCCGCACGTGTATGTACGCCTTGCCGCATCCGGAGAATTTCTCTCCACATAGCGAGGGACCGGAATTTCCCTGTCGACGAATTCCCTCAAAAGTATATATACATTATATATATATATGTTAATATATATGTATACGTATATGTACGAACATGGGACAAAGTGGATCGAGGCAAAAATGGCAGCGTCAGTCGAATGTTGGAACGATATGCCACGTATAACGTATAGGATGCATACCTACTTTGTATGACGCAATGTTCTCAAACATAATGTTTTTTTGTCGTTCGTGTAGATACGTTTCCCAGTTAATCGTCACAAAAATGAAATCTTTCACGAAAATCGAGATAATTTTCAAATTCAAGAAGAAACTAGAATTTATTTTGCAATTTTATTCGTCCTTACGGACGATGAATGAAAAGCTTGAGATTTCTACGAAATATTAATATCCGACGATTGTCGAATTCGTGAATGTTTAACGTTTTGTTTCAAAAATGCAATTGAGATTTTTTATTATTCTTCGGATAAATTATTGAGACGCTTCGTTGAAATTGAATATTTTTTGTTTTCAACGAGATAGTCGATGGGGGATGTTTAATCAAGATCGATGTAATTCGAATCTCAAGAGAAAGGCTGAATTTATTTCGAAAATATTTTCGAAATTTATTAAACTTTGAAACTTTATCGATGATCCGAAATAATGATAATTATTTTTTTAAATATCACAAAAAAAGTGAAAATCGATTTGTTTCTTCGGACAAACGATTGAAAAAATTTCGGACAAAAACAAATTTTTGTTCGAACGGTACAATCTAGCGGAATATTTTCATGCTCCTGGTTCCCGTGTATCGCGAAAAGCCGAGGTCCATAACCGTGTTTTGTAATATACAGGTATAAGGGTCACACTTTGTCGTCGCGAACTCTTTGACGAACGTGCAGCCTCTCTCTCGTCTTTACCGTCAGCCTTTACGGTTGACGAAATCGCGTACGAGTGTGCCATGGCGCGATGTAGTTCAGTGGCGACGTCGACGACGACGACGACGACGGCGACGACGTCGACGATGACGACGACGTCGACAAGTTCCAACTACACTCGAGTAGGGTGCGCTCGTCCGGGAACTAATACGATCCGTACCCGTGGCACTCTTTTTTCCTTCCCTTTATCTTTGCCGCCTAGGCCAGGCCACGTTAGCAGATATAATTAATCCTGTATAATTAACCCAAGCTTCTCATCCCCCATTCACCGCTTTGCCTCGATCCACGTCCGGACTCGAATTATAACGCTGATGTTCCGGGATACGGTTATACCCTTTTTTTAAAACATGTATCTATATATATATATATTTCTTTTCCACCCCTTATTTCTCTCTTTTTTTGGCCCTTCGCTGTCGGTGCTCGACGTTCGCTTGAAACCTCGAGCATTATTTTTTTATTTCGAGTACGGAAATGAAAAGTCCACGAGGGAAGGGCGCCCGCGAGTGAAGGATAGGTCGTAAAAACGTACGAGTTAAATTTTAACGAACGTGTTTTCATCCCTTTTTGATCATGTTTTAGGATCGTAAACGCGAAGTTCATATATTATATATATATATATGTGTATATTTATATTTGCGTTCGCTTTGTTTCGATTCGAATCGGCGTTTTGAAAATTAATTCCTCGTCCTTTTATTCTCCTCTCGCTATAACGATGGATATGTATCAAATGCATCATCGCCCTTTTTTTATGATCTACCTTTCATCACGTTTGTCCCATGGTGCGCCCGAAAAATGCGTCGATGATCAAACGAACGTTCGAATCACATTTTTTACTCTCTTTATTTCCTCGATCCTTCATCGCCCGTGACAAATTGAAAATTGCATGAAAAATTTCACGAAAATTGGATTTTTTTCGCTATGTCGCAAATATTAAAAAGAAAAAATGAGAAAAAAATGTGTTTTAGTCCTCGCTTACCCATTTCGTTCTTTAATTTCGCGCACAAATTTCACGAATCCAATGAAAATATATCCCTCCATAACGTCGACCTTTCTCTTTGGTCATTTAATTTTCCATCGATATTTAAAAATTTCACGCGAATTATCGCTTTTTCGTTTTGTTCCGTATTTTGAAATATCAAATCCTCGGCCAACAACGATCGGACCATCACGAGCACGACACACGTTGATTACATTTTTATTTTTACACGACGCGACGTCTCCCAGTTAGCCACGATTTCGTTTAAACGTCCATTTCGACAATGCGGCGACTCGCGGCAGGGACAATTTTCGCCCGGACATGCCGGCTTTGTTCGGCCCTCTTATTGTTAGCGTAGGTACTACGAGAACCGAGAGAACTTTCCGCAAGACGCGAAAGGCCGAAGAGAAGTTCTTCCCTGCTAAGTTGACTTCTACGCGGCTGTTCTCGGTCGCCTTACGTAGTAGTCACGTATTATACGTCACGCCGTCTGTTCCGTATAGCTTCGTATACGGTCGTAACGTTACGTTTATTACCACTCCTGTTCCACCGATGAATGCCGCTGAATTTTGCGGTACCAGCCCCACATGCTGCGCTGGCGAAAAGGCACCAGAAACCCTCCTATATATCTATACGTACCTATCTACATGTGTATAATAATACAGGTAGGTAGGTACGTCGCGTACGTATAGTCAACGAAGATGGTCGAGCTACTTCCTATACGCGTATAATGGCTTAACTACCCCCTAACCCCCACTCCTCTCAGACTCTCACAACTAAGTTTATTGGCAATTATGCAGGATCGCAACTACCTATAACGTAAATTGCACGATTACCTTCTTCGGTCTATAGCTCAAGATATATTCCCTCTCTGTCTGTCTGTCTGTCTGTCTGTCTCTCTCACTCTCTATTGCCAAGTAGATATAACCAACCGTGACTATAGCCCATAACGCCCCTCTTTTCATGGGGTTTGATTCTTTACTGCTCGACGTACTCGAGACCATTTGTCAGCCGTTTTGGGATTTATTTCACCGTTTAAACAAAAGGAACAGCACCACTTTTACAATGTCTTCATTTTTTTAGGGAAATCATGGAGCAGATGTTGCAGTAAAAATTCCATTTTCCATATGATCGACATTTGGCGTTTTACGATTTATAAAAAAAATAAGAGTTATGCGATATAAAATTGTGGAACAGATGGTTTAAGAAAGTCGGATGAATCTAGGAAACTGTGTTACGGAGAAACGCAAACGGCTCAAAATTCTCGATCGTGTTCGCGACGTTGCTTTTCTAGAGCTCTCCAGTCGAGAAGGAGGGGTTGGGAGAGCGCAACATTTTTGTGCGCTCTCTCTCTCTCTTTCTCGATTATGGAGTAGGGTGCGAGGGGGTGGCAAATGAGTAATCGTCCTTACGTTATCTCGTGACGCAACATTAGACGTAATGCACGAGGGTTCCCCTATCGGGGTCTCACTCGTTTGCACGGCCTCCCGGGGTTCGGAAACGGAAACGACTAGGTACATATATATAGCCAGTGTGCGGTAGAATAAGGGGGTCGATAACTCGGTTGCACGCACGTACGACTACCTACTCTTTTTCCAGCCTATCTCCATGTACATAGAAAATTGATATATATATATAGTCTGTAACACATAAAAGAGTTCCAACGTAATTTCTGGGATTAACAAATTTATTTGCCGGTGGTTTCGGGTACATTAGAAAGCCCTTGTCTTTTAAAACATCTTAATTGGTTTATCTTCTTTGTTCTTCTTTTTTTTCATAGAACAAATATTAATGAAGAATTTTTGAATAACGAAATACACGGTATAGCGAGAAATACGTTTATTTACGAAAGTTAAGTTCGATGGATTGTCGAACCTTTTCTTTGGGATTGTTGTATATAGGGGAATTGTGCTTAAGATGACATACTCAGGTAAGATGACACAGGGCTTCTATCTGTTAAACTATACGCACCACAAGTTCCTAGACGACGTTTACATGTCGACTCACAGATGGTGTCACCACTCAAAACTTCAGTGACCGCTCGCTTGCGTTGTTTAGACATGGTGTGCAATGTTTTGATTTCGTCACTCACAAATATTTTTGTGTTGAAAGTATTTCTGGCGATAAATTTGTATCAGGTACGTTTTTTGTTGTATCGATTACTTTGTTGTGAACTGTGATTAATATGGACTATGAATATCGGAGAATTATTTAAGCAACCTCAAAGTTTTAAGTCGCAAAAGGCGATAAATATTGTCTACCTCGTGGGGTAAGATGACATATCAACCGTCGACTTAAGATGACATAGTATGTCATCTTACCCTCAAGTTCTCGACGTGTGAGAATACTTAAAAATGATGTTTTATTTACGTTTAGACTCAGATGCTAGACCTGCGAAAGATTTTCCTCAAAACGCTATTGATAATGATGATTGCGATGCGGCATGCCTTTATTGCAACGAATTATATAGCAAATCGAAGCCAGGATATATTGGGTATGTTGCTAGTTGTGTAAGCAATGGTGCCACACTCTATGTGGTGGCGTTGCAGCAAGATCCAAAATGTTCAAGTGTGAATTGTGCACCGATAATTAGGTATGTCAACTTAGACTGATGTATATCTTACCCACTTGGAGATGATTGGGGTTTTTGTTATTTTATTTCTATTCTATCATTTTCTTTAGCGTCAAAATCATTTTATGTGTTCGTAAATAAACGTTTTTAATGTGTACCCTCAGATTTATTTTTTATCTCCTTTCAATAATCAAATATTTGCCTCCAAACAAAAAGTATGTCATCTTGAGCACAATTCCCCTATATAGTTCTTTTTTCGTCCAATTAGTGGAAACAATTATCGTCCTGGTTCAAGGCTTACGAGTGTACAATAGAGCGAAGTACAAACGCTAATCGATAGTTCTATCGATCGATAGAAATAAATTGACGGAGTACGTACTAATTAATTGAACCCGGTAACCTCGGCCAGACTGGCAGCAGAATGTAATTGGCGTAAGTCGTTCAACAGTTCAAGAAACGTTTAACCTCCGCCTCTTTGACAATTGTTAAAGTACACGTATTCGGTATTGTGCGATAATTTTTTCGTTTCGCGAAATATACCAAAGAAAAACACGGTACGAACATTTTGTTTGTTTGTTTGTTCGTTCCACGGCGGTTTCGACCGCGAGCCTTAATTATTAGAAGGAAAAAGCGTGTCTCTGAAAAACTACCCCTTTATCCGATATACGCATTTTTTATTGTTTAACTTGATTTACGGATATTCGTTTGAAACGATAAATGTTACATTGTACGTTTTAACAATTGTCAAATAATTTTGTGAATCGTTAATTATGATTTTACTTAAAAAACAAAAGAAAATGTATGTGTACGTTTTTTCTCTCGAATTTATCGTAATGAAAAATCGTCCAAATCCATCACAAATTTTTCATTTCAATTCTAAATTATTCACTCTCACGCTTGTCCATTTATTTTTCCTTCCGGTTGCGTGGGCTAGGTATAAAAAATAGAGTGTATCAAATAGCTAAAAAAACACTACTTACAAACACATTACACGTCTCTCTTTCTCACACACAGACACACTCTCTCTCTCTCTCGCTATATATGGCGCAGTGTAATAAATGGACGGGGTAAACAGCAGTGGTTTTCTCGTATTTGGGACGCGTCTGTGACCGAGGACCAATCCCCCCCCCCCCCCCCCCCCCCCACCATTCTCGCTCTTCCTCGTGGCAGTCGGAAGAAAAATTTTCTCCGGTGGTCTCTCGAGAGCGAAGCGGAAGTTTGGTGTATATAGACGTTAAGAGAGAGAGAGAGAGCGAACGAAAGAGACCGAGGTCCAGAGAATAAGAGAGAGAGAGAGAGAGAGAGAGAGAGAGAGCAGTAGAACGCGAGAGCAACAAACCGACGGTGCGGAAGACCCTCCTCGCTCTCGCGCTCTTGGAATAATGATACGCCACCCGGTGTGGCGTATCTCTCTATTATTCTACCCCCTCCCGCCCCGTGACGTCTCGTCCCTTGTACGAGAGAGGTTATGCTGCGCTCCTACCTATCATCATTCTTCGTCGAAATAATGATATTTCCTCCTTGCTTGTACTCCGCGATCTCACTTCGCTACTCTTCGTTTCGTATATATATCTTTTCTTCTTTTGCCTCGCGGTAAAGAATCTTCGGTATCTTTGTCTACTTTTGGGGCGGGCCGTCGAGGCTCTTGTCTGTATCGAGAGGTCCTTTGGTTTTTTTAAGACTGTTACGTATATCTATAGATTCTTATCTAGATATATGTGTAATGTGTGTGTGTGTGTGACTGTGTGTATGTTATATTACAATATTCCTGTGATTTCCGATGAAGAAGAAACAGAGCGAGACTCCAGCTCCCGACAATGGAACTTTACTACTTGTTCTACTATGATACACACACACACACGCACATATATATATATATATATATATATATATACATAATGTGCGAAACAACGTACATCGCGCTTGCTTTAAATATCACCGCCGTTGTTTCTGAACTACGAGCTCTCGTAATAACATCGTCATTTTTCTCTTTTTTTTCACCTCCCGGCATGAAATTCGCATAACATCGATATTCGTCGAAATACTGGATGGTTATGCGTTTGGTACGTTGTTCTATAATTCACGATCGAAGAGACCGGAAATAGGCCGTGTGCTGGAACGGTACATGAATTTCCTTCGGCAAATTGTACCGCAATGATTTCCCATCGATCGTTTTATCGCGAAGTTGGCATTTTTCAATATATCGTTTTTATTTTGTTCACTAGTTACAAATTTTTCTTTCCATCAGTTACTCCATTTATAATTTATTTAATCTTGCTATTTATTTTTTTATTATATTTTTATTTATTTCGTTGTTTCAAAAATTGTTATCGTGTAATATGGTTTCTCGTTTCAGTCTAGACGATCGATAATCGATAAATCCTTCTTACGTTTTTTTTTCTTCAATTATCGATCGTCAGTTACATAGCCCGATAATAATAATAATAATAATAATAATAATACATTTATGGTGTCGGGAGTCGTTCGTTCCGTAGGGTTGAAAAGTGTAGAAAAAAGCGTACATGTCGAGCTGTAAAAGCCACGGTGTACAGAAAGCCCGGGAGAAGCGAGAGAGAAAACGCGAGCGTTGTGTCGGCCTGGCATTCTCGGTCGAGCGAGCACACCGCGATTTCCACACCCGGACGTCCATTCTCGTGCTCGTCACGCTCGATAGTTACCGAATACACGTTAATGGTATTAACTTCGGAGGTGGGGGAGTCGAGAGAATGAGAACGATCGAGAGAGAAAGAGTGTACGAGAGCGTTAAAGAGGGAAAGAGAGAGAGGGAGAGAGAGAAAGCTGAGGGTGGCAGAGAACGTTCGGGGATGCTGCGACGCTCGACCCAGGGTCTGTAAAACATGTAGGGATACGTATAGAGTTGTGAGAGCGCGTAAGGGTGGGCACTGAGTTATTCTGGTATTGAGAGCCGAGGGAATAAACGGAGTGGTTTTAGGTCTATAGCGTAACCAACAATAGGCTTGGGGATGGAGGGAGAGAGAGAGGGGGCCTGATAGATAAGGGGCATGGGGGAAACGGACCAGAGGATTGCCGGGCACTCGATCGATTTTCGTAAACACAAACGACGACGACGACGACCACGACGACGACGGCGACGACGACGCTGACGACGAGGCTCGACTCGGTACATCTCGACTCTTTCAGAATGGCCAGACGTGGAAATCGATCGATTCTCATCGTGTTCTCTAACACGTTGGGTATGTCGCGTGTATGTGTGTACGCGTTTATACGTATAGATAGTTGTGAACCCTCGGCAACTTTCCCTTTTATTCTTCATATTTCTCCGGCCGTATTTAAAATGCCGAGGGTAGGTAGGAAAGAAATATAGCTACTATATATATATATAGATACGTATGGGGATAGAGAGAGAGAGAGAGAGAGAGGGTGAAAGATATGCAGAGATCATTGCCCTCCATCGGCTAGTCGCTGAATTTCTCAAAGTCGAATGTGACCAAACCGTTTCTTTGTTATTTTCAAACAGCCCTTGTCATTTACTATCCATGATTTATAGAACGAATAATATCCTAAATAAATTCTCACAATGACTTAACAATTATTGAAAAAAATGAAATCAGGACGCAACAGGGATGAGGAATGTACGAATAATTATTCTCGTTAAATGAACGTGAATGTGACTATTTTCGAAATTACTAATATATTTAATATCGATGACGAATTGCGAACAATTATTCTAGGTAAATGATTAGATTGACGAGAAATTAATTGTGCAATTACGTTTGCAATTAATAAACGCGATTACTTCTTACCCCATCTCGCTCAATAACCAAACGTGAATATTTTTTAAAATCCAAATTGTGATAATAAACGACCCATCGATTCGAAACATCGGCCACGAAATGTAGGAAATTCTCGTGATAAAATTTGTTGGTTACGAATGGATGAATGGGTCTTTAGGATTCGTCAGCTGATGTTTCCTTGAAGTCGGATAGACGAGCGAGTGACGTATACACCGTACGAGTTGGCCATTATCCCAAAGTCCGTCATACACCGGTTGCCGACCGTAATAATGACCAAAGCGAAACTCGGATATGGTAAGGGACAAAGCCGTATGGGTTGCTTCAACAATAGGAAACAAGAGGATTTCGCGTGTACATGACAGCCGCGATACTTCTCTACACACACATATATATATATTTATTTATCTATACCGAAACAGACAAGAGAGAAGCGTTGTGCGATGATCGCTAGAAACGCGTGTTCCACACGGTCGTCAACCTCCGAGAGAGATCCTTTACTTCGCCGGCTTTACGGCTTAACCACCTTAAACCTCGGCGTCCGGCTAATCTGAAACTTGCGCCAGCCACACGTCTCGGTGTCGGTGTCCAAGAGAATGAATATGTATGAAACGAGGCACATTGCGTAATCCTGGTGGTCGAGTGTGCGGGTCTCCTAACACGGCAACGACCAAGGAGTATACACATTAGTGACGTACGCGTGTCTTTAAGCCACGATGCACGGCGAGAAGATAACGTTTTTCTTTTCTTTTTTACTTCTTTTTCTTGAAGTAATTCATGCGAATAAGGTCAGAGGAAATTCGTACTTGACCGAGGTAATCGGAAGTCGAATAATTAACGAATGGCTCTGTGCTTCTTGACCCGAATTTAGTAATTCTTTTTCCTCGCTTTTTCTATGGGTTTAATAATTTTTTTCAAAATATATTTATTTACTAATAGCTCACTGGAGGATCGATGAATGAGGTCGAGCATCCGTTGACCTTGAGATCTGGAAGTGCTGCCAAATCGATCCTACTAATTAAGGTTTAATGGCTTTACGAACAATTCTTGTCCAAATGTCACCCCGGTAGATCAATAGAGATGATCGAACAATGAATGAATGACACGAAATCCAGTCAAGCCCTCTTTAACAGATACAACAATTTTCTTTTCATTCCGTCATCGAACGATCCTCGATAGTTGGCGTAATCATGGTTTGCGATGCACATTCGACCTACCTATCGAGAAACACCGTTGGCCGAATCCCCGTTAATGGCCGTTCCGTCATTCGAGCCAATCATACGGTCCCAAGCCCGATAAAAAAAACCACTCGGCCAGTCTCTTCGTTGGAAAATGGCGGAGAGAAAGTGTTCATGGAGTTGAACGGTAGCTTTTCACGCTGCTGCCACCTGTGAAAAGCTACCGAGCTATTTCCAAGCTTTACACATAGGTTGGAAAACACCGGGAGAAGCGAGGGTGTATGTACTCCTGGCAATCCAATAACAGGGAACGCCCGGTAATTCCGGTGTTTGTCTAACGCCCGGGGAAATTTCCACTTGGTGAGACTAGACCCCGGAATGGCCTAGCCAAAACCCCGAGTATAGTCGTCCGGCAAATGCCACAATCGGAGAACGGTATATATCAAGTGGGGCGAAATTCGCGATAGAATGACGCGAAAATATCTCTGCATCCGTTTCTCCCTCGCCCCCAATACACATGTGTTTATATAGGTATGTATATAAAACTTCATATCTCAAAGTCGACAAAATTTAACAATGACGGTGTGTAATGTTTCGGGCAAAACAGGTCATCATAATGATTTCTCAATAATTATTTCATCGTTTCAACTTTATTAAGGTTAATAAAATACTCGGATTAAACATTTTAATTAGAGTATATTTGCATGCGCGTGTGTATGTGAATATATATATCATAATGTTTAATATTAGAATACTCTATCCAGTATATTTAATCGGATGTAATTCAAAATTTTTAATACCGTTGAAAAATACTATTATTCTTAAATAAATACGCTAATGTTCAAATTAGTATATGCATAATTATAGATTTTTGTTTTAAATGTCGGGTAATAATTTCAGGAAAATATGTAGAATTGGATGTTTCTAGTTGCTATTACTGAGTTTCACAAAACTGCCACCAGACGGCGCTTTGGTAAATCCATTTGTGAAATACATTCATTGCAACGCGACTCCCGGTGGCAGTTTTGTAAACTTCAATAACGGCGGCTTAAAACATGCAATGGTAAGCATTTTCGTGATAAAATAGTGACGTCATTAGCACGTGTTTGCCTCCTTTGAGAGACCATTGTTTGCGAAACACGTATACTCTGATAAAACGCTCGGTGTCTTTAGCGATGAAACAGCTTACCGAAGCATTCTCATGAGCCGTTGCATCTTTTCTCTTCTTAGTTCCCTCGTCATATTCTCTCGCCAATATCTTCAAAGCTTTTGCCCTCTCGGTATATGCCAAGCATCGAAACTGCTTTGGTGCATTCGACCATGAGTAGTGACCCTCGGCGTGCACTCGCTCCGTCAGATGTGGCATCTGTGTACATTCTCCTCAAAGCTGTAGACGAGTAAAAAAACTGTTTTTTTTTTTAATTTTCATCTCGTGAGACAAAGGACGATGTATGAAAATTGTGATAAAAAATCTATCAAAATTATCGACGACATTTTCTTACACATTTTGCCGAAAAATTAACATTATCGTTCCCTGATAATTATTTAATTTTTGTTCGTTTCTTTACTAAGGTTGAACAAATAATTGGATAAAATTGCTTCGATACGATCAAAAATGGATTCAATCGTTCGAAACGTTACGAGAAAAAGATTTTTCGTTCCCTCGCTCGAGTTGTACCGTGCATATTTAATCGGCAAATAAACTTTGTCGGAGAATCGAGAGATTCACCAATGCCGAAATCTCCGACAGATGGAAATCGGAAGGGAATGACGCACCCGTAGAAGTCCCTTCGTACCGAATATGTAACTTTTCCTTGCTTTCATCTATATGTACTTTAGACACGCCCTGCACATGAGATTTATTTCGTATTTGCATGTTTACCTCTTTGATATCATCGCGATCACAATTCCCCTTAGATCTTCAAAAATTGTTTATGCAGGCTATTTGGTAATTATTTAAACCGAGAGAGTACCTAAGTAGTTACCGTTAATACGCGAAAAACCTATTTTTGTTTAATTGGTCGAGTTATTAATTCGCAAAATTTGTAAGGTTGAGCGAATTTATCGAGCCTCTCTCCCCTCTCCCCACGCCCGAAATTTAGCGAACAAAAAAATTATTCTCTTTTGCCGTATCGCGCAGTCGTTCGTTTATTAATAATTATTTTGTCAAGATCTACAGAAGAAAACAAAAAAAAGTGCAAAAAAGTCCTGAGCGGCCCTCGAAACCGCCGTACCGACATTTATCGACAGGTCGTTCGATGGGCATTATTAGCTTAGGCATAGCTTAAACTTTCCAACTTTGCGAATAAATATCTCGGCCGATTTTCACCGGAGGACAATGAAACAAAAAACGGTTTAACTTGTACAGACGTGTTGTACCTAGGTGTTGTTTGTCTCCCATTACCTAACACCCCGTACATTTCGCAAATCCATTCTAATCTTGGATTTCCCACTTGTTATATTCACAAACTTAACAAAGTTCACATATAAAAAAGTAAATAAAAATTGTATTATTGGAAAATATCACGTTGAAAGTTGTTTGGTTGGAAAATAATTAATTGATAATTCATTTTATAAAAAGTAATCGGTCGAAAATTTTTGTTATGAAAAAGCATTTGTTGAAAATGATTTCTACGACAAATAATTAATTCTAATTAATTTATTTATCGCCTAATCGCACATTTCAAATGATTTGTTACCATTTTCATTAAACCATTCGTGATAATTTTCGATTCAAAATTATGCGTTATTTGGTCAAAAAGATGAAAATGGAGCATCCTCGAATCCAGCAAATATTCAACCTCCAAGAAGAAGCTTTAATATCGTCTAATATAAATAACCTCGAACAATTCCTGGAATTTCATCCCAAACCAGCATTTTCCCACCTCAAAATTTTAGGACGAAAATTCTCCGCCGTTCCGTCAGCGCATAAAGGGAAATTCAACCAGTGCCAGAGAAAACACCGCGGAGAGAGAGAGAGTTTCATGCGACAGAGGGAATGACTAGATGCGTCAATTATTAAGCCGCAAAGCTTAATTCCCCCCAGCCCCTGCCGCTGCCTAAATAAGTGAAGATGAGAGAAATACCACGCGTTCGCTCTCTCTCTCTCTCTCTCTCCATCTCGCCATTTCGCTATTTGGACTGTTGTCAAACAATGTGGAGCCAAAGACGGAATAACTCCCGTTTAATTTCCTGTGGTAACACGCTCGCCGTTCCTCGCCGTGGCGAACGAGACTCGGGAGCATTTGCGTCCTCTCCCGGTCGTCCTCTCACCGAGATTCCGCATCCTGCGGCCCACCTGGGATATCATCGTTGGGTTTCACTTCGTTTGCGTCCTGTAATGATGTTTCTAACCCATCGAAATTCTCATACCACCACTCGGTCTCGTCTCTCGACTCGCGCCTTTGTCATTTCCATATTAATTGGTGCTCAAACCGCCGAGAAATTTGCGCCGGTTATTACGGGCTTTGTATATTCCAAAGACGTCTTCGATATAGATTCAAATCGCTTTTGCGAAAACTTCGATCTGTAAGTCCTTGAGAGAATTTTATCCCTTCGACGAGCTCGTCCTGATACCTCCGGCTCGCCCTTTGAAGGTTTACCCGTTCTTTTCTTTCTCTTCTTCTATTTGCCTTACAAGGGGAAAGAGGACGCGCGAGGGGCATTCTTATATCCTGCGGGAATTGCCTAGGAGAAAGCCGATGATTATTCATGCGACGACATCGCGGGGTGTTATATACCCTTTGTCCCGACCGTGAGTCCACATTCTGTATATGCTCTGCTTCTCTTTTCCTCTATCTCGAACCCCTCCCCTCTATCGTTCTCTTTCCATCCTGCGAGACGAACGAGGGCACGCCCGAGAACCGAGGATCGAAGTTTCGCGCTGGCGCACATACAGAGAACACCGATTCGGCCATGTTTTATGGATGCGATTGATATTACCTTGAGCTATGAGCTCGTTGTTCATGGAACCATCGATATATAATAACGATACGAGCTCGTGCTTGGATAAATATCGGAAAATCCTGAACTTTTGGAACGATACGGTAGATGGGAGAGGTCATGAGAACACGAAAATACCATTTTTTAAATGAAGTTTATCGACGAAAGAGATGAATATTTTTGTGTTGACCTAGGGTTGGGAAACGTGCCCTCGATTCCCCGCGCTTTGCTAGAAAAATCTTGACTCGCGATGATTCGGATCAACCGACCGGAAGTATGAAATTCGTGAAACAAGCGAGTCGCTGCTGGGTACAATGATATTTACATAATTTATGGAAAATTTTGCGACTTCGTGTACCGGATGCTCAATTTAACTTTTCAAGCGACGAATTTATCATTTTTCTAACTTGAAATTGCCACTCGGTTCGTGCAACTACGATTTTTTATTTTTATTTTTACGGTCGCACAATGTGAAGGAAGTATGGATTGGCCAACATTTTTTATGCATACCACCGTCAATTGAAATTCAAATTTTTTTTAATTCCACGATCGTTACAAAATGGTCCTCAAATCCTCAAATCCAATCCTCAAATACAAATATTCCATTATTAAAAAATAAATTTCTTGACCTACAATACCAAATTAACATCACTCTATCGTCGACGGTAAATCCCCTCCATGATTCATCCGGTTGTCCGTCGTCCGCCTCATCGAAATGCCTGCAGACGGTTCATATGAATAACCACCACCCCACGTGGTACAACGCATCCTTGACTCGCCGTCATAAAACTCGGCCAAAATTTTCAAGTTTGGCCGTAAAGTTCATCGACGCGGAGACAAGAAAAGGCACAAAAAAAGGTTTTCGAAGCACTCGAATATAGATACACGAGCTCGCTCTAAATCACCGGATCTCCTCTCTGTTTTTCCTCCCGCAGGCTTCGTGTAACCCGCGAACCGAAAGTAATTATTCTCCACCTCGGTGGACGCGTCTACATACGTATACTACATGTACGAATACTTATATATATATATAGAATATATTAGTGCTTGTACATAAAATATATAGAACATGTATATATGCTCTGTATAAGTGCCAAGTACATAGAGTGAAATTTATTTGGGAAGCAGTCGCGTCTGGTGTGCCCGAACGTTTGCCGTAGAGCCGCGAGAAAGGTTAGCGCACCAAAAGCGATAAATAACATGGCCACAGCAACCTGGGGGTCTCCCTCTGTCTATCTCTCTCTCTCTCTATATATATATATATATATACGTGTATATATATATATATATCAATCTATCCGTCCATCTCTTTCTCTTGTTTCCAGAGTCCTCGGGCGATCTGGGATGAAGACTGTTTGCTTCTTTAACGTCCTTGAGAAATATATTTATATCGGGATGCTTAGGGTTCAAGTTTCTACGTTCAATTTTATCCAATTATTGAAATATGAAAAATTGTAATTTTTCTTTAAAGGTGTACTCGAAATATAATTATTTTCTATACCGTAACAACAATACGAATAATCGAAGTAGTACAGAAGTACAGTGTTAGGTTTGTTTTGAATCATCGTTCTTCGTTATCCGAAGAAATCTAACAAGGTCCCATTATCGCAAAAACAATGTAATCTCGCGGAGATAAATTTTTCTTTCTCGCTAGATGAAAAGATGAAAAATCAGTGAGCGGATTTATATTTTGGTCGTAATTTCAAATCGTTCTGTATATAATTAGGGTCGTAAAGACGGGAAGGGAGAACGCGTAGCGGCAATGGATCGGGTTTAAGTCACTTTGGGAGGTAGAAATGGAGAGAAGCTGCATCGTCGTCGGTGCTGGCCCATCAGTTTTGGCCCCGAGCCAATCTTAACTGGGCTAAGAAAAGCCAGGCTTTCTCCGTCACCCCTGAATTCCGTCGTTTGCTTGCTCACCAACTCTCCCTCTCTCTTTCTCTCTCTCTCTCTCTCTCTATATATATATATATACATATATATACTCCTTCGTTTCTCTCTTTCTCTTCTCTTTCGTAGCATCCCCAACGCTCGTTCCTCCTTGTTCTCGTGTTAAAGGCACGTGTTCCGCTCTCGTAATACCTCCGCGCGCTCCCAAGATCCCGGGGCTAACGGGATTTCAGGATAAAATGGTATAAAATGGCTCGGGGAGAACGGTAACGCACTCTTAAGAAGCAAAAAAACAAAGAGAAAAAAAATCACGCCGTAATAGAGATAAGAAATGACTTCTCATTTTTTATTACCCGCTGGACACGAGGTAGAAATACGAGGATCTTTCTTTATCAGACTCGAATTCGAAAGGATTCACCGATTTTTTAACATTTTTTGTTACAGTTACGATTCCATTGTTTTTTTTTCTAAAAAGAAAAATAATAGACAGCGCGTATTAAAAATTAATGTCGAGCCCAAGATCGATTGTTCCAAAATATTTTTCATCGGTAGAAGAAAAAATGTGGGCCCGATATGCCCAAAACGGATAGGCCTTCCAAAATGCGTGTTACAAGTATTGTGAGAATGTGTGAGTGCCAACCGACGTCCCGACCGTCAACCAATCAAGGGCAGTCGGCTCCCTTCGATGATGCAAACGCTCACAAGATAAGACAAAAACAAAGTTTTTTCCTACTTTCGTTAAAAAGAATCGAAGTATACTAGTTCTGATTACTAGAGTATCGCGTAGAATGGGGTTTCCTAAGTTTTGTGCTATGTTTTCATCAGTAATGTGCTTCTTATCTTTACAAACTCGCGTCTCCCTGTATTTAAATTTTGAGGTTATAATGATAGAAAATTAAAACTTTTGATCAAAACGGGTAGAGTAGGAGCAAACACGAGTTGCCCTTGAATAGTTCTATGGATAGTTTGAGAGTCTCTTATCACTGTGCTGCTTGTCAGGAATAACTTTAGATCTGTTCACGAAATAGAGATTATAATTGTTACTTATTATAGGCAGAAGTTGATTTTTATTTTAAAGAAAGATAAAAGACTCTAAATTTATAATTAGTGGATTATTGTGGGGATTGATTAATGTTTAAAAAAGTCTGTACTTTTATATAAAGCTTAGATATTTTTTTCAATTCTATTTAATTTGATCGATCTCATTATTTTAACCTTTACTCGTTTTAGCCCCCCCTCCCATCGGGTAAAGCGGGTCATTCGAAGAGTTTCCTTTTTTTTCTATGCTTTTTGAGGACTATTTATGTTTTTGATTTTCGAAACTTTATTGGATGAAAATTGATAAGCCTAAAACTTACCTACTAGCTTCAGGGTTATCTCCCCTAATTATATAATAATTTTTCAGTAGTGTCTCTTGTTTAAAAATCGTAGTTCGTGTTTACTCGGAACTATCCTCGCTCGGATCATAGGTAGTATACGCGGCTCGGTCAATCTATTAGATAGATATGCTGTGACTACATCATTGTACCATCGAAGCGGCGAATGCGCGTGGGGGTAAGGGCGATGGAAGGGGACGGGGGGAATCTCGTTGAGCGATCGTGTCAAATGCTTTTCGATGGAACGCCGGAGGGAGAGCGTTGGACACAAACGCGGGCGGGTCGAAAGAGGTCCCCAATCAATTAGTTAGATGTCGGCGGCGTCGAGTTTGTGCGCCTATTTGCTGGTTGCGTCGTTTGGGATTTGCAGTTGAATGCCCATGAATAATCATCGCAGATCGAGTGAGACGGAGATAGGACAAAGATATATCTATATATGTATATATAGTTATAAGCAGAGTGTGACCCTCGTGGGCAAGGGGAGAAGGAGGTTGCGGGGGGGGGGGGGGCTGGAGTGATGGATGATCGTAGTGATAGACGCAGTTGGATTCCCTCGACGGAAGCCATCGTCGTTTCGATTCATCGAAATCAATCGTCTATACCAGGACAGAAAGAGAGACACGAAGAGAGAGAAAGAGAAAGAGAGCGAGAGGGATAGAGATGGCAGAACGGTTAGTGTACGTGGTTCGCGATCGAATCCTTGGCCCGACCTTTCGAATTAGTTCACCAAATAAAAATCGTATTAATGCTGCAACGATTATTCCGAGATATCGATGATCGATGTTCAAATGCCGAATCAATAACGGTAAAAAAATATACATGATTAATTCAGTACCCGTACTGATAAGCGTAATGGGTGAGGCGATAACGATTAATCGATTCGTTCGATATATAGCACTTTGGAAAGAAACTTTTCGCTCTTCATAAATTCATTCACGTCCTTCGATTGGCGAATACGTGAATATATATATACATGTATATCTTGCTCGAGACGGTATGAACTTTATGACTAATAAGTCAGCGAAGTGCAGCGAATAAAATTTCAAAACAAATTGAGTCATAAAAGTTGATGGAAACTGGAAGGGCAAAAAAAGTATCAACTTTTTTTATTTTATTTCACGTTGTAAGAGACGGTGATGAAACATTGCCGTTGGATAAAGAATCATACTCGATGAAATATCCTGCTCGTATCGTTGGCCCTTTTTCCGGGTTTTTTTTTTCGTTCCCTTTCGCGATTACTAGAAATCGATGACATACACGTTGGGGTTGCGACGCTCGGGTATGAGTGGAAGACCGTGTCGACTCGCGTAATGATTCCGGATCACGTAGCTGACCAACCGTCGCAGTCATACATATATATATAAACCTATGATGATAGCCTACGTACATACATATATATCTGTGTATATATATATGTATATATATATGTGTGTGTATATATATATATATATATATAGCATATTGTCCTGAACGAGGGTGTCCCAGCTTCGCGGATGCTTTGATTGCGGACCGACAGATATATATGTACTCGTGTGTATATATATATATATGAAAGAAAGAACGTGGGGATAGTCAAGCGAACAGGTAGAACACACATACATACATACACGGAGAAATTCATACACACGAGCATACCGACACAGACATCGTATTACCGTAGAAACGAAAAACGTGTTGTTGGAGAAAAGCAGACTGTACCGTGAATACCCGATAAATTGAAGTTGGGACCCGGAAAGAAAAAGGGAGAGAGGAAAGAGAGAAAAGTAGCTGCAGGGGTGCGAGATACTGCGATGGTATTCCAAGGAGCGCGCTTTATTTGGTTCGCACACACATACACACACACACTTGTGCGCAACGAGCACACTGCACGGTCTTACTCCATCCACTCTTACTTCGTCTCGCGATGATCTCGATACGTAATTACGTCACCGTGTATCCCGGGGCATCGACGGATGTTCGTCGAATGACAAAATTTTCCTCACGCCCTCACAATTTCTCCCACCTGCTACTCATCTCGCACATTCTTATCATAAAATCGAATTTCATTCGAACAAAAATCGTGTCGAAATTGAATTTGCTCGTTCGTAAACGCGAGTTCTATTCGCGACAAAGTGCATTAAGTTTAATTCGATATCAATTAGACCCGCGCGCGTGTGCTATTTACACGATGGAAGAGAGCGATAATTAAATCGGGATATCGGCTACCGTTCGAATAGTACTAAAAAATTAAAGAAATGCGAAATTCGTTTTGCCTTTGTCTCGTATTGGCGTTCGAATGTTTTAAAAATTCAGTAACGTTCGATGAACGTTTTTCTTGTTTTTTTTCTACTTTCCTCGTTCTCGCCACGTAAACGCTTCGATCTCTCTTTTGTCTTTCTCGCTCGTGTATTTGCACGTTCATCGATACACAAACGGTCTTGCATAAACCATGAGAGATCTCTTGCTGCGTCTTCACGAATTCCAGACACCCACATACGTCACGTACACACACACACACACACACGCGCGATCGCACACATCGACACAGCATTACGTGTTCTATATCGATTAAGTCGATTATTTAAACTCACTTGTGGATCTTCTTTCTCTCATAGCAATACATTTCTCGTAGTTCAAAAACACATATACTACCCACGGACCATAGCTCTACCATATATTATTTGAACGTCGGGGGGGGGGGGGGTGTTTTTTTTGTGACTGAGAATATACGATTTTAAGGGCTGGCTGAAGGACGGAAGGGTCGAAAGTGCATGAAAAAAATTGAAGTGGCAGATGTGAGGAAAAGAGTGCTTATATATAGCCCTTTCCGATAAATGTATATAGGTATATATATATATATATATATATATATATTGGTATATCGAAATGCTATAGAAGTTCGAGCCAATTTTCGTCGAGTGGTTACGACGAGGAGAGAGAGATACACCAGAGGCAGACGGGACGGACCTCTTGTGTGGTTCTCGCACACGAGGCAATATGCCCCGGTGTATGGCACAGCGTTCGATCGTCTTCCCTATCATGTACACCTATCATGTCCCATTTCTGTAACGGAAAAGCCTCCTCGAGTGCCAACCTACCGAGAGGGCGAGAGAGAGAGAGAGACAGAGTGAAATCGAGGAAATAGTCCTTTGGGGAGAATGACGAGCGGAGTCGAATTCGTTCGAATTTATTATTGTTGTTTTCTTTTTCTTTCCTACCTCCCCCCTGCCAAATAGATTCTCTATTATGAGGGAGAATTTCGTCGAGTTTATAGAGTTTACGGGAGCGACAGCCGATCGCGAAATTATTCATTTAGCGCGGAGGTATCGGTAAAACGAAGCTTTCACCAGGCCACTCTCGCGAATGGATCAATTTGAATTAATTAAAGAGGACGAGAATGAATAGAAGGGATGTATGTGGGTCCGACTCTTTTCAAAGCAATGCAATCGAATCCTGCCTCGTTGACAGTTTACTTACACATACAGAGTATGTAAATTTATATATATACATAGAAACAGTACACACTCTTGAATTGTTAAAAAATAATTGCCACGAACCAAACGTTTGCATTCTCCACCCCCTTGGCTTCATTGTACTTGAAAAAAAAAAGAAATTAGATAATTTTACGATCGCTTTTTTTTCTCAGTACAATTGACCTCACCTAAAATGAGGTACAATGCCAAAAGTTTTTAAAGACAAAGTTCATAGCAAATAAACGGAAAGACTTGAAATTATGTTTTAGGGGATGTTCGACAGATATTCTTGAGATACGTAAATTATAACCAAAGGTTCAAAAATCATTTGGGAAAAAGTGTGAAATCTTCGAGAAACTCATCTATTTTCTTTTTTTTTACAAGCGTCGTGTAATAAAGTACGTTGAATCTTGTTCCTTCGTTCTCACTCACTCAGAGCCTGAAGCAAGCCCCCGACGCTCGGAAATGAAAAGCTGCGATATACAAATAAATTACTTCTCGTCTCGTTCCTGCTTTCGTTCTTTCGCCAGAAGACCCTCGGGGGCGCTCTCAGGATCGTTGTCCTTTCGGTGAATGATAAATAGCTTTCGTTCCAGCGTTAATATGAATTCTCGAGAATTCCCGACGTTCAAAAAATTCACTTTTCCCTACGCGCCATCTTAATTATTCTCCCGGCAAATATTCATAACGAAATTCGACAGTCGACGAAAATATGTTTTGCTCATCTTACTCCCATCCTCGAAACTTCGATCTCTTTCAACCGGACAGAAATAACGAAATACGTCAACTTCTATATAATACATACGTAACGAGGGTCTCGTCGGCGCACGTCTACCGTTACGTCCTAAAGGGAAGGTGTAATTTTCTAGTTTGCAAGTAATATCGAGACAAAGTACCAAGGGCGAGGGCAAACTGATGTATATATACACAAATACAGTCAACCAAGTCGAGCCTGCTTCTACTGTCAAGAGCCTATATACATGGGTGCATGTATATATATGTACATATATATATATATCGCAGCAGTACGATGAGTTAACGTCAACTAATTCAAGCGGGAAGTGACTCTTGAACAGGCGCGACAGAAGTGAATAGCAATCAACGAGAACTGCTACGTGGTCTTCGTATGCATCCTATATGTATATATATATATCTTTACTATGCATATTTTAGTACTTCGTATATATATAAAACACAACCCTCGGCACACGTGAACCGCGATATAGAACGTATATGCAGCTGTACGTGGCGATGGAAGTACGTGATGTTAATGCGATTTACTCGGGCCATTTCGTGCGACACCTTCGTTTTCATGCGGAAATAATAATAATATCCATCTCGTTCTCTCTCTCTCTCGTCCGGAGACGAAAAACATCCCTTTCTTCCAGCGAAACCTTCGCCGAGCCAGAGAATGCTCGGTGGCTGATGTACGTGGGCCGGGACAAATTCTGTTTTCTTTCTTAATCCTCGTTTTGTTTATTGTTTTTTTTTTGCTTTTAGTTTTTTGTTATTGTTTTTCCTTTTCTTTTAATTATCGTTTTGTACACGTAGGCATCGTATTGTACACGTAAGCTTGTATCGCAGTGGAATAATTCGCCGGTGGGAAATTAAACGGGAGTGGCATCCGCGTAAATTTTGTATGCCTGTGTGCTTACGCCTCGACGAGTTTTTTGTAAACAAGTTGACGGAAGAAACACGCACATCGCCGTTCTCAAACATTTGTCACTTCTATCTCTCTCGCTCTCCATTCCATCGCACGATGGAAAAATGCACTTGTAGGATTTTTCATTCGTTTTTATATTTTTAATTCCCACTCCAAAATTCATCCCTCGTGACGCTCTTTCGTTCTCGAGTAATTATGACGAAAGCTCGTTTCGTTTACTTATTTATAACATTTTAGCCTTGTCATTTACATCGTAACATTTTTCTTGTGCTGCGTTGTAATATTTTCGTAGCGGACGCGTTAGTCGTAATTTACAGAAAAATTTACGATGAAACTGCGAGAAAGAACGTAAAAAACAGTGAGAGAAGACAAAAAAGTTGAGAGTTTCATATTTCTCCCCTCCCTTTAGCCTTTTTTTCTCTCTCGCCGCTGTCTGGTAGTTCTTTTTGGGTCTGACAACGGAGAATCGTACGGCGTTAACGAGACCAAAAGTGAGGCGCGAAAAACTTTCGACCTTGCCCTTTTCTTTGCTCCGTCCAACGTCTCTTTCGGGCTTTCGGTCTCGGTCGAAAGAAAAAAGAAAGATCGACGCGCGAAAATGGACTACCCCGTGATTGTCTCGACTCTGTACATACCGTCTACGTCTACCAAGGAAAGTTGGATATTCGGCCGAATTTTTGGAACACCGAAAAACTGTCGGCCTCTCGCCTCCCCTCTCCATATATAACCAACGAACGAGAAAAGGTAGTGAGAAAATTCGGGCGAAAGTAAAAAAAAAAAGAAAAAAAGTCGTCACTCACCCCCTTCCCGTCACGTACGAAAACGGTGGCGCTTGACCCAAGAGTCTCGTTGTGCGGTAACGTGATGTGCGCTGCCTACATGTACGTACACACACGTGTAGACATGTATAAACGAGCGAGCTCACGTAATCTCGACAAAAGGTGAGGAATACCACCCTCCAAACTCCACTCGGAAAACGCCCGAAGAGACACGGTGAACGATTCCAACCGCGCGGTTCTAGAATGAAACCTTTTTCGTCCAATCGTAAACTCCTCTTCGCGCGGAGTAACCATTCTATTTTCTTTTTTTACTTTTTCTTTCTATCTTTAATTCAGAAGGTTCCAAAGAAACGAAAGGGTAAAAGCACCGTCCTCGCCAATTTTGTATAAATAGAAGCTACGATCGAACGAGAAATCGAAAATTGAACATTTTTTTTACAATAAAATATTTGTCGGTCATACAAAGAAATCAATTAATGTATTACGCACCAAGACTGGTAATTTGTTTACCTTTTCGTTCAGTTCGCCATATCCGAGGTGGCCTGAACGAAAGGTTATACCGTCGGTCACCGGTGGCCGACATTGCACTTGACGCATTAAGATATTTTAATTGACGAGATTAAAAAAGAGGTCGCACCATTTTAAACATTTGCTTATTAATAAAATAAAAATCTGGCGAATTCATGCGAAAGGTCGCGAGAATTGAAAGTTGATTTTAAGGGGTTCGCCGTAAGAACATTTTTACCACCGTGAACCTATAAGTTTCGACTTCTGGAGAGATTTGTAATGGAAGGGATTACACACGGTGAAGGAGGTACTCTCGCTGCTTGTATTCTATCTACACAGGGGTTGTACAGACATACGTTCATATATAATGGAAGATGCGCCGAACTCGAGAGGGAGTGCGAAAGAGAAAAAAACGAAAGAGGGAGAAAGAGGTCAATCGTTCGTATCCCTTAGCCTCATAAGCTTTTTCATTTTTTCCTCTCCCTCTTTCTCCTTATTTCCCACTCATTCTTTGTTTATACTGCTCGTACGTCAGACTTCGTTCAATACCCTCGACCAGAATTCGTGCTCTGGTCAAACAACCCCCGCGGCTCCTCCTACACCCTCCCTCGCTATTAGACAAAAGTCTGTTCTAAAACTCCGTACCTCTCGTTTCGAAAAGTTTTTCGTTGCTAATGGAGAAAAGTTCGAGAGCGAAAGATAGAAGAATTGCCGAAGCACTGGAAAGCCTCGTCTACTCTCGTCCATCAAATCGAATTTAAATCAGATCTTTCTTTTCTCCACGCTTTCTCTTCGAGAAAAAGCTACGTTTTTGCAGAAAAAAAAGGAAGAAAATTCGTTATTGTGGAATTCAGAAATCATAATTTGCTAGCGTAAGCGTAGCTTCCTTCAAGAGAAAGTTACAATTAATAAGTTTGTTTCTTTCCTATGACGGGAGAATTTCTAAGTGGTCAAAAATTGTGCAAACGAAGCATTTTGCATATTTCAATCCAAACATTTTTTTATACACACGCACATACGCATTGCAGCAAATTGTAAAGATGTTAATTTTTCCTAAATCATTTTGGAATAATTGAGTTAACCGAGAAAAAAAACAAAGTAACGTTTTTTAGAAACAGAAATAAACAAAACATCAAAATATCTCGTAAAGCGACAGGCGTAGCCATTGTTTTTTTTCCTCTAGTCCCTTCTGCACTATACCTACGTCAAAGGTTGCCATTTTCACAAACGTGCATCGATTGCTTTCTTTATCCATCTTTTCGTCAATCGACTAATTTCTAACCCTCGTTTCTTCGTATGAATGCTTTCCTACCATACATATTTTTATTATGATTTTTCAAGCATTTCTGGGTTAGTTTAAAAGGTCAAAATAACACAGGTACACTTTTTCCTAGTGAGATATAACGAAATTTTTTTTAGGCATGAGTGAATGCTGTAACGAGGATCAACGGTGTAGCTCATCGATAATCTTTTTGTTCTCGTTCACCCCCCCCCCCCTTCTTTCTCTCTCGCTCGCAAGTTCGAGGTATAACGATAACGATAGCCGATTTAAAGTTTGTTTTCAGCTTGTTTCTCGTTACTTTTCATTATCGGTATCCTCGTTAAATTTAGCACCATCGAGCGGTGTAGGTGTACTATATCGCGAGGAATGGCTTTCGTAACAAGATTATGTAGCAGAAAGGGGTGGATTGGATGAAGTGTATAATTTTGTGAGTTTGCGTTTTTTGGCCGGTCCGGCCTGTACCTCGCGCCGGAATTCGCTCGAAAGAGCTTGCCAGATTATCAGATTAACACCCTCGGTCGGGGAGGGTAAAGTGTAACGGTGTAATAGGAAAATCAACGACGAGATAGAGCGCGAGAACATCGAATCGATCGTACGCTTCGTCGAACCGGAGTATCGGCACACCGATATGAACTTCTCCGTCGACACGCTCGAGCGAACCCAATCGAGGTCTTATTCTCTCATTGTAGATCACACGGCAACGAGAGAGACTCAAGGGCGGTGAGTTTCACGATTAACCACTTTTTGTTTTCTTTGCTCACGGTGATATAACAATATCCTTCCCAACGAACGTTCTCGTTTTGCGCGTTAAAGAATATTATTTCGAAGAATGGTTGAAACAAAAACGATACCGGCATTGAAATAAACGTAAAAATTATAAACTTTTTAATGACGAATATGCTGTTTTTCTTATATACGACATTGAAGATATAAACTTTTCGACGTTCTTTCCCGAACGATTTTCCACGAATCTTAATCATCCGTTGAATAAACGGGGACGATTCGTCGGAAATAATATTGTCGAATATAATTTTTCAATGACAGTCAACAAGTTTGTGACAAACTCGTCCCTTCTATCTCGGCACGAGCCAATAAATGTCTCTCGACGAGGTACGAAAGTTTGATGTAGTCGAACTAACGCTTGAAAGAGTATTCTATATAACACGTATCGATATCGAGAGTGGGTTACACAATATATTTATATATATACGCGTAATTCAACGAGAGCGTTGCAAAACTTTCGGTTGGAGCGTATATGGAATATAGGTAGGAAAACTGGACGCAGAGCAATGAAAAAGGAAGTGCGACTATCCATGATCGATGTTTGACGTTGAAGTTTCGTTCCATCGTAAAATAAAATAAAATGACACGATGAGCTCTCGATACTTTCGGTGTTACATTTTTCGACCCACAAACCTCATACGGCAACATCATAAAAAAAGGGTTTTTAAATTTTTATTATCCTTACACACAATGTTTCACGTTAAATTCTCAATTTGAACAAAAAAAAATTTAGATGTTACAAATGTTGATGTATCTCGGTTGAATGAAAAAAAGGCCAGAAAGCACTAAAACGTATACAGGGTGTGCCAACCGTTTCACTTTGTGTTGGAGAACAAGTGGAGGGGGAAGACGGAAAAAAGTAAGAAGGAAAAGAGGGTAAGTTGTTTCAAGAGGGAAGTATGGGTAGTGGTGGTACGTGAAGGGGTAGGAGGAAAAGAAGGGGTAAGTCACCCTCTATATGTGCTCTTAGGTTACGTATATAAACACTTGACTTATATATACTTAAGCAAAGGACTGCGAAAGGGATAGAGCTATATGTAGGCCGGTGGGGTGGCCCGGCTCTTATCTCTTCTGTCTCCACCTTCTGTTCAAGGGATAATAGAATTGCGGGAGGCCACGCAAGAGCGACTTTGTCGACGTCTTCTATGGTGGCTCTCGATATGTATACGTCTACATTTATATATATAATTTGTGTGTAAGTGTGTGAGAGCATACGTATAACGAAGCACGAAATCGGAGCTACACCCGCAGGTACTTCATAGGCCACCGCACTCGCGTCTGTACTCGAGACTAACAATGAGAATTTTCGTGCCCGGATGTAAAATTTCAATTCCGGACGATCGGTGGAAAAAACGCAAAACCCCATGGCAATTTTAAACATATTTTTCTCGAGTCGTTTATCTTATTTTACAAAAGTCACTCGAATTCGATCTAAAATTTGATGGGAATTTTTTTCTTCGATTAACTGATATTCTTGTAAAAAATATGAATATCAACTCAACGTCGGTGAAGGTGTATACGTCTTATCAAAATACGTTCTTGATTCTCGTTAAAAATTACAACTTTATAACGAAACGACGAATTGTGCAAGTAAACTTCTCGAGTAGAAACACGAGATTTTTCCTCTCATCGATAAGATCTTATTGCTTCTTGCATCATCCAATCGGGGGAGATGATCACGGTGATTCGTGCAAGGTTCCTTTGACGCGAGTAATATTATTGTTAACGACTTTGAAAAACGAAGCGCGTATACAAGAAGAATCCAAGTCGAAAAAAGAGTCGTCGAAAAGGAAAGGAAATATATAAATATATAGAGAGGAAACAAGAGAGAGAGAGAGAGAGAGAGAGAGAGAGAGGGAGACTGTCTCTAATTAAGAAAAGTTGAAGCATTCATGGATTTCTTTGCCGTTCGATAGCAGAGCGTGGGCCCCCAGCTTATCGTTCTTTCGTGCTTCGGTAATTCGCGATCGTTTCACGAAGCTTTCTGCTCCTTCGAGCATCACTCTATCTCTATCTCGCTCTTTCTCATTCTCATTTTCATTCCTTCCTTCTTTCTCTCTTTTCTGATATCCGATCGATCATAATTCCGCCAAAGCCCGGTACTTAACACAACGAACCGAGTTTACTATTTCCCACCCCCCGCATCCCCCCAACCCCCTTTGCCACGTTTAACTCGTTTCCTCGCGATTCTCGGCATCCCACACGGTTATATTCTCCTCACACAGTGTCGCGAGATTTATGTACTTTACTGCATAGGAACGGCCTCGCTCGTTTCTGTTGTTACCAACTATAACTGGTGAGACGCGAAATACGTGAGAGAGAAAGAGAGAGAGAATCGTCGATGCGTGAGAGACCGATACTGTCGCCTCCTCGCGGTGACTATTAATAACGGAATTAATAACTCCTATCGATCTCACGGCCTCGCGGTCTCGCTTCGTGTAACACAATCGTTCCGGTCCAGTCTTCTCTGTAAACTACGCTCGTTTTTATCATGTTTTTTGCAACACTCTCGACAATTAAAAATGTACCTACGGTTTTGTTCGGTCGAAATCGTCAACGAACGATCAATACGTCAGGTTTCTCGCGAATTAAAATGTATCCTAATTTTCGCGGAAAACAACAAATAAAAATATTTTACATCGATAGAAAATATTCATAAAAAATAATTAAGCAAATAGAGTTCGAGCAAGATTTGCGACGCGCAAAAGTTCGCCATTTTCTCTTTATCAAGCGGCAATGTTAGTCTCCTGATTTTACGGAAGAACAGAATCTCTCGTAATGAACCATCGCGCACACAAATAATTAGAATATTAAAAAAAAAATGTTTGATCGATACGGGTCAGTGAGATTCGAGTTTCGTGATTTTCGTGAAATACCGATGAGAGAGCCGTGCTAGTACGGCCAAAACTACACTACCGGAAGGGCGTACACGAAGCTTTTCGTAACTATGTAACAGCACTTTTATTGGAAAAGTACGCCTTGTAGAACATGAAACTTGTACACTTATAACTATATATATACACGTGTCGTATAAATATACGTATACATACCCGAATACTTTCTCTTAGCCATGGGTTGGTAAGGCCCGTTGCGCGATACAGCCAGAGTCACCTATATATTACCCAAAACCGCTGCAACGAGGCCAATAAAACCACACACCTATCGAACTTCTCCGTATCGGAAGCCGCGATATACAACCAATGTGTATCGAACATCGCTAGGGTTGTCCGGATAGAGTTTCGCATCCCTCCAAACTCGCATCGCCGGTCCAAAGTTACAAACGCGACGTACTTTACTCACAATATTTCCCGCAACAATTTACGATCCAATAAAATTCCGTGAATATTTCGACGAAGCGTCATCGCACCCTATCGCTCGTCAGACACGTTCGCTCCAAGTGCGCGTGGAAAACTTCACGACATACGTAACTCCGAGATTACACATATGTGATACGTCGCAAAGTTCGGAGAAACAAATTTTTTAAAAGACAAAACAAATGTTCCGTCGATAAGTTTAACGAAATTATTCATAAACTTACGATTATTCGAATATCTGGAGAAAAAAAAGAATCATTAATTTGATCGATTAATGATTTTGTGATGAGTTTTATTGTTTCTTTTAAAAATTTTAATTATGAAATTTCAATAAAATGGAAAAATGGCTGGATTAGGGTATCGGATTTATGTCCGAACCGCTATCAAGTGAACTTTTCACGGCTTTGACTGCAGGAAATTACGACTCGCCGTGTCTCTTAATGAAGGGTTAACGTCGTTAAGTTTTAATTACACCTCGGCTATAACACTGCCGATGCGGGGAACGATGGTGCTATATATATATATATATATATATATATATATATATATATATATATATATATATATATATATATATATATATATACGGGGAACAATCTTTCACGATAGCGTCAGAACGGTGCTTTGGTTAAATCGAGCGTTTTCGCCTCTTTTGCAGACTTATGCACATATATGTATTATTGCAGCACACTTAAACGAGAAAAATCTTTTCGACAGCCATATTACGAATTCCTGCGGTACGACAGTAATAGGAGAATTTTTTCCTCCTCTTATATATTCGTCCGTTACTCGCATGAAATCCCTCGAAGCTAGTGATTATCATATTTTCCATGAAGCTCTCTCAACATGTCCTTTCCGATTCTCCAAGGGGTGCCAGACTTTTTGTTTCCATGGAAACGAAAACTTTGCGATATTTGCGATAAATAAATTCTTTCTTTTTCACCGGTTGACTCGAACGGTCAAACAACTTTTACCAGACTTGGGTAAATCCCGATGGACCGAAGGTCCTACGATGAGGAAGTTGGCTGCTTCTAACTGTCCTCTGAGCATATAAATATTAAGATACATATATTGTTCTTTTATTGGAAACTGTCACGCGTTTCGATTCCGGTATTTCTCCTCGAGCTATGCGCTCAATACGCCCCCGATGGTGTACACCACGCCTCTCAATTCATTCTCCCTCGTGTTTGTGCGAATTCTAACCACGTTGAACAATGCCAGGAATAAAAATCCCCCCCTGCTTGCTGATGCATGAGAAAATCTACCGAGTGAGTGCGTACATAAAGATGCCAACCCCCTCAGAAACGTCTAGCTCTTGTTCGCACCCCTTTCTCTTTCTCACTGTATATATATATATATATATACTTGGTTACCAGTGTAGGAATATATATATATGTATATACACATCGATCGTTGGCGACGAAAAGAAGTGTACAGTTAAAACTCAATTGTTTATTCGAAAAAATTTAAATTTTTCTTTCATTCTATCTTAATTTTCATTCTTATTTTATATGTCTTTGTTTATTTTTATTTTTCATTCTTTATTATTTATTTTATACGCGCAATCGAAACTTTTGTATAGGACAAACAAGACTATCCAGTGGCATATGCGCACGCACCTTGCGTATCGATTTTCTGTCTTTTTTAATGCATAACCAGTATGAAAATATTTCTCATCGTACAAAATAATCTCTGAAATTTTATCTAATTTTCCAAACGATAAATTGCAGATATGCGACAATATTCGGCTCGAATATTTTGCAATACTGCGTGTATTATATATGCATATATATATATATACATATATACATATATATGTCGGCAAAAACGAAATAATATAACGTTCCGTGACTAGTAATCCGTGATCGTAATGTTTCACGGATTTACATCGAAATATATACCCCGGCGCGAAAAATACAAGTATCGATGGTGGTTTGGGGGGGGGGGGGGTAATATGTTAAACGTGCAACAATTGTGTCGTTGGGTATACCGCCTTCATCCACGCTCGTTGGTCGGTATTTCATACCGAACGCACTCTCGTGAATGTTATAGACGAGAAAACCTTAATGTATATTAATATACGCATAAATTATACATACGCATAAATCCTGTTTTATACGAAGAGTCGAATCAACGATACAACAACCCCGCATTACGTTTGAGCGAGGGCCCACGAATCTTCTTCATATTTTTGTTTTATTAAAAATAAAAATCCATGTGTTACAACGCCAAATCCGATAACCAATAAATTGAATGCATCTGTGAGAGTTTTGCGTGAAGAATTAATGCCAGCGTATAAAAAAATTAATTAATGTTACATTATTATTTTTTCGACGAAATATTTTTTCCGCGACGATGGTCCATAACTCTTGGCATATACGCGTGATGCATATTCTACGTTAATGAAGAATTACGTAGTTATGAAACAAGAGTATAACGCGCGATACTTTTTTTTTTCTTTACAATTTCGTTTTTTTTTCTTCCAGTCCACGAGTGTGAAAAACATAGCGCAATTTTTTCCGCTGGTCGTTAATTCTCAAAGACAGCCAAGTCACTATTCGTTAACCACGCGTGGCGTGTTTTCCCGTGGTTTGAGCCTAAACAGAAGCGAGAGCGAGCCACCGAAGCAATGCCGCAATTTCACCCAAAGCCAAACTCATCCTTTATCGCTTGCCCAACATTCATCCCTCTTTCTCATTGCACACGACCGAGCTCACTGATCATATGCTAAATGATCTGCATCCGCGTGTACATAATCATACCAAAGCACATCTCTTTCTCTCTCTCTCTCTCTGTGCATATAGAAGCCGACGATTAATAACTATACCTATATAAACCTACACAACATGTACAAACCTTTCTCGTTACATGCAGACACACCGCGACCTCGTAGTTTCACCGATGGCGTAAGTATACATAGATTCGCACGTAGGAGGATAAACAGTAAAACGTATTCGGCCCGAGGGGGGCTTTCGGCTTGTGGCCCTCGCATCCCTTCGTTTCCTCCCCCGACCAAGCCTCTCACTCGTTGCTTAACACACGTAACATGTACGCAGCACGGTATGGAAACGTGCCCCGGGCGTGTGAAGCGGCACACCGGGGTACCAACGAGAATCGGGGTTTTACTCCCCCCTCTGCCTCTCCCACCCGCGCCGCCTCTCCTGCACCACCCCTATAACATATCTATGATCTACCTCTTTCTCGCATCCCTCTTGCGCGTCTATCTACAAATCCCTGTATGTACGTAACCTCATACGTCATTGCCGAGCCTGACAACAATGTCGCCTATACAACACCCTTAACGCCATGTGTTTTTTTATGTGTATAGCGTGTATATATATATATCGTTGTTGTTGTTATTGTTCTACCACCGAGGGGTTTTTACGATTCGTTCCGGGTCTCGTCGGAACATTTCTTTACCGACGCTTCGTTAAGCTCACCTAACTTCCGGATATGTTCGGAGGCGAGTTTTATCTGCCTTGGAATAACGCCGGGGAGCAAAGGAGTAACGAACGGAAGGTACGCTAAGAAAATGAACGAAAATCTTCGTGCCCCAAGTCGAGGATGGTATTAAACGGCTCTACGAGGAATCGTCGGACTTTGGATTTTATAGAATTTCACGCAATTGTAATACGGGAGATACATTATCCAGCGTGAATCGATTTTTATCACATCGGTAAGACGGTGCCATTTTTTTTATCGTTCCAACCTCTCCCTCTTGCGAAAGAATATTCCTTGTCGTTTTTCTTGGTATCGTCGCGATGCCATCGTCGCGATTGCTCGAGAAATAAGGATATTTGGCTCATTTGGAAACGCGAAGAAAAAAGAAATGAAAAGAAGTTTACGCTTCTCGATTTCTCCCCCTGGCACGATCCACATTCTTCTCATCGTCCTTAATAGCTACGAGAGGTTTTGCCAAATGTAATTCCCCCTCGGCTTATACCGCGTGTCTATATAGAGCACGTCGAAATGGCCGACCCCTGCACATACATAAATATATATATAGAGGGATGAATATAGTAAGAGGAAGAGAAAGGGGGTAGCTTTTCCGCAATACATACATACATATGCGTATGTTCGGGAAAAGCAACGTTGTAATCGCGCCGTTGGTGAGGGACCCTCGTCGTTCCACTCTCGTCGTCTGATGTGCTCTCCTCTCGCGTTCGTAATATTCACACCTCTCAAGAGGGTGAAGCTGTATCTGGCTCCCCTGGGTGCTTTTCCTTCTACCCTGCCTCCCGTTTCTTCGCATCTCTCTCTCTCTCTCTTTCTCTCTTTCTCTCTCTCTCATCCCACCTTTTTCTCGAGCTTTCTCATCTCGACCCGCCCTCCTCCGTTCTACGTTTTCTACCGTCCCCTAGCCTCGTGCAGGACCTGAGAGGAGGTTGAGGGAAAACGCATTAGTGGAATACTGAAATTATCGCGTTGAGCTCTTTGCCACAGTACTTAATTCCTCATTTTTGCCGTTTCCTCGTAACGGGTATATTTCACTCATTGGAAAGAAATATCATCTCTCCTCGTACGTAGTCTTTTTCGATGGTAATCTCAGAAATATATATATTTTTCCATTACTATTTTTTTCTTATTATTATTATTATTGATCGTACCCTTCGCGAACAGCAACAAGATCCGTTTAACTTGTCAGAGACGCGAGACTACGGCGAAGGAACGAAGAATCGTGTAAAATGAAACTGCACGAGCAAATTTGATTAAGTGAAAAACTCACCGATGGCATATATCATCCGGTAGGTAGAGTATGCCAAAGATGACGGGCAATCATCATACACGATATATTTCTTTTTATCATTCCACAATTAATCATTTTTAATGAAAACAAAATACCAACATAAATCTCAATAGAAACTCACGAGCTGTGTAAAAAAGTTCGCGTCAAATTTGCATGCTTAACGTATTCTGAGAATAATTGAACGTGTATGATAAAAAATACAATAATTTAAGGAATCACGTGCTTGCTATGCATATCGAAAATATGAGAAACCAGGAAAAATATGTAAATTTTACAAGTTTCTCTAAAAAAATACGGAATTTTTTCAAAAATGTGTACAAGTGTCGACTTTTACGCGAATGTATACAACGACGTTTCGATAAATTCGAAGATTTGACTTAAGCTCAATAAACTTAAAAAAAACTTGCATTCTCAGTAGATATACAAGGGGAATTCTGGATCAACATATGTTAGTGCACACGTACACGTCACGCGTACATATACCTATACATATACACCAGGGAGGGTCGAATTTTGCACGTGATCATCTGCGGGGGGGGGGGGGGGTACACGATATTCGTTAATCGTATTACTATTTATTTATTGGCCGAGTGTCGGATAAATATTCTTTGATACCGCCGAACAATATCGAATTTCAACAGTTCTCGCGATAAGATTAATAAACAAAAAGATGATTTCTGAGAAGGGCTACTAACGAAATATGAATAGATAGTCGACTTGTACTTTGTCGATAAAGATATAGTTCCATTTTCCTGGAGCTCCAACCTTCCAATCACGTCTCTTAATTCAATGACGGCTAGTGTTCCAAGAGGGTTCGTGTCGACAACCATCAATGCCGTCTCGATCGCGTTGATGATCTCAGTTGGATCACTCGTGTGATCATCCATTCATTAGGGATAAAAAACCATGGGATTTATATCGTGGTAACCTATAACCGAGATTAAACGACTAAATTACAATCATGAATAACAAATCGAAAAACTAAATTGTATTTAAAAAAAATCAGTCAAGCACAAAAGTAAAGTTCTTTTTAAAATAAAAATGTATCATCCAAAGAAATAATCTAATATAAAAATAGTGGAAGCTGAAAAAAATAATCTAATCCGTCCAAAACAAAAAGTAAGATTCGCCGGCGAAAATACTCTCATAATATATAAAAAAAACAACAAGTAGGTAGCCATGGAGTTATTTTAGAAAAAATAGGAACAATGAAAAATAAACTTACATAACATGTTACGTTCTTGCTGATTTTCTCCCGACATTGCTGCTGCTGTTGGTTCACTGAGCATTTTCGTTCAATGTTGTTGATCCTCGTTCGGTGGGAATTTTTACTAAAAAGACGAAAATTAATAAAATTTGCAGCACTACACCGATGACTTGAATACTTTTTTTTCTTGTTATATCTACTCACTTTTAGACACTTTTTCGCAAATTTTCACTTCTTTTTGCAAGTCGCGAACGCGCTGAACTTTTCGGTGTGCAAGTGTCCATGATCGACGGGTAATACCGCTGTTCTCGCTCGTCCTAAAGTTCGCGAAAAGGGGGATAGCGAGTTTTCGAGCGTCGTCATTGTTGATGACAAAGCATCTTCGAGAAGTCCCACTCGATACCTTAGCTGTCACGGCTCGCTGTACTCAACGAAGAATATGTACGTTTGAAATGTACGTGTGTACCAACACGTACATTTCTGGACACGGTAAAACCGGGATAGATGCCGCAGTGGGATAGCCGCCCCATTTTCAAAAAACCTACTTTCCCAAACTCGTGACTAAGAATTAATAGTTTAAATAGGATGCGCAGGGGCTCCACACCTTTCTCGTCGCAGGTTGACGTACGGAATGTATGGTCGTTTATGTCTAGAGGATTTCATACTGCTCTGGTTGTGATGTATTAGCGACACGTTGTAACACATCGAACATCAAAAATGTAAACATTGTACGCTGGCCACCCTCACCACTGATGAATCTAGATCGCCAAAGCGTTCGAGGAGGTGCGCGGGAAATATCGAAGAAACAATAACCAACAAAATTTTGTTTATTAATTTCATTGTGAGAACTGTTCGACGTGCTTGTCATCGGTATTCGCGTGCCAATCGCTCACAACTCCACCGCTTCGAGTTTCCCCCAGTCTTTGAAAAATTATTCATCCGTTGGTCGAAGGTATCAAAGAAAATATGACCGACAAAGTATATCGCATAACACCTCGGACCAAAAAATGATTTATTCGTTGGTCAATCAAACGACAAATATAGCATGGCACCTCCCCCAACCCCATCTAATTTATGAACTATTGAAATTCAATATTGGTCGGCGGTATCAAAGAATATCTATCTGACACTCGGCTATTAAATAAACAATACGATTAACGACTATCGTGCAACCCATACCCCATTCCCCCCCCCCCCCCCCCCCCCCCACCCATACATCGTGAATGACCACATGCAATATTTGAGACCCCCCTTCCCTCAAAATGGAACTTGGTGTGTATGTATGGGCACGTGTAACGCGTAACGTGTGCACTAACACATGCGTGCACATGTTAATCCAGAATCCCCCTTGGATCTACTATTCTCAATATATTATTTAGTGATAAAATATATTTGAAAATATATGTCTGCTTAAAAATTAACATATTTACGATTCAACCTCGAACACCTATCAGAATATGTTCGAAATATGTGCTAACCTAAAATGTATCTGAGGGACACCAAAAATATAAGGTGTCTTTATGTACGATATATTTATAAATTGCGAACCAACAAAACGAATTTGCCAATGGGAAGAGAAAATATCGTGTTCATGAACACAGTGCCGATCGTGCATTAATAAAATGTAGGTACATGGAAGATTATGGATTTTCTAATAAGTAATTTCCAATGAAATATAACCATTCCCAAAGTAATGCGTATTATTTTGATATCGTAAAAACATTTCATCCGATGCGTAAGAGTAGGGTCTGGAAAAAATTCAATATACGATTGGCAAATATAAAAAAATCCGGAATTTCTCCACTTAATCCAGTGCGTACCAATCATGAAACGACGATAAAATACCACTTGACAAACTATATCGTAAATTTTCGAGGTGTTATTAGGATGCCTCTAGACTGCACGCCGTAACATTCCAATTAATTGCATAGCACTGTACATCGGATATTGGGGAAGGGCTCTGCGAAATGAAAGAGAGAGAGAGAGGGAGAGATAACAGAGGATGAGCATTGTGGTGTCCGCGTGTGGTACAGCAACATGAGACGGGGATAAGGGCGCAAGTACAGAGATACCTGTACATATTATCGATACGTCGTATACCTATAATACGCGTCTGTGCACATACCTACGTCACGTATATATATATATATATATATATATATATATATACACACACTTTTACATATATATATATATAGTATAATATACGTATATATGTACGTACGAATAGCAGACAAACGGAGAGACTGCATAATCCAGCATGTGTCCGATAAACCTGTATATATGTCTGTACGTACGTGATTCCAGTAACAATCCCAACCGCTAGTGCTTCAGTGAAGAGAGACAAAGCTCATTCGGGCGCTTACTCGGTACGAGCTACAACACCATCGGACAGACCAATGTTTCGCGTGCTCTTGGCTCGTTCTATACCTATGTATAGATGCATATAAGTATATAGATGTGTCTATGTGTGTGTGTGTCTGTGTTTTCCAGTATGAGTTGATGCTCAAATTCCGGCGAGTAAAACCCTTAACTTCGATTTAGGAAGGTACACTACCAACCCCTCCTCCCCCCTGCCCCTCTCGAATCTCCGTCTATCTCACGTAATCCGACAGTAGAACCGTATTATTGTGACAATTTCCGTCAATCGGACGTTTAGCTAGAGCATCTGACGTTGAGCCTTTCTCGGAAATTCTCAAGGTATTTGTCCCCGCCGTCGTTTCCTCAATGTATAGGTATATATATAAATGCGAGCTAGGAATGTCCCGCTACTCATTGCGCTATGTGTCTCCGCTACAACTATCACAACTATTTCTACAAGGAATTTTGAATAAGACATAAATCAATAATTGTACATTCCTTACAAACTTGTATAATTTAAAAACATTGTATTTCGAAGATTAATAACAAACGAATCTCGAGATATTGAGCTGCAACTTGATGAAATATGTTCTTAAATAAACTCTGGAAGTCTCTCGGTGCTGGATATTATTTTTGAAAATTGATAAAACTTATTAGAATTAATTCGAATCAAATAAAATTTAATTAACCGATTTGACCTGGTTTATTTTTTAACATTTTTAATATCTTAACATCACAATATAATAATTTCTCCTGAATCTTCTGTACTATGGCGATTCCCGAAACAGCTCCCCATTCGCGTTCTCCATTGTACATTGAGGTAGGTCGATACCGCGAGGGAGGATCATATATAGTGTAACATGAAAGGAAAGATGCAACTGCCCTATATATGCGACAGCTCGAATTCGCGTGTATATATATATATATGTGTGTGTGTGTCTGTGTGTGTATTTATATATACGCGAGCAGCTCGAATCCCCTTTGGTCCACGAGAGCTCCAGCAGCCCTCTTAGCAACCCCGGCATTCATCTTTCGCTCCCGATCCATTCGCTGCCTCGCCCCACTTTTTCTTCGCCCCCTTGGCATCCCCCCCCCCCCCCCCCCCCAGGAACAGAGCCGATCATCCCTCCACGAGCAAAGGAGATGACCCAGGATTACCAATACATCGCTTCATATCCTCCGGATTAGGTTTCCTTTCTCTCTCTCTCACTCTCCTTCTCTCTCTCTCTCACTCTCTCTCGTTTTCAACACAACGCACTCGAGTTCTAAGGTTTCTCGCTCCGCACCCTCACGAAGAAGAAGAAAAAATCACTCCGATAGACGATATAACACGTTTGAGCATAAGCCGACTTATTTCCGCTTATCGAGCCTCCATCCTTCCAATATCAAATACGATTTGAACGAGAGTATCAGACCCACTCGATATATCTTACGTAAAAACGAAAAGCTCGAGCTAATTTTTCTGATAACGACGATAATTGCAAATAAATCGCCGGATAATAATTTTGAATTCTTTTTTCATTTTGTATAATTATCCTCCAATAATCTTTAAATAATTAACAATCATTTCTAATAATCTCAGCTATCGTCGCATACGCTAAAATAGATTGTTTGTTTATTTTTAAAAAAAAGAACGATCCAAGCCCGAAGAAAGAAGAAGAGTTTAATCCTCTTTCCTGCTTTTCATAATCGCGCAAATATTTTACCGATATTTCACGTGCGAACGTTCATCATCGTTTACACCGATGATGAATTCGCATCCCTCGGCAAAGCTTCTTCAGTAAAATGCTCATGGCGGAGGTTCCATTATTTTTTCTCGTTTTCTTTTCTTTTTTTTTTCTTTTTTTCGCGTGCATCTCTCCTTCTCCAATTCTCCCGAGGCAAAACGCGAGGGCTTTGACACAGGGGGAGAGAGGATGAGCGCGAGTGGCGGCGAGCACCTTTTTACGTCTCATGACGCCACACACGCGTATACTATATGGACTAATAATGGGGCGCATGTATCCACCCGACTCGAGTCTTTCTCTTGTCTCGTATGTGGACCAAAGATTTATTCACACATACACGCACACACCAAAACGCGTAGAAAGGAGAAAAAAAGCAAGAGAAGAACGAGAGAAAGGGTGAAAAAGAATATAGGAGGGAAAGTTGCTTCGAATTCAACGCAAAACATGCAACGAAACGAACTCTTTACATCGCGCTTTCGCACATGTATGGAAGTTCGACGGAACGAGGGAAAAATGGAACGCGCCGGTCTAAGGGACCAGAACGCTCCGGCATTTTGCTCCGCATGTGAAATAGACGGCAAGAGAGAGAGAGAGAGAGAGAGAGAGAGACGTGCCCTCTTTTTCTCATGGCCCACTACGTTTTTTTTCCTCTTTTACCACTCGTTTTTCGACGTTACATCGCGCGCGTTTTTTCCATGCGAAACATTGCACGCGAGTCTATGCATTGTGCTAAACATATATCGTTAGGTATAAACGAAACCCTCGCTTGTTTTATGGAACAAACTTATTTCCGTCCGGCAACAGCCTTTGTTAAAGTAATTGTTTGTATTTTTGTTTGTTTGAAACAACGTCATCCTCATTCCGATTATACTGTTCAGTAAACTAAAAGCTGGCGACCCCGACTATATACCTTAACTGTGCAACAATATTATTGGGTTTTTATTTATTTTTACTGCGAGAAAATAAATATTTAAACAAGATTTTCGACGGAATGTAATATTTCAGGTGTGAATGAAAAATTTAATGTTTCGCCAATTTCTTTGATTCTATATATTAATTAATTTAATTTCGTGGCAATGAGTCTTGCTCGATTCCGCAAAATAATTTTATTCCATTGTAGAAAAAATGTAGACAGTGGCAGACACTGTCGCAGTTATTTTCGTGGAAACGTCAATTCCGTATAGTAGATCGAAATTAAATTAAATTACAATGATACCAATTTCCGAGCGGCACTGGCACAAACTTCCATCCTTCATTTTAAACACGAGACCAAGATGAAGGTGCTATATTTATTCTTATTGTTAGCGGAGTTATTAAAGTGTGAAATAACCCAAATAGAAACTGTCGCTCATTTGGACGCGATTACCTCCCCACATCCGCCACCGATTTTAAGACGTAGATAATCACGTCAAAAGAATTATTCCAATGAAACGTCAAAAGACAATTATATTGCGGGCTTGGCGCCGGTATTAATCGTTTATCGATAGTTCCATAGAGTCAGACCCGGGCGAATAATTTGAGATATCGTCTCGAACAATGATAACGAGAGAGAGAGAGAAAGAGGGAGAGAGACAGAGCGAGTGACCATCCAACTCTGGCTATCTCCCTAAATAGTTAAATTAGATAATGGAAGCAGCCGCTGCCCAGGCGTCCGATCTCGTTGAGTCTCCTCGATCGGGTCCGGGGTATACTGAAATTGGGTCAATTGGTTCTGGCCGCACACGTTACCTCCTTCTCTCTATCTCTCTCTCTCTTGCTCTTTGTTGCTCTGTGTCATTCGCCTGCCTCAACCCTTGTTCTGCCCTTCTGGCGGTGAACTCGTCGAAGCAACCCTCGATTCCAATCCAGGGTATCCGTTCGATATACATGTATATCGTTTTAATACCCATAGATGTATATATCGGCAGCTCGCCTCGTTCTCTATCAACGACCTGACTACAGAGCCAACATTTTCCACACCTTTCATTCAATTTGGTCAACTCTAGGCAAGGCTCATCCTAGAAACCGCGAACACACCCACGGACATATATATGCTTTTGTAACTATCTCTCTCTCTATGTAATAAAAAGGTGTGACCGATGTCATCGTGCATTGTGAGAATGGGAGGAGGATATACCGAGTGTCCTATTTTAAAGGGTTACAACATATACCGAGTGTACTGATACACGCCACGAATGCGCCTAGTGGGGATGCGCGTCGCGTTTGCGCACTGGCATTCGGCGAGAGAATGAGAGGCGATCATCTGGCAATCAATCGTTTGATCAAAAATGATGATTAATCAACCATTGATCGAAACATATTTCAAGTTTCCCTAAAGAAGCTCGCAATTCGTATAATTCTTCCATCGTGTAAGGACGTGTACTTTAACGCTTCATATTTTCGTAAATCCTTTTTAAAATATACATATAAAGAAATATTCAGTTTTAGTTTTAGTTTATTCGAGTTACAGATTTTATTTATTTTCTACTAGAACCGAATTCCTGTCTTCGGGCACATTTTGTACTCCGCGTTGCACGAAATTGACGGTCCAACGATTGAATCTTAAAATCGGTATATTTTCATACTAACAAAAAGTGTACGTGCATGGGTAGGTTCAAAAGAGCCCAAGAGTATATCGCGTCGGTCAAACGCGGTCGATTTTCAACGGAAAAGAATAAAATGCATATGAATGCTGAAAATTTGCACTCCGGCTTAAAATACGCTCGACTCGGTATAGCTGATGTTTCTTTTGCTCTCTCGAGGCCACCAGCTCGAGAGGACGCTGATAAAACACGATTTCCCTCACGTGTAACTAGAGACAGGGAGCAGTGGACAAGCGGAGCTCTACTACACACACACACACACACACACACGCACACACGTGCGCGCGCACGCACATATATATATCAAGGGCCGAGCTTTTAAATCACTCGATGTAGCGCTTCGTAGAGTTTCAAGCCCATGGATGGGTTCGCCTATGTATGTATGTGTTGGAATACTTGTGCCCGGCGCGTGTACGTGGGTATTGAGCAGAGTGAGCAGCACGCGAGTTCCAGTACCGTGCTGTCACGATTAATAAATAACGATCACTATCGGAGTTGCGCGAGGTCGGTGCCACCTCCGATATATCTATATAGGTGTAATATAGATGTATGTAATAGAGCAATATGTAGCTCGACAACGAGCGACAGCAGCAGCATCGCTCGAATATTCGACGTTATACAAAAATAGACGCGATGTATAACCGTGCAAAAAGAGTTTAGGGAAGATATTGGCCAGCCAATTTCGCCCGTATGATAGTAAAACTTTCGGGGCAATAATAGAACGAAGAACCACTGGGGTCAAGCACGATCGTGGAAAACGTCAGCAAGTTTGTTGACATTTATTCATCTCACGAAAATAGACGAAATCAAACTTGCAAATGGATTTATCATCCTTACGTATAAAATCCCATTGTAGTTTTTCCACCACAATTCTATCGTCAATATTTGTTTTCGTTGTTAAATAAAGTTGTCATATAGTTTTATATTTGTAGGCATTATTTATTTTACAAAGATTTATGGGCATAATTTGCTCACACAGATCGAACAAAATGATCGTCATCGCGCATTTCGTATATTGCAATTTTCATACGCGTTATATCGCGTATCGTTTGACCAAACATCCATCTGTTTTACGTATGCACATATGGTTCGTCCTAGTATACCATGCAATGGATGCGAGCCGCGTGTGTGCCCACGTATCATAAAGGACGGAGCATTGCGTTCACCGATCCGTGACGCATGACGCCCCATCCTGACCACAAAGTTTCCTGTCGATATTGTTATATACAAATATACTATATCCGTACCTATATCAATAGTTACTACTCGTAGAGCTACCGGAAACTCGTCCCATCTCCCTCATTCGTCGTTCACTCGCTGCTGCAGAGAAGAGCCCATAAAGTACACAAATCTATGTGTGTGTGCGTGTGTATAACCTCTCACACCACGGAATCGCACCTTAGCCAATATATATATGTATATACCGATAGATGGAGGCGAAGTTTCATTCATAAGACGTTCACCGACAGTCATAGCAGAAGCCAAGAAAAAATCTGTTTCGTCGGTTTATTTACGAGCACTACCTACTCTTTATATTGGGAATTTCACCCTCGACCATCGCGCCATCGAACATAAAATTTTTCTTATTCATTCGTCATTTTGAAATTCGACGCACTCTTTTTTACATTATAACGCTTTTGCAATAATCTGTTTTTATAAACGAAAAATAAAACGCATCCGTGGCGGATGGATAGTAAATTTGGCGATACATGTATCTTTCATCATATTTTGCCGTATGACATTTCCAGTCGTAAGCTCTTCCAGGCTTTTTCCCGTGTTCGCGCAATGTTCAGTCATGTTTTTATCATTTCTTTTTTTATTTCACTTCCATTTCCTACCCCCGTGTGGCTCGTGCATTTCTGTCTGCGAAAGAGAGGGATATAGAGAACGTTTCGTATGTCTTTTTATACATACACAAGCACCGAGCACGTTTATATCCAGCACGATGCGCTGTCCCGTTAACGGTCGTCGACGTTCGCTACATCTACACCTTTCGATTCTATGTTTATGTATATATGTATACATATAGATGGCGTTGTATGCCAATGCTACAACAACGCGCCCTCTACCATTCATTGTCGAGCACACCGACATACTAGAAGCAATCTATGCGGTTTTCAAAAGGGAGAGCCGGCTTTTACTGCCCCTGGTGAAAATGTTGCGCACATACATCCACATATATATGTATATCTATATATTACACGTTCCGTCGAGCTCAGACGGTAGCGCACAGTCCAAGGGTGAGAGATCTCTTGCAAAAGGACGACTACAGCCCCGACCCCTACCCCGCCGTGGTGAGGAGGTGGACCAGGAGAGTACGAAGACGGAGTGAGAATAGCGGAGAAATGTCGCGACCGGAAATGAGATCCTTCCGAAACCGGGTCGCTCTCCTTATATATGTAATATATATATTTATATATATATATATAGATGTGAATGATAGAGAGGGAGCCGTAAAGGACGCAGTGCAGACTCAACCCCTGGTAGAAGGGTGGTTCGCTCCTCTCGCTATACAACTCTCTCTCCGGTCTCGCGTCTTCTCGTCGTTCACCACGCGGTCTCATCGGACTTTTCGTTAAACGGCTATTTAAATGAATACCCAACCCTCCTTCTCGCTTACACAAGACTGTCGTCTACCTCGTTCCGCGTTATATATGTATATATATATATATATATAGAGAGAGAGAGAGAAAGAGATTGTTCTTTTGTCGCGAAATGCTCATTTAAATTATACTCCTTGGTAGGTTGAAGGACGTCTTCCAAGAGATTTTGTTTCGTCTCGAGCTCAATTTTATACACCAACTAATGGACAATTGAAAGTGCAGTTCTACGATTTTATTATACATTCATCCGTCCTTCCTCGAAGTGTCCGAAGTGACGTTTTCTTTTTTCCCCGGGTAACCGTTATAACGAATGAAATTGATTTTCATGATTTTTCAACCCCTCTTGCTTCTCTCATCCCTTAAGACGTCCCGAAGGATTGATAAGGTGAATTCAATACAAGTGAGAGCTTCTTTGGAATTTCGAGTGCAGCTTTTCAACCCTCGTCGCTCAAGTTTATTCGAGCGAAGGGATTATAGCCAAAATCAAGATTCGCTACCTCGCCTCTTTATTTGTTTACCTCGCCCTCTCGAAGCGCCCACATTCCTATAGGGTTTTTCCGGAAATTCAACTTTCGAGGGGTTCGCCGGCGATCCGGCCAGCTTATTTCAGACCTCTTTAGCTGTGTTTGAAAAGCTCGGAAGGGTCCACACATTTTACCACTTTAAATGTTTTGGCCTCCGCCTCGTACTTCCGTACGGAGGAAACTTGTTTATTCTTCTCAGCTCGATAGCTTTCTCATCCTCCTCGCTCCACGAAGTATTTTCGCTTATTTTTCCACCGTCTTTCTCGCGCATATACACCCCCGCGCGTTCTTATCCTCAAACATCTCTAATGGAAAGAGAGACATCGTCACGAATACGGAAACGAATGTTTCTACTGGTGGAACTGTCGCGTCCTGCGCCGCGAGACACCGCTCTCGATATGACTTCCGGTCTCTGTGCCGGAACCTGCGCTTCTCGAGCGTAAACCCGGAAACTCTACGCGCGAATCGACCCCATTCGCGAGAGAAGTGCGAAATAACGCGGGACACTGTAAAACGAACGAGAGTTGCTCGTTACGTATCGACCGTAATGTCAAAATTCGACTTTCTTGTCCGTCAACGTTTTCGATTACATCGTAGCTACGAAATTTATTCTCCGAGCCTGAAACACTAACACTGACTATTTAACAAAAAATTCAATCCGCATCTTCGAGCTTGCCAAGGTCATCAATTAACAGAATTTTTTTAAAAGGTTTTTCCAATGACTTTTCTGTGTCGAGAATAATTGAGAAATGAAATTTAGCAATGACGTATAAGCCAGGTATAAAGAGAATGATGAGTATGAGTATAAAAAGTATGACCGAGCGGTAAAAAGGAGTCGCGAAAACGGGATCAACGACGAAAAATACACTCAAAAAGCGACTACCCGTGTGGAAATTTTTTCCGGGATATCTACGGGGCCCAGTTAATTTTCCCCAATTGTATCCGGGCCCCTGTTTGGATTCCTTTCAGGTCCAGTATAGGATTGTCCCACTTTTTAAAACGGGTCCTTTAGTGGAAATATTACCGGGGCCATACTAGGATTCCCTGATTACACCTACATTTTCCAATATCGTCTCTATAGAAATCCCGCAATTACTCTCTCTGTTCCCTGACACTTCCCTATGTCTCCCCTGTATTTCGCTGCAATACGCAACACTCATATTTTGAAAGAAGCTCTATATATATATTTTTTATACATTTCAGCAACTTTATAACATGTTCTTATAATAAAAAATCTATAATAAAAATTCTAAAATTTTTACCATTTTACACAATGCCAACAAGATAAATTTATACATTACACGTTAACGTGGTAGTTTCAATTCAACACGCTTTTTCTGGGTTTTTACAAATCTACCATTTTTATCCTTAATTTTTCACAACCTTCTTAACTATCTTTTTTTGGCGGAATCCGAACCGCCAGTATTGCTGAAAAACACTTAGAAAAATTCGTGTCGACTGCGGGGATCGAACCCGGGTCCGCTGCGCGAGAACCCAGCGCCCTATCCCCTGAGCCACTGCGCTCTTCCGAGACAAACTCATATATTAATTATATAGATAACAGTAGAAAATGCTAGCAATATTTTTTAATATCCAACTTTGAACTCATTTATACTATCTTTTGCGGTCTTAATAATAATCTATAACTATTCTTTTGCGCACCGTCCACATTCGCTACGTATTGCAGCTGTGCTTAGAGTCAAACGGAACACTTAATACTTGCGACCTGACTTTGCTTCATGTATAAGTGATAATTTTAATAAAATTTTATATGTTTTTAAGTAGTTATATTTTTTTTAAAGTCTTCTTTGAAAGAATTTCAAAGAATCGTTTTCTTTCAAATTCATTTTAAATGATGAGTGGATTGTTGAATGAACAACATATTAGCATAAAAGGCAGTTAAGGAACCAGTTACCAATTACTATTCATTCAAGTCGTCTATTATTATTTGAACCTTTATTGATATTTCTAATGAGTATACCTTAGTACATCAGATTGGGCTTTTTACTGGAAATCCTGATGAAAGCATAATTTATTTTGTTAAGGAAATCCCAAATGAACCAAACTGGGCCCACATTAGTTTGCCCGATCAAGGCCCGGTTAAACTTATTGTAAAAATTAGCCACTGCCCTGTTAGCACCTGATGGGGCCCTCCATTGGAACACCCATCAAGCCCCTGTTAATTCGTATTATGGAAACGTATGAGAGCCTGTTGAGGACCTTTGATGGCAGTACTCAGGAAATCCCTGTTAGGGATTCCACGTCGAAGCCTAAACGGGATCCGTGTATATTTTGGATATCCCGGACTATTTTCCACACGGGTAACCATAAAAAAAGCACTCGAAATCGATTACCTGTGGCAGCACCTCAGCTTTCAAAGTGTCGAGCCTGGGACAGCACGTATACGTACTGTGGTTTTTCCTTTTACAACCCTCCCTTCCCCTTCCTTGCACTTCTTTCGTTTCGATCGCGACTTTTATCATCGCTTCGACACCAGAACAACAGCAACACAGGTGAGAGAGAGAGAGAGGGAGAGAGGAAGATACAAGAAGAGGCCCCATTCTCTTCTCTCTCCGAATGGGTTGGGCCCAGTCTCTCTTCCGGTTTCTCGCTGGACTTCCGTTATTTCGCGGATCGTCGGAGCGTCTCGTAAATTTCACGTCGAATATTTATGGCGTCGAGACCGATAGCTCTCTCTTGTCCTCGTTTCTCTTCTCCTTCCGTTCTCTCTCTCTCTCTTTCTCTCTCTCTTTCTATTCTATCGATTTTCCCGATCGAACATTGGAAGAATCATAGTATACTATTTTTTTCGAGCGTGATAAAAAGCAAGAGGAAAAGAAGAAATAGAGAATTACAAGCGTAGCAAGGTCGTAGAAACAATTTTTCGATTTACGTGAACTCGTTTTTACCCCCGGGACTAGTATTTATTTAACGTTTATTCAAGACATAAACTGTCTCGAAATTCGTCGATCCCACGAGTACAATTTTAGTTTTGTTTCTTTTTTTTACGTTGAATATTATCAAGCATTTATGAATAAATAAAAGAAGAAACGGTAAAACGTTGAGTAACGGAATATCGAATGATCGATAATGAATATTTGAATAGATCCGCCCTTTCATATCGTCGTTATTTATTGATTGGTGTTTCCCATTAGTTACCTTCTCATTAATTATCTTCGGAATAATTTTCATCGATGGAAGTGCGTTGTAATCATTAATGTTGCATTAGGATGGAGCTTTAGCTCGTATACCGACCTCGATATACGTGTGTATAATGGACGTTTCATGATACATAAGCTAGCGTGTATAGAGCCAAAATCATATCGAGCCATGTATCAATGGGGATATATATCGCGTTTATGACATTTCTACGGGGCGGTGCGGAGGATATGCTCAAAGAGAGGAAGAGGGAGGAAAGAGCGATAACGTTCGTACAGCTGACATGTCACACGTCAGGGACTTTCACGGTATATAGTAGTCGATGACCCGGGAAGAACGACTCGTGGACTTCCCACACTCGCCTCTTTCCACATTTGAGGGTGCACGAGTCGCAGTCCGTTGGAATATCGATCTCGCGTTCGTCGACCTGTCGCACAGAACGAACTCTCTTCCGCCTCGATTCTCGTCCTTCCTCCGATTCGGTCCACAAGACCCCTCTCGCCATTCTACATGACAGTGGAAAATCAAACAGTACGGTTCTTCGAATCACGTCAATCCAAATAGACCGTATATGGAGCATTTCTCTCCTGACGTCACTCCAACATTTATCTTCTTTTTTTTATATGATTTTCGTAAGAGTTGATAAACTGGGACGGATTTTGAGATGTTTAATATTTCCGAATTTGCAAACGACTCGATTTTTTGTCGGCTCGTCGATGTAATCGATGACTTATTGATCGCATACAAAAAGTATTATTTATTTTTTATTTTTGTATGATAAAAAAATATGTTATTTACGAGTTTTTCGTTGATCATGGTGTTTCAGCTCGAAGATTGAACGAGTACATACGCCACTACGAGCCATTGTCTTACTCCACCGACGAGGTCCATCGTAATCATCTCAGGGCGAAAAGATCGGTCACTCGTGACAATTCGTTGAATCTCAAGTTTCGATCGCACGGGCGTGACTTTCACTTGCGTCTCAAGAGGGATCTCAGCGTATTCAGTGACAATCTCGTGATCGAGGGACCCTCCGGCGAGGTTGAGGATCTCGACACCTCCCACATCTACAAGGGTCATCTGATAGGTGAGTCTCATGAATTATAAATTACCCATCGTCTCGACGATAATTTCTTCTCTCTTGAATTTTCCCGTGGGACCGACTGCAATTTTTTTTAAATGTAATTTATTCATTACGCATCGAATCTACACGAATTAACGGGATTTTCGTAAATCTTCTTATTTCCTATCAAAATCACCCGTAACTTTTATTTTCGTGTAATTCGTTCACTCGACAGAATGTAAATATTGTCTCAAACTCGTCTTAATTGATTTATAATTCATTCAAATTAAATTGGAGAACGACTCGAGGAAAAATCATATCGATGATATTTTTTTATTAATAACAAAATTATTCATACGTATATTAAATAAAAATAAATCTTAACACGTTTGTGATTTTTTTAAAATTCGATTTTCAGGTGAACCAGACAGCCATGTGTTCGGCAGCGTGAGCGATGGCGTTTTTCACGGGAAGATCGTCTCGCAGCGAGACGGTGCTTATTTTGTCGAGAAAGCGCACTATTATGCGTTGGCTCACGGCCTCAACGAGTCGCATCACTCGGTCATTTACCACGAGAACGACGTCGGTGATCCATACGCCGATGTCAGGGAAGGTGAGCCGATCATATCCTCTTTCATTATTTATCCCACTCTTTTCTTTCATTTTTCCACCCCTCTCGAACTTTTTTACTCCCAGATTCTTCGCTCTCTTTCTCCGACGTTTATATTCTCGTAAACTACGTCAGGTTGCTCCCTTCTTTATTATCCACCGTGGATGATCATGTTGCTAACCCGGTAGTCGAGTTACGAAACGAGACGCCGCTCAGAATAAAAAGGATAAAGGGGAAAAAATATTACGAGAGAAAATTTAATATGCTAGCATTTATGTGCCTTGTAGTTTCGTAAAATCTGGGCTAAAAAAGTGACGTAAATTGAAATATCGGTGTTCAAAATGTTCTCGATGTAAAGTTACGATTAAAAATCGATTGAATAATGAGATTGTGAAATTGAAACTTTTATACGTTAATCGGCAATGAGTTGAGATAACGCTCTGAAATTTTATTTTCAATTATCATTGAAATTGTTGACTATTTATTTTTTATTCTTGCTTCGTTGTAAAGAAAACGTTTTATTTTTTTGCGAATACATCATTTTAGACAAATTTACCGGGTTCTGTTTTTTTCTCTGTTAAATGTGTTTTAACGCCGTAACTCGTAAAAGTTTCGATCGATCTGAAACTTGAAATATTGGCAAATCTTGGCGAAAATAATCGAACGTCAAATTTATTCTCCTCCTTGAAATGGAAAAATTTCCGAATTAATAATTCCTCAAAAAAACGGCTTTTCAAATCTTCGCGAGGAAGAAAACATCGATACGTCAGCAAAATGCGGGAATTTTGAATTTATGGGATTTTTTTACGACGAACGATCGTACCGCTTAATGCGCGATTCGTCCGCCTTCGGTGACTTTAATCTCGCGTTAAGCGGCAAACCAAGCGGGAATAGGAAGCGAGTGCGAGATTTGAACTCATTTCGCGCAGCTCGGGAGATAAATCCTTTCCTCGTCTCTCTCGCTGAGTCTTTCTTTCTCTCCGAGTAGTGGAGAGAAAAAAAGGCTTTAGACGCGAAGAGAAGATGAAATATTTCGGGTTCGTTGAACCTCCCGCTCTTTCTGGACGGCGGAAATTCGCACGGGTGGAGAAAAAGGGATTCGTTGGTACTCGAGCCGAGTAGATGTTCAACGGCCCGCAAAAGCAGCCAGTGCACCAGTGTGGTGTTTACATCTCCTCGAAGCTTTTCCACCGGCAAGATGCGCTTCTCGTTCTCCACGGAAGTAGAGAGAACAAGAGACAGAGGGAGAATTTCGCACTCTCCGCACCGTCGTGCATCACCCTAACGATCCCGAAACTTTTTTACGACGAGCGTCCAATTTGCCCTCCGGAAATATATTTTTCCTCGACGTGCGCGCCCTCACTCCGTTTTTAATGCATATACAGAGCGTTCCATCCTTGACTGAACGATACGTGAAACTTGCCCGCGTTTTGGCTGACCCTCGTTTGATAACGAGTAAACAACAAATTGCGGCTGAAATAAAAAGCTGAATGGGGTTTAAAAATTTACAATTATCAACGTACAAATTTCTCAAATCAAAGCTTTGAAAATTTAATAACACGTGGTGAATTAATTACGTAATTGAAAGTGTTCTATAAATCTCAGAATTTTTAATTCCACAGTTCTTTAATTAAACGAGGACGACAATGACGCACTTGTCCATTGGAGATGGAACGCCCCATATACGTGTGTGTGTGTGTGTATTTGAACGGACCTCGATGTACAACTCTCAGCTCTTTTCTTTTCATCGTGGCTCCGGGTTTTTGGCTCTCTTTTAAGCGTTGACCGACGTCGTAAAGACAATAATTAAATCGTAAACTGCATCTCCGAATTATTCATGAACAAGTGGAGAGAGAGAGAGAGAGAGAGAGAGAGAGAGAGAGAGAGAGAGAGAGCTATAATATAGGATGAAAAGAAAGAGCCCTTTAAACTTACGTACAATCCGCAAGAGAGCAACTCGAGGGACTTTTTTAAGCCGAGCACTTCGTATTGGAGTTGGGTGTAAAGTAGGCGTTTGCATTTGCAGCTTTTTTCAGATTTGAACATTTATTTATCGTACTAAAAATGATGAAAAATAGAAAAATAAGAATTATACCGGGAAATATGTACAAAGTGCATTTTTCGGCTTAGTGTTATTTTTTTGTTCAGTTTTTCGTAAAAACTGGACATTACGCGTGTAACGGTTGGAAAATTCGAATCGACGAGACGTTTAACAGAATAAAAATAAGAAAAATAGTTCCCGTATTTCCCATCCGAAATTTAAAAATGTCGAAAAATTGTAGTTTTTCGAATGACGATAATTTACTTTCTGTTCCCTCAAATTGAAATCAACGATAGACCATGTCGCTATGTTTATTTTTGATATCTTTATCGATAACCATATATTTTTTAATACTGCATAAAGTTATATTTATTGATAAAAAAAAGAATTACAAATGTTATTATAGTATTTCGATTATATTAGCAAATATATTAACTCGGGTCAGAAAATCGACCGTTTGTCCTAATTCATATTAGACGTGGCGAACGGAGGAGCACTAAGCGACCGCAGCGGCTTTGTCGCTTATAGTTACACACACACATGCACAACCACACACACTCAACAGACGGAAAACGTGCGCTCTCATCTCGAACGTGTAAGCCACAAATGATACTCCAAGGGGTACTCTCTCACCCTCCCGCCCTTCATCGCTCTCGACGCTTCTAACCGGATGCACATAAGCACGCGGCATTTCCTTTGTCTCTGTTCCCTCACCAAACTACGACGATCAGGGGGGCATATCGCTTATCTCTCTCTCATCTCGCTCCCTCCGTCTGTGCGAGGATCATTTTCCATGCTATCTCAGTTATTTCCAAGTTCGGGTCCAAAATTTCCAAACTCTAGCCAAGAATTTATCAACATAGTGCAAAATAATATTCAATCTTTCGATATTATTTTATTTCTATTTAAATACTTCATTTGACTAAATTGAAATATTCGCAGGCGAAAAAAAAGTAAATAAAAACTCCTTACATAACACATCATGATATCTAAAATTTTCATAATTTATCCAAGAACTTATCACCGTAGCATAAAATAATTTCACATACCTCATTTTATTCGATACAATTGTAATATCGAGAAGCAAGAGAGAGAAAGAAATTTCTTCAAGAGGTTATAATAAATGATATACTTTGTCGAGAAAACATAGTGTAACGTACAAGCCACCCTCAAACAAAAGATCCTTCTGTTATAAACTCTTGATACACAACGATCCATGAATAAACAGGAGCCGCGTATCCTCCCATTGCAATATTTATCGTTATTCCGTGCACTCGTGTTTGCCATTTTCTCTCTTCCCTGTTGTGTACGTGCCCCTCGTATATATATATCTATATAAAATTGCAATATATCTCTACGTGTGAACTATATATCGTGTGTGCATGTCGAGGACTCCCACAGGAACTTTCTCCAACGTGTATAACCGTTATGAATCTACCAACATTAACGAGCCGCTTTGACTCGATGCATAAATTTCAAGGATTTTCAGAGCAACCATCGTCCCCACTTTTCTCCATTCCGCGGTTACAAGCCAAATCCCAAAATCCACCGACGTCTCGCGCGCCCTTTTTTGTCCCCGAGGCGAAACACACAAAGTTCCTTGCCATTCTCATTCTTTGGAACAAACGACGAATCCCTACGACCCTGGTCGCCCTCTGACTATAGTACCTCATCGCGCATCTCCATAAAGGCGAATAATGTCGTATTTTGTCTCGATGGCAACTTTAATACACATGTAAAATACAATTCGTTTTCTTATTCCGAGTTTATGAAAAAAAAAGAACTTGAATTCGATCGTTGGAATTATTTCTTTTAACAACGAAGTCATTTCTAATTTTGGAACATTATGAAGGGAGTTTGCGACGATTCGTAGAACAGATATCTTTGATCGTGCGCAGATATCGATCGAGGATAAAAGTAATATAACGGATTTATTTGATTAACGGAAAATTTATCATGAGTCAGTTTCCGTCTCGTCAAAATCAATATTCACTCATCTTCGCGATAATTTCGACGTTCCTGGAGAAAGAGAACAAGAGAGACAAGGATTATCAGAATTGAGATAGCGAAAGGACACGATAAGATCTTCCACTTCTTTACCCAATATCATGTTTCAGTTCGCATCGTTCACGTTATTTTCATTCTCAATCTCCAACCGAAGCTTTTCACGGTATCACGACTGATCGTGATATTAACTTCTTCTATCCAAGGAAAGATTTCATTTATCGAGCTACCCGTTCTCTACGGTTACAATGATCCGCACGAGTCCCCTTGACAACAACGACCAAGATAGAGCAGCATCGCATCATACTGTACCGACCAAAAGTGGACGGGTTAGCAATTATTCCCGGGGATATCGGAAAAGCAACGTCAATTATCCAAAGCAATATCTGCAGGGAAAAAACGATAAGAAAATTGATGCATCTCCGACGTGTATGAACAACGTAGTTCCTAATATTTCTCCCGGCTCGAGCCTCCTAATGCGAATTGCCCCGGACATCGTCCTTTGAATACAACAGACTCGAATAGGTTTATGGAATAATATTCCCGATGCCAAAAGCGAACTACAATAAACCTCTGTTGTATTCCCGTGGTTTATTCTCTCCGTCGATATAAAGCGACCCGACATTTTATACGCGGAATTTTATTCGTGTCTCCTCGGATCAAAGAGGAAAGCAAATGGATTATGCAAGTGGAGAATGAAGATATATATAGACAGAGAGAGAGAGAGAGAGAGAGAGGAAAGAGGAAAAGACAGACCGGGATTATTGGATGTGAAATCATTGAAAGTCTCAAACTTTTGTCAGAAGCATACACATTTCGATTTCTCGCGAAAACAATTTTAATGACGAGATTTCTCAGTAAATTTTCTTGAGACTTCAATGTAACGTTACTCGATCCGCTTCTGCTTTTTGTTTCTTCCTTTCCTTCTCGAGATACAATGTATTTAAGCTTGTTCTAGAAATATGGTTTCCTTTGGAGGACGCTAAGACTCTCGATTTTTAACGATCAACAGCATTTCGGAGAATATTCGTTGAAGCATTGTTGAGAACGAAAGAAGAAATCTTTTTCTCTTAGAAATGACGATCTGCAAACTTTGTATTATTCTAGAACGATATTTGTTCTAAGAGAGAGTGATAGAAAGATGGATACAATAAGTTATGTAGATACGTAATAAAAATTAATTTCTGTCCTTTTTGATTTAATACGATTTTAGGTGACTCGAGTGGTTGCGGCATAACGGACAAAGTCGCCGAATGGATGGACAAAGTTCAAAATTCCGGCGAGCCAGATCCGCCGCCACCGGTGGGGAAACAAATCAACAACGAGAAGCCAAAAGTGGATCCGTGGACCGGCAATCAGGAGAAACCCGGTCACAAGTATACGCGAGAAGCGAACAATCCGGAACATCGTAGAAATCGGAGGGCCACGAGGCCAAAAGAGGACAACAAAAATACGTGCTCGCTTTTCATACAAACAGATCCCTTCATATGGCGTCATATATCAGAACACGTGAGTTCGCAATTCCTATGAAATTAATCCTGTCCGCCTCAGTCCATGATTTCCCGGTACAGAATATTTGAGAAAAAGAAATATGTTAAATACAAATAAAACACCCGGAAATTCTCAAGCTTTGATCTCTTTGCGCTATCACATTTTTGCATTTCATTTGGTCGCCTACTCATACATTCTCGGTCCCTCGCTATCCTAATCTTTAAAAATCGATGTGCATTCGTTTTTGCAGAGTCCACGTTCGAGCGAAGCTCGAAATCGAGATAAAAAATAAATTATACAGAATACGATAATCGCAAGTTTGCAATAATCGAGATTGATTTGTTTCCAGCTTCACGGTGATCCGGAAAAAACGAGAGAAGAAATCCTGTCGCTCATAGCACATCACGTTACTGCGGTGAATTATATCTACAGGGACACACGATTCGATGGTAGAATCGAGCATAGAAATATTAAATTTGAAGTTCAGAGAATAAAGGTAATTTCTTTTCATTTGTTCCATTAGAGCGGTAGATCGTAGGAACTTTAGTGAATAATGTATAATTTATTATCGATAGATCGACAACGACACTGCATGCTCGCCTAGACCGGATTCCAAACCAAATGTCTTCTGTATGGAAAATATTGACGTCAGTAACTTTTTGAATCAGCACTCGTTAGGAAATCACGAAGATTTTTGTCTTGCATATGTATTTACGTACAGGTACGTTTCGTGCTATTTTTTTCGTAATTCAAAGATTTTCATTTTTTTGGAAAAAAAATAACATTTTATCTCGTCCAACGCACCGTAGAGATTTTACCGGAGGTACTCTAGGACTCGCTTGGGTTGCTTCGGCTTCCGGTGCATCCGGTGGTATATGCGAGAAATATAAAACCTACACGGAAACCGTTGAAGGAATGTATCACTCGACAAAAAGATCACTCAACACTGGTATCATCACTTTCGTCAACTATAACAGCAGAGTACCACCAAAAGTATCACAATTAACATTGGCACACGAGATTGGGCATAATTTTGGATCACCGGTAAGAAGAGAAAAAATATATCGAGATAATTTTTATTATACTTACTTTCGACGATTGTACATTGAATTTATACTCATTGTAAATCATTCTTGCAGCATGATTTTCCACCGGAATGTCGACCTGGTGGTCTTCATGGCAATTACATAATGTTTGCCTCGGCCACGAGTGGCGACCGACCAAACAACAGCAAATTCTCAAAATGCAGCATAGGAAACATCAGCAACGTTCTCGATGCAATTGAGGATAATAAGAAAAGAAATTGTTTTACTGGTAAGATTCTTCGTAAATGCCTGACACGCATTACTCCTCTTTCGATAGCCATTAGACGTAATTTAAAAAATTCGAAACAGCTTCCGCTGGTGCTTTTTGCGGGAACAAAATCGTCGAGGCTGGCGAAGAGTGCGATTGTGGCTACGACGATGTCGAGTGCGTCGACAAATGCTGCTATCCACGACAAGTTTCGGATTACGACAAGAGCCACAACGAGACTGCCAAAGGCTGCAACAGAAGAAAGGGCACCCAGTGCAGGTTCGATTTTATTTTTATCCCTTGGAAATCACGTATTATTATTTTATTTCGTTTCTATATTTCATCTTTTCCATATAATCGTATTCTTTACACTCGCATACTTATTTTTTTTAAACAGTCCGAGCCAAGGTCCATGCTGCTCCAGCGATACCTGCCAATTCGTTTCACTCTACGACAGAGTCCAGTGCAAAGCAGAGTCAGATTGCAGTTACAACTCGACCTGTAATGGAAGATCGTCCGAGTGTCCGGTCTCGTTGCCAAGAGCTAACAAGACTCGATGTAACGAAGGGACTCAGGTGACTAACAAATTTTCACACAGATCATAAAATTGATTTCTAACTGTTTAAAACGAAGCAAACATTAATGCGATCGGAGTCAAATTTTGTTATTATTTTTCTTTCAGCTGTGCATCAACGGTGAATGCACCGGATCGATTTGCCTGGAGTGGAATCTCACCGAGTGTTTCCTCACTAGTAACATAATACCGAATATCGATAAACGAAAACTTTGCGAACTGGCTTGTCAGAACGGTACGGATCTAGCAACCTGTCGCAGCACCAGCGAATTTGCTCATAGCGTTGGTTTGCCCGACGGCGGCATAAGTCTCAGACCGGGTTCGCCCTGTGACAATTTCCAGGTATGTTAATTTACCTTCAACATTTTAATTCGTTATATGCTCGCCATTTTACAATTTCAACATATTTTTATTGAATTTTCGGTATTCTTGCTTCCGCAGGGTTATTGTGATGTCTTTCTAAAATGCCGCGCGGTCGATGCGGAAGGTCCACTAGCGAGATTGAAGAATCTTCTGTTCAACAAAGAGACACTTTTGACAGTCGCCCAGTGGATGACGGTACGATCAAGTTTCAAGCATTAGGGTTGCAGAACTTTCTATAAAAATGCGTAGCCAATTAATTTCCGCTTTATTTTATCGTCCATTCTCAGGAATACTGGTGGGCCGTCCTTCTAATGGGAATTGCATTTATGATATTCATGGGAATGTTTATAAAATGTTGCGCCGTTCATACGCCATCGAGCAACCCTAAGAAACCCCCCGCGAGGCGAATCAGCGATACACTCAGAAGGCCAATGAATACTCTAAGGAGAATGGTAAGTGATAATTCGATAATAGCAATGCATCGAAGAAAAAAAAAGAAATATTAAACATCATATTTCGGCTCATTCTAATAACCGTACGGTATAGGGAACCCATGTATTTCTCAATTACGCATAAACCTGCGTCTGAGGAAGCGAGAATGGATAAAAATAATTTTGTTTGTCTGCAGCGACATCCGCACGGTGGAGGAGGCGGTCCAGGACCCAGAAGCATACCTCCCAATCAGAGTCGAGGAAGTCACGGTACCCGTGGGCCTTCTCATGGCTATGGTGAAGGCAGAGGAGCTCAGTATTACCCAAAAGGTAAGTTTATCGCCTAAAAATAAATTTACAGAACAAAATCAAACGCCATCCCATCGCCAAAGCGAATCGGGCCCAATCTTCATCGAATTGATATACGTTCGTTTGACGATTGGACTTGATCCTCACGCGTTGAAAAGAACAACAAAAATCCGCAAACTACATCAGTGTTTTCTCCTGTTCGCATCTTCCTCGCATTGATTGACGCGCGCATCACTATACGACACTATCGTTCTCTATGAGCTGCAGAGGTGAGCTGGGGCTACTCTCCATTAATCATGGCAGAAGCGAATTCAAGAAAACGCGATTTTTTTGTTCAGAAATAATAATTAATTCCTCCTCAATCAGAAAATGAAATTTGTAAGCTTCGTGCTGTACATTCTATGATCGAGAACACGACTGCGCTCTTGCATTTGCTTCTGAACTTTCATTTTGTTGTTATATTTCGTTCTCTCTTCTCGTAGTATTCACTGACTCGTGATTTACGCGAGGACATTTTGAATTCGCTGACCACTGCCTTTTTTTTAGCTGTTTGATGTAATAATCATCGTACCGGCTTCATCCACGAGATCATTATCATTTCGTCATTGACAAGTCCCATCCTTGCTTACTACGGAACAGAGAATTGTGTATTTTTTTCTTACTCTGCTCCGTTTCCGTTCCCTAAAGCCCAAAAGAAAACTTAACAATTTATTTTACAGCATGATTTTGGCATAGAAGCCGTGCAGGCCTGGAAGATTATTATTTTGAAAAAATTGATTAAACAGGCTATCGCTCGGTTCCCACAGCTAGTGCACCACCAAGCGCCGGTTCAGCAGGCAATCCCAGCCGTTCCAATCACCCAGAATTGTACGCCGGTGCCTATTCGGGCTCCGGGGGAGGTGGTAGGGGTACAGCCTACGAGATGAGACATCATCATAACAAGGTGTGACGACCGTAGCCTCGAACGGGCGAGATTATCCGCAGTCACTACCAGCATAGTTCCGTGATCGGGACAACGACGACGACGACGTCCTCCGATGATCGTCGGTGAGACTGAAAAACAGCAACAATGCTATTTTTAGCTCGAGACGAACTATTCAGAGTCGTCGCTGACTCTTGAAACACATATGCGATGTGTGTAATTTCTTCCGAACAAAAATGTAAACAGAACAAACAAAATCACCCGATCGCTCGCTACGCTACAAAGGCTTTCCCGCGTGTTTGTAAAGTAAGCGCAATATATCATGTATCTCGCGTCGAAACGTTGCCGTGAACAAAAAATCGCGACGACGAGACGAGAACAGCCGCGTCATTATCTGCTTGAAAAATTTGATAGAAAAAGTTAAAAACAGAAGAAAATAATGGAAAAATCTCAAAAAGCTTGCCACTTCCGATTCTATCGAATTTTTCGAGCATATTTTTTCAAGGTTCGGCAAGACGTTCATCAACGCCAACAAAGGTCGTTCGTGTAATGTAATATTTATTCGAAAAGAGATCGATCTTCATTAATCACGTTGCGCAACTTCCGACGGTTTGCGCGTGCGTTTGTATTGCGATACGGCCTTTTTGTTCGGCGTTGACGAGATATGGGGCGTTCAGCGTTACCAAACTATCGCAGGTCATTCGTTTGATCTCTGTACCATTGTAGTATATAATAATTAACGATATGGTATTATTCTTATACACTAATTTTTATTAGCCAATTGAAGCAACAAGAAAATGGAGGTTACGGGAGAGAAAGAAACCGAACGAGCTGGAGAAAAATAATGAAACGAAGAAAGAAAACGAACAAAACATCTTTTTTTATAGCGGTTAGTCCATTTATGATTATTATTAATTATAGCAATTTTTATTATTCTCGTCGATTATTCGTGCTGATAACCGTCTGATATTACCGTTCATAATTTATCGATATCTCCAAGAACAAACAAAAGGAAAGAAACGAACAAAAAAATTGTACATTATATTAATAGTTTTCTTCATTTCGCGATAACGGGAAATGCACGGCGAATGCGCTTTACGCAATGGCCACGGCGGACCAAAGAAGAAGAAGAGAGAGATAGAGAGAGAGAGAGAAAGAAAGAAAGAGAAAAAGCGAAACCCCTTTCACGGGCGTTAATTAGATTCCGAGGCATGTTCTACGTATACATATGACATTATTATGACTTCTTTCCATGTTAAAATTCAATTTTGCGAATTGGCGTTTCGCGTCCCTACCCTTCCGTTGCCGGGGTTGGACACATCGAGTCGAATTTACGAACAAAAAAGTTTGTTGCGTGACACAAGCACAATTGCATTTAAAACGTATAAAACGTTGATTTTTTTTAATCGCCAATGTCTTAATCAAATATTTCCGTTTTTTCACTTTTTTATATTGAAAATACATTGATCGATTTTAGACATTTGTTAAGTTACGTAAAGTTACTTACCACAAACGAACTCGCCATTTTGGGCGCCAATGAGGTGAGACGAGAAAAAACAAAAGAAAACAAATGAAATCGCGAAACCTTCGCGTTAATTCTAATTCCTCGCCATAGCCGTTCCGTTCATTTTAAGCACAAGAATGAAACCATACCGAATTAATTGATTGCAATCGTTTTTCAATGTTTGAAGATTCGTGCATTCATGACTTTGAGAAAATCAGAATCTTCCGTGTAAGGAGAATTAATGTAATCCATAAACAACTCGGTGACAAAATAAAAATTGTTTAAATTAAACTAAATTCAAACGAAACGAGGAGTATAATTTGGCGTATGGAAAGGAGGGTAGGAAGAGAGCCAGCCAAATCGCTATAATCCGAAAATTTTGCGGGTCTTGTGAAAATGTACAATAGACGCAATTGTGATTATTAAGAGCGAATCGTACGAAATCATAGCGAGACAAGAATATAGATGTGAGAGAAGCGAAATGAAGAATGCGCTAGTATGATTGTGTACGTATGCTTGTCCGTCTGTCTGTCTGTCTGTCTGTCTGTCTGTGCGTACGCGTGGGCGTTAGTGAGCGATTGAGAGAAAGTGATATATACGAAGCAAGAAAGCAATGATGGGATACCTGTGTAAATAAATACTGACATTATACATAAACGATTAATTATAGATTTAAGATAATGCGTAAAGCGGATAAGAATACTTGTTTTTATATCAGAATCTGTATTATAGCGGGATATTATTCTGTATTTTGTAATCAGGACGGAGCTAAGGATTGATAAAACAAAAATGGATAAAGGAAGAGAGAACAAAATGCATTGGCATGTATGTGTGGTTATGCGAGGGCCAGGAAAACAAACGACAAAAATAGATATCGATGGATTTTTTGAGGATAAAATAAAAAAGTACGAACCTCGTTTAACTCAAAGCATAGGCACACGCCGAGGTGGTAGAACGGCTATTATCTAATTCATCATCTATAGATCTTGCCCGTCAACGACTAATACCCGAGTCTGTGGCTGACAACAAGAAAACAAAAAGAAAAAAAGAAAAACGGCACCACACCGTATAAATGTTTAAACATTTATCGTAGACGCAACGAGAGTCGCTAGCGCCATTCAATAGAATCATATTTTTAAATATCATTTCTCATTACTTCGACAAAACTTGAGAATATGTGGGAAATCGAAGAAATTAAAAGAAAAGAAAAAATAGAACAAAAACAAATTCAACGTGAACTGCCAATCGTGTTGCAGCTGCGGAATTTTTCGCGCTGCAAAGCTTAGATAGACGGTCTAGTCTCTACTCCGTCATTCCCCCGTTCAACTGCCAGGGCAGTTAGTTGCCTCTTTGATCTTATTTTTTTGTTTTTCTTTTCCAAATTCATTGCTCGGGATTCTTGACATTGCTTCCAAGACACTGCCAAGCAGCTTCGAAAAGGCTGTGCGTATCTCGAGCTCTGGTGCGATGATACATCCTATATATCATTAACTAATAATTACGTCAGAGTCTGATTCTTCTACCGTGTACATCTTAATTCCATAGAAAGTTGAAAAAAAACTACCATCTTTCAATACTCCACCCAAACCGTGCTTCACAAATCGAATCTATTCACTGCCACGATGAATTGGAATCTTCCACTTTATGGAGACAAGAATGTCTCGAGTCGTCGAAGCATTTAAAATGAAATTAACGAGATTTACATCGTGAGAAGAAAAAAATTGTTATTCTTTGACCAATAAGTACCCACGATGTTCTTATCATAAAAATGGAGAATCGATTATGGTAGTATTAGAAATATTTTAGAGAAGAAGAAAAAAACGATAGAAAATCCGAGAGCATATTAACGACGATTGGAACATCCACTTTGAATTATTCTAATATTTGTCCATCGATCCTCCTCGGCGCGATTACAAGCCAAATTATCGAATGCGTGCGAGGGTTGGATTTGAATGGGGCCAAAGCTCTCGTTGTTAGTTAGAATATCGATTGCGTGCGGGGATGCGTGCGAGGTAATCAACGATAAGAGATATTTCCTCCATTATCTGTCCCCCAGAATTTCCCCTCTCCCGCCTACCAATCTCTATTACTCTGCGCTTAGGCTTCTCGTTCCAAATGTGACGCGATGCACTATTTCCCTTCAACCCACATCACCTGTACATAATGTCAAGGAGCGAAGAGAGGATAAAAGAACAAAAAAGTAAAAGACAAATTACATATTATATTTTTTCTATCGATCCAAAAAAACGTGGTGACCTATCAACATCGTGCATCCGGAATTATTTCGAGCCAATTGACTTTTATGTTCTATTCGTCCTCTTATTACTTTATCGCATAACATTGACTGACAAGATTGAGTTTGCTTTACAAAAGAAACACAGAGTTGCTTGGATATGATAAAACACCAAGTGACCTTTGCTCGCTACGAGAACCCCCCCCCCCCCCCCGCATATCTTCCCATCTTCTTTTTTTCGTTTCGCACTCATTATGACGATCAATACACTTTGAAATCGTATGATTTCTCACAACACCCTATTTATTGCGCATGATAATGACCAATCATCCAAATATAGCCCAACTACTTTCACGTTTCACCTTTCCCACACCCAAAAAAGAAATGTTTAGGACATGGCGTGTTTTAAGGATATTATAAATAAAGAAAAAAAAATATGATTGTGAATCTCTTTTGTGCTACGTTAATGTGATTAAAAGATGAAGAGAAAAACAACATCACTGTAAAGAATTAAATAAAGCATACATTTTACATTTATGGTGTTCCGTGGGATATTTAGGAATAGATCGTTAAAACCTCATACGAATAAGAAAGAAGACATAATCGTCGTTCGGACAGACACCTTTATTTATCGTAGAAACTATTGTAAAATAGTTGCAATTTACATTATAATATAAAATTCGCGACTAAAAATTCATATACCTCGAGACTACGTGGTAAAGGTATGTTTACATTGATACATCGTTGACACACAAGTGATGATAATGGAGATGGGCGGTGGGTGAAAAAAAAATATATATATCAACCGCAACTTGATACGCGACGTTTGCAATCGAATAACGAAATAAAATATAATACTCTAACATGCCTCACATTGCGTACGTATTTAATAATAATATATTATAAGTGTCTTTGCGCATTGCTATAACGCGATGGAAAACGAAAAGAAATGCTCCACTCGAGTGGTCGATATGAATCGACGACATAAATTAATCATAACGCCATATATATATATATATATATGCATAGAACTACCTTCGATCTATGAAATGGATGTAAAAAGAACTTCAGCTATAGCGTAATTGCTTGGCCGAACATTGGCGTTTGAGCTTAGTAAATTCTTTCTTACAATATCCACTGCGATTGCGCTAGGGAAGGGTTATCCCTTTGCTCGGAGCAAGAGAGAAAAAGTGTCCTCTCATGACTGAGAATGTTCCAGTTTATAGACATCGTGATAGGCGTTCCTTATGAGAGCGTATGGAAAACAACTCTCCAATAGATCCATCGTCAAGAATGGCGATTCCTGGACGATCTGATCGAGCAGCAGATAAACGGATTCGCGATTTCTCGTTGCCTCTTTGTCAGCCTCTTGGCCCAAACGTAAAAGACTCGACGATGCGAGAGCCAAAAATTCTTTCATCCTGTCCTCTATGTCGTTTTGACCGCAGATCGTAAAGAGCGCACCGAAAATGTTGTTTATGGCCGTTGCCATACAATGTATGTTGTTGGAATGGCCCTCGAGCGATGCTCTGTAGAACGAATTCTCGTTACGCGCCAATTTTGGTATCGAAACAGCTACGAACACCATAAGTAAGCAAACGAGCAGGTGTTCGTCCTCGTCGACCTCGGCTTTTTGCGTTCTAAGCGCGGCTGTGAGAGTCGGATCGACTTTGCAAGTTAGACCAGCGGCTGAAGTCATTTCCGAAACAACGCGCATGGGATCGCCCGACGGAAGATGATGTCTTATATCGAGTATGGAACTCAAAAGAAAAGGTATACGCTCCTCGAGTACATCGACTAGTGCAGATTGCGCGAGTTGTCGAAAGCTGAGTATAACTCCAATTATCGTCACACGCTGAAGAACATTATCGACCTGTTGCAATCTCTTGAATTGTTCTTTCATTACTTCTGGTTTGTCGAAATTCGTTCTAAGCGCTACCAGCACGTCTTTGTTACCAGCAACGAGTTTCTTCAATTCTTGTACCTGACTGGCTATGTGCCACATAAGCGTCTCGTTGAGCATCTTCATGCCGTAAGGACCGATCAGTTCGGCCAATGCTCGCAATTCATTGATATCGGAAAATTCCTCGGCGTTGAACGGGATCGAACTTTCGGCCGACAAACTGACGAACGCTCGCTGATTTCCGGAATAGCATATATTACCGGCACTTACTCGCCTTAATAGCACCTCCGAGTACCACTGTGTATAGAGAGCGGCGATAGTTTTGTCGCCGTGACTGTCCAGTGATTGAGTCTGTTGGAGCAAAGCGGTGTTGAATACTCGCGTTATGTCAATGTGAACGTAATTCTCGACCGTTTGCAGTACGTTCATGTAAGCTCGTACACTCACGAAGAGCTCCGACGGTTTGGCTATTTCGCTCGATTCGGGAGAGAACATTACCATACCGACGAGTGCACGAGCGAATCTAGTCTCGAGATGTTGATGAAGATACTCCCTCGGAGCAAAAGTATATTCCCAAACATTGATTGTCGGACAATAATTAATAGCGTAACAAAGCTCGGTAAGCGCCATATGAAGTTTATCCATTGTCGTCAAAACTTCGCGAGTTTTTCTGTAACTCTCGATACCAGGTTTGTGAATCTCGATAGTGTTCTTCTTATTTTTATCTTTTTTCTTACGATTCACCACCTGTGATATTAACTGAGCACAATATTTCGGCAAAAGGCTGTCGCTCATGTTGCACTGTTGGTCACATATCGTCGTTATGATGTTCTTCGCCTCTTTGGCCATTTCATCGAGAAACATATTTACGACCGAGAGACTTCGCTCGCGTATGTGATGACGCTCTTCCGGACAAAGCTCGTGAGTGCAGCTCTGGAAGTGGCTGCATATTAGCGGAAACGCGACGATGTAACGATTCTGTGCTGGAAATTCAAGACACATGTGAAACTGATCCTCAAATATTTTACTGTAGAAGCAGAATATCGACAAATCGGAAGTCTCGACGAGCATTTCATCGAGATTGTCAACCATTTTTGTGTGAAACACGACAGTGTCCATGAACGAAGCGAGCTCACGATTATCAGCCAAACTCATGCTGCACTTTGCTATCGACATGTAAGCCTGTAGTCTGAACCAGTCGAGACGGAATGCACGAAAATCGAATAATTCGTTCTCCTCGACCTGTTTCACCGTAACACCGGCTATCGCCGAGCAAAGATCGCTCAATATGGCGCCCTCGTCTTCTGGACACACGGGCAAATTTTGTATAATCTGATGCAGCGAGGGTGCGTCGAAACCAGATAAAAATTGCACGTAATAGCGTTGCAAAACTTGCGAGTATTTACGAACGAGAGCTCGTAATTCCTCACAGTGGAACAGCAGCTCGGGTAATTGGCGATCGACGAGATCCTCGCTGGCTTTGCCCTTTCCCTTCCCTTGCGACGGCGGATTATCTCCGTGTCTCAACAGCCAGAGAATTTCATCGCGCGCGTGCGACAAGCCCATAAGAACGAGCAATGCTTTTGGTCCGAGAAGTCCCGGTTGGTCGGTCATTATGAGCCCCAATTCCTTCAATGCGGTTCGCAAAAATTTTCTCCTCTCCCGATGTCTATAGCCCGCCTTCTGCACAGCCTGGTTATAACAATCCTTGACCTCGGACACTCGCTTTCCGTATCCCTTTATACCCTCGAAGAAGGACTGCACGTACTGATGAATATATATGACCTCGTCACGAAATAGGGCCAATACCCAGCCTGATTCAAGCGCGGTGGTCCAAAGCTTGTTCGGTTGGTCTTGGCTGAGAAAAGAGTGGCACAAAGTGAAACCCAGTATGACCCAACGTTCGATCCTATCGAGACTCAAAGTTTCGCAGGACATTGTATCGGTCGAGGCCGCCTTGAGTATCTGTCCGGGGCTACCAACGAGACTGAGCTTCTGATCGGCTCTCCAAGTATCGGCCGACAAATTTCTACCTGGATAAACGGGCCACAGCGAAGCCAGTGCGTTTCTCAAGAGTTTAGAGTGAGGAACGAATTCTTCGGAAAGCTTTTTCAGCGGCGTATCGTAATCCATAATCATCTGGCCCAAGCGAGGAAAGCTCGAGTCCGACTGACTGTGAACCATCTCGTGAGCCGCGTTGAATAGACCCAATACAGCTTTACGATCTTCTACTTTGGATAACAATATCATGAGACTTACGTAAGTCACCACCAGATCCAGATATCCTTTGGTTAGATCGAAATTTATCGTTATGTCCATAAAAACTCCGCATGCGTCCATCGTGGTGAGCAATTCACAAACATTGTCCTTGAAATCCAAGAGATCGACAAACGTATAGTAATAGAGAGACAGCGACTTGATTATCTCATTGCGTAAATTAGTTATATTCTGCAATCCCTTGATGTCGATGTTGGGAAATTTTCGGACGATCAATTTTATGGAAGATTCAAGAGTCTTGTCGGATAAGAATCCTGGCTTCGATTTTGCATCACCGCAGGCTTTTTTGATATTGTAAATACGCGTCAGCATACCGATACCACGATCATTGAGAATAGTCAACTTCTCGGCCAACTTCTGTTGGCTCGGAACTATTGGACGTGCCATAATTGATGGTTTTTCACTTCACGCGTAAAACGTTTTGCGTTTTTTCAACTTATCATCGTAATGTACATCATTTGAGGTCCCACGCTTGGAGGTATCCGGGACAGTCAGACCCCACCCTGGGTCGCGCACGCCACTAACTCTGAATGTCGTTTAAACGCTGTGGTTATTCGTTTCCTGCGAGAAAAGATAACAATGAATTGGAGTTTAATGTGATGTTACGACCGCTTATAATACACTTCGCGTCGCAAATATCTAACAAAAACTTACTGCTCGGAGACCGTTACATGTTTATCGAAGTAAAAATATACGAACAAGCAGTAAAATTCTACAGTGACAGATGATACCATGGACACCCCATTCCGGAAACACGGCAACCCCTGAAAAAGTAATAGCGAAGAGGTTCAGGCATATTGGAATTTACGTGTACTGTCACTTGGACAGTTCATGCTGTAACGTCGCAACCTACACTCGAAAGATGTCGCGACAAATTGGCGCGCTCAAATCAAAAACGAGAATAACTTGACAAATACTGATTTCTTCAATAGAAATAATAGAATATGCAAAGGTTAGAATACGATTTGCGGACTAGTTCTAAGAATAATCCAATATGCAACATGCGCGAATTTTCCGTGTCACGAAGCACTTTTAAATCTCGATTTAAAAAACCCCATTTCCCCTTCCTTAACTATATCGTTTAAAATCAGAGTAAACTTTTGGTTAAAGCACAAATTTTTTGAGAAATTCTCACACTCTTAAGTCCTATGATCCGTGTATGTGCGTGCTGCTATGTACTCGGCTATGTACTGTTGCATGTGCTATGAGTGGGTTGTACGTTATCATGTATTTCTGCATACTGTGAATCTGGGTTAATCTGAACCAGAACTCTCGTTACATTGTTGTCGATGAGATGTATCACATTTAGATAAGTTCTCAATTCTTCGATTACCGGTATCCATCCTCCAATTTCGGCAATAACGTTTCGATTGTGTTAAGCCCGACGATTATGCCTACAACGTTCGTTCCCACATCTGAAATAATTGATAAAACTCCAAACAAGAAATGTTACGAGAGCATGAAAATGTGCACTCGATGCACTCGGCACACTTATCGCTCAGTCTTTGGGCCCGTTTACAGTCGTGTGGGACGGTGAGAATTACATGGAATTTAATTTTTTAAACGACATGCCATTATCTACACGACTATGTCGGAAATATATAAAAAGCACTAATTATATAACGTAAAATAAAAAACCTAGCACATAGAACGCAGGATATGGAAGGATTAAAAATTAAAAAATTACTTTTCGTAAATGATACAGGGATGGAAATGCTTTATATAAGGATACGATTAATATTCATAAAATATAATTTATTTATATACAATATATAATAAATACATTTGTATATATGTATCTGGTTGATTGCCCGATAATAAATTTCGTTATTTTGTCGTCCTTGCAATGACATCGTTCTGTATACGATTGTATACATCATTATTGTATAAAAACTAATGTCCTTTACCGCATTCCACCATAAGTACTATGATGTATATATACCACAATGTAATTTTCCACCTTTGTTTATCCCCAAATGCCTCGTCCTCGATGTATTATTATACCTCAAGATGCAGATAAGACGCAACGAACACTCGTAATATTTTATTAAGATTCTCCGTTGTTTCAATGTCAACAATGCTCCGATTATCACCAGGCTTGTGCCAGAACGGTGGAAAATCGGAAGGTATCAGATGAACGATCGGAACATCTGTAAAAAATAATATACAATAATTTCTTTGTTTCGCTTGAAAATAACAATTTTCCTATTATTTGTGAATTTTTAAAACCCTACGGAAAGAAAATTGAACGTTACTAACTTTTTCGCAAGAATGGTATGTGATCGTCCTCGACTAGAGATGGATAGGAGTAAGGCTGGAAATATCGTTGCTGTTCATTCGCATACGAATATCTCTCAAATTTGTGCAAACGGGCTAAAGCCTGTTCGGCTTCGACGAGTTTCAGGTACCAACGTTTTGTTTCGTCAAAGTAACTGTAGAAAGTTGGATCCGGTGCTCCAAGGAGATCCAACAACATCAGCATGTCCTGCAAATTGACGTTAGTGAGCAACGATCATTGAAAAAAGAGTTAATTTTACTCTTTCTTATCCCCTTCTGAACTTAGCTATAGCCAGTTTTCTCACCATCTTACCATTTTGTCCAAGTCCGTTATGTCTGTCTCAGTTCCATAAGTTGTTTTCAGTCTGTGCCATTTGTCAGCTAGATGTTTAGCTCCGTATATCGAATCAGTGGGTCCCCATGCCGTAAAGGCTTCTTCGCCATCGAAGAAAATAAACATCAGACTTACGTTGGACTGTAATAAAATAGTAATAATAATAATAATAATTAATGGTCGAATTGAAAGCCTCCTGGCGTATTTTGCAAATAAAGCCATAGACGTAAAACTATTTTGCATGAGAAATAATCGGCGATACTTGCCGTCTTTGCAGACTCCAATGGCGTTTTCATCACCGTAGCTAGATTAAGCAGTTGCGCACATGGTACAGCGCTATCGGTAGCTCCGACAAAGTTACCTTCTCTGGTATATTTCGAATCGTAGTGGCAAGCCAAGGCAAGATAACGTCTAGCATTTGGATTCAGCTTTGCGACGATATTCTCAAATTGTAAGACCTGGAATTTTGGTGGTTTATCCTCGAAAATATCGCTCTCTACGTCCCAGCCAAGATCTCTCATAGAGCTCTTTAAGTACTGCATTTCGGAAAGAAGTAAAAAAAAATAATTTTCTTAAGTAGAGTTTTATGTTATGTAAATATTACGATTAGGATTTTTTGTATATTCCTATTATGAAATTATCATTGTAATCTTACGGAAAATGCCCCACAGTTCCAGATAGTTCAAATTTTATGCAATTTACAAATAATGAATTTTCATTTTGTCCGAAACGTCAACACCTCTCTACAGAAAATAGATTCGCATTGCTCGTTGTTTATTGGACGAGCGGGCACGTTCCCCACGAAGCCTTTAGGAACGTGTGAATTCTTACACAAACGCAACATGTTGCGATTCTATCGAATCGGATTATACATGCAAGTTAATTCACTCCTAAAGCCAATCCATCTTGATTATACTATCTTGTATTCGAGAAAAAGGTGCGAATGATTTTGTTGAGGTTATGTTGATCGTTAACAGTTCTATAATTTATTAATTTTTCTAGAAGGTAAATTTAGAATCGATTCATTATCGATTTTACTAAATGTGAATTAGATAAGAGATACGCGGAGGATAATTATTAAAAATCCCCACTCGATTTCGAATATTAGTCGCGTAGATGAATTTATTGCATTATACACATTTCTAAAGCTATGAGGAATATAGTTATGTACGTACGTCCTTAACTCTCTGGTGTCCAGGTGTTCCGACGACTCTCACGACACAGATGTTATCGAGAGCATCGTTCAAATGTGTTACGTTTGACATAGAAGCGAGTCGATCCAGTTGTGTTTGATTAAACTTGGCCGGTAGGTGTTGAACCTAGAAATAAACGAACGATCCCATTGACACTGAGTTAATATTGATTTGTAGATAAATCTCGATGATTGGAACAAAAAACGCGACTTCGTAATAAGCTTGAAAAACTAATAGAGTGAATTCTCGTGAATATAAAGTTACTTAATACACATGTTAGTTGAATCGACGATGATATAATTTACACTCGAGGCTATAAATAAATTACTCGGATAATTTATTCTTCGATTACTGACTTTCTCGCTTCTGAATGATACGTTGACAATCGATTGTTGTGCAGTGACATAAGGAACGAAAACGGTGAGGCACAGCCTCAAAAGAGGCGAGCAAATCATGTTACTGCGACGAGAAGCGCGGCCGGACTGATCATTTCCTTACATGGCGTGCACCTCTATATATGCTGTAGCGATGTAGGCTCACAGACGCTACACACTCGTCACGCTACTGCAACACTTCGGTATCTCGTACGCAAACGTCAATCGTTTCCTTTGTTTCCATTCAAGGATACGAGCAGTGACAATGAACCAAAATAAAAGTTTGAAAACTTGTTTAGTTTTAGCAGGTGGTTTTTATTTTACATTTGGCATACAACATTTTAAGCCTTTCGCGATTCTTATTTTGTTCTGAAAAATTTTCATGATACGTCCCTGCGCGCATTCCACATGCGAGTATGTTCAAATGATTAACGCGAAACGTCAAGATTATAATTTCAAGAAAGTTCTCCAAAACACCTACCTTTCAAATCTACAGTTGGATCTCGGATATTTTAAATATTAAATTAATCATCGATAATCTGTCTAATGTATAAGGTTTACTTTACGTTCAATATCGTGTGAGTCGCGTGGTACGTGTTTCCCTGGTAAACCGTGGAAAAGCGCGCGATTTGACACAATTTTTCATTCTTCGTAAAAAATAATAAAAATTTTCATTTTTAAAGTTGCTTTTACTTGCACTCTTACCGATTTGTTAATTCGTGAATTTATCAACTCGTACATATAAATCTTCTACTCTACGAATTATCGAATAACAATAAGCGACAGAAATCTGAACCTGAAAAAATATCAACGATTCGGACAGGGAATCACTAAGGCGATGGCTATTCCAATAATCTTTTCTCGGATCAATGGATGAAAGGAGAATCCGAAAGGATAAAACCTGAAACAAGATAAAAATTGATATCGCAAAGCATAATTAACAATACAGGCTTAGATCGGCACCAGTTTGAGAAGAAATAACTGTAAAACGTGATTTGCAAATTCTTCGGCATGCAAACAAACGACTCATCCAAACAGTAGAGAACGTTCCTCGAGTAGGTAAGATCAGTCAGAGACCCGACGAAAGATACTTTTTAACATTTTTTAAATAAAGATATGCGTGATTTTTTAATTATGATTTTATCATGTTATTAATACTGTCAGTGCCACGTCGATCACCGGTGGCCAACGGCTAAACAGAAAGGTAAATAAAATAGCCTTGACGCCTAAAGTTATAAACGACATTGTCGGAAGACTTACAACAAGTTTTATTTGAAAATATTAATAAAAAATGAAGTTATATTGATTTTGCCGAAATACTTCTTTGAAAATACGTTTTGCGGTGACAATTCGTTCATGGGATTACTACATGAGTTAATCGAAGGAGAAGAATTACAAACACTGATTTAGTAGCTAAGTAAAAATGGTCAAGAATTTTGTTTTTAGAATTTTCACTTAAACCGTTGCAAATGTCCAATAAATTGCAAAATTAATTAATTCCTTTCCTGCCAATACCACTACACGACTTAATCCAAGGAGCAGAATTACAAACACTGATTTAGTAGCTAAGTAAAAATGGTCAAGAATTTTGTTTTTAGAATTTTCACTTAAACCGTTGCAAATGTCGAATAAATTGCAAAATTAATTAATTCCTTTCCTGCCAATACCCAATAGACGTATAGCAAATACAACTTTCCAATTTCCTTCATGGTCAGTGAGTATTTGCGACCCTGAATTCACGTTCCTGCGACTATAGCGACAAATTCGAACCCTTTGAATCGTTTTGAATGATATTTCTGAAATATCCCACTAAATATATTTTTTGAAAGGTTCTAAAGGTATTTCTCTTCTCAAGTTTTGCTACCGGCCGGCGTTTATGTAGAAAAAAAACCATAAATGAATATTTTCGTATAATTACTGAACGATGGATAAAACTTGAACAACGCAGAATGATTGATTCGTTTTCAGTTTATTAACTGAGACACAAGTAGAAATTCACATAAACTATATATATGTTTCCTAGGTCGTTATATAAATCTTAAATAATATTACAGCATTGTGTTGGATGTCGGGGATGTGTCCATAGTTTTGCACAAATTCGATAAATGAAACGAAATGAAGATGACGTATTAGCACACTGTATTAATATCTTATGTATTTCGATTATTAGTTATTAGAAGAAGAAAAAAACGATAATATTAACGTATATGTAAAGCGCGAACGATGCGTTCGTAAACGCGTACGCGCGCACCTTCGACGGACAGATTTTGAGCAATACCGCCTTGCGGATTCGTATAAAGAAAGAAATTATTTACCATATCTCGTTATTGATATATATCCTCTCTTTTTCTCGCTCCGGTGTCTTTTATTATACAGATATAATTTTTCGTATCATTCTTTCGCTTTTTCGAACCTCTCTCGAAGCCCAAAATTTAAATGCTGGCAGTGCTCTATATTCTATCACGATATTCGAGGATCCTATTCCGCCCACGAACGCGTATACAACTGGGGCTATCTAATAGTACGCTATAGTTATACAATTAAACACTATTATTGTATGATTTATATAGCTATCTATATATGCGGATCCTCGAATATCGTCATCTTCGTAAATCTCAACTCCACCTTATCTACAGGGGTGTACCCTGTCGTAAATTGGTATTTTCATCGTAAAAAGAATTGTTCATTGCGTGCTTCGTATATTCGTGTCTTTCTTTTTTTCTCATTCTCATTGAAATTCTGGAAACGTTGCTGTACGCATTCCGCGTCGCGGAATTGGTACGAACGCAAATTGTGCTGCATTTTTGCCCTCTACTTGGTCCGTCTTCGGCTTGCAGCCAGAATTTACTCGGCAAGCCTTCTTCTTTTCTTCTTTCTGCTCTTATAGGTGTTAGTCGGTCGAGCCACGTTCGATCTTCTCTTTTACGTTTCAATAGTTGTAAGGCCCGTACTGCGATCCATGATAATACGGTCCCGGATAAGCAGCCGGTGCTGGATAGCCGGCATAAGCGTACTGTTGCTTCTGCGGGTACACTGTAATACAAAGATACCGACAATTGGAAAAATGATCAATTAGGACGAGTATGAGATAGAAAAAGTATGATTCTCATTCCAAAGCTTAAAAAGCAACGCTCTGACTCTGCGATCAATTTTTATCCCTTACTATATAGCAAAAAGATTCAAAGTAAATTGAAAACTAATTTTGTTTCACCCCTCAATACGCGCTGATAAAAATACTTTTCCGATCGTTATTTTCATTCCATCTTTGCGATGGCACGACGAGCGACGGCGAAAACGTTCGCAAATCTAATAAATATACGATGGGGGAGAATAATTTTCCCAAGCGTGGGCATAAAGACGCGTGCAAAAAAATTGAAGTGTTAAATTCTTGAAATTCACGCGTAGGACACGTTTATTCGATTTCCAGTCTCGTTGCTGGATGATGAGCTTGGAATACGCAAATACGTGGGATAAACTACGGTATATATAAACCGTTTGTTCGTGCATCGTCGCTGATAAAGAGAGAGGGAGAGATAGTGAGAGGCCGAGAGGGAGAAGCATACACTCGAGTGCGGGTATTCAGGCAAGTATGCCACTTTCTCATCGACTACTTGGCTGTAATGACGGTGGATAATTCGCCACAAACGTCGCGTCCGACTAAACCGGACCTCGGCCCCTTCTCCATCCAGCAAAAGTTTCTCTCTCTCCCGACCTGTCGATCATACACGAGAATCTTGCGATTTTCCTTTTTTTCCCCCTTATTTCCTTCCCGATCGAGGGAAATCACATTATGTAGAAAAATCGATGAATCGCGACGAGCGAACGACATAGAAAGTAAAATATGCATGTAAATATGCAAACCGACGATATTATGAAAAATTTTACGGAGTTTGTAGCGTGCACAACGAACACAGAGTCAGAGCGTGACAAAATTACACTAATCCACGAGCCGAGCGAGTCAAACAGAGCGTGAGTCTTGTCGAGCTGCTCTTTGTCAGGAATATAAATATTAAAAAAATAGTAAAAGCAAATCGCGGCAAAAATGAATATTGAACGATGAATGAGCAATTCAGTGATACAGCATGAAAATCGTTTTGGACACTCTCGTCTCGTTACGGATGGATTATTATTTGTATTATATATATATTTATACTACATGAGTTACTTTTTATGTACACGAGAGTCGTTAAACGTTGTTGAATTACAACCCTTGCCTTGGCTCAAGCCGTTTTTGTTGTTGTTAAGCAAGCTGTTAATTCCTCACTTCCGGTGTATCGATTTTTGTTTTCCGTTTGTTTGGTAGAAACGGTATTTTTTGCAATAATTATTCCTCAATGTATGTTAATAATCGAAAATCCTGATTTCTCGACGTACGCCGAGTCCATAACATCGGAAGTGTCGAGACACGGAAACGACATTACGCGTTATATGCATAGTTCGTACTTATCATTTACTTTCATTCTCGTGTATCGAGAACGATCATGGTATTATTATTCCACGTCCGGGTTCGGCTCGGGTGATTCTTCGCCAAAGTTACTATAATTTTTCCCGTTTTTTTTTCTTTTCTTTGCGTGTGATTTCTCAGATATTCTATTCAATATAATCGAAACGTTCAAGCTCCGTTTGTAAAACGATTAACGTCGTGTTTCATCAAATATTCTTATAAACGAAGATTATTATTTAACACAAGAGTCAGAGCGTCAATTGAGTTAAGAGCAGAAAGTGATTGAAAACGAGGCTTCCTTTTGCCATGGGAAGAATATAATTTGTGACGCATATTTCTTTACTCGGAGTATATTTATTAGCACGTGTCAAGTATGAAAATAAAATAATGAAACGAGAAACGAAAAAGTTAGTAGAAGCAAGTAAGTGGTTACTGTATGTACCAGGCATGAGGTACTGCATGTTCATCGCCTCGTCGCGCATTCTCTCGCCCCTCAAGCATATCGCAGCAGCGCTAAACAATATTGCGCTGACCAACGACCAACCGACGCCGACCCAAGCTACCACGTACGACCAGTCGTACGAGATTAGCGCGTTATCCTTGAGGACCTATTCGAGGGAGTGCAGGCAGAGTTGATATCCCATCGAGACGGCACGCGTGAGACGAGCCATGGGCGAAACGCGAGATCGCGTCCCATTTTTTATTTCCGATCATCGTGTCACGGTTGGCGATTTTTTAAAGCCCAATCGCCGATTATACCGTTGCCAACCCACATACGAACAGACCAAAAAAAGAAAGAAAAAAACCAAAAGCGCAAATTAGTAAGTTCTTATTGTTCGCGGAATGTTGGCTTCACCTGGCATGATGTATTGAACGTTTTGCGCCTGTTCGCGAGCACGTTCTCGTCTCAGGCACGTTGCTGCTATCAGGAAAAGAGTCATCGTCGCGAGACAAGTTGCAACACCGAGCCAGGCGAGATAGAACGACCAGTCGTACCACTGAGCGGAATTGTCCCTCAATACCTGTCGGACATTCAATCGAGCGATGCAGAATGTTCAACGAAATCTTATCTCGATTTAAATTGATTCGCCGATTTTATTTTGCCTCTACGTCCATCGATCTCGCTCTCCCTCCGCATCGCTCAATTGTTCTTAAAACTTGACAATGAAAATATAAATGCTGGAAAAGAGAGATATACGACACAAAAAAATAAGAAACATATTCTTCGTTGCTCCAATTTCCACGAGAGCACTCTCCGCCCCCCCCCCCCCCCGCCTCGACCTTGCTGGCACACTTTTGGCTGGAAGAGAAAAAAAAATGAAATCTCGAAAATGTACCGCAACGAGTTACGAATCGATCCTAGGTTTCGCTGCATCTCGGACCGTTGCGTACAGTGCGTTTACCGCTGGAAAGTTGTAAGGCGTATCAGAACGAAATCAGAGAAAATATGCAGGCACAAGGAAGAGCAATGAATCGTGAGAAATCTCCGGATAGACTCGCGAGTTTGTGTAAAAGACTCGTGTAGTGTTTTCAGTTGTGCTCGAGGCATTTCGCTTCGCTTCACCACCACCGCATCGGTAGCGTATACTTTGTCTTGAGAAGGTTTCTATCGACTCTTCTTTCTTTCCGTCTGTTTTTTTTTCATCGTTATTGCACTAGTCAGGTTATAATCCCAATCTCGTAGATCACACATATTTTCTCTCAGATCATTTTTGTTCCTGTGGCTTCTGGAGAAAGCGAGGTTTGATGAAATAACGATGAAAATTTAAAGTAGTCATTAATGTACAAATATCGCACGATAACTTACGTTGCTCCATTGCTGATAATACTCCTCGCCGACGATTTTCTCCTTTTCAAAGTACTCAACGCCGTGCCAGAGTCCCATTCCACCGGCGCTAAGTAAACCTTCGGAAAAATGGGCAAAATTTTTATATCGAGTTAAAATAAATATTGTTTCAATGTGGATTTTTGTAGTTCGATATTGGAATTATTATTAATAAATTGGCAAATAAACTTACAGGCAAATAACATGAGTATAGCAGTTGCGGTAATGTTCCCGGGTGATCTTCGCCAGCATCCGACGACTCCGGTCCAGAAAGCCGAGAAAATCGCCAAAAAGCCAACCATAAAGAGAGCCGTCACGGATCTTACCATGTCTGTAACGAAATATTGTTTAGAATTAAAAAATTAAGTATCGAAGAAGCTACGAAATAAATAGAAACGAGAAACAACGAAGAGAACTTACGAAGACGAGCCATGGCATCGTCGGAAAATCCTCTCGTTTCATTCTCCTCGTCCGGAATGAAGTAGTCGATGTTCATGCAATGAGTTTCGACCGGGCTCAAGTATGTCTCAACTAGAAAATACAGAAATAAAGTAAAATGATAAACGAGAATACGTATACATAAATAAATAAACGGTTAACAAAGTTTTTCATCCGGACGTTCGAGATCGTGACAATAAAATAATGTTAAGAGATCCTAAAAAAATAGTTCATTAGGAGAATTTAAATGGAATCGAAGATAATCCATCGACGCCAGAAACGATCTTTTCGTCACTTTCGACAAAAAACATTGGTTTTGTTGGACCGAGCAGTGTACGAACAGTGATGAGAATTACAAAGAATTTTTAACATTTGCATCCGTACAATTTTGTCACCATGTGTAACATAAATTTAATTTCCCGCAAGTGTTCGATATTCATGAAACTATATACGCAGCTCCAGAAGTATGTGACCCAGAATGCGATATACTAACACTGTTTAAAAAGTTGGCACACGCTTATTACGTACAATCCACGTATTATACTCACTGTACATCTTCGAACGATTTACAATAATTTTAGTCTCTCCGTTAGAGTGAAATATGCAAATGTGCTCAAGAGTTAATAACGAATAATTGCAAGAATCTCCTGTAACGGTATATATGAGATTTTAGTTATGAATTTTCAGCTTTATCGTTTCCAATGCATCTTCCAATGACTATGCAATAATAGATTGATTCATCGCTCATGCAATAGGAAGATCAATTTATCCGAAAGAAGACAACGGGCTTTCTCATTTAGGTCATAGGCAATGCCAGTGAGGGCAAAGGATGAAAAGGTCATCTTCTCTTTCCTAGCTATACACATAACTTAATAACAGTACCGCCATTCTCGACGTGTCCATAACCGGTACGAAAAAGACATAGGAATTTTGCCCGAACGTTATGTACAGTTTAGTATCCTACTAATCCGTTTGCATACAATATATGTATATCTATTAACATATCCATTTACGTATGTTGTTCTTTTTTTGTTCAATTTCATTTGGAAGTCGTATCACGAACGACTAGAGCGCAAGGTCTTCTACTATCGCTCTTCCGGTGCCATCACCGTTTCGTATGCTCGTACGTATTAACATAATTTATATACGTATGATAGATATGTGAATATTGTAGAATATCTGTATATATAAGCGATTGTATCATCACGCGTACACTGTCTTCATCGTGAACCATGTGGACGTTGCTTCGTTGCTGTCGTCTTCTTGCCACGCCGCGATATACAGTTATAAGAAGCGAGTCAACGATCTTGAGACCCCTCGACTGAGGAGAGAGAGAACCAACAGAGATATACTTATAAACTACATTTCTGGTCTGCGAAAGCCACTTCGGGCTTATTTTACGATACAACTATGTGCGGTGTCTTCCTGTTCGTACGAAACTGAATTCGACGAAAGCCGATCGAATTCTCCGATCGTTTTCTCTCGATGGTTTTGACTCTTACTTCCGAACTTTCTTAACTTTATAACTGTTCGCTTCAGTGAAATGTTAAATTTTGTCTCCGAGTAAAGAATCACTTGGAGAGGATCGATTCGATTGATTTGCTTCCTTTCTTTTTTTTAATTCGGACTGTATACGATGATAATCTATAATCGTTAATTTTGAATATCCGGTATGCGCCATCTAAATAAATTGCATTTAGTCGCGAGTCTTGTAACCGGAAGCACGCACGTTCGGGCTCGGGAAGTCCCAGTCGGAATGCCAAAACAGATAAGGAAGTCTCGGTCACAGAACGGTAAAACGTGAGTAAACGTGAGAATTTGTATAGGAGTACTCCTCGCATCGGACATGAGACTTTATCGGTTTACTGTTTTTCATCGATCCATTTGAAATGAAATCCTGCCTTTACTTCTTCGCGAACAAAGCTTTTCTTGCTGTAAAAACGAAAAAAACGCATCAACGCGCAAAAAAAATGCGTTCTCTGCAATTTTATCCAAACGATCCGTGTATGGCTAATGCATATCGATTTCTGTTATGCGGGTTCGATAGATATTGCCTTCCTCTTGTATATAACACGAGCTAGAATCGCTCGTTCGTTCCCGAGTAGCGTATACAACGACGACGACGACGACGACTATTATATGGAATTCGAAACTTCCTGCAGTCCTCCTCTTGCGCTCGTTCCCGTCCAACGTGGGATGTCTACTTCGCCACCAAGGTAGCCTCGTCTCTTCTTTTCTCTTCCAAGGGGTAAAGGATCGAGTGACGATTATTTATCATCCATGAAGGCTTCTCGATCGTTACGACCAGCCACGCTTTTTTTTCACCCTACTCGAGAATGGAATTTTCTATGTAACTGAAAATCATGAACGATAAAACTCTGTCGTGTAATTAGAATCATCAATCATATATACGTCGCAAGGAGTAAAATCGTGCTAGTCTTGTTAGAGTGTCGTGGCTGTTTATGTCGCGCGACAAAAGGGCGTTTCTAGGAAGAAACTCGTGTAGCGTGCAGAAAATCCGCTATGTCAATTAAGTCATTTGCATTCGTGGTAACGGTGGTGATTTGTGTATTAACATACAAATATATAGGAGATAGTATTCGTGTCTATTCCACAATCCATCGAGGAAAAAAAAGGTACTCGGAGGCTAATTGTATACTTCCAAAGACAAATGCACGCTGCTGAATGAAACACCTGTATTATACACTGCGTGGTAGGAACGAAGCTTTGCATATATATGAAAAAAAAATTCAAATATCATTAACTCATCTTCCGACTACTTTTCGATACTTATTTATAAATCATAGTTGGCAAAGAATTTCACTTAAAGTGAACGAAAGAAAATGAACGGTATATTATAAATTTCCATTGGTTTTCCATTCGCGAAACTTCCACTGAGAATGAAAAAAATTGTTCTGCGGAAATGTGTAATTTATGCACAACTCTCTCTTTACTAAAATTATCGCTTTCAGTGACAATCAGCAAGACAGAATTTTTCTTGTAATTCAAACGTACTATTATATCGTTCAGAAAAGTGTCTCTTCGATCGCTCTTAATAAATAGTCTATTATTGAAATACAATGTGGCAGACAAATAGAAAAGAAAAATACAGTTTCGAGCGAAAATTCTCGTAATTAATGTTGTCGCTAGAGAGCTCGGGGACAATACAGACCGACTAAATAAGCACTTGATGTTTCTTCTGTGTGCGTCATTATGTGGGTTCATTATGAAAATCGTTAAGGAAAATCGGGAACGACGCGAGAAACGGTCGCAGAGAGGGAGCCCGCGACCGTCCATTCTGTGAAACGCTCGAGTGTTCGCCTACTTTTTTTTCCCCAGTTGGCTCGACGTACTAGCATTTCACCACGGATATATTCGTCTTTTCGAGACAGTCCGGTACACGTACGAACGGCAGAATTGCGGTATTGGTAATAGATGCAGAGGACGCTCAACGGCCGGTTAAACTCTCAACCTATTACGTGGTCTCGACGAATAACCCCCACGACATTACGGATTCTTCAGGTAGAAAGTCTCCGGCATGTACACGACGTGGTATGCGGTGTGAATCGATGGTCCAGAATTTTTATCGTCTCTCGACGTTAATACCGATGCTTGTAAATCTTATTTTCTCAACCTCAATAATACGTAAACGTCCAGTTCAATAATAAATACTAATAATTTTGACAAAGGTAATAATAAGAAATCAAGATGGAAAGTGACCATCCTAAAAATTATTTAAAATAATAAAGAAATACGTAAAAACTGATTATTTCTTAATGGGTAAAAAAATAATAAAAAAATTGATGGATTACCGGTCGGTGGGCGCTCCTTGGGATAACATATCCTGAACAATCCCTGTGTTCTCGTGTAGTAGTAATACTTGGTGTTCATTTGCTCCACCAAATGGCTTTGCTCTGCATGCTTGGCCGCGTATTGCTGCAACGAAAGATAGAAAAAAAACAGAAAGGAAATACATTAGTATTGCACTTCTAGCCACGCCACGATATTTCGTAGGCATATCCTTATGATCGGCTAATTATAACGAACTAACGGTAAGCGCATTTTGTCCATGAATTATAATTACATTATGCCTCTTTTACGTTGGGGTCGAAGGAGAGACGAGAAAAATCGTTATGGATCGGTGCTATCCAGATTTTTACAAATTAAACAGTATCCTAGGATTCTTTCGCTCCTAACCGAGGATTTCTGCTGACTGTTCAACCGTGACGCTATTGAGATGCATCCAAGCGTGATAACATTACCAAATCGGATATAGAAGAAACGGGGCATCGAGTAATCACGATGAAAAAAAAGGAAATTGAAGAAAAAATAATATTCTCATAACGTCTTCCCTCGTAATTTAAAAGAAAACAATTTATTTCGTTCGTCCAATCAAACAATCGATCGATATTTCGACTTTATTGCTCTCATTATTAAATGTATAATTCGCAGCTGTACAGAACAATCATTACTCGCGTCTTTCTGTGCAATCAAAAATTCATTCTAGTTAAGTGCATTCTCAAAGTATTCCCAAGAAGAGATGCACTTTTTATAAATAACCTGGTTCGAACGAAAATCCTTTTCTCTCGAATCATTTGAAAAAATCAGCAGAAATGTAGAAAAGTTATAAAGTAGTAATGAATGAAAATTGTTGACCATGAGTAAAATTGATCGATTGCAGAAAACAAATGTTGGATGAATGTGCAATAGCGTCATTTCTATTATTAGTTAGTTACCAGCTATCCTCGAATCCAATACACATCTGCGTTTGAGGATAATACCAGTATGTAAATTATCAAACATTTCTCAGCTTCTTGTACGACGAAGAGTATGCAAGCATCGGCAGATGGATAACTAACGTTCTATGGAACGTGTGGTAAAAAGAATGCCACGTTCGCAACTTTTGCCTGAGTATCCTTCAAGGTTACGGAGAGGATATCTTGCATCGTTTTTTTCTCGCATCGATCGAAACTCGCATATTTCGAAAAATATTAAAATATCGTCGACGGCCTCGATCGGTGAATCTTTGAGATAATATCATCTTGAGTCTCGCGTCGATCCAATAAAAATCGACACCGTACGGTCAATAAGAACGATATGCCCTTACACAGGTTATCGTTTGTATTATTTGACCCCGATCTACGCTAGAAATGTTCTGCACGACGGCGAGATAATATTGTAAAGAGAGATACGATATAAGATGTCAGGCTCGTCGTATAACGTACGAGATGCATAAAAATAGGCAAAAATATTTAGACCGTGTTCTATAAGTGCCAGGTTGGTCCAATATCCCATAATATAGTTCTAATGGCGCAATGAACGCGTTTCACTGGCCACGGTCGATATACCGAAGCACTTAAAATATATCGTCACGATAGCGGATCTTGCGGCTTATAGAGAGAGAAAGATAAAAAGAATAAGCGAACCGAAGATGGACTCATTCGCGTTATAGTATAGTTGTGCTCTTAATCTACGTATATATATATATACACACCCCTTTTTCTATATTATTATGATTAATATTTATGCTCATGTGCCACAGCGCAACGTTGGTTCTCAGTGAGTTTTACGATTGCTTGTCCTGCTCGCACACGAATACTCTGTGCGATTGTACACTTGAATTTATATATATGTATATATCTTAAAATGCATATAAGTGAGCATGTATACGAAGACCACCCGGGAAACAGAGTTGAAGAAAAAAAAAAGAGAGTTCCATAGCGGTGCGCCTTCGCGAGACTAGATCGTTTCGACTGCTTTCACATCGTTGTTTCGCCATGGTGCTTCCCTCTGTCGTTATATATACGAACCGGCGTGCGTTGTCCCAAAGTTCCTCCGTGCCTCGGCAGGTACGACGATTTCTTTGACATAGAAAGGAAAACTCCGAAGCTCGGGTCCTTCTTTTTCTCTCTTTCTCCCTCAAGTGTAACTCCTCCGTGAATTCTAACGCTATTATTCATCGTTATAATCCCACATGTGTGCGTGTCGTTGCAGAGACAATGGTTGGATTAGCATATATTACGATCGTTTGGAATAGAATATTACGGGCCGTTGGTCAATCTCGCGGATGTTCGGACGATGTGTACCAGTTAGGGATCTCATGTGAACAATTAAAATTGATCGCTACGAGTAACAAACCGCATGAATATTCAACGATTTCAATTAGGAAGATTATGTCTTAATAATAATAATAATTTGGTAAGAACGGGACTCGAATTATTTTCGTTGTAAACGTAACTTTATTTTCTTATTGTAATTTGACCGCGACGACGCGAGTTTCCTCGCGCCGAATGTTTAGATAACATTCCTTCCAATACACAATATGACCGCACCGGTTTTTATTCCTCCACTATCGACCTAAATATATATATATATATATACATATATATATTTGTATGTGTACGCGAACAGTGTAAGATATAATATATATATGTATATATCTTACACCTTTACGGTCGGACGTGATTATACATAACCGGTGGGAATGCTTTCTCGAAAGCAGCTGCATAGCACACTCACGCACACATGCACATTTATACCTCGACGAGCCTCGCAGTGTTGTCGCACATCGGTGTCGCTCTTTCCATAAGGAATAGAAAACGTTTTTCCTCATACTCGAATATTACGCGTAAATATCACCACGACTACAAGAACTTAAATAACGAGAGAACGAGACATCCAGTTGTACAGTCATATAGTAACGTATACGTAAAATTCCATCGTTGAAATCCGTGAGGAATTTTGTGGCTGGTATCTCGCTCTCGGCAACGCGAGAGAATAAAGCGTTCTATCGCTGTTGCTTGTTTTTCTCGGGAGGTTCGCGAGCAAACCGCACCTGCGAGGGTTGGCGCTCGTGTGCAAGTGTGTGGTTATACCTCCGGTGCACAATCGGGGCCTATTCTTCGCGCGGCCACATAATTCTTTGTCGGTACACACCGGTATAAACGAGCTTGGGGGGCGGGGGGGGGGGGGGGGGGGGGCTTTGCGTATGTTACACGTGTACGAATGCACATACGTGTCTGTACGAATGCTCATGAGAACTAGTAATGATGGCGATGGTAGAAGTACAAGTGTCGACTTCAATAACGCGCGGGAATATAATCACCTACACCATCGTGCTCGGATCGGTGTCCGCCATCGTAGTGTATGTATCTTGACAGAAAGAGAGAGAAAGAGAGAGAGAGAGGGGGAGACGTGTTCGTAACATAACTGTACGACGATCCGGCCTCTCACATGCCACGGCAACGTCTTGCTTCATACAAGGGACTCGTTCCGTTAAAACTTTTAAAACTCGACGAAAAATTCGCCAGTTAAGGACAATCGAATAATTATTCCATACGGTACTATATAGACGATTTAATCTTTTTCTCTCGTTTTTAAGAACTTTTAATCGTTCGTCTCGATGACTCTCGGAGTTCGAGCATGGTGAAGATCTCGATTATTCGCGGCAGTTCGAGACCTATCTCTCGTGTTTTGTTCTCTCGACTTCGCTTCGATTCCCATAAACGCATCGTCTCGTCGGTCTTGTACCGTTGCAGTGGCCGAGCTGAGACCGTGCGATCGCGCTTGCTCCTCGAGCAATACTATACCGTGACATGCAATATATAAATATAGGTATATAGAGAAAGAGAGGCCTTAATATACATCCATGTTACGCGTTTATCCGTATCCGTGCACATACGCATGTATATAAAATCTCGATCTCTAGTGGCTCGGACTATATGCAGCTACCGATCAGGACTGGGACACACTCTAAACTCGAAACTCGTTGAGTCAACGTGCTAAAATGGGCGCGGCGAGGAATGCCGATCGTTCGAATTGCTCACCACGTTTCACCCTGTGTGCGTGTATCTCTGTATATGTATTTATATGTATATATATATAGGATACGTGCCATGTACCAAGGATTCGCCTTCGTTCACCTGTACTTTAAATCCGGATGGACAAATTCATGAATCGTCACACAAACGGTATCTTTTACATTTTTAAAATAAAAGTCGTCACGTACGCAGACATAATCTTACCGATCGAGTAGGGGTTTATATACGTGTAGAATATTATTAATGATATGAAGAAAAATAATAATAATAGAAATTGAAGACGATCAAATGTAGATAGAGCATTTTACAATGTATTAAAAATTGTTTCTCAATAAATTGCTTAAATTAAAAAAAAAGCCAATAAAAGATCCAAGATCTACCATAGCACGTAGAGGGCGTTAACCCAGGGGAGGACACAAGGACGCGACCGAAGCCCCCTTCGCAAGGATCTCACACCGTGCAAGTTTCCTGTATTATAAGATATATAATATCCGCGGGTATGTACTACGAGGTACAGAGTGCGTTACGCTCCCTGTATACATCACGGTAAATATACATATATAGCTACATAATCTTCAGTCTGTAACCGCATTTATATATTTACACGACTTTGCGAAGGAAGTGGGCAATTTTCTCGCGGAGACGAATATTTTCTTTTTATTTCATTGCACCACCTCCGACAGCTTTTCCGGCATGACTACAATTTATTTCATTTCTCAAACACGTTTCTCTACTTTCCTCTTTTTCGGAATTTAAAAAATGTCATTAACTCATAAACGGAAGGAAATTTTGTTGGAGAAAATTGTTCGAAACGGCGTACGTGCTAAAAGAAATATAGCTGCGCGGATTGTTAAGTACAAACCTGTATTTGGGCACGCTTGACCTCCGTGTAGAGCCAGTTATCGGTTGAGAAGGCGATCGACAGTAGCGCCGTGGCGATAATGCCGGTTATGGTCGCCAGGGATAGCGTGACCGCGGAGCAAGGCATCCTGAATTTTGTATTCCTCGGCTAATATATTATATATTCTTTGCTCCTCCTTCGATCTTTCACCTTGGTCAACGAAAATGTGCACGCGTCTGTTAAACGCTCGCACAGACAAACGAAGAGATTTCGACGAGACTTATGCAGCATCCGTGATACACCGGAAGTTTTCAATCACGGATGTTATACACATATGCACACGTATACGTTTCAATTGCGATTTAGCGTATGAAGTATGTCACATGTACAATAACAATATTATCGACAGATTTTAATGCACTCGATCAGTTTTGTCCCAAACTGTATTCATCGATCGATCAATTCGTCAATTTATCACTGGAATCGATTTAATTGTGAAAGAGGTCGGTGCGCGCTTTGTATTTCTTTTATCGTTACTTTCAACACGTCGATACGTGATCTCGTGGTTGGCACCGTGTTGGAGAACGAACAGTCGCTAACCAGCACATATTATACCATTTGTATCAACGTTTAACGTTATAATATACGTGATTTACGTTCGAATTCCGTTGGACTCTTTGAGTCGAAACAAAACACACACACACACACGCACGCACACACACAAGTAGTCACGAAGCGAGCGCGCGAGAGGATTCTCACCGAGGAGCGCAAGAGGCACACGAGCTATCGGGGACGTAACGCAACGACGACTAAGCCCGATCGAGGTGTCCGTTCGTTGGAGGTAAAAGGCACAGGAGAAAAGCAGAAACCCGACGGACTTGGGGGCCCCATCGTGCGGTGCCCGCCGAGAACTAACCGCCTCTCTTCTCCGTCGCGCATGTAGCCTATATAGGTATATGTATATGTAACGTCTCGGGTCGCGTTCGAGCAAAGAGAAACATGCGAAGGGGATCAAGGGAGATGTATGTATCTGTACATACACATATATCTATGTATATACTATGCCAAGTGGGGGGATGGAGAGACCCCTCGGGCAGGTATATTACCTCTGTTTTACCTTGCCTAGCAGGTTCTCAACCTGTCTTCCAGGCCCTCTATCTCTTTCTTCCCCCACCTCTCTCGCGCTCTCCTTTTTTATGTCTTGCCAGACTCAAACAGCTCGCGAGAAATTTGCAACTCCTTCGCGAGAATTTGAATGTCATTCTGGTCAATTAAAATATACGCGTAGTTCTACCTGCCTAATTATCTTCTTTTTTTTAAATTTCGTCATGAATTATTTATTATTATTTGTTAATTCGATTCAACTTGACCGCGTTCGGTAGATTTCCTTAAATCTCAATATTTCTACATTGCTGATTTATGTATTTGTAGCGAGGGCTGACGAATAACTTTGACTCCGCGAGAGAGATTGGCGAAATTTCTGTACCGGAATATCAAATGACTAGATAATGTAATTTTCTGGAATTGAGAACATTCGGTAGGGACTCCAGGGAGAGGCTGCGCAGGTATATATGTATATTACCTGCTCTTTTCTCGCATTGCTGATGCCGCGACGCGTCTCTCTCCCTCCTTACCATTCTACTTATCTTACCTCGTTCCATGGACCGACTCCAGCTTTACTATTTGCCCCTCGTCGCCACCATCATCGTCATCGTCATCGCCGCCGTCGTCGTCATCGAGTTCCACCGCCTTGAGACAAACTCGTGTAAACGTTCTCATCTCCCCCACTGCCCTCTTCCTTCCTTTCGAGTTGTCTCGAGAAAAGCGAAGAATTCCTCGCATTCTAAATGCCCCCTTGTGACTCGAGTAGCCAACGTGCTGGCGCATTAATATGCATACGTATATATATGTATGCAACCAGATGCACGACAACTTAACCTACAAGTCATTCATGTTGCCTAAAACTCCCGCGGGACCGATACTCCAGAATTCGAGAAAAGGTTGAAAAATCGAGAAAAAGAGGAAGAAAATGAAATACTGTAGAATATTTTTTTCCAGGTCACCGTGATTATCCTGGGGCGGTCTGACCCGTGGCATCTCGAGCCTTTCTTTCCTTGTCCTGTCTCTCGGCCCTCTGTCCGAGAGACGCGAACATCTGCAATACTTTATGGCACACACCTTTGTAGCCAAATAACCAGTAGACCCTACGCCCCCCTCTACCCGAACGTTTTCTCTTAAAAAGGAAGTCTCCTTCGGCTTAACAAGCCAACAGCCAGTAGCTAAATCTTAACGAAATGAAATTTCTCACGCAACATCCTTGTATACGTATCTTGCGTGAGAAGACAGGAAAGAACAAAAGTTCGACCTTCCGTCTGGAGTCTCGGGGCGACTGTGCGAGAGCAATTCGCCGTGTCCAAGTGAAAATTCTCTCGTAACAAGTCGCGACGGTAATTTCGTAATTGTTGCTCGTTCACGGAGTAACTTTTCGATCGACGAGGCTTTCTTTCCTTTCTAAATCGCGTATCGGTATATAAAAAGAGTCGAATATTATAATAGTAATGTATAGGGAAATGCGGAATTGCTCGTGGCTTCCGTATGTTCGTCGAATATATAGTCATCGATTATCAGAGAGCCTTAAATATTAATTAGTTATATCGTGCAGGCAGAAACTAGACTTCTATATTCTCTGGTATTAATACACCATCGTTTACGATCCATGTATCGTCGTTTCACCGAAAGAATTCCAACGTACACACCGCCATACATATACGTACTTACTCTCATGGTAACATCACCGATTACCGTTACCGACCGTAAGAAAGAAAGGTCTTCGTATTTTTGTTACCATCAGATTTGAAATCGTTGTTATCAACCGAGCATCGACTGAACTTTTTTGTCGCTTATTTTTTGTATGCGAGGGAGTGTCTATTTCTCAGATTACTTTAAAACGCGAATGGTTGTGACAGATACGTGCAATGGAATATAATTGAGTATTAAGGATGATTCATTATCTTCGTATTAGCATTTCCAGTAACTCTTTTGTAGTCATAGTAGTAACGTGCATTGTCACGCATGTACTTACTCAAAATTAATTATACATTGTCTGAAAAATTTAACCTGCAGTTTTCACAAAGGCGTGTCACTTAAGATTTATTATACTCTTTCACCTCATAACGGTCACGACACGGCCACCGAGTCTCGTTGCATGGTAGTCAGATCTTTTCGTTTAAACCGCGTATGTTTATATTAGAAATTAGAACGTTTGGAGGTGAATAAAGTCCTCGACGACGATTAACGGTGTTCAAGCTGTCTTAACGACCCAAAGTCGCTATAAAAATTTACATATCCGAGTAGACACTCGCTTTCCATTCCAGACTGGCAACGCACCGTGCAACTCGCATTCACGGGTTGACGGAGTGATTTGTCAGTCAACTGCAAATTCTGTACAATTTCGTACAAACAAGAGTGCGGGTTTTATAATGGAGTGGGCAGATATTTTATGTATTAATAATATTGCTAATAAAGTTCGGATAACGATCACGACGCTGTCTGTACCGGTAATAAAATGATAAAAACCGAGAAAACCGATATACAAGATTTGCATTTTTTCCAAATTAAATCTCGATACCAGTTTATACGATATGAACATTTTACTTGAATTTATATCTATAAACCGGACTTTGTACGAATGATTCGTCGAGCTTGCTTATTAAACCTGGCTCGAATTAATAAAATTTTCAATCACTCTTGGGAAACAATTGTTTTTTTCTGTTTCCACATCAACTCTGTGACCTTCATCCGCTCACGCTCGTCGAGTTCGTGCAATTCTCTCGAACAATCGATCTTAGCAAGATTGATTTTTTCCTCGCCGATGATCAGAGCATTCCACCATCTCTCTCTAAATTTTTCCAAATTTATCTGAAGCCACGATTAACAAGGAATTCGAACGAGAGTTAATCTTTCAAATTTTAACTTTAGTTCACGAATGCAATAACTAGAAGTTTAGGTCAACGTACGTGAACGTGCCGTCCAGGCACCAAAGTCCAAATGGATTGACTAGTTTTTATCGGGTAACTGAGCCGACCTTGAAAAATAATCGCCCATTCGCCAGGACTTTCACGAGTTTCGAAATCATCTTTTTGGCGATCGTGCGATTGCAAAACGCATTCGCGAGCCTCGACCTTGATTCCTTCGGACTCGAGGCTGAGTCTCAGGTGGCTTGGACTCGTAAGGTAATCGGGAACATTGACGATAACGTCGAGGTCACTTATACTCTGGGACCACGTGAAATTTTCGCGTCTCGCGCCATTGTAACTGTCAGCAGGTTGTAACGGAGCTACGTATTCTTCCGGTTGTGATTCCATCACTGCAATGAAGTCGTCCGACAGCCACTTCGACCTCGATTCTTTCGTTTTCTTTTCGTTCCTCGCTTCTACCGTTCTACTTTTTCTTCTCACCCTCGGTGATCGCCCACGTTAATCATGTTCGAACCATTGAATAATCTTGCTGCGAACAAACATGCTTGTTTTTTTTTCTGTCAACAAATTCGTTATATTTGACATATCGATACATTTAACAACCACTTCCAATAGGGATTTTCCAGTAATTCATGTGTTTTGTATATAATATATGTATATACACAATTATAAAGAGAAAATGAAATGAAATTAAGATATTTGAAAATAAATATAAATACGTTGGTGGGACAGACAATGTCGAGAAATATATAAATAATCGATCGATACGTAAGTTAAAAATTGACTGTGGATTCTATTGAAACATAAAAATTTGTAAAAAATAAAACTTTCGAGCCAAGTGTTAAGGAAGTTCATCTGGTACCGAGTTAGTCAAAACAAAAATTGTTATGACTAGCGTAGTCCGTTCAATAAGTTTGGCAACGCTGCAACCAGGCGCGACAGCGTACCCTGTACAGCTGGCATATGTTAGGTTAGAATTTTTCATTCCATGATTCACGTCGACCTGCTTCGACCGCGTTTGACCATGGAAGAAAATTCGAAAAAGAAAACGTTTTTCTGGAAAGGCAAACGTGTCACTGAAAAAGTGTACAATTCACGAGCGCGACAGGTGGAAGTGGGAAAAGTGTTGATTTCAAAAAGCGCGCGGTTGCGACGTTGCCGCTATGACATGCGGCTGGAGTAATATGGAGGCTAACATCTAAAAAATCAGTATTTTTCGAGACAAATTAATTAATTCTAAAGCTCACAAGAATCTAATTGATTTAAGAAAGCTATCCAAGGGGTCTCTATATATTTTTGTATCCATTATAAAAGTTTCATTCGAAATCATTTGTCAATGGTTGCAAATTTCAGGTTTATAAATGGGAAAAACACGACAATCCATAAGAGACCATGTTAATTAAGAAAAAATTTATTTATTAATTGCTCACGAACAAAAAATCCGGAAGATTTGAAATTTGCACAGGTGACTTTTTAGATACTCATAAGTGTACTCGAATTGTTTTATCAATATCTGTTTGTTAATTCGATCATCAGATGAACTCCCTTAAATATATAAGCGGCACTATATGCAGATAAGAGCAGATGGTACATCTTCAACGATAATTAATATCTCGTATCGTTATTTCGTAAATTATGATAATCCTATTTTGCGTGATTAATACATTAAAATGTGGATCTCGAATACTCGATTGGTAAAGAAGGATCCTTATCAGCCGAGTCGAAAGAAAGCAAAGTACACTAGAAGAGTCTCGATTCTAAAAATCGTCGACATTCGCAACAATATTAATGAGTTTCTGAATAAAGTTTCCAATCTCGTGGGTTTCTAAGATACGAGGGAAAGTTTATCAGAATTAATACGTATCACATTATCAATATAAATTTTATCTCGGGACGCAAGTGACGCTTCTTAAATTCTATAAAGTATTTTCATTACTTCGTTAGTTTCTGCCCTTTTACGTAGTTTCAAAGAATGAACGTTCCAATTGCGCAAGTGTCGAAATGAGCTGGCTCATCCTATTTGTTGTCTGACAATATTCAGTAATAATATTGTAAATTTGACCCGTATTCAAGTTCACCCAGCGCGATAATAAAATTATTTTGCTTATTACGCTATAAGATATTCATGATTTAGCGCACTAATTGTCAATAATGTAAAAAATGCTTCTTGTGTCTCCCTCTAACTAATTCTAAGAGATCATTCGTCTACCGAGTATTAGATGCTTGGCGCAGCTTGAAATCGCTAGTACTCAGCGATAAGCAACAATAAGCTCTATAGACGTAGTAAAAAAAATCTATCCTGTCGCGTAACTATGACGTATCTTGCCTTGTGACAATTCTTTTCGTACATAATAAAAACAAAAAAAAACGAAAACATCTATCTAAATCCCAGCAAAGCACCGTGGGTGTCGTTTTTATCTAAAAGACATTATCGTCTCTGGCAGCGTTCTTCACTAGTGTATATAAAAACCAATCGAGTCTAGAGAGAACAAGCTTAAAAACATTTAACTCGTATGGACCGTGATGTGATCTGGACGTATTTTATCGTATTGGTTTTTAGTTTTGTTACTATTCTCTCATTCGTATTCATTCTTGTTCGTAAAATCTACAATTGTAAATTTTTTGCACCTTAAAGCACTCCTTGGTACAAGTACTTTTTCTCGCACGAATAAATAATAAAAAATAATTATTAGACCCTCTGTACAAATGGTTCTTAAAGCCATTATCCGTTTTCGGAAGTCAAATCGTTACTTCTCGTGCTCGAATGGTCGTGAATCGACGTAATATTGCTTGAGAGTCAGCGAACATCGTCCTATTATTATCGTAGACTGGAAGTTTACCAATTTACACACAGAATATGGAACGAACATCGTTCAAATGAAAACCAATTAAAAATATCTCTCAAATCAAAACTAATGACGAATGATTGTCGTTAAAATCTAAAAATTAATATAATTAAGAGTTCTTCAGATTCGTTAAACTGTTATACTGGATAATTTTTTTGTTTGTTCGAAAATAATAATTCATAATGATATTGTTATAAAAATGTTTTTGAATGGATTTTCATTTGAACGGTTTCATTCCAACTCTGCGCAGAATCGATTTTTATAAATGAGAAATTTTGTTTTAAGCTGCCGACCAATGTTCCGATCTCCACAGTAGTGTGTACATGTCGTGTCTAAGATCCTCAGCTGCCAAGCAATCCACCGGATAATCGGTATATCTTGATATCAAACTTCTGTATCCTTGTCCAACAGTAGCCAGTGCGAGTTTCCTCTTGTCGGTCGATTTGAAGGCGATAATCTGACTAACTTTTCCCTCGAAAGGCCTAAAAACTGTGATAGGTCTGAGGGAGTTGCATTCAGCAACGGCGATGCATCCCCAAGTCGTCCCGATGTATACGTGATTGAAGCAAGCCTCGAGTGCCGTAACTTGGCATCTCTCAGTCGTCAAATTTTCTTCGATCGATATCGACTTCAAACTCTCGGAACACGGAACGAGTTTCGACATATCGAGCTTATTTATTATTTGTCTCGTTTCAACGTCCCATTGATAAACTATACAACCTGGATAAGTATAACTGAGAACAGTGCCCTCGGCACTGAGAAGATAAGTGGCAAACAAATTTTTACTCGCCGTCTCGCCGCTAACGTGAGTCGCTTCCACGGTGTCGACCAAGCTTCCATCTTTCAGAACGTAAATTGTTATTCTACCGAAACTCTGTCCGGCCCACAGTTCCAGAATTCGTCTTTTTTTGTACACAGCAGCCAACGAGTAGGTCTTAACATTTTCTCTCACGCTAGTTTCGACCTCGGTCTTCTTCATTTGCGTGAATGTATTGGAGAGCAGATAAATCTTGCCACTGTGAAGAGCAACGGCGAATTGTTTCAATTGCTCGAGATGTATGAGACCCACGACTTTGGACTCTTTGTTGTGATCAGGCTCGAGATTGTAACTACCAACGCAGCCAAAATTGCTGCCGAGGTAAACGTGTATTTGACCGGCGTTGTCACCGATCCAGACATAACCGTCCAGACCGCACATGGCATAAGGAATCACGGGTGTCTCTATCCTGACGTGCTGGAGCCAACCTTTCTGGGTTCCTAAGAGCATATCGACCTCACCGTTGTTGTGCCCGAGCCAAATTTCGTCACCGTTCATACTGTCATCCAGAGGTCTCGAGGTGGTCGTTATAGCAGTTACGTGAGTTCTCTCCGTGAGCAAAGTCACATCGACGAGATGAGTAAATTCCGGGGCCGATGCTATGGAGACAATCTGACTAGCTGTTGGACGATCCTTCGGATTTTGAGCCCAACAAATGACCATAAGATCGAGTACGTAGCAGGGATAAAGGGTCTCTCTGTATGTCAAAGAAGGTCTTCCACCTTCGAGTATGCATTCCTTAACAGCCTCGTGACCCTCGAAAGGTTGTCTCAGTGTAACAAGCTCGTAGATAAACATTCCAAACGAGAACGAATCCACCTTTTCCGTATATTCCTCCTCGCCGTTGTACTTGATAATCTCAGGCGCCATAAATCCTTCTGTACCACCGAAGCCCTTTGCCCCCGAGGGTAAAGTTTGTCGCGATATACCATAGTCGGCGACCTTAACGTGTACCGGATGTTCCGGATGATCCTGAAAAGGCAGTGGCATCTGCCAAACCAGGACATTCTCGGACTTGAGATCTCGATAGATGACGTGTTGCTGATGAAGATACTCTACGGCTTTGGCAACTTGTAAAATGATAGCTTGAAGAGTGTAAGAATCGATCTTGGCACCAGAGCGTCGATAATTTTTTAGAGCGTTGTCGAGAGCACCTTCTGGTGCAAGATCGAGTACCAGCGCAAGTGGACTAATGACGATTCCGACAAGAGGCACGATATTGGCGTGTCTCAGTGTCAAAAGTATGTTCAATTCTTGCCTGGCTGTGCAATAAGCCTTACATGCGTACTGAAGAGGATCGCGGTCCCATTTGCTCTGCGCGGCTTTGTACGCGAGTATAGCCGACTGTTTAGAATTTGGACCAGGTGGTACGGGTTGCAACATCTTCATGGCTACGTCGACTCGCGTGTAAGTTCCTGGCAAACGGCATGTACCTTTAAAGACGAAACCAAATGCTCCACGCCCGAGCATTTTTCCTCGTTTTATGTCCTCCGATTTGATCAAGTGTCGAGTACCAAGATCCATGAATATTATGTCAGGTGCTACGTGAGATAGAGGAATGTCCGAGTGTTTCGGGCAAGTAATCGTCTTGTTACTGTAAGCCGAGAGAATGCATTCCTCGACCATCCACGAGTATGCGAGTATCTCCTCGGGGCTCGAGTATTGTTTCGTAAAATCTGGATGTCCCTCGAGCGAGGGAATTCTACTGGAGGTAGAACTGTCATAGCCAACGCCACTATCACCATCCGACTTGTAACTATCTTGACTCTGTCTCTCCTGATTCATGTAGTAACGATGAATCTCTTCAGTCGGATGATTCTCCTGATCGTTGGCGAAGGTTTCCGTCTCAACGTTGTTGAGCAAGCAACGAGGACATGGAATCAAACGAGTTACCAACAATTTACCCTCGGACGTGTGAACGAAACGAGTGCCGAGAGTGGGATACCAATCCTCGAGAAGAATGTCTATGTGATCGACTATCAAAGCCAAAAGTTGTGGCATACTTTCCGTTCGAGGCTCGACGACTATTGCCTGATATCCCATCGGCTCGTCGTCCGGGGATTCTGACATAATTGGCTGTTTTATCACCAGCGTATCGACCGGAAACCAAATTTCCAATATAGCTGAACTCTTGAGATCCACCGTGCACCATATGCCGTCCTGTTTCAGCTTGAACTTGAACTGTCGATAGTCGTAGGGTGTATTCTTCAAATTGCAATTTACCTCTTTGAGTCTTAAGAGAGTTATCCCGGCGTAACGGAGTTCGATTCCTGTCTGCCAGAGAATCCACTCGGCGTGTGTATCCAACAAACTTGCGAATATATTGTCGTCCACAAAATCTTTGAATGGTGCGAGAAATGACATGACGATCTCGACGATGGCATCGTCGGCAAGTATTCGCGTTATGAGACGTGACCAAAAACCGCTTGGAAAGTATGACATGAGAAGAAGCCTCGTGACAGAACAATCCGGTTGCGATCTTGAAGTTAGAACGCACTCGGTCTTGACTTTATCGCCCGTGCCAGTTGGATAGGAAAACATCGGTGATGTTATTTTCTTGGATCTCACGTGCCAGCCACGAGTCTTTACGGGAATCTTGATGAGCTGATTATTGCGTAGTATGTCGTCTTCGGTTGGTAACAAAGACGGTATCAATAGAGTCCTATAATCCCAGGTAAGAGCGACTTCAAATTTGTTTAACAAACTAACAATGTAGCCCTGTGTGTCTATCGTGGAGATTGTAGATGATTTGAAAACATGCTGAATATCATCGAGTTTCATTATTCCCGATCTTGCGAATGGATTTATCTCTCTTATCGTTACAACGTGAGCCAACATGTCACAGAGCCACTGAGGATCCAGGAAATAAAGATCCTTGAGGGTCGCATCGTCGTAATGGAGAATAATGCCATTCTCGTGGAGAAACAACGTTGCCTGATGCAATTCGGCAGGATCGCGAAACGAACGGTGGAGCTTTTGTAGCTCGTTATTTACCGTAGCGTAATACTGATCGGCTTTAAGTACCGGATCGCATCCAGTCAATTTACGATCATGTGCGAGCTGCACGACGACATCTTCAAGAGCGAGGTAACTCGCCGGCACTCGTTGCTCGAGCAATAATTCCTTGCTGCCCGGTGATCGTAGACTGAACACAACATCGTAGATCAGATTACAAAGCATTTTAATGTTGTGTCGTGTTTTGCAGCTGACTTCTATAGTCTCCATGACTTTGGGCAGACCACATTTTTCCGCATCCACGACATTGATAAATTTGTCGCGTATGTATTGCTGAAAAATTTCACTCTGCTCGGACGTGACGTCGTAATGAGTACCGACAATTATAACCGGAGAATTTGGTGCTCGACTCTGTATATTGACGAGCCATTGAAATATCTCCGTTACGCCTTTAAAACCATCGATTATACGCCATACGACGATGTAGAGACTTCTCTTCGATAGAAAATACTGATGAGTCGCGTAATATTCCTTCTGACCACCAAAGTCCCAAGTACGAAAGTAAACAGGACCGTGAGAAGATTGTCCGCGTACTTTCTTCTCGTAGAGCCAGTCGCCAATATCGACGCCAACGGTTGATATCGTCGTGCCACGAGCTGTCTTGGCGTTTATATTCTTGTTTCCCATTCTCTTGGCCCAGTGTTCCGACGCTTTTTTCTTATTTGGGACCTCGCCCTCTTGGCGCAATTGTTCGAGCAGACTGGTCTTGCCGATTCCAGCAATTCCGACTATCATGAGTTTCATGCGAGCATAGGGTTTCGCATCTTCGAGGATAGACTTCAAATATCCCACGACATCCATCGTTTTGTATTTCTTCGATTCTATCATAGACTTCAGAGGTTCCTGAAGTCTACAGCCCTGAGTATTCAGATTCCATAGACGCGAAAGCAGTCCCATTTGCGGAGGCAATTCGGTGATCTCGCTATTTCCACTTATGTTCAATACCGAGAGATTCGAGAGCTCGTAGATGTTCGCGGGAATTTCCCTCAGTTGATTGTTGCTCACGTCAAGCATACTGACATTGGGAAAAAGAAGATACAGTTTCGAGCCGCTGTAAGCGATCTTTGTGTCGCGATCGACACTCTCCTCTTCCAAATTCGGTGCCTCGCCATCGTCTACGCTCGTCAGCTGAATCCTCGTCAGTAGATTATTCGCCAATACTAAAGTACGGAGATTTTCGAGCCTCAGATGTCGACGATGAGTACAGACGCTCATGAGAACGATGTCACGAAGAGACGTCGCTGTTTGTCGATTGTTCGGAACGATCGGCGATTGAACGTTCGTCGCTGGACAGTAACAAGCTGTCGAGGCTTGTTCCTTTGAATCGGCAGAACCATCAACCTGAGGCAAGCTTGGCCAACAGGATATCTGATTATTGGAAAGATCCAGTTGTTTTAAACTCGCTGGATAGGAAGTTATGTGACTCATGGATCTCAGACAGTTGTACGCCATGTTGAGTCTAACGAGACTGACTGCGAGACAGGGAAGAGCGACTGGCACAGCGTTAAAAAGATTGTGAGCGAGATTCAAGGAGCCCAGCATCGATCTTGCACCGGGCTCACCGTCGTCGGAATGTTTTTCCGATATTTGGACCGATGTGGTCCAAACGTGGGGGCGTACCATCTCGATGATTTGGGCATTTGCCAGTTTCGTGAAAGAATCGAATTCAGCCGAATCGTCGCGGGGTAGAGCGATCTGGGAAGCGAGACTCCGACTGCTCGGACTGTTGCTCAGAGAATCTTCGCGCTGAGATTTTCTTGTAATGTTCTGAGAGACTTGAGACGGTAGATCGCGCAGTAGATTGAAAGAAGCGTTGAGTTCCTTAAGTTTTGGCGCACGCCAGAGATTGTCCGGGAGACACTGGAGTTTGTTATTGGAAACGTCCATTATCTCAAGAGCAGGGAGATTCATAAGAAATTCTGGCAATTGTTCGAGACGATTGTCCTGAAGGTACATCTCTTCGAGAACCGGAGAGAGTTTGTCACGAGGAGCCTTAGGCTCGGCGACCAACGTGTCGATTTTGTTCTGTGCCATATTTAAATATCTGAGACTCTGGAGATAGAAAATCATCGATGGCACGGAAGTTATGGAATTGTGCGATATATCGATTCTTGTTATCGCGAATAAAGCCAATTCGCTGTTTTTCGAGCTCAGTTTCTTATTGACATGGAGCACAGCATCGATTAGCCACTGCGAACGTATCTGTGACAATCTGCAGCCCTGATCGTGCCAATTTATCATCGTCGGTGTGTTGGGAAATAAAGCGGGATAAGTTACATTACCGAAACTCGAGAGAGCCGAGAAATGAGAGGTTTGCGTCGATTCGGTCATAGCTTTCTTGTTGATCTTGTATTCCGAGTCTGGATACGCTTTTATGGATAATAATTTAGCCGTGAGTGCTTCGTCGCGATTTTGCGCAGCTATTTTTAATGCTTTACACTCATTGTCGACGGCTCCGTGTCTCAGAAGAAGATCGGCAATTTTAACATCCCGATTATGACAAGCGATCGTCAGTACCGAAGAATTAGCCGTCTCGTGATCGTTCGCCTCGTTGGCAATGCGAATCGGCAAGTTTGGATTCGCTCCAGCCTGAAGAAGTGCCGCGACGACTTCCGTGTGACCGGCTTGGACGGCAGCGTGTAGACAAGTTTCCGTGTTGTTATTACAGAAGAGATCGAGATTCAAAGGACTGGCGGCATTTTCGTCTTTTCTCTCGAAAGATTTGCTCCGAAAATTCAAGCTCGACATTAATCTCTGAATACCACTAGATATTCGTCTCTTGGACGTTGGTACAGCCTGAGCGCTGCCGTTTGCCGAATTCTCCTCAACTTTAATCTTCCGTGATTTGACTCGATGATTCAAAAGCGTCTCCACAATTTTTATATTACCGAGTACACTCGCGATGTAAAGAACGTTTTGTCCCGTAACGTCTTGCGTGTTTATATCGAAGGGCATCTCGTACTCGTAATCGCCGCTAGAATCTTTAAATCTCTGATAGATGTGCTGAGGATATTCAAATTTGAGAAGATAGTCGACGATAACTTGATGTCCGTTTATCGTCGCAGCGTGTATAGGAAGCCATTTTTCTACGGTCAAAGCTTGTACCTGTTTCGGAAAATGTCGCAGGAGAAGTTCGACTATTTCGAGTTTTCCGTTGTAAGAGGCAATATACAGAGGACAGTATTTCGTGACCGGATGAATTCGACAATCGGCACCATGATCGAGCAAGAGTCTCACGATATCTCGATGTCCCATCTCACAGGCTACGAAGAGTAGAGTATTCGCACCATTAGGTGCCATGTTGACGATGCATTCGAGATGATCGGAACAAGTTTGAATAATATTTCTCGCCCCGACGATGTCACCTTGAAGACAAGCGGCTCGAAGAGAAGCGTGAGTCGCGACGCGCGCGAGCTCGTAACTTTCGACGGCTTTTTGCAGCATCTCGCAGCTTATCGCGTCTTCGCTCTTCTCGGCGATGTCCAGAGGAGTGAGACCGTTGCTGTCGCGAATCGTGAAATTAACTTTGTACTCGAGAAGCTTCCGTATGTTTCCCGCGTGTCCGTGTTCGGTGCAAACGTGGAGAGGCGTCCTGTACTGTCCGCGAGGACCGCAAGGAACGTTCGGATTTGCTCCAGCTGCTAGAAGAACTCCGAGACAGCGCGAATTTTCCGTTATTGCTGCGGCATGCAGAGGCGTTCGTCCCCAGGAATCTTGACTGTTCGTGTATTGCGAATGTTCGCCGCGCAAGAGATCTTCAAGCAGCTCGGCGTTATCCCAAAGAGCCGCTTGGTGCAAAAGACGACCGGGAAAATCTTCATCCACGGGAGTATAATCTTCCATGGCGCAGAATCAACTGTAAACGGGAGAAATTATAAATACTTTCATAAGGCTTATTTTTTTTTAATATTAAGTACTATCTTTCTATTAATTCTAATAATTATATATATTATCTATTGTTATATTTTTTTCCCTTGCGAGTTTTTACATATTCTCCTTACTTCTTCCAATACCTGTGTTCTTCCCGCGGACCTACAGTTTTTTTTCGGTGAGTTCCGAACTACCGAGAGCACAAGAAAATTCCATTGGTGCCGTATCTATTGTTTTTTCACCAATTTCTATTGCGGAGAAAGTTTGAGCAGAAAGGGATTTTATGATCATTTGATCATATTTTTTTGTCTTGATTACGATCTATCAAATTCGATCTCGTTAATAGATTTACTCGTCTATTAATTCAATTTTATATTTTACTACACTTTAGCACAATTCTTAAGTAATATTATACGTTATTCTCAAAGATATTTCATATTGTTGGATAAACCGAAAGTACAACTTCAAGTAAGAATTTTACAGGCTTATGGACTTTATTAATTCGAAATGTAAATTGAAGTAATTAAACCAAAAGATGCGAATTTAATCCATAGCAACATTAAAAAAATTTTAATTTTGTCAATTGAAAATGTTCTAAATATAATATTGTATATCTTACTCCCGTCAACTGGTCCAAAAAGCATCAGCCTCCTCTTGTTCCTTTTAAATAAACTCAGTGATCCTCCGATTCGACATTTTTCAGTATTGTTGTCGTTGGACTGCCAGAAATTTCATTTCCGCAATTATGCACGAGGACAGAGGAGATCCTCACGCCTTGCTTCAATTTTTCACATCCTCTTCTCCTCTTGATTAAACAATTGCACTTTTCACCTTGAACTCTATCACGCACAACCATTTTTCTACTTCGAATGGCACTAATGTATGTACATGTAACGAGTGTGTATATACATATATATCCACACGTACGTGTATCGTACAGTAAGAATCAAATTTTCGCGGGTGTCAAAAGATTTCGGTGATTCTTTAATGATTCGTGTTGTATCAGCTGCCATAAATTAATAGGACAGTATACATTACGAATTTTTATTTTTAAATATCCTCCACCGGCTTAAAAACAAAAACACACTGAACACGCGCACGTCTTTTCACGTATCAACTGTCAAACTGCGAGTGATCGAATTCTACGCATCTTCGTTGTTAAACTCCCTTTGTCGTTCATATATTTTTCAGTTCGAAATTCACAATGATGCGCTGAATGAAAAACTTTCACTAGCGTCTCATCGCCTTTCTGAGAAAGTGTTTTAATTACCCGAGTAATTGGTCCGAGAAAAAATATATAGATATGTATCAGAAGCGCCAAGTCGTCTCACCGCACTCCGATACTCCGGAGACTCCATTTTGGGAGTGCGAGAGAAATTCGCTGAAGTTCGGCCCACAGCTGGAGGGATCTAGTGGCGCGCACGCGTTAGAAATACGTACTACTACTATATCGCTGAAGTATATACACTTGTATTATGCATTGATACATGCTATAGGTGTAAAAGCATGTATTACACGCAATAACACATTGAATCAATCCCATTCAGCCAACGAACTAATTGAATTATATAATTCGATTTACAATGACATAGGTAGAGAGACCAGAGGGGTTGATGGACTGTCAAGCGCTTTGTGCTTCCTCGCTATTGGCGTTACGTCGTATTCGAACGTTTTCTATGATAAAAAAAAATCTATTTCAAGGCATCCTAGGAGTGGAAACTCACACCAAAAGGCCTTGAGACCGGATATCAAATTTTTACTGTACACACCGTGTAATGCAAAATAAAACACCGTGTCCGCGATAGAAACCGAAACGATATCCGTGCGCGTTTAATCGTTCCAACGATTACGACACGATCGGCTTAGAATATCGAGTTACGACTTTGTCCTATCTATAGATAAGCCGTGGGAACGTTCGTCGGATTTTTTTTGTCATAGATATGTTAGTGAGGGATAAAAGATTACATCGGCATAAACAGAAGGCAAATGATTAATGGACAGAACAACTTGCCGTAAAGGTATAAATAATAATGTAGTGGGGATTTGAAAACTATGTACGAAATACGATTAGTTTTTTTTTTTTTAATGTGTCCTCCTCCTTAAATATTCAAGACTGGTACAAAATAGGATATCTATGTCGATAACGTGTACCTCGACAAATAATTCGGCACTCGTAGATAACGAATCGCGGATTTGGAATCATTCAATGTTCTCCTTGGCAACCTTCGATATTTAATGCTCGCGCGAGGTTTCGTGCTACAGCCAATCTGAATATTTCGACTTTCTCCAGGAATTTAGGATCGTCACTATGGTCCTCGATGCAACGCATCAGTTCGAAACTATCCTCGGATGATAGGATAACGTCCTCAGCCTCGAGAAGCGGTATTGCGTCAGTCAATAGAATCGACCAGAAGCTGAGAAAAAATAAATAAAAACGTAATTTTTAAATAAAATAAATTAATTAACAGTGAGGAATATATTGCTTAATTGGCTACTCACTACTTTGGTGTTAAGTTTGAGACTAGAAGAGATACGAGCAAACTCGCAGCTTCCTTGAATTCGCCGATACCGTACATTTGATGAAACTCGCAATACTTGCCGAGAAATGTGAGTCTGTCGCTCGTTAGCATACAAGGGCCAAGATTTTCAAGTAGATCGCGACAATCGAGCTCACCATTATCGGCGTAACGTTTCAGAAATTGATCGGCGATATACGTCGCAAAATCACCGTCTTGAGCTTTCAGAGCCCATGCAAGGGCGTTCCCGAGACGACCACGACGAATGCATTTTATTCCTTGTATTTTGCAGATACTTATAACTATAAAAAAACCTTGTTATCAGCATCGTCGATTGATTAAGAATATTCATCGATATCATCGAATAATCATCCGATATTTGTATCTTTAATAATAAAGAACGTACGTTCTATGAGAACTTACCAACGTTGTTCATGTTATTTTTTCGTGCTACGTTTATAATCTTGTTTATCCTGGCTTCCGTGCCCATTGGAATAGATTGCAAAAGTGTCTCGAGTCGACTGGCTCCTTGCAATGGACAATGCTCTAAATAACTAGTACCGCATTGCCACAACGACGGATGACTCATAAGAGTACTTCCGTAATCGAGAATTAGAGATTCGTGAAGTTGTGCAGTGACGCTATGAGAAGAAAAAAGGAATTTTAATTTTGGCTATAATTTAAAACGGTTAATTGCGGAATAAATATCGGTTCGCTCACTTTGACTGGTGTTCGTCGATGATATTGAGCTTCTCGCAATTGAAAAGGAGATCCGTGAGATGAGCCGCGAACCATCCGTTGTCGCTCATGTACTGAATTTCTTTGATAACTTGATGCAAATCACTCTCCATTAGAGCAAGAATAACATGATCTAGAATACGAGTCGCGCACCACTTTTCGGCGATACTGTTGGCATGACGCGCTAATTCAGGTTGTTTGCAACAAGGCACGGAGTAAAACAATTTCGCCGCTAAAAGTTCGTACCAAGCTTCTGTATACTTGGAAAATTCCCACAATACAGATTCTTCACCGACTACCAACTACGATGATGGAAAAACATCATAAAAATTAATCAATATTTCGTCGTTCTAAAATTATTTGACCGAGTGGAGATAATCTGTTCTTTTTTCTCTTACTTTCATCAACAATTCCAAATTATCGTCAACCGCGAAAGCCTTGCAGCTAACGTTTGAGGAGAGATCGAGTTGCCAGTGTTTCCAACGCATGGTGAATTCATTTACGGAATAACCACCATAGACATTGTAAACTGGCATAGTTTTGAGGGTATTTTCAGCGGTTACGAATGCCGGATGGTCGGCTTTGCTGTGCAAAGAAAGAAGAGCTTGTACCACGTCGAGTTTACCATGTAGCGCACAACCAATTACGGCTTCCCAGTAATTTATGTTCTCGAGCTCGGCGCCGATTGATTTTTTTGCCAGTATTTTTACGGCGATTAGTTCTCTAGATGGAAAATGAAAACGTATCCATTCCAATAGCTGAGGAAGTACAACGTCTCCTAAAGTTGGTGATTTTTTTCGTATTTATTTGTTCAACATTGAATAATAAAAATTGATTAAAAATGCGATAAGAATAATCAAAAATAATTTTTTTTTTACCTGGAATTGCATCGATGTACAGAATTTCTGTGAGATGCCAAACACATTCTACATTGTAGAATATTGTGAGGAAATTTTCCAACACGCTTCTCGTATCAGGAAGTGATTTTTCAGCTGCGTCTTGCAAACTTTCTACGCAAGCTCGTAATATCGATCTGTACTGTTTGCTGTGTTTGACAAGCTCCGGTCTGATATCGCTCGACGATGATGATTTGATTTTTCTTATCGAGAGAAAAATGCCGTTACTCTCATTAACGAGCTTTCGAAGCATCGGAGAAAAAAGTATCACTTCTTGCCTGAGTAAATGCACTTTAGCTTCGCAGGGAGCAACGTTACTCGGCTTGTCTGCAATATATTGCAATTAATAAAATCGATAACCGGCGAATTTTCCAGCAAAATTTCTTAAAATTATAGACTCATAAGTGATTATTGTTATTACTTTACCTTCGGAATAAACATTCACGTGTTTGTATGCGTGTACACCGATTTTAGTGCCACCGCTCCAAGTAGCCGCGATACCTCGTCGGCAAACATCATCGGGGATAGCCTGATTTGTGAAATGATAAGAATCTTACAACAATACTCAATAAGCGATAATGAAGTTGGAAGAAGACATAGGAATAGGTTAAGTTTTCTGGCATGCCGGGTTATTATGACGCGATACAAAACTTACGATAATTTGAGCGTTGTTGACTTCTCCCATTGTAGATGCAGCAAATGCACAAATGATTTCACTGATTCAGTTTATTTCTCGTTGTTGTGTCAACAATTAATAAATGAAAAGGTTAGATACGAACCGCTCTTTTTTGACATTCTTCACGCAGACGCAAATGCAACGCGTTTGAAAGTGTGTATTTCGACGAAGCATGCTTTTTGAAAAATATATATTTTGAGATAGCTAACTAATGTGAGCTTTTGCCTCTGAACAAGACATACTAGTCAGAGATAATAACAGTTCGCTGTTTTAGCTACGTTAGATTCCTTCGTTAACTCATCGAATCTTTTGACGGAGATACCGCATATTATTACTACCGTTCATATTGTTTTCTTTCTTTTTCATACTGTAAATCGACTTGCGGTCTACACAGAGGAAATAAAATAATATCATATGATGAAATTAATGATACACCTATCTGTCGAAATTGAAAACATCGATACGTTGAGAGTTAAGGATATTAGGACGTACAGTCATTACGAAAAGTAGGTTGAAATTTTTATGTAATGGAAACTTAAACTACTAGTCAAATTTAAGAATTGAAAATTGCTAGTGAGTATAAAATTATAAAAATCTGTGAATATTTAGTAAAGATTCGAAAATGTCGATTAAAACATTTTCTGTATATGTTAATTATTTGTTTCCGAAGTTTCAAATATTGTATACAATTTTTCCATCGTAGTTTAGTAATTCAAAATGAATAATTACGTGTAAATACTTTAAAAATCAAAATCGATTTTACTCATGATTTATATTTAGTTGATTGATTGCAACTTTTTTTTAGTCATTTAGAATACATATAAAAGTAATTCTTGCCAAAGAAGAAATGTCGGTATATTCAATAAAATAATCAAAAAAGAAGACCGAGGATAGTGTAATTAATGATAAAAACAATGTAGAGAATAGAGAATGTTGGAGGATATTACTTACTAAAATTCCCGATGAGATTGTATCTTCTTATTCGTTTACATATACACCTGCATCATTAGTTGTACTTTACTTGGATTGTTATTATTTCACTATTTACTGTGTTGTCGTCATATGAAAACGTGTAGTCCAAAAAGTTACTAGCAACAGAAAATATTCTATGTAAGCGCATCTAGCGAACGAACGGGCTATGCTGTAACACTTTCTTCCGTTCGAGCGCCAAGCAATTATTAGCAGCATGGTCTACGAGTTCAAAATAATCGTATTGACTTTTGGACGATATTTTGGGCAAAAAATTGGAAAATAGATGACCCGTGGTGGAGAAAGAAATTGACCTGAAACAGTAAAAGGATTATGTTTTTCGGGTACATATCTTCGTAGATATCTACATTGGATTGAAAGATTTTCTGTATTGGCAAAATGTCGGCAATTTATTAGGAACGACAGAACTTTAATATATTCATCTTTTTAAAACCTGCAAGAGCCATTAGAATTAAGTCGCGTTTGCCGTCGGGTATTTTGTGTTTATTTCCATTCTTTTCTTTCTTCTTTTCTCATCTTCGTGGTGTGCATTTAAATATTATGTACAAACGGTTAAATTACTCGTTAAATCGTATTACATTAATAGTTCTGCTCGTTTTTGTCTGTATATTTGTCAGTCTTGGATTGCTTTTTGCCAAACAAAAAAATGTCGTTTTTTTTATACTTCTTATCACTCCCCTCTCTCGACATACACGACGAAACAAATGTTTAGGGATAATTTCTCATATTTTTTAAAAAGAGGTCGCACGGCGAAAGGACATGGAAATACTGAGCAATTGTTTTTACTCCTCGGATTATCATTTTTATTACAAACGTCAATTATTATTTATAAAAAAAGAAAAAAAAACAACACCGATCGCAGTTAGAGGGAACCCGGATAAAATTAAATATTATCCTCCTATTTTCTCATTTGATCACATTTCGTACGAGTCTGTAGGGATATATTTTTTATCTTCTCTTTAAAAAAAAATGCATCATCTTATTCGAGTAAAATAAATTGATATGATAGATTTGTCGTCGCGATTGCGAAGTTTGTGTGTCGTTGATTGTGTTCGTTCGAATTGTCGAAGCGCGCGTTAAGGGTTCCCTCGAATTACAATCGGTCATCTGTCTACAGAATTTTTTTTTTCTTTCTTTTTTTTGCCATTGATTCTCGAGCTCTATTGTAAAATAGACGGTGCATTGAGTGCGTACATAGTATACATTCTCCGTTTTCCTTTTTTTGTTGTCAACAATGATTTATTTTTTATTTTTAATTCCGAAGAAGAGGACGAGGCAAAAGTATCCGCGTGAATTCACGAGAGCAAAATCTGAGAAAATATTCATTGATAAGTCTATCAATTTCTCTTCGGTGTGAGGTTTCATTGAACTTCTCGTTCGGATATTTTTTCTTTTTCTTCTTCTTCTTCTTATTCTTCCTCTTCTTCACTCTGTATTTTATATTTACGTGAAACGCGAGAAGGATTGTAAATAAAGTGCCTCCTACTTGCCCAGAAAAATATATTCGCGGACTATCCTTTCCCCGCCGGTTTGACTCTCAAAAACCGTATACGCACTAGCTATCTACACACATCTATTGTTTTTTCTTGTTGTTGTTTTACTTTTTTAAATAGCTGTTTTTTTCTTCTTCATCTAACGGACGTCTAAAACGTTCTGTAAAATTGTTTACGTCTAGATAAAAAATCTATCTTGTGTGTGTTTCTTTTTTCTTTGATTTTCCGTTAGAATTCAGACTGTTTAACCGTTTTCGTCACTGACAAATCGGAATCGAGAGAAAAAATAAAACAATCAAACAAGACGAATCGTAACGATTCTCGTATCGGATCCCCCTTTATACTCTTGTCGACTTTGAACAAGGGTGAAAAGTACTAAGTCTGAAACGGCGGCGTGACAATAGAGAGTAATTGCTACTTGTAATAATAATTCCGAGGAAATATTCCAGCGACATAATTAAAATAATAATAATAATAATAATAATAATAATAATAATAATACACCTTAAAAAGTATATATACAATTCCACCGATGCATTTTTGGAGCATAATCCAATTACGGTGTTTCGTTTTTTTTCCTGTCATTATCATTATCATCATCATCATCATCCGTTAAGATAGTTTTACAATTAAAAACGATGAATAATTCATTTTACGTGTGAATGTGTTGTTTTTCGTTTGTTTTCTCTCTTTCCCCATCATTCTTTAAATAGTTTCCTTTTTACAAAATTACATTAGAAACTCGGCAGATTCACAATGATCTGAGCACGTGTATGTGTTTCTGTTTGTGTTATATGTTTTCGTGTACACTCGTGCGCGTGTATGTTGTTCGTACGTATGTGTGTCATTGTGTGTATGTAAACATCGTGCTGGTTCCACGCGAAAAATTCTATCTAACCACATTTACATCATTCTAAAAATTACAATTATACGATGGCTCCTTATTTACGATTTTTTTTCTTCGTTCTTTCTCTCTATAGTCCTATTGGAAAGTGTACATCATTTTGTGTATAAATAATTATTGCCATTGTGAAACGGAAAGGAGAAAATAGGAAAAAAAAAATAAAAATAAAATAAAACAATAAACAATTATGTTTCACGACGAATTATTATCGTGCGAAAACTTCGTACTGCCTCAAGATGCGAGTCTTTACGCGATTGTGTGTGTTGTGTCGTTTATGCATGAATATATTGGCGGAGCTCTGTTTTCGTTTCTCGTATTCGAAACGAGAAAAGATAAAATTACAAGAGCGACGAACGACGGAGACAAGTTCTCGAGATCGGCCCGATCGTACGTCATGAAATTGCTTGCTGCTGCTGCTGCTGCTGCTGCTGCTGCTGCTGCTTGTTTTGGGCCATCGTAACGCGTGGCCAACGACGTTTATTCACAATTCGATCTGCAACCACGCGATTATTCTCGCACCGGGGTTTTTTTTTGTTTTGTTAACAAAAAAGTAGAGAGGGATTATATCTGGGAGCTTCGAGCTCAGTTTTCACTCACTTATGATTAACATACTTTGTTGAAGGAGGGTCACGAGCCCAAAATGCTACGAACCGCCTGATCGAGCACCGTGTCCTTCGATTCACTGGTCTGTTGTTGTTGTTGTTGTTGCTGTTGCTGTTGCTGTTGTTGTTGGCTCGTCGCGTTGCTGCTTCCGCTGCTCGCCGAACTCGCCGTAGACGGTCGTTTCTTGAGATTTAAAATGCTGTCTATGGCCGATTGTACCTGAGCCGTAATGTCATGTTCGTTGATACTCACGGACTCGTTGCTACCAATATTTAGATTGGACGGGCACTGAGTCTGAAGCGCGAGACCGTCGAGACTATCGGCGTCCTCGAGTAAATCACGCTCGAGATCCGTCGCGCTACTCCAGCGTCTTTCCGCGTCGAGGCTCGGCGAGTCCTGCTCGTAAGTGTTTTTACTAACGTTCGAGCTCGCGACACTTGAAACTACGGAAGCTGCTCCAGCTGCTGCGGCCGTTACCGCCGCAGCTGCCGATGCAGCTCCCAAACGACACTCGCCATTCGCGCGCGTTCTCTCCATCTTCGAAGACGACGATCTCGATGACGCACCGGATGTACTACTCGGACAATTGCCACTACCACTCACTGCCGCAACACCAATATTTCGATTCTTCGAAGAATCGCCGCAGCTCGGATAAACACCGAGCTCTTTTTGTATCTCGAGCCACTCGTCGTAATCGCCACTCGTACAGCTCGACGGTTTTATTAGCATTTTCGTGTCCGTCTCTATGCTCGAAAAATCATCCTCGAGTTCGCGTTTCACGGAGACGTTCGACAGAGCGGACGGGAGTTTATCGTCGTCGTCGTCCGTTAGATCGGATTCGACTTTCACCAAGGGCTTTTCTTCCTTCTTAAATTCTTCTGCAAGAAGAGAAATATGATTTTTACGTTTCAGATCGATTCGTACAGATTTCGTTTAAAATTTTGTATGTAAATTTTGGGGACAGAGACTTACCGCTGACTTTAGCCTCCTGTTCCCGCAATCTGTTGAGCATACTCTCCTCCTCGGCGACGAAAGTTCTATCGATCATCATTAGTTCCGACGTTCTGACCTCACGCTGCGATAATTAACACAAGAATGATATTAATAAACGATAAAAACTTTGCGAATCAACGTGGAAAAGCATAACGATAATTTCTCACCATGCTTTCCATCAGCAATAGATACGTGTACTTGTTCATCATCGAGTTGAATTTTCCTAGGAGATGTTTAGCCGTTTCCTCGAATATCTCGTCGGCCTTGGCGAGATCTTTGGCACTGAGCACCTGCTCGTTGAAACAGTGATATCTCACGAGCCTTTTGCAAGCGTCGCGTTTGCCCGCAAATGGAGTATTGACGTCCGGATTTGTTGAACCGTTTTGATCGATTTTGAGCTGCTGTTCGAGACTGTGAAACGGATGTTAGATACACGATAAAAGAAGAATTTCGTTGACGAATGCAATCATAAACTTTGTCGAAATATTTTAGAATCAAATGCTCACAGATCGCCTCGATTAATTTGCCGACAGATGGGGGAAGTGGCAGGCCTTTTGACGCCCTGTCGAGGACTGACGATCGGACCGGCAACGCTACCAGGGCTCGTCAATTGTTTAGCACCAGGACTAGCCACGACATTAACAGGGCTCTGCATCCTTTGCGATTTGCCGGCTACTCTCGGCGAGGCTACCTGACCTGCGGGTGAGCCAGTCTGTACTTGAACCTGTACGGGGGATGGTAATTCTTGCTTTATAGGACTGAGCAATTGTATATTCGGCTTGATATCCGGCGGATCGGTCTGACACTGCATGGATTGTTGAGTTCCAATCGTCGTCTGTTGAATCGGCGTCTGATGAGGAATCGTTTGTTGTGCGGTTGTGCTCTGGAGAGGCGGTGTCGTGATACTCGTTGGTGAAAAGTTGCTGTGAGAACTCGTCGAGGACGGACTTAAAATCTGATTGACGTGGGGCTGATAAAATTTTTGTTGCTGTTGTAGCGGCGATTGCTGCTGTTGTTGAGGTTGCGGTGGTGGCTGCGGTGGCTTCGCTTGTACAGGGTGGTGTAGGGTCGGAGCAGAAATGTTAGGCATGCTTTGCGGTACCTGTTGAAATGTGTAGAAAAATAAAAATTTGTAAGTTATCGAACGAATTGCTGAAATTTTTGCAAATATTCGTCAAATGTATTAATAAAATTATTGGAAAGATTGTTTTGTTTTTGTAGAAATAAATGAATTCACTCACCGGGATGTTGCTGATCACCGGTGGACCCGCGGTACACGCCATATCCTGTACACTCGGACTTGTACATTGCGCATTTCTCACAACCGCCGTAGCTGGTATTTGAGTCTGAGTCTGTACAGTGGACGTTTGATTTTTGCACGTACTCTGTGCTTGTGGACTTGGAGGCATAGCGGCAGCCGGCACAGTAACCGAAGTTTCCGTACCCTGTGGAAGAAGAAATAGTAAATTTTGTTTCTTTGGGTATTCGATTTTAGATCTTCCAATACCAAAACCAATTGATCCTAATGGCTTCCGCATGATAAAAATGTGCAAGAAATGCGATCTAAATAAAATCCATTTTTTGTTTACACTAACGAGTAAGCTCGTAAGGTTAGTATCGAATATGATTGAAATGGCTGTGTGAATATTTAGAGTAAGCGTTATTAAATCTCGATATTGGATACTCACGCTGGAAACCGGATGATTAGCACCACTCACGATTTTCCCACTGGAAACAATTCTCGCGTGTTCCTGATAAAGTTTTTTCAGCACCGCTTGTTCGGTCTGTGTGTTAGTCTTTCTTGTCACGATAGACTGTATCTGTGCCTGTATGTTTTTGAGCATTTGTTGCTTCTGTACAGGTAGCTGAATGTAGCGCGTTGCTCTCTGAGCCATTTGTCCGTTCGAGGGTACGGAAGCTTGAACGGTCGGCGTTGTCGTAGCTGCGAGCCTTCCATTTCCAACCGTACCAGGCTCGACTTTGATCGTTGTCGTTGTCGTCGTTGTACTCTGAGGTGTAAAGTTTGTCGCAACTTTGCACGAACTTTCCGTTTTCACGATCGTCGTCGAAGCTGCCGTTGTCATGCTCGGCCGAGACGCAAGAGTCTTCACTCCCGCATTTTGTGCACTCGTCGCTGCTTTCGTTCTCTTGACAATTTTTGCTTTTTTTGCCGTCGTCGGTGTCGTCGTGGTAGTCGTAGAAGACTGCTGACTATGTGACAAATTTCTGATCTGTTGTTGATTCAAATTATCGATGAATTGACTCGGAAAAGAGGAATTTTGTATCTGTATTTGATGCGGCATTTGCGAAGGCGCAGCTTGTACGACGATATTCTGAATGTTGTTCTGAATGGTCGGCGCACCGCCCGAACTGTTAACGATTATCTGACTCGTCGGTGTGTTGATCTGAACCCCCTGTAGATTTTGCGAATTGGCGTCCGCTTCTCCAATCACGATTTTCTGTGTTTGATTCTGATTCATCGGCGGTCTCGTCGCGTTCAGCTGCCCCGTCAATAATTGTTGCAACAATTGCTGGCTTATCACTTGCATCTGACCGTTGGCATTAGCTATGAGCAACTGATCGTTGGGATTCAAATTGCTCAGAGCATTCAAAATCTCGGGTGTTATTTTAGGAGCATTGTTAAGAATATTTGTCGCTGCTGAATTCAACATTTCCGAATTGTGTTGTTCCTTTTGTTGTTCGTTGTTGCTCGGACAAGGTGTACTCGAGAAAATGATGTTTTGTTGCTGTAATGTCGGTTGCGAATGACTCATCTGCTGGGAATTCATAAGAATTTTTTGATTTTCACACTGCTGCTGCATATTCGTCGAACACGAAACATTCGCTGTCGTGCCTTTGTGTTGTTGTTGTTGTTGTTGCTGCTGCTGCTGCTGTTGCTGCTGCTGTTGTTGTTGTTGCTGCTGCTGCTGTTGCTGTTGTTGTTGATGTTGCAGAGCCTGCTGAACATTAAGATTTTGCTGTATAGCCTGCGCCGTCTGTTGCGGTATAGCACCGCTTGTGTCCTGATGCTGAAGCCTGTGCGGATCGTTCGACATGTGATGTTGCTGATTCTGATCGATGTTTTGATGAATAATCCGATGATGAAGACCATCGCTTGTCTGCACGAGTTGCATCGTCGTGTGTTGATTGTCATTGGTCGAATTCTGCTGTTGCTGTTGCTGGAGCATGTTCATGGAATTTGTCTGAACACCGGAAACTGTGATTTTATGAAGATTTTGTTGTTGATGGGCCTGAATGGTTTGCGTCGAGATCTGATGGATATTCTGATGCGTCTGATTGAACGTCTCGTTCGTCAGTTGTTGCTGATGTTCCTGATGTATTCTGTGCTGCGCATTTCCAACATTTTTCGCTATCGGCGTATTGCGATGCGAACCAGTCTGAAGATTTTTCTGGGCTTGCGCGGCCTGTTGAGCTTTCGTCATACGTCCCGTACTTCCGGCACCGGTCTTTTTACCTTGCTGCCCACCGGCGTTTGTCTGATTCATATTTTTCGTACTCTGTATTTCGTTGAACTTTAGACAATTTTTCGGCGACTGAGGTCCAAGCGCCAGTTGAACACCGGCATTGCCGATTTGCATTCCAGCGTTCATAGTCTGTACATTTTTAACCTGAGCGCTTGTCTGCATTGTTCCCTGAGTATTCGAAGATTGTTGCTGCTGAACAATATTTCGTTGTCCCTGAATGTTCTGAGGCTGATTCGCGTTGTTCTGCTGATAATTCACTTTTGCGCATATTTGGACGTGTTGTGGACTGGCCGAAGGAGCGACGTTCGTCTGTGACGAATTACCCGTCACGATCTGACCGTAAGTCTGGTTCGTGCCGTGATGTTGCTGATTTTTCATAGTTTTTCCACGATTACCGGCATTGTTCTGAGCATTCTGGGATATCGTCTGTGCGTGACCGAGCAACTGCGAGAATATCTGCGAATTTTGTCCGCCACCTTGCGTCAACGAGCGTATTAAAGCCTGTGCCGTTGCCTGATCGATCTCCGGCTGATTCGGCTCTGGCGTGTGATGCAACACTACACGTCCGTCCTCACCGACCGCCAGTCTCAGTTGACCGGATATTGCGTTTTGTACTGGCATTTGCAATTGCGAAACGAGAGGACTACCAAAATTTTCAGAATTCACAAGATTTTGTTGATGATGTTGTTGCTGCTGCTGCTGTTGTTGTTGTTGGTGTTGTTGCTGCTGTTGTTGTTGTTGTTGTTGTTGTTGTGGCTGCTGTTGTTGCTGCTGCCTTTGTTGAATATTCGTTGTATTCGTGGCGTTAACCTGCGTTACGTTCTGAGCCTGACTACAAGCGACGGATATCTGTCCGGTCATGTGATTGATATGCTGAACCTGATTCTGTTGCTCAACGTGAAGCTGCAACTGTTGCTGATGCTGTGGCTCGCACTCGGGCGCGAGATCATTGTCAAATATATCGTCGTCGTCGCCGATACCGGAGATCTTCATTATACTCGCCAGATCGAGCTTCGGTGATTCGTCGTCTTTTTTCTTTGCTCTCTTCTTCTTCTTGGCTTTCTTCTTCGGGGGTGGCAGAAGACTCTGATCTACTGCCACAGGCTGATTCGTTGTCACGTTACCGCTCGTCGGCGTTGTCGACGAGCTCACCTGAGCTATCTGCGACTGGGGACTCTGCACCATCGCGTTTTGTATCACTATGGGATTATTGTTGCCGCTGTTGGCTGGGAAATCGAAAGAAAAATAATAATAAATGTGGCCCGAAGATTGTACCTTTTCAAGATAAAAGGTAAAATCAGAGTTTGGTGGCTTTTATCGAAATGGTGATTCAAATAAAACGTCAATGTACGATTCATTGAAAAACGCAGTGACGAAAAGTACTTAAAGTGAAAATTTCGAGCGTATTAGTAAAGAAGTTCATTATAATGGATATCCTTTGATAATTTTGATTTAAAAAATGTCTTCGACTTACCGGGGGCGGGACTCGTTGGCGTGTGCCTTATCACAGGTTGAGCGGCCGATGGGAAACCGTTCGGCACGGCGAAGAATGTCGGCGTAATACCTTGAAGCTGCATTCCTTGGGCCGTTACTACCCTCACTAATTGTTGCTGAGTGAGCTGTAAACAAAAGGTAAACATTTGAAAATTAACAAATGCACGAATCTCCATCGGTCTCTCGTTGAGAAGCCTCGGCTCCTCCTTTATATTTCACTTTTGTTCTCGATTCTGCAAGAAAAGCGCGTGATTATTTGCGTAGCGTGCATGAATCATTGAATTTGTCGAGGTGATTCTCATCGGAGAAAAATCTTTTAACGAACATGTATTAGTTATCGAGGAAAATCGGCTTCCGTGAAGATGAAAAGTCCAATACGACGAAAGTATAATACGAAACGGAAAATCCTAGAAATAGAATTTGGTGGTCGAGAAAATAAAACGTATATAACATATAATAAAACAATCGTTAGAGAAAGCGAGATGATGAGATGACGAAATGAATGAAACCATCACCTGTGCGGTATGCGTTTGTTGTTGGGCGTTCGTTGGTGTCCTTAGTATAAGCTGAACACCGCCGGGCTGTTGCTGCACAATAACGGGTCCGGATGACGGCAGGACCTACGTACCAAACCCAAGTTTTTCTTTTGTTTTTTTGTTTTGTTTCATACAACACCGGGGAACAGCGGCGAGTCCACAGAATCGTTCAGTGGGCAACAAAGAATATCCAAGAGAGCCCCGGGATCGAGAATTCGCGACGAAAGCCGTCGAGCGCGTATTAGATCGACAAAACGTGCATAGCTTTTCGTGAACGAAAACAAAATATTCGTGATTCGCGCAAGGGGAAGTATGACAACAACGAGGTATGGAAAAAAACAGCATTTTTACAGCGAAATAACGAAATAATGACAATGACGATGATGGATGCATGCGGACGAAACGTGGTGTAGCAGCACTTGTCTCTGTTTTCGTTAATTCTAAATACGACGAAATACCTGATTGAGCAGTAGACCCTGTGCAGTCGGTATCATAGTCGCCGTTGTAGGATTTTGCTGAGGACCAGCGAGTACTAGTTGCGGTTGCGTCTGTTGCGTAACTTGACTCGTTATCGTTGTCGTTACACGCTGTTTTTGTTGCGAACCGACTCCCTGCTGATTCGGTGGTTTAGGTAAAATTTGCGGTGGCTGTTTGGCTGGTTTTGCCGCGGCGATCTGAATCTGCTGATTACCGAAGAGATGAGCACGCGTGACGAGTTGCGAGGATGCTTGCTGATAACCCTGAGGTCCTCCGTGAATTATCTGTAGCACCTGCATACCCTGTTGCAGTATCGGAGTATTCGGTCGCACCTGAAGACCAAAATGCTCGTTTGTCTTATAAGTTTCTCTCGCGATTATTCGCTATATTGAGAGATGTTAAAGGATAAAATTATGGATGACTACTTACAGCGGGTGGTCCTGGACTTCCTCCCGGTGCCGGACTTCGATTATTGAGACTGTTACCACCACCCAGATGATGGGGACTCTTGGCTGGTGGATACGGACTCGGTGCTGGACTTTGTATCTGCCCAACGCTCAGAGGACTCTGCATGGGACTCTGCAATTGCATACTGAAGTTCGCATTGCCGGTATTGGCAACGGGACTCGGACTGTTTCTGCTCGATTGTATGGAATTTGAGGCTGGACTGCGTAGCAACAATCTATTTGGACTCGGGCTGGGAGTTGGGGGTGCGATATTAGACGCAGGACTCTTGAGTGGAATCGAGAATGGACTTCCAGGTGAGCTGACGCTCTGACTCTGTATATTTTGCACGGTTTTAACGCTATTGCCGGTTTGATTGGATCCCGTGAGACTTAAGGAGGTGTTGTGTCCAACAGTCGTATTCGCCCCTTGAGAAAATTGTCTCTGCGTTTGAAAATTTGCCCCGTGCCCGGAGTTGAGAGTAGTCACATGACTCAAGGTCGAAGTCGGATCGTTGGCTGCTGACATATGAGGCACGTTGGCCGTCGAGGCATTCGGCAAATTTGTGTGCATCCCGGCTATATGGACGTTCTGAGCGTGATTGACATTAGTCGGATGATTGGTGCTCGCCGTAGTCGACAATATCGGTGTATTCGAGGTGGTCGTGAACACGCTCGAGCTCAACGAGAGATTTGTGCTGGGAGCGATCGACGAGGAGCTCGAAATTGCATGGGAGCTCGGGACGTGGGCGATGTTGGAACCGACGATATGAGGCGCTATGCTCTGTATGCTCTGTATCGTTTGAAAAGGAAAACTCGCACTGCACGAGTTCAAGCTACTCGCGGGTAATCCAGTGGCGAGAACGTTGAGCGATCTGTTGAAATTTTGACCGAGGCCCGAATTTATACTCGATGGCGTTAAACTCGAGTTGAGAGTGTTGAGACTCGTGACTCCCGTGCTCGATTCGTTTAAGGTTGCAAAATTTTGATTTATCGACGAATTTAGACTCGTCAGAGTCGGATTGACACTGTTTATCCCGGAATTGATGCCGGAAAGGCCGGAATTTATGCTCGTCGTGTTTAGGGTGTTTAGACGATTTATGCCTGTATTAATGCCGTTCAGATCCTGACCGAGGCCCGTTAGACCGTTGCTAATACTGTTCGTCGGTAGGTTTGAGTTGAGCGCATTGAGGGTATTCAGACCCGGATTTACGGCTGTAAGTCCCGCGGGATTGAGACCAAGATTGAGCAACGGATTCGACGTCGTTATCACGTTCGACGTTAACGATGTTAAACTTGTGTTGAGTAATGATAGAGGCAGTCCCATGTTAAGGCCCACCCCGAAAGTGGGGGTGGCCGGGGGTAGGCCCATACCAGTCCCCGAGGGATTTATTGTACTCTGATTCAGTTGGCTCAACTGGTTCAGATATACTATGTGATTACCGGTCGACGATCCATTGCTCTGCTCTTGTGGCTGTGGAAAGCAAGAAAAAAAAGCCACCGCGTGAGAGCTACAGTTTTAGCTGAGATGAATTATAGATAAATAATGTCGTAGATTAATATGAAATTGGGCGTATTTTCATGCATTTTTGTGGAACTTCTCGCAAGAGGATACTCAAATATCGAGCGGACTTACGTTGTTGGATGGCTGTTGCAAGGCAAATGTTAATTGCTGGCCGGTCGTGTTTTGGAGTTGTTGTAGCTGTTGCAACTGTTGAGAAAAAAAAGAAAAAAAACGGACCGAATCATCAATTTTGTCGATACGACGATTAAGAGCGAGAAAATCAATTCGAGGCAAATTACCTGTTGATGAGTGAGAACAGCAACGGAATTCGTACGACGTGCGTTCGGGGAAGTTGTAGAGGATACAGAGTCCCCGAGGAGCGGGCGTGTCTGAGGCTGCTGCATGCCCACGCAGCACCTCGTAATCCTAGGCAGCGTACAGCCACCTTTTCAGCCTCGTATTTTTTCTCGTTTATCGGTAATATCGTTTATCTAGCGGATTTGAAGAAAGATCGATTGAATCGTGCACCGATTGCACAGGCCAATAAATATCGTTGGCTCTTTGGGCTATTGCTGAATTTGCTTACCTTGGGAAAAAAACTGAGGCGGAAGAACGACGCGGCTCTTACTGCGAGAATGAACGGTGGATTTTTGCGCTACGGCGCCACTCAACGCATCTGCGACCAACGTCGCCTGTTCCTGACATTCATGCAACTTCTGGTTTCAACCGCGCCTCGTTAACAATAACATTTTCTTTGCCGTATTTCTTGCTCTTTTATTTTGTTCTTTTTCTAATAGCACAACTCAACAATCTCGTTGCCGATCGTTTGACGTTTGTACGCGTTTCGCGCACGCAAGATAACAACATTTGTCTGACGCAAATGTCGATTTTCTGAAGATTCTCCGCCATCAAGCATAATCGTCCGTTCGAGAACAATCGTCGAGACGATTAATTTCCGTTTTTCGGTTTTCGCGTTTTCTTTTCTTCTTTAAGAGAAAACCAACCGAGTTATATCGATACTCGAGTGTAAACTTTTGATATCTCTCTTGGTAATTCGACTAGTTTGAGACGGGCGTAGGAGCCTATCCTAAATCTAAGAGCGAGAAATAATTGGCTGACATTGTTCGATCGTTCAATCGATCGTCGAGACTTTGTACATAGCAAGTTATATTTGCACCAATTTTGTGCGGTAGTACGGACGATCCTTTACACAAGTTTTCTGACGTTTTCTCAAAGTTGATTATATCGTGGTGAGTTCTCCGTCATTGTCATTTAATCTGTAACAAGAAAAAATAAGATATGGGTATAATTATGCTTCGCTTATTGACGATATATTTTTTCAGCCAATTCACAAACTTCAATTCAATTCGATATACCTATACTCCAGATTTCTAAATATATTTACTGGTTTTAGGACGTAGTTGTAATATTTTGATAAGAGTCGTTTAAATTTTGGCCCGACTTCAGAAACGATGATATAAACAATGAAATACTGGGAATAACGAAAATAGAGAACAAAAAATCTTAAAAAAATAGAACGTTTCTCATAAAAAACTTATCGTACTTGATTATCGTACTTCAGACTGAATTTGATGCACCGTAAAGTTATGAATTCAAGATCGAGGTCATATTGGGCTTTCCGTTGCCGGCAAAAAACTATCTGATAAAATGAAACATTCTATAAGGCAAATACCCCAGTGATTCTTTTAGATCCAAGCTGTTTAACGATAATAAGACTACGAACAAAAATTGCTGCAACATTGGGTCAAGAGCATCATGATGCCCAGTGAATACATAAACTCCGTTCTCAAGCCAACCAGGACCGCAAGAAAATGGTAAGAACACTCGAGTGGTAGAATTTTCAGAAACCTATCGAAGGATTGCTCGCAAGCTGAAAGTATTCACGATAATGTAAAAATGTAATTTTGAACGATAACCCGAGAGTCGCAAGCGCGAAAATGGAGAACGCGAGGGTTACCACAGTGGCGAGAGTGTTATCGCGAATTTTTAGTGAATCAAAGTTTGTGAAATGAAAATTTCGCGTCGTCGTGCTCGAACGATGAGTGAAGCTCTCGAATTCCTCGCGGAAGCTTTTCTGTTCCCGAAGAAATTCGACATCTGGAATACGGAGCTTTGAGGTTATACGCACGTCGTATAATGATGTGGGTGTGTGTGTGTGTGTGTGTGTATCTAGACCTCCGAGTATATACATACATATATATATATATATGTATATATAGAGCACAGCGTACGTGCGCCTTCACGAACGACACGACAGACGAGAAACGACGTGACCAACACACGAGAAGTAGCACGCACACACGAGCAACAGACTCTCACATACTGGCCTCGGAGCGGCGCGCGGTTACACACAACAAAAGCCCCCGAAGTGACAAGGCGTAAACAAAAGAAAATCCTGGCTGTTTGGGCACATAGTGAACGTCGCGAGATGAAAAAGGCTGCGGAGCATCGGTAGACACGCGCTAAGTACGTCTTAGGGCTAATACGAGGATAGCGTCTCGACGAAAAATCGTCAATATTACCTCCGCGAACGCGGTTCGAGCCACCCGTGTTTTCAACCCTCCTCTCGTACGTTACGTTTGTTCTCCGGTTCGGTTTCCGAAAGAAATCACTTTTTCATTGTTCCAACAATCGTTTAAACGTCACTGCACCTCCACGCGCGTCGCGCACAAACGTTAAATTCGACGGTGAAAAACAGTCCGAATTTTCGGATTCACGACAGTTCCGTATACGCGTTTCACTGTTCGCTGGCAACGGCCATCATGTATTTGTCATTGCTGACAACAAATCGTTTGAAAAAACACTGGGAAAAAAGCGCGACCCGAATATCCCTAGGTTTCGAACCGAACGACGAGAGGAGTGGGGGGAAGGTTCTAGGGACCCCGGAGAGTGTACGGAATGACGCAGGCGCGAAAATTCAAACATCGTCCAGCGCAAAACGAATTCCATGAGAAAATGTTAATAATTTTAATGGAACAATTTATTGGTTATAATTATTATTTTGATAAAAAGAATTTTACGATCATTTATTTTATGAAAATAAATTGTTTAAAATTATCACAGGGAATATGTTTCGTTTTACATTCTTTGAGAAATTGTCTTTGGACATATCCCCATTACTGTAACCATGGCTACAGTACGATGACAAACATCATATAATCAATTAACGCCACTATATTACATCACGATAATAAATATTATTGAATAATTCAATTATGGGTGGTGATAAATTAACGAACAAGAGGAAAAACGTTTACATAAATATTACCGAAATACCACAAAACATTAACAATCCACTTGATGGAAGTGAAACTCCCATCGAGTCAATTACCAAGTTGAATTATCGAAGTATTTATAAATATGATGACAAATAAATTGGAGCAATCAATAAAAATTATGTTTTTTAATGATTACCTTTTCCATCCTTAATAAAAAATCCTTCACCCATCACGAAGATTTGAAATTATCGAAAATGGGTGGGATTAAAACTACCATCGATTCTCTGGAATCGAGCTTGAAGTTATCTCGAGCCTTGGAATACGAGCAATTGTCGCGTTATTCTTCCCTCAAGACAAAGAACTCGAGTTTGTCCGACGATCTTAAGAATGCCGACAAACGTAACAAAAACATGTTGAGTACGTAAAATTCTAATACCAACAACATCAAAAATAATGAAAACAACGAAATTAATAATGTCTTTTAAAATAATATTTGTCAAGTAAATGAAATAATATCGTTTATAAACTCTTGGCGCACAATTGCAAGATTTGTTCAGACGCAATGTCGCCGATTTTGGCTTTGGTATCCTCAACGATCTCCCCTTGAGCTTGAGAATGGAAGTCCAACGCACCTGGCATCGGAAGTACAAAATCCAATAAACACCTACTGTACTGAAACGTAACAAATCCATTATCATACGTAATCAGATAGCGAAGTTACGAAACGCATGTTATATTATTTGATAAAAGGTATGACGCAATGTTAAAGCTGAGCGAGCAGTTGAAAAACGAAATATCTATCAAGGATATAGTACTGGAAGAGAGAAGCAAACAGGTGCAAGGAAAAAGGCGTAATACACGTTCGACCAGCTAAACCATTATTAAATTCATTTTTCTCAGATCGATACTTTGGAAACAAAAGTCTTGAGCATAGCGGAGAATCTCATCCAGAGGGAAGAAGCACTGAAGAACATCTGCACGAAATATTTGACTTTGAAGAAGCGAAAGGACGAGCAGGAAATATTACTTCGCGGATCAATCGAGACTCTTCAGGTAGAAAGAAAAGAGAAATTAAAGTCAATCGTGCCATAATGATGGATTATTACTTTTCGGTTGTCGAGGATGCCTTACAAAAAGCGAGCTACGATGTTAATCCTATTAAGACCGGAATGACCTTGATACCAAGTAAAGAAGCTCTCTTAGCTCGTGAGACAAGAAGAAGCGATCGTTTGGCGCGTGAAAATTTGATCCTTCGAGGACTTCTCCAGGAAGCTAGACACGGATGCACGTGCAGCATTCAAAGTTCCGGAAGTTCCAGTCCAATTCCACTTGGCGAACGGAAATAAACGTTTAAAACGTTCTGACGAAGATACAAAAATTAATGTGATAAATTAATGCAGCTTGCTCAGATTAATTAAAACATCGAAAACGTTACGAAAATTAAAAGGATATATAGACTGTATTGTGGGTGGATCTTCTTAAAAAACACGTAATAGAACGACGCGCAATGATCGTGCCAGTAAACCATAACGCGATAAAGAGCTCTGAGGCATAACAGGATTTGCATCGCCGTGAAATTGTTCGAGCTTCCTCCTATAAAAGCCGAGTTACCCGGTGACAATATTTCAGTCGGTGCTTCGCACTAATTCTATTTTTCTTACTCTACACGAAATACTACGATAACGAAAAAAAGTGAGTAAGAACAGGGAAGACGATTAACGATGGATTTTTGTGATTTTTAAAGAGTTTGAATAATGCATGTTCGCCTACAAAATTTTATTTCAGCATGGAAATACCAGAGACCGAAGTACCCAGCGAAATGTGGAACTTCGTTTGGCAAACTTTTGCAAACGCTTCGATGACTTACGATCTTGTCTCGTCTCAGAACGTAACGAAAGGAAATACTGAATATGGAATTCTCTCGTTCGAAAATCCTGCCAAACTGGGAATTCTCACAGGATTCATGATTGCTTATCTCGCAGATTTTAGAATCGCTACATCAAAGGTTATATCCAACATGAATTAATACATATTAGATTGAAAGATAATTAACGTCGAGTGAAAAAATTGAAATGCATCTAACAATTCTGGACAACTATCCAATGAAAAGATTTCTCGCAATAGTTTCAGATGGACGTTTGTCTGGACTCGAAGTTAAGAACGATGTCGATCGCTCTATTAAACGTGATGATTTTCCTTTTTCTCGCACCGATAATAACGACGATTCTGACAATTCTCTTCATCTACCGAAAATTCGTGGAATTACTTCTGAGATTAAAATTGAAGAACGAATTTGCCGGGCTATTGGAAGGAACGGATTGCGTCTGGGCTCTGGAAACATCCACGTCACTTTCAGTCATAAACGTATTAGCCATTCTCGAGACGAATGACACACCGAATGACGATTTTTTGCACGATTTTCGAAATTTGATAGAGAAAAGTTTGTTGTCCTCGAATTTCGACAAACTCAATTGGTTGAGAGAGAAGAAATACGGTTATCACTATTGGCGAAGAAGTGATCAGATTTGTATCGAGGAAAGAGTCAGGTGGATGGACGACGACGAGCATGAAAATTGCGATGGAACTTGCGAAGACGTCGATGGAGATTTTCTGAAGAATATTTTGATGAAGGTGATGAACAAATGTCTTCCCAGGCGTCACTCGACCTCTTGGGAGATTCTTGTCGGTAGAACATGCACCAAATCGTTTGCCAAGCGAATTGCAAAAATGGAAGAGGGACTTATGGAATGTGGGGAAAAAGGTGCTCAATGTAAAACAACAACGATACCGATTCTCTTCAGGGTTCATCATTGTTTGGGCGACGGCGTCGCACTTCTGAGACTCTTGCTGGAATCCATAGCCGATTCCAATACTTCGATGAATAATGACCCGAAAACTTTCGAGAGAAAAATGCGCATTCCACTTCTTCGCAAGAGCTCATCGATCCTAGGAATTGCAGGAAACGAGGAAGAAATAGTTTATAACGAAAAAGATTGTTTGCTCGCTGCGATGCCATTCGCGACGAGAATTCCTCTTGTGACGATCGTTAAATCGATTCTCAGCTGCATCGACGATAGTTCGAACAATCCGATCGTCTTCCAGCTACGAGAAAAGATTGTGAAGATATTTGAATATTTATGGAACGCTTTAAGAGTAAACGTCTTGGAAGTTGGTCAGAAGAGACTGAACGAAATTATCAAACTGTTTAGTATTATTATTTCCATACCGAACTGTTTGCTTCAACAAGCTCTTCGCAGTATGGACAACAGTGCTCTTCACGGTCCGACTCTGAGTGGCGATAAAATACTCACGTACTGGATGGAAAGTGACTCGAAAGATTCACGAATGTCGAATCTTCTTGAAAAAATTAGAGACATAAAAAATGCAACTGGGAGCAGATTCGGTGACGTGATCTTAGCCGCATTGTCCGAGAATCTTCATCGTTATTATTCCAAGGTAAAACAATGTTTCGAATCAATCTCTTCGATAAAATCCTTGAAAACGGTTAATATCGATTTCTGCAACAAAGAAATATGTTTATTTCTTGAAATTATAGATCGGCGAGGCAGCTCCGAAAAGCATGACGGTTGTAATTCCAGCTAGGATGACAGTACCGAGTCAGAAGTTGAGTCTTCAGAATGATTTTTCCGTAGGTCTCCTGACTCTCTGCTGTTCCGAGCTCAACGGTGAATCTTTAGCGAAAGACATTACCGAGGAAACGAGACTGTTCGAGCGTCTCGGAGACGTCGCAAGATCTTCGGAAAAATTGCGAAACGAGCCCGACTATCTCATCAATTTTTGGGTCATGAAGTGGTTATCGGCGGCACTTCCGGAATCTCTTTTGAGGCCGGTTCTAGAAAGTCACAGTACTCTGGTGTTCAGCAATCTACCAGGACCCCAGGAAGTCTCCATAATCGGTCACAGATTGAAGAACGTTACCTTTTGGATTCCCAATAGAGGATCGACCGGTTTGGGCTGTTCGTTCCTCACCTACGGTGGAAAAGTTCACGTATCACTCACAGCGGATAAAGCTTTGATTCAAAATCAAAATCATCTCGACGAGATTCTTCGCGACAGTATCGAGGACATCGAGAAACTTTATCGATCGATATCGTTGTCCAATTTGACGACGAGTTTTTGAGGGAGTGGAGTCGCCAAGCACCCACGGAAACTGGTGAGTGGTAATTTTGTTTTTGTTATAGTGAATAATTCATTTTGACGATGAAAATACAAATTTCATGGCTTCGAATGAAAATAAATATTCTTCTTCTTTTTCAAGAATCTCGGTGTGCTCTCATCGAGCTTCCGTGACGCTCATCGACACGTCGGATGATCGAACGCTGGAAAAAATTCCGAAATTGTTGTATCGCACTATTATATTAATAAGAAACGTGACAATAGCTCGTCCGAATTTGTATGCTTAGTTCGTAAGGTATATCGACAAACTTAGTTCTTCTTTTTTTCAAAATGAAATCGACGGATTTTCTTATGTACTTGGTAAATAAAAAAAATATAAAATTCCCCGTGTTTATTTTTTGAGGGTAAAAATGTGTACAGATGAGAAGAAAAATGCATTGTTTCAAGTTATTTGAAACTTACAAAATAACAAAGGTTTATACAAAGTCGATCAGTGATCGTTTCGCAGGAATATAAATGGCCAGAAGACAATGTCGAACAGAGTATTGAAGAAAGAAAATCTTAGACGTGGTCTCGTTCTGATTTTCGTTGCTGGATTCGCGACGCTCGATTTCATAACGATTCCAACGGGTTTTGGTACGTCGCGAGTTATTTTGCTTCTCGTTCCCGTTCGTCTTTGCCTACTTGGCTCGTAAATACTAGAATCCGTGGTGGAATCGAAAATCGATTCGTCCGTGCTGTCGTCGAGACATCTTCGCCCTTTTGAAATTTCTGCGAGTCTTCTGGTTCTATTTATTACGAATATAAAAGAAAAGCGAGGAAGAGCGAAACTATTCAAAAATCGAACTGGTAGAATTTTTTAATTTAAAGAAATCAAATACTTTGGACGTCCGTTTCGTCCGGAATTCGTGTATCTCCCAATTTCCGGCGAACTTCTCGAGTCCGACCATATTTCTGGTTTAACAAAGTGCCTCGAAAGTTCCGGGCTCGGATCGTTACTGGAACGACAGGCGCAGCTTACTTTCGAAGCTCGAAGAATCGAAGCGTTCGACGGATTTACCCGGTTGATTATTCTGCCTGGGGAATTGTCCGTGGAAGTTGTGAATTCATGATCGGCATCGAGCTCGACATCACCCTCGATACCGGAGCATTTTTCCTCGGAAAAAATACTTCTACGACGAATAAATCATCGACGGGTCTCAGAGGAAAATATACGTTTGCGGGTCGTTTTAAAAAAATTACCTAAACTCTTTTTCTCGTCCGTAGAAAAAAATCTTACTTCGAAGCTGACACGACGACTGTTATTTTCTCGTCGGGTAATCGTCGATTCTCTATTACAGTTTCGCGTGTTTCTTTCGTGCCAACAGGTTTTTGCACTTGTCGAGCTTCACCTGCGGCTCTGGAGAGGCAATTCTATTAGCTCCTTGCTTTTTCATAATGACATTATGATCGAGAGAAAAAGAAAACATGAACTAACACGACGGATTTCGTTTTTGTGGTGCAAACTCTCGTTATCGATAATTTTTTTGCTCTGTTTCTCATGGGCAATCTCGAAAATGCTGTAAATCTGGCTCTAGGTATTCTACTGCTCTTCGGATACTTTGATACTTTTGATTTTTCGAGCGACGTTGTCTCGATCTTTTCGCCCTTTGGACATAACGATATTACGCTATTATTCTTAATTGTTCTTTCCACTTTTGCATTTTCCAATTTGTCGAAAACTTCGTCTTTCTCTTCGAGATTTTGCGGAGAATCTTTTTCCCCGTTATCGTTCGAATAATTTATTTGCGTGCTACTGAAAGTATTCTTTTTGAAAAATCCTGTGAGATCCGGCTGACTGACCGCAGCTTCGTAATCGTAAGAAATTTTTTCAAGGTCATTTTGCGATGTCGTATTTTTTGGTTTTTCAATCTTTCCGTAAAATCTTGGTGTCTTGACAATTCCTTTGGTCGGCCTCGTGCTCATCGCGCCAGTCACATCTCGACGACGATTTTGAAAAAAGTTCTTTTCGATCGTTTCGTCGATTTTGGATTTGCCACGAGTTCTGAATCTGCTCAAAAAATCAAGAATCGTCCTGGACGTTGCGCGAAAATTCTTCGTTACTTTAACGACGCGATCCTGCTCCCGGGGTTCGTGTCTCGCCGAGAGTCTCGCTTCGATCCGGCATCTTCGATCGACCTTGCGCCTCCTTGTGAACGGCAACGAGGCCGTGACACGATTTTTTTTATTCGTCGCGGATTCTTGAGACTGCAGCCGAGCAATGTTGACGCGTGTGTTCTCATCTTTTTATCAATTCGCGAAAGATATTTGGGTCGTAGTTCTTTTTTTCTTTTTGATCGCCGATACGTTCACTCAATTAACGTTGGATTCTATTTTACGACTAATCTCTTTTGTTCCAAGTTGTAAACGATAAGTTTGGAGATACTTGTTTGAATATTTTATTGGTAAACTTGGGAAATAAATCCAGAGCGATTCGAAACAGTCTCGATAAGTTTTCCACTGATTTTCGTTTCTTTTTACGAGACGCGCTTTCAAAAGATGAGATCCGTTTGGTTTATTGATTTTTCTGGACACAATTTATCGTAGAATCGGCCTGTGAAGCAACAATCGAAATACAAAACGTGATATCTTCTCGTAGGCCAGAAACATTAACGCCGCTGTCAGTACGGTCTGCAAAAGTTTCGCTTCCATTCCTTTGTACAATCCGGCCATTCCTTGTTTTCTGGTGAAATAAAAACAAAACAATTATAAAATAAATTATCGATAGATGAACATAACTGTCCTATTATTATTTGTTATTTTTTAAATTGAAACGAGCAGCCGTTGGAAAATAATTCTTCTCGTTTCGATCGTCACATTAACGTAAATGCTTTTGGCGTAACAATACAAATTCTTACTTCAATATGTAGATAAGAATCTGCACTGTGCCGGCATCCGGTGGAAGATTTGGATATTTGTGTCCATGCTGTAAAATAATTTAAAGAAAGTAATAATTATAATCCTCGAAGAAACTGAAAGAATAATACTTTTCAATTCTTTTTTCTATTTACCCTGAGTTTCGTCTGAACCAGTTGCAATGGATAAGTGAGCGTGGTGGCTATAGTTTTCGCAATAGCTCCTATCGTAAAGAATATCCAAGCAGGTGGCTGAGCTCCGGAGAACGAAGTATTGACTCTTCTCTTGATGCTCTCGTAAGTCATGAATTGAATCGCCGGATTCGCAACGAGCATGAGGCTGGGGAGTGTGCCGGCCCACAAATTTTTCAGACCTTCGTACTTCCATATGTGAAGTAATCCGTCTATGAAATGAAATATATAATGATTTTTATTAAGTAAAATACGCGAAACCCGGATTTCTACATTTTCCATTTTTATAACTTTTATACGTGGATTTTCCTCGTTGGTTCGAAGCAAATACGAGCGAACGATGGAAAATAATTCATCGTCATTATGGGTTCTCGAGTACATTGTTAAACAGAGCGAGTAAGTAAAAATGTGCCAAATATATTCAAGAGCCGTTCGTCTAATCGTTGCATGATTTATTGATTCAACGTTATTGAGCTCTCGAACTCTTGGCTATATTGCGCCATGATTTGCAAACACATGATCGTTACGTCATGCGGCGGTAAACAAAATTCAAGTGACCCTCTTGGTACGCAAATTACTGAGTAATAATAATAATAAATTAGTACAAAGACGTCGAAAAAAAATATTTCCAAGAAGTATCAATTATTGCAGAATAATCATTTACTCGGTTTACTTCGAGTCAAATAATTTGGACAGGAATTTTTGTCTTTTATGAGGCTCGTCTGTGAGTGCAAGTAAAATAAATAGCTTATTGGACATTCTTTGTCCTGAGTGGCTACTTGTCTAAAAATTCTGTACAACGAAAAAGGCACAATTAAAAGAACGAAATGTACGACCCACCTACGAGATTGTCATACTCGTTGTTGTTTCTCTCGGCAACACCACCGATGCCTTTCATCTTTAGCCTCGTGTTTACGACCCATAATGGAGTCGTCGTGAGAACATTGATGATTCCTGCAAAAAAGAAAATGATTGGGAAATGAAAATAGAAAAAAAATCATATTGCGTCAAAGTTCAATTTTACGACGCGCCATTGTGCATACGCAATTTTCTTTCTACTGTATTATCATTATGAATCACCGGCTATCGAGGCGACCAATAAATCATTTCCAGCAGTCTGATTTCTCGAGCTTCTGAGGAGTTTCAGCCCGTGAAAAGTGTAAAAGTATACGAAGTTACTGGCGCAAAGACTTTGCAATACTGGGACCATTCCTCTGTACAGCGTGTAACTGAAATAAAAGATTTACTTGCGATCAATAATTTCAATTTCATTTAACTTTTGTTAATACATTATCGAGGCAAACTCACGAGCCTTCCTTAGACACGAGTTCTCGAATGGTCGTCAATGTGTTTTTAGATTGTCGGCCTTCTTCCACTGGAAATATAATTAATGAAGAAAGGGATAGAATGATAGGATGTCAGAGAGAACGAAAGGCAGTGCGAGAGAACAATAAGTGGCCCGTTTCGAGTCACCAATATAACAATGAAAAAATTTCTAACTTTAATAACGCAAGAAGCAAGATTTTCTTTCAAAAGTTTTTACGTTTTATGTCTCGGAATTTCGTTTCTTTTGATCTCTATTCAATACGTCCATTAACCGAGCGTCAGCTTTTCGAAAGTTTGATCAATTTTGTGAAATGGAATAAATAGATCCATAGTCTGCAACGCTTAGGACATTATACAGTAATAGATGAATGTTGTAATAAGCTAAGGAGCGTTGTTCGAGCACAATAAGAGCGAAGTCTCGTATTTGCTCCTTGAATAACGAGCAAGACTGAAAATTCCATTAATTAGCGAGAAGTTGATAAATGAAACCGTAACTTTGCCAGAGACGATACTTCCGTCTCCTTTCTTGCAAACGAAGTTGCAACTGCACAATTCATCAAAAGCATAATGAGCAAGTTGGAGTAATTAAGAAGTTCATTTCCATGAAATAAATTAAAAAATTATCACTCCTCTTGACGACAAATTATTCGAATTAATTATTGTTTCTAAATCAGTCATTAAAAATCAAGAAAAAAATGATCATCGATCACAGTCATAAAAAAATGAATTCGGGCGAATATTTTAGTTCCTCGTATCTCACGATCGCATTTTTTTTTAAACGGATAATTTGCGAAGAATGCGAGCCTCGCGTGATTTTGATCTTATACATAAATTTGATTATCGCTAGTGCTCCGACACATTGTGGACTGCATAATGAAAACGTATAGTTATACTTACGTTGAAGTCTGCTCCGTACTGTGTCGAGAGGGAAGAACGTTGCCATGGCGACGACGCTGCCCTGCACTTATCGAAAGCCGCAAGGCGAAATTCATGAAAATTTGCCGATCAATTTCATTATTAGCAAGATATCGCGATCGAAAAAAATATTACGACAAAAATAAAGCAACGTCTATGAGATTTACTTACCGCAGCGCCAGAAATCGCATGGACAAGGGTCTCGTAAGTGAATATACTTCCTCCATTGTGACCTCCGGTCATTTTGATCGATCGATGATCATAAACGATTTTTGATTCTTTTGATTCTCGGCACTTTCACTCGTTTATGAATTTAATTTGACCCTCAACAGTAATAATAGTCTTACTTTTCGATTTTGTTTTTTTCTTTCAATCACATTGTACTGTCTTTTGGTTCTATCGATGGATTAATCGCTGTTCTATCGTCGAAAAATTGCAAAATTAATGAAATTAATCGATTAAGTATTTGAACGTGAAACGAGTGTATTTTTCTAATCAGGGAATTCGTGAAATAGAATACAACGTTCGATAAGCTTGTAGAGCGAGTCGCAAAGAGTCGTACGTGCGATCGTCTCGGCGGTCGTGCCAGACACTGACGAGTCTCGCACTTGGTAGTAATCTTTTTTTTTCCTTTTTTTTCAAGCGTCCTCGCCAGACCGAGTGGGAAATATACGCGTCTCGCGATTATATAAGCGAGCAGCTAGTCGAGTCGTTCGCACAACCGAGCATGTGAATCCACGTGCGACTAGAATCTCGTAGCCTCGCGAACGGCTATTAGTTCGCTACGTGACATTATTGTTCGAGAGAGGCGATATCGAAGGCTTGATTGCACTGTTTTTTTCATGCATCGCTAGGTACTCGAGTCATTTGCGAATGAGGCAAAATAATTACAGGAAAATAAAAATCCGGACAAAAAAGACAAACACCGGGATTTAAAAAAGCTTGGCTTCTTGAATAATTTTAGAAAATTGGCATTTTTCCAGAATACCGAGGATTAATTAAAAACAAAGAAATTTTGAAGATTTGTTTATAAAAAGAAATGTAGAAATTTGAATAAATAATGAAAATAAATTATCGTACATAATTGAATTGCGTCGTTTGAAAATTTTTGAACGATGACGATAAAATCAGAATTTTGATAAAATTGAAGTAATATTAAATTTAAAAAAAAATACCCTATGAATGTTTTTACTAAAATTATATCGGCATTGTTTAGGAAAACGCGTCAACATCATTGTTAAGAAGCGATTATTTTTTTCCGTGTTATTCTCTTTAAAAACAAATTTCTTATCACTCCGAATTCCTAGGAAATAAAATTGTCTTAATTTTGTATTATTTTTTATAACGCGGAATAAAAAAACATAAAACGAGTAAAAATGAAAGGAAAGTTTCCGAGCTAACAGAGAGGATCGGTATTACCAAATTTTTAATGGACGAAACGACGGAAATTTAAATATGTGTATAGGAAAGAGGGTCCAAGACGCATAATAGGAAGAGCTCGGAACGAGAGATTCTCCGGTGAAACTTTTCGTCAAAGCGTGTAAAAAATCTCGAGGTCGCGTTTTACTATTGAAAGATCCGAGTGAAATGAATTCTCGCCGGTTCATCGCATAGTGAAACGGCGAGTTGGCAGTAGCCAGAGAGAGAGAGAGAGAGAGAGAGAGAGAGAGAGAGAGAGAGAGAAAGGATGAGAGAACTCTTAGAGTTGCGGTGAAAGATGAAAGCAATTTATTATCCGGCTTTGGCTATTTCCGAGACGGATGAGTTATTTACCCTCGGACGAGAAGACTTAGAAGAACAACGAAAAGAGAACATTGACGCTTTCATGTTCGGTCATAAAATTAAAAAAAATGTATCTTTTATTAAGAAAAAAGGAAATAAATAAAGAACGTGACGTATTTTGTAAAAAGTGCACAAAATTTCTAAAACAATCAATATGCAAACGTATGCAAGTTGGATGGTGCAAAAAAACGTCGTTTTTCTCGTTGGACCGTATCGTGGGCGATTGATCAATCAGCTGACCGTGTGAAAATATAAACGAAATGAAAATATTTTATATTCATTGAAAAATAAATTACCCGACAAAAATTAATTTTTTCGACGGAAAAAAATTGTACAATATATTTTCTATAAGTACACTTTGATCGAAATAGCCTACACTCGTTTGTCGCATTATAACGAGGGTCAACGAATTTTTCAATTGATAAAGTGCGAGACAGTCCGAGGGGATTAAACGGGAAGTAACGGTGAGTGTACTTTGTTGAAAAGGAGACGAAACACGTCAGCTCTAATTTGCGTTTCTGTTGAAAAATTACCGCAGCACTGTCCTCTGGCCTCGTTCACAAAACCGGATATTATCACTACGATTTATTATTATTATTATATTTTTTTTCGTTATCGTAAACGATGGAAGACGTCGACGTCAACGACTGCGTCGAGGAACGACGACGTGGAGAAACATGGCGACGAAGCGGAGCCGTCGCAAACGAGGAAAACTATCTAGACGCGTGCGCGAAACTCTACACCCTGCTATATATCGACTAAGCCCATCAAAACCTTTCTCCGTTTTCTGTCGCAATGGGGAAAAGCTCGCGTGGGTACGTGCTTGCAATTCGAGCTGACGATGTCAAACGCCCCCGGTCGGTAACGAACGTTTTTGGACAATAATTTTATAGGGGAAAATGTTTTTTGTCTTGGAATTATCGGCAGCTATGAATTTATCAGTTTTTTTTTAATTGAACGAACGAATGATTATGAATTATTTGTATAATGAAAGAATTAAAAATAAGCGATTGGTAGAAGCCGGGAATAAATAACAAAGCAAATTATAGTGCGAATAATTATTAACGGACGCTAAAAATTAATTATTAATTAATTTTCGGAGTCCAAATAGTCATAGCCGTTGATGATAATAATGATAGTTATTGAATAATTGTTATTTAGTGATTATTCGATCGAACCGGTTCGTTTATACTGGGATTCGTACTGTTTTGAGTCGTTTTCTTGGAATAATTTTTTGACATAATTAATTTTCGGAGTCCAAATAGTCATAGCCATTGATGATAATAATGATAGTTATTGAATAATTGTTCGATCGAAGCGGTTCGTTTATACTGGGATTCGTACTGTTTTGAGTCGTCTCGAGGAAAAGGCGTTTTGTTTCAGGATGTCGCAAACAGAAAGAGAGAGAGAAAACGAGGATAATATATGTCCAATCGTCTCCATCGATTCTAACGGTCTTATAAAAGTCATCAAATAAGTTTCGTTCAGTTACAATTAGATCGAACGACTATAATTTTATAAATAACAATATCGAATATTGTTTCATTTTCTCAGTCGGAAAATCGAATCGTTTTCATACGTACCGATTAATTTCGAATCGCGAAAGATTATTAATTGCGAGATTCATTATCAATAAATGCATCGAGTTCATATATCAACGATTCATTAGCAGTTATTATCCTGCCTACCTACACTTTCGATTAGATCAACGAAATTGGAACTGATTTTACGTGGCACCATCCCCTTACAAATTTATACTGTCTACAAATATAAAAATCTATCATATAAACGCAACAATCGATATAGAGTGAATCTCGAGGCTAATTAGATAAAAATATACCAGGGAGTAATAATTACTCGGGAATTTTCAAAATTAAATTAAATATTAAAAAAAAATTGATAAAATTTAAAGAATCGTTTGATATCCAACAAATATCAATTATTCGATAGATTTATCATGCATGAAATCATAAAACATAATCCTAGAGTGTAATCGCAAATGGAAACGCAATAATTGTTTATGTTTTTATATTGTCACGTCCGAAGCAGTGACGAAAATTCAAAAGTCGAGCGATAAATGTTGATTCTTTTCAATATTCATCCAAGTGAGTAATCAATGGACAATCACCTGATTAGGTAAGTTAGTAACTCTACCAGAATGAGAAAGGGTGATTTATCTTGGCCAACATACAGTGACGTTATTCAATAATAACGTAACGCGTTGACGCCTTCATTTATATAAATGTACAATCACCTTATCGAAGAGATGTCGTCGACTTATTTGCTTACGATCGGATACCGTTGATTATTTATTTAATATTTTAAACATTCACACAAAATTTGTTAGAACGATAAGACGAGATAAAATAATCGTTGACGAGTAGGAAGGCACGTGTCCAATGCGTCGTATACATATTTAGCATAAACAATACGCGAGAAAGAGAGAGATAGTTATAGCTCCCTAGGTGTAGTGTGAGAGATCGAGATTGATCAGATATAATAAGATTCAAATTTTTGGAGATTACTGATTCCTCTCACTCTTCTGTAATCTCTCGAAACTAAAAAATACAAAAATATAAAATGATGTGAAGTGACGAAATAAAAAATTTACCAAGCATAACGTCGAGGAGTCTTATATTTCAAACGAGGTGAAAAGATGGATGCAATTTGCAGTACCGTTGCAAAACAGCAGATGTGTATATTCTCGCGCTCATCGACTATAATATACGTGTGTATATATCAATATATATAAGTCTCACGGGTATTATAGAGGTCTGGCCGTTCCAGGGTAAAACGTATATCATATATACCAGTCCCACGTGGTTTCACCTCACCTTCCTATCCCTTATCTCCGTCTCTCTTTCGCTCCTACTTCCATATTTTCGATCTCACTTTCGTACAACGAGGGGTAAATCCCAGGAGGGGAAACGGCTCGATCGACGTAGCGAGTTGTCCGATAAGGGAGAACTTCCGTGTAGGTACGCTGTTATTCGACATAATATCTCATGATATCTATATCCGCCGGAGGAGTTTGGCGTCACGATCTCTCGTGATCAAAGCCCTTATTTTTTTGCTTTCGAACTTTTGTTTTTGCACCGTAAAATCCGTTCATTTTCTCAGCGCTCGTTGAGGGTGCTCTTTTAGTACGAGCAATTACTCACAGATGGCGCAACCATGAAAGAAACGGCTCTTAAATCAAACTTTTCGATGAAATACGATAAAACGAATGTAAGAATTGGACTAAAGAAAATTAAACTAAAAGGAGAGAAGTAGAAATATAAGAAATAAACGAGGAAATCGATAAATGAATAATTAAGTATAAATAAAGGAATAAATAAATATATGACAATTCGATAATTTAACGATTATTTTTCTAATGGCTGAATGTTTTCGAGTAGGCGCTAATTATCACGGGTTGTACGAATATATAATAAATAAATATAAGACCCTTCGATAATTTGACAATTATTTTTCTAATAGCTGAATGTTTTCGAGTAGGCGCTAATTATCACGGGTTGTACGAATATACAACGAGTCTCGTAACAATTTATAATCGTCCCGAAACGTTGCACGCTTGAGAAAACTCATGCTTGAGAAAATTTGCAACTGCCCCTCTATAGCGCTCGTTGGAGTTTCACCTTGCGTTAAATTCAAACATTCCACGGGAGTCCTGGAGTTCAGAATTAACATCTCTTGCTAGCTGGAAGCTAGAAGACATATATGTTTGTAACTGACTATGTATTCGGTGGTGTAAGTTTCCCGATATTTCGGGTGAGGCCAACGACGTCGGAGAACGTAAACCACAACTGCTTTTGACCGAGACGCATACACACACACACACACCCACACATCATCCATTTCGCTTCTACGATTCCCTATGCCTTTGCCCTGCCAACCACTCCGGAAGCAAATAGATTAACGCTTGGATCGTCCTTGTCGTCATAACCCGTGGACGTTCCTTGGTTGTGGAAGCCAGCGACAGTTAGCTCTGTTCTCCGGTGCAATAGCGAACGGATTGTACGAGACCGAGCCTTGCGGTGGGTGCGCACCACCTGCTGCCTTCCAAAAGTTTTCACTATCGAGTTTTGCTCCACAATGAGTTACAATTTTTCGCATAGATAAATATGCCTCATCGTCACACGGTAAACGAGCATGAAGTTCGAGAAAGTTCGCATTCAGGTCAATTCGATGCAATTGTTAAAGAAAGATTTTATAAGATGGAATATTGTGGAAAAAGATTATAATTATTTTGTCGATTTGAAAGTTTTTGTAATTGAATTATACTTTGCTCGGTAATAATATTCATCTGGGATTTTAATTTTGAATGCTCCACCACTATGTCGAACATTTACATAACACTATTAATGTATGTTAACGCGCAAACTTCAACAGGTCATTATTTCTTTACACTAAACTAATAATTAAATTGTTTTCATTGAACAAAATTTTGGTCACCAAATATTGTGTCAGGGAGCAAATTGTAAACTCAAAATTTACCACACGTCTATAATTACGGCAGAACGAGAGATAGTCAATATTTTACATAATGACACCAACGATTAAAATGAAACATTATTTTACATTCGCGAAGTTACGACTCGAGTCCCCAAAATATAATCTTGTTATCCAGCTCCCCTAATAAATATTCAGTTGTAAAGATTGTCATCGAGTAGATAAAATTTCACGATAAGATTGATTTTTATTCCCTACCTTTTTAAACGATAAATTTTAAGGCGTCAAAACTGTGGTATTGCAGTGCTTCGCGTAAAAATAGGAAATATATAAATATAATGTGTTAGAAAAAAAATACAGAAGGAGATGCAAAGTATCGGGAGAGAGACTCTCGATAAATTTGATTGGAGAATTATATCTCGCACCACGAGAATCGCTACTCGAGGTAAAGTTATTATCGCAGCGACTTACCACGACTGTACGAAAACATATCGAACAAATGTGCGGTCGGCAAAAAGTTGAATCGCGAAAAAGGTTCAACCGATTACAGGGAAACTGGGCAAAATCGCTTTGTCGATATACACAGATAGCGAAAACATGGAATAAGTGCAAGAGCGTCGAATCGATTTAAATAAATTTCAATTGAAATAGGACTTTTACCGTGGACTCGAAGGCAGAAGCGTAAAACGACTTTGCGGCACATCCGGACGAACGATTTCAATTGTCGCGAGAGAAAAATTTTCCCACCTCGTTCTCCCGTGGGTATTTCGTGTATGAACGCGAACGGACCGAGATGGAAAATAGCGGTTCGGCCGTATGCGAACGAATAAAATTGATCGATTCCCTCGTACCAACGTGAAAGTCAATAAAAATTGATTAAATACTCCCTCGCCTATATACAGCCACGAAGTTTCTATCTTTCGATAGGGCTTGAATTGTAGAGAACTTGGATTGATAGAATTCATCGAACCGGAGCCTTTCCGTTACCATACACACATCGAAATATCCATAAAATTGATTTTCCATTTATTCTCGCAGACTTGAAAAGAATCGTTCGATGAAATCTTTTCTACATTTATGTTCGAACGACCTTATTCCTTTCCGAGGATTAAAAGAGATAAAATTAAATCGATAAAACTGATCGATTAAATCGACTAATTGATTTCATGCGTAGAATAAATTTCGTTCTATTTTATTTTTATTCTTACAAATTTATTTCTCGCATGTTCATAGAAATTTACTAGAAAATCAAATCGTGTGATTTTCTACTCGTTCACAGACGCTAAACGACGGATCAATATTAAAAATGGGACGATCTTCGTTAATTCCTGTTAATTCAATATGTTTGCAGGAAAATAAAAGTTCGTCTCGATAAAGAAGAACAAAAACTCTGGATTCTCGTTCGACCCTCGTATAAAATCGTTCGCGAGCTTTACAGTTTTTTTTTTCGCACTTTTACGTTACCTCTTCCCTAAGAGAATTCTGATATCGAACCGCACGATATAGATATTGTACGAGTTTTGTGGGATGGCACTTTATCATACAGCAAGCAATGAGAGAGGGCTAAAAAACAAGATAAGTGTTTATTACACGCCGCTTTTAATGAGTGGACGAGAAGTGGTTATTAAATTTATAGTACACTTTGGGAAGCGATCGATATTTCATCATGGGCTTTCGGGCAGTTATAAAGTTGGAAAATATTTCGTTTTTGATGAATAAATTTTTTTTTAGAACCAACCTATCGCTCTTAACGGACTGTTAATCATCTGGGGATGAAATTAAACGAAGCGTATAAAGTAAATACTTCGAATTCGACGTCGCTCAAAGTAAATCACTCAAAGTTTGTTCTTCTGGAAATAAACATAATATCCGGCTTTCACTGGAAATGATCAAAAAATGTTAGAAACTGGTCAAAATGCATGGATGTTAGGGATGAATTATTATCGTTACATTGTAATTGGACGAGTGAAAAAAGGCAGAGAAGATTTTACACATATTGTATAATGGAAAAATTTTTAACATCGTATATTTATTGCTCGAAGGTTCATTAAGAAATTTTCACATCTTACTGCTGAGTATCGTCGAGTCTGGTTGTGCGTTTCTAAATCTAAATTTCTTCATAATAATAATAATAATAATAATGACTTTTTAAAATTTTAATTTAATGTTTGTTATATTTAATTCTCATGGGGTTTCTTCTTAATTCTCGCAAACGACGAGATCAAAGAATCCTCCGCTCCTCCCTCTCGCCTTTTGATCGCACTCGTTTTTTTTCTTTAATATCTACAATCGTAATTATTATTTACACGTATACGGTAATTGGTTCAATCGCGTCGGTCACGCGACGACGACCCAGCCGCGCGAAAAGTACCGGAGAACGAACGATACGATGTGTCTTCTCGATCCACCTGAATTATAGCTAATTATATCATAGCAGCGCACACAAACAAATGCGTCCGAGCTTTCGGCCACTCTCGAGAATCTTTCCCCTCCTTTTTTGACCCAATTATTGCACAGTCACGTTTCTTTCTCTCAATTTAATTTCCTCCGCGAGATCTTCCGCTCCAAAAACGCGAATTGTGTTTGACGATACTCGAGACGATTATAAAATCATTCTAGAAACGATATTTTCAAGCCAGAGAAAGGGGAACAAATTTTAATTAACGAAATTCTCTTCTCGCCGCAATTAATTATATCGGCACCGTTCTTCTTCTCCTTCCCTTTTGGTAACCGAGGTGATCTTTTTTTTTGTTCATCGTGACACGAAAAGATCGAGAAGATCGCGATCGAAATATTGTTCTCTCTATTTTCGTTTCTTGCCGTAACTTTTATTTTAAATATATTTGTAAGTTTTTGTGTACGTGTTTTTTTGTTTTGTTAAATTCCTCCAATTGTTGTGACTTTTTTTTTGCATCACTGAATCGAGCACGTTTTTCCGCTGTCGGCCGAACGAAGCGTCATCCTCGAGCGTTGCACGTTGTTCTCGTTTCCAGCTGCCATCGAACATGTCTTGGTCCTCATTATCATCAGATCGGTCCTTATACTCGGACGACGCACGTTGGGCGCGACGACACCGCAGGCATCGCTCAATCGACGCTTTATGCTCAAAGTTGCTTTGTGCCTTGGCTGAAAGATTTTTTTTTAAATTGTAATGACGAAGACGAACAACACGAGGGTCGTTCGTTCGACTCTCATTAATAAAGACAAAGTATTCGGCGCTTTGTCTTTATTAATGGGATTGCGTGGGAAAAATAAATTTTCGTCAATTTATAACGGTTTTTGTCTGACCTGAGACGGTGGTAACATCGTCGGTGAGCCAAAAGTCAGTGGGACTTTTCGATGGTGATTCGGCGCCATTTCCAGTGGCAAACCAGCCACAACGAACAATTGATAAAACAATTCGTCGACGTGATAATTTCGCTTTGCCGAGACCTCGACGAAGACGCAACAATCGTCCTGGGTCGAGCAATACTGCTGTGCCTCCTCGACAGTCACTGACCTGTTAACGTTCACGTATACGAGGAAGGATTATCGTTCAGTTAGGCTAAACAATTTAGATCTAGATAATGAATAATTAATTGATCGCTCGAAGAATAAAAATCAACTTATAAATAATAAATAAATGAATGATATAGAAATTCTAAATTTTAACGAATAAGTTTTCACCAATTATAATGTTTTATAAAGAACGATGAAAAATACAAAATTTATTCGAGACATAAACGCACTTTGTCTCACGATCGCATTTATTTCCAACGATCACCATCGGTACTTTGAGATGGTGATGGCTCTTACGACTCTTGCCTTGCGTAGCACTGACTTTGGACTCGAGAATCGCTTCTCTGAGTCTGATCGTTTCTTCGAAGGACTCACGGCTGTCCATGCTGAATACGAGCACGAACAAATCTCCTGCGAACAAGAAGCAAGTGCATCGAGAACATTCCTCTCAATAACTCACCCGTTTCATAATTTTATATGCGCTATTTTATCCCACCATTATTCTCCTCCCTTTTTATTTTTATTTAATTTTAACACCCCATTATTTTCCTCGTAGGTATATGAATAATAGAAGAAAAAAACACGAAATTGAAAACAAGATTTAAACAGAAATAAAAATTCAATGTCTGATGTAAAGATGGCAAAAGAGAAAGAAAAACGATTTTCCTTTCTCTTTTTCCATCTTTACACCAGACATTAAATTTTTATTTCTGTTTAAATCTTGTTTTCTATTTTGTGTTTTTTTTTCTCTCCTCCCCTTTTATTTTTATTTAATTTTAACACCCCATTATTTTCCTCGTATATCAATAATTGAAGAAAAAAACAAACACGAAATTGAAAACAAGATTTAAACAGAAATAAAAATTCAATGTCTGGCGTAAAGATGGAAAAAGAGAAAGGAAAACGATTTTCCTCTCTTTTTGTTTTTATTTAATTTTTAACATCCCATTATTTTCCTCGTATATCAATAACTGAAGAAAAAAAACACAAAAATGAAAACAAGATTTAAACAGAAATAAAAATTCAATGTCCGATATAAAGATGGGAAAAGAGAACGGAAAACGATTTTCCAGCCACCGTTGCATTTTGGTATAATTTTCATTTGAATTTCCATCTCCAAAGTTTCATAAAACAGTACCTAAATCATAATAATCACCGTGACATTTTTTTCCCTACTTTTCCTCATGCCGTCTGGGCGACGACCTGTCGTTTTGGAGAAGTGGGAGAGCGCATGCAGTGGTTAGAAAAGCGGGAATGTTTTATCGTCATCGTTTCTGCACGAGTATTCTTATCACACGCACTTATAACGAATCTACATATATATATATATATATATATACATAAAATATAAATAAAGCAACGACAAGGTACGAGCTCATTCGTATGTGCTTCATGCTCGGCAGGAAGTCAACACGAGGGCTTTTCTGTACATTCGCTCGCACGCGAGACGATCAACCAGCCGGCTAAAACGGCAATCTTCACCCCCGCTCACCCTCAACCCCCTACTTACTTGCGGTTCTCTCGTTCTATCCTAAGCATGAATATTTATTCGAGAGCGGATTTACTTCCGGACTGGCTGCAAAAGCAAGCGCGCACTAGGCGTATCCCAGAAGTTACAACCCCTTCCACCCTCTCGCTCTCTTTTGCCCACTCCGTTGCCGTACATGTGCATTTCGTATGCGTGCAAGTGCGAGCATGGGAAAATAACCGCATCGTGAAACATTATATTAATAGAATGAAAAATGACTTCAGCCCAGAGCTGCTCGTGGGTACCAACGCGTTTTGGAATACTTGAGCCCAAGGCATATTTTGTAGTTTAAAAAAAAACGACATATTTTTCATACCATAGGTGGACGTAAAGAGACGACGATAAAATAAATTCGTAATACCCGTAAAATAAATATTTAAATATTTTACGAATATTATTTTTCGAAAATCATCTCGCAAATTTGACTGACGAGCGCGTTTGAATTAACAAAAAATCATATTTATAAAAAATAAGAAAAAATAAAATTAAAAAACATAATATCACTTACCGTAAATAACAAACGGGAAAATACATATAATAAATGAAATAATAATGGTACAGAATCATCGCGTCGTTGCTATACGCGTGCGAAATATTAATATCCGTGGCTGCGTATGAGCGAAGACTGCGATATTAAATTTTGAACGAATAAAAAAAGAAGAAAAAACAATCGAATTAATTTCGGGAGTTCGGGTAGCAGAATCTCGAGAGAAAAATGAGTTGGCCAGATATATTAACGGAAATGAGAAATGTGTTACTTCCATCTGGTTACAAGTTGTACCGTCTCGTTGCTCCACTCGATTAAGCGACACTTGGCGTGTGAGTTGTATGCACGCCATATCGAGTAATAGACCGGTCGTTATCGCGAAAAAAACACACACACACACACACACACACACACACACACACACACACACAATATTGTTTCGAGATTGAGGCTACCCATGAATGCGATATGTACGAGTAGGTATATCGAACGTGGTGGTGCGAGAGCTCAACCGTCGCGATCGAACGACCGGATATCGTATATCCGACAAGTGGGTATTACTGTACGAGCCTACCCTAACTACTTGACGAACTCGCGCATCTGTCGTTCGATAATAATAATAATAATAATAATAATAGTAATAATGGTTTTATTGTTGTTGTTGTTTGAGCTAGTTATCAACAATTTATTATTAAATCCCGATAATAATATTTATTTTTATGAACATCATCGATAAATAATATTTGATATGCCTGTAATATATACGGGGCTATATCTTGTTAAAAATATAAATTGAGCTTGGAATTTATCGAAAAGTCATTCTTCTTGTTGCTAGGTTGTTAATGATATATATATACAATTTTATCGATGCGATACTACACGTGATATAGCTGTTACGAAGAGTTATGAGAAAATTTATAAGTCTGTTGGCTCTAAAGATTTCTCAATGTTGAAAAGTTTGTCGTGTTCCCAAGTCGAATCAGGCTTACTTTTTATCTCGGGAGACTCTCTCTCTCTCTCTCTGTCTTTCTCCCTCTCGTGCGCATACATACACACACACGCAGATACATACACACCCCGGATGCCCGGGGTTTCTCCTAAATTTTCCCTTTTACGAGCATTTACAGCGGTGCGTGGATTTCGTCTCGCTTTACTGGGAAACCACAGTGGCAAAGTCGAGTTATTTCCAAGCAAGAATTCGAGCTTTTAAACTTGTATCAAACCCCCGCACATTAAACTTTTTCTTTTTCTCGTCCCTGAGCAGAGGGTGTGTTTTATGGCCAATAAAGGCCCTCCAAATCTTCAAATTTGCGATGCCAGAACTGCCGCGACAAAAGTAATATCGCGATGGCGTTAATTATATAATTACTTTCAGACAATTTGATAGATGAACACCTTTCGTTTCCTAAGTTTTGTTCTCTTCGCGGTTTTCTTTTTCATCGTCGCGTCATTTTTTTCTTTTCTTACTTTTCCGTCACGTCAGCCTTTTCATTAATCATCCGGAAAGGATTCTTCGCGAAGCGATAGAAGAAAAAAAGTGGAATTTCCGGTCAATAGGACGAACCCCCTCGAAAGTCGTCTCCCGTTCCTCCTCGAAACGTCAAGGGTCGTGAAGCTTTTACGGGAGTTCCGCGTGGTGATAAAGCCGGGGTGTGAAATAAAACCGCCGAATCCCTTGTAACATCGCTCTTCCAAATTCCAATAGAATCCCTCTATATCCACTGACCTTGCCATCTTAGAAATCTACCCCCTTAACGTCCGTCACTTGTTCCCAATGACTGAATTTCGAATATCACGATGGTCCACCTTTTCTTCATTTACCTTCGTATACAATATATGTGTAATATATGAAATATATATTTCGTTTAAAATACTGAGCAGCCAACAAAAACCAAACCCACACACACGAATAACTAGTGATATAAAATATACAAAATTATATTATTTCTGATGACATTTTTCGAACGTAATGGTCATTTTATTTTTTGAGTTTAATTATTTTCATACATGTTTTTTTATTCTTGTATATCACGAAAAAGACAAGTTTTTAACAGGGGTGAAGTATTTCACGGGGTTGAAAAATATTATATATTTTTTGCAGAACGAATACCGATGCATGTCCTTTTTTTCCATGGCCAAGATTCGTCTTTTCTCTTGTTCACGTTTCAAACGAAGAATCTAGGTTTGTTCTCGTCTGCCAACGTCTTCTATTTTATCTTACAGAATCTCCCTCTCTCTCTCTCTCCGTGTATATATATACACACGCGTATTATACAATGTTCTCTCCCAGGAAAATATATCTCGAGCATTGTGTGTTCATGAGTGTTTCATGCATCGAAGAAAAGCATCGCTTTGGGGCGCGCATTGTCTTCGAATCGGGGTCAGAAATAGAGTGAAAGAGAAAGGCGTCAGAAAAGGAAACGCGAGGGTGGAATGAGAAAAGCGAGTGCACGCACACTCGCCAATTCATGGGTTTGTATTAACAAAAGAAAATTGCGACTATCGTATTACTTCAATTTTCTTCGTGTCCGAAAAGAGTTAATGAAAAATAGATAACCAAAAGAAACCTCGATACTTTTTTGATTAAAGAGACAAATATTCGTTGATTTGGAACAATTTGTAAATATAAATATAAATTTGACGCGATAAACCGAAAATATTGAAAACTTAAATGATTGGAGTGTCATGGTACGAATATTTCGTTAATTATAACTTCGGCGATTCGTTACCAATTAACGAGTTACCTCTCGTTAAATTTCGGCGGGCTAATTTTATTACAGACCGTCACACGTTGATCTATCGAGCGAGAACGTGGTGACTTGGTTCGGGAAAAATTATATCGTACAAAATCAATGGGACGTCACATATAACTACGTCACATATTACCTCGCTCACTTTTCATTCGCCTTTCCTCATTTACTCTCCCTCCGGCTCCTACGATAGACCCTTCCGAGAAAAAAAACATGACTGTCGCAGAAAAAACAAACACTAAAAAATATAACTAAATTAGAATAGGAATAAATAACAATGAAACGGGTAGCGATGGAAGATTTGAGGTATCGCTGATTATTCGACGTCAATTGAATTGGGAACATCAACCAGTGATCACGTGTAAATATAAATGAGCGGAAGTGATACTATCGAGGGTAGGTGGGGGTGCCTACCCACCCTAGTAGAGAGAGAGAGAGAGAGAGTACAGATTAGAAGTTTGTATTTCAATTACGTACAGAGCTGTGATGATACTCGACATCTCGCCAGAGTGCATACAGTCTCGTCGTTCGTCAACTGCGTCTAACTAAATAATGTTTCGCGAGCGCATATACGTTGCAGTCGGGCGTAGGGTATGAGTTTGGCTGCCTCCAACTTGATTAATGTACAGGGTAGTCGCGTATCTCGCGACTACACGAAGTACCGGGCTACACAAATTTTTTTTATTCCTAACTAATAATTATTTGTTTTTGTAAAAAAAAGTGGAGTATTAAATCTCAGAGTACTGAAAGGGCGCTCGAAATATATATTTGCTCGTAAACAGGGGGTTATAGGAAAGATCAAATAACGAGGAACCACTAGAAAAGTTGATTTATTTATTTATTCGTAGTTTGTAGAGAAAAATAAATCGAATGGAAACGTTAGTTTTTGATCTAAATGAAAACAGGCAAAATAAGGGTAAGTATTGTATACAATTTTCATATAGCAAATGATTTAAAAATGTCGTAGGTTTTATTTATATTAACTTAATGAAATAATGCCACGAAATTAAGTCTGTAACAATCTTTTATCCATAATTGTAAAACATTTTTGAATTTTGTCCCCAATTTTATGGTATTTTGAAAAAATAAAAATCGCGTGATAAATTAAAGGCAGAGAGAACGTTTTGTCGGATTCGAAAAATTATTTCACTAGGATTTCGGCGGACGTAACAATTTCTCTCGAAGCACGAACGCTCGATCGGAAAATCCTCTCGACGTCCACTCGAACTCTCGGCCTTCCTACTTGTTGAGTACATGCTCGTCGGTCGGTGAGATTTTTCTTTCTCTCTCTCTCTCTCTGTTTCTCTCCAGGGCTCCTATATTATACGTAGATAGAACCTCGGTCCTTTCTCACAGAGCGTGACCAAGTCAACCGTGAATTTTTGCTCGATCTCTCTTAACCGAGAGAGAGAGAGAGAAAGAGAGAGAAAGGCCCGACGAGAATATAATCGAAAAATATCCGTGGACCGGTCTCAGACTGTGATACAACGATGATGAATAAATCATAAACGTTATACGTCGGGAGATATGTATAACCGAGTACGATATGAGAATAATAATAGGCGTGAGATACGCGCGTGGTTATAATGGAAGAACGAACGAGCATGAATAATGGAGACTGGCATAAATAAATTGGCTCAAATAAATCGTTACACCCCTCGCGCAAAAATCTCAGTCCGTTATCGCCTCATTTACGACCCTTAACGCGACGACAATTAGGAAGAAAAATAATCGCGTTCTTTAAAAAAAAAAATTATAAATCTATAATTTTTTCAACTAATATGTAAAACGACGAATGAGATTAAAAAAATGAAAAATAAATTTGCCCCTCGAGAGAAAAATGTGTTTCTTCTTTTTCTTCTTCTTCTTCTTATTATTATTATTATTATTGTGCCATCAATTTTGACTCGTCAAAAAGTAATGGAGCGCTCATCATCTTCGACCAATCTGACTTGTCTCTCAACTTCTTGGCAACTTTTTATCCGAGTTGGACGTAGCGCAAAATCGACTCATTATTAGCTATTTCAAGGTCTTATCCATCAAGCTTTCCACGTATTTCACGAGACTAAAAGCAAGACGAATCGGTTCGAATATTCTGCAAAAAAATTCTGAGACAACATCATATTCTTCTCATTACTTATAGGTATTATTTAATCAACTATGTACGTATACTGTTTTCATAATAAACTCGAGAATTTTGTTTTTAAAAAAAAAGTTATCTGAAAAAATATTCATAGATTGGAATCAAAACATTCGAGAAACTTTGATCAAGACGGAGAGCCCGGTTGCAAATCTTCCACTAATCTTTGAAAAAAAAAATTATTTTCTCACCAAAAAACTTCGTTTAACTACAAATTTAAAAAAATATTTATTGAGAAAATATTCTTATTAAAAAAAAATATATATATATTTTCATTTAATTCAATGATTCATTTATAAATAACATCGGCAACGACCTCGGCAAATATTCATCAATCACGCCGAAGATTCCTTTCATATCTCATCCAGAAATGGTAATCGGAGGGAAAACTTTTGAAAAGTAAAAATTTCGTCAGCGAGGCTGATGGAAATTAATCGACGATGATTTATGAAGCGGTTTCGGGACAATGGCTTTTAATTGGTCTACCCCATTCTACGCTATTTATGCGCGCATTTATATATATTTTCCCGTTTCTCCGTCAATCATCACTCTCTTCCTTGCCCGCCCCATCTCCCTTTTCCACTACTGTCTCGTTGTCTTCCTCATGGACCAATATCAACCCGTACATTCGCAGTTTCGCTCTCCACTTCTCTTACGTTCGCCCAGGCTCACGCAGTTCTATATACTCGTTGAATATCTCTCGCCACGGTTCAACTATTCACGAACTCAAACTTAAGTTTCCGCCCGAGTTTCGCCCTCTTCGCTCTCCTTCGTCCTCCAGCCCCGGGCCAGAAGCTCGAACGAAGTACACCGGAAAAGACGCGGCGCGCACCAGAACTGGAAGAGCCATCTCCTCCTCATCTTCGTCGCCCGGGGATACATCAATATACAAAGAGACGCGGTTGCGCCTCCGCGCCAAGTAATTAAAAAGAATTTTCTAACTCTGTGCTACGCTACCGCATCTCGCGTATGCCTACACCTCGATACGGGTCGATAATCTTCATATTACATTTTATAATCCATCTCGCCAATACACAAGAGTCGACCAATAAAATTGTCCAATTACTATTGATCATTAATATTGAAATAAGAATAAAATCAATTATTTTGATCTTTGGAACGATTTTGATTCCAGTCGAGTCCAAATCATCTTAACCTCCATAGGCTAACGATAAGATGATTCCGATTTTTTAAAGAAGAAAATTATTAACGAGATTTCTTTTTCTTGAATTTTATATTATAGTTTTTGGTATTTTTAAAAAATGTTTTAGCTCGTCTCCCTTGCGACCACCCTTGTGGTTTGGCAGCCGTCTACTTGTCGCATGGATCGCGATGATCGCACCATCACCCTTGGCAAGAGACAGCCGGTCGACCAAGATGGCCGCATCGTATTTCACGCGGTTACCCTCACTCGTGCGGTATTAGCTGACTGGCTATATTGTACGAAATTATATAAATTAATCCAAGTTCAACTTCGTGGAATTTTCATCTCAAAATATTTTGCCTATTGCACGTTGCGACCGAAATCCTTAACTTTTTTCGTATTATCCCTCTTCGTCCATCTACGTAGGTAACGAGATAAATCTCAAAAAAGTTTCCACGGTAAAAAAAAGGACGCGAAATAATTAAGAATTGAAAAATTCCATTTAAAACAAGGATTGCCTTCGGTAATTGTAAAAAAGAAAAAAATCGATTAAAATCATTTTGCGCAGTAAATAAGTACAATGCACGTATGCAAAAAGGACGAGGTCTGTTAAAAGCAAGTTGAAAGTTGCATACTTTTTCATTTAACGATCTAATAATGTATATTTAAAAAAAAGTTGAAAGTTAAATACAATTCTCATTTGAATTTTAATTAAATATTTTCCCAACGAAAAAGTCGCAAAACAAAAGTATTTGAATTTCAATCTCAACACGATAATGTTCGTTCTTACCAAGGAAATCCGTTTGCATTCGTTACTATACGAATAGATATCAATAATTTTTAAAGCACGTTTAAGGACATTTTTTTCTCTCTTTTATTTCTCGAATTATAATTATTTGACTCTCATTTTGTAATTTGGCAAGTATAGCATATATTATACATATAAATATAGAGTGGGTGGGGAGAGGGAGTAAAAGGAATGCAAGAGCTGAATACATTCGAAGGAAGAAGAGAAACTCTTTGGGGAATTTTTCAAGAACAATGTCAATTCCTCCCCCCCCCCCTTCCTTCACCCATTCCCGACCCCGTGACCTGCCCCCGACACGAGCATCTGCGCTCTTCCTTATCTCTTATCCTGGCATAGCATTAAATTATTTCTGCAACCTTTGCCTCGTGCAACGACGCGAAAAACGCATATTCGTGAAATGGTCCCGTAGCTTTATACATATTTTATCATCCTGTACGCGTTGTATGTCATCCTCGTGTCAAGTTTACATTGTCCTTTTTTTTCTAATGCTCTTGGGATATTGCTTGCATTCGGGATACGATTATCTTAATAAGTGTGTAATAACGTGGATGTTTTTTTATGTGAGAGGATGGTTGTCGTCGGTGAGGGTCGTTGTGATTATTTTCAATAAAAGTAGTATCGTGATTAGTTACGTTATACAACCAGAAATGTTTTGTTAAAAAAAATTGTTTTTATACGCAAAAGAAAATTAAACACAAACAAGTAATGGGAAATGTTTGAATAAAAACGTTCTACTACATTATTTGAGAAAAACTGATTTAAATTATCGAATAAAAATATTTTGATCGAAATAAGTGAAGCTTCGTGGTACGCTTGAATTACGTTGGTCGAGTGAATTATAGAGGATATTATATTTAGTGAACTCACCGGTGAGGAAGGACAGTCGCCTCATGGCAGGAAAGGGATGGTTACCGCTCGTGTCCAACAGGTCGAGCTGATGCACCTCGCCCCGAATCCTGTACAATTTACGATGAAAGTCCTCGATAGTCGGTGTATAACTCTCCTCGAATTTGTTCGAGAGAAATCTGTAATGAAACAAAAACAAATCTTACTATGAGAAAAATTGCAGCATTAAGACAAATGACTTTTATTTCAAATTTCTTTTTAAATTAATTAAATCGCAAATGCAGAGAGAGTTCTTCGGCTAAAAATCCACCCCCTGCTGATTACGGGCGAATGTGATGGCTCCCTGTGCGTGTGTGTGTGTGTGTGTGCGCGCCCCCACGAGAATTCTGCATTTCGACGAGAATTAGCAAACTCCAAGCTAAGCCTCGACTCTTATGTACGACGTTCGTCACGAGTTGCTGAGCTCAAGATTTAAAAAAAATATACGTCGGCATGTATATATATTTTTCTGGAAAACAGGTTTCAACCCTCGGAAGCAAATGGCCGCGGTCCTCCATCTGGAACGAGTCGAGTCTGCTTGCAAGACGCCTCGACTACTGCACTTTATTTATATGTAGTACGTGCACGTATATTTTTATATACGCCAGGCTTTCTAGTCCAAGCCGAACTGTTTTCGACCTTCACAATCAGCAACCCTTTTTTATTTTTATTTTTGAACACCGTGTATAATGGAATTAATTTTTATTTTGTTACATTACTCGTTGTAATATCTCGGGTAATGAAATTTTCATTCGTTTAAAAAAAAGGGATGACAATGATAATTACGTTTTTGCATTTATTGGAACAACAACGATAATCTCGTGGACTAAAGATCTAAAACTCGATGAAAGACGTTTTTTTTCAATACTCACTACCGACGATTATTTTCATCTTTGTAGAGATGAAAGTAATCGCCGGTAGCGAGGGTCTGGGGCTAGGTCGGCTAGGGGTGGAATGCCTCGCATACATTATACGACGACCAAGAGAGCCGTGACCCGTCCACGCTCTCTCATCCCTTCCGCATCGCCGCAAAAAAACTCTCATCGGGTACGTCAAGTTGGAAACGTTTTGCCGCCTTCGGAACAGCTCGTCACGGGATTTTCCTCCCTCGTCGTTCTAATTTCTTTTTTCTTTTGTTTCATTTTTTCTTCTTTTCTTTCCATTCAACCCTCTCGCAGCAGATATCTCCGTTCTATACGTATTGTAGTGTACGCTCGTATTCTAAGCTTTTCTGGGAAGCCAACGGATAAAAGTTTGCGCATATGTATCGACGCGACAAGGAACTTTTGGCCAAGTGTAAAGTACAAATCCCGGTCACGGATTTCGACAAAACGAAACTTTTTGTCTTTTTTCCTTTCGACAATTTTTCCCCAATCCTGTGTACGAGCTTCGAACCTTATGAAAGAGTTAGAGGGGTTGATAGGTGCAGTTTGATAGTTACGCGAAATTTCGTTGTTCTTTCTTTCTTTTTTTGTCAAAAAGAAAACGAAAATCGAGAAAAAAATAGAAAAGCTCGTAATAGTAAAAAATATCGAGTATTATTCCAAGAACAATCTTTAATTTATCAACCCTTTCAACACGTTTGCATCGAATTGGGCAAGGGTTGCAAAAATAATGAAGAAAATTAAAAAAAAAAAAAAAAAATTCGTATATCATACGCTGGATGACTTTCGAAATTTTCATCAATCACGACGCGTTCTCATCGAATCAGCCTTCTCTCATCTTTGACGCGATCGAAATCGAGGTTTGATTAATTAATTACACGGTCCGTCATTCGTGACATTGTAAATTTGAAATAATCTCGTGGATGGGGCTGGTGATGATTGCCGCGATGATTTATTTCCATACGAACAATGGGGTTTCTCGATACACGTCTATATATAGCTCGACGTACGCCTACGTACCGTCGAGCATGGCTCGTGCGTGTGTATACAGTCGATGTATATCGGATACCGGGACCGCTGCGGTGAACCATGAATTCCTCAGTGCCCGCACAAATCGAACTAACCGAAATTCGAGTAGCCACCCCTTCAGCCCCCTCGACCACCGACCGACCAATTCTCAACCCTTTCGTCCTTCTCTCTCTCTCTCTCTATCCCTCTACCATCCCTTGGTGGTACTGTAGCACGTGCCAAACTCACACACGATACACTCTCTATATTTGTTTGCGTGACTCGTCTCTCCCACTCACCCTGACAGTCTCTCCGTGTATAGTCTCGTGACGATGATGAAACGATGTATCGTGACTGAGGAAGACTCGATGAATCGTTCGATATTGATGAATTCGTTGTTACTATGTGTCCTACACGACTCACACGCTCACAATTATACACGTTATACCACATGTATTTTTGGCTACACGAAACGGTGAGTGAGGGTGAGAGAAGAAGAGGGGTTGGGGGCTGGGGGGAAGGAGTGTGATGTACATAGAAACGCGGATAGGTTCAGGAGAAAGGCGAAACAATGACGTCAAGAGGAAACAAACGAAGTTACAGGTCGTTGGACAAGTTATACGTTTTTATCCCCTTTCTCCGGAATCTCCGGTCGCCCCGCACCCTTTTTTGTGCTCTTCCTATCTCGCTCCGAAATTCGATGTATACGATAAAATAGGTATATAGAAAGGAGACTTTTGCACAGTGGTTAGAAAAAAAAGAAGCCGGAGAGTTTGCCGGGTGTTTTGCTACGATATCTTCGAACTCCGATATAACGATTTTACCCCTTTTTTGGCCTCTCTTTTTCCCATCGGATTTTTTTGTCTCTCGTTATCCGTGTGTATTTTGCGAACACAATGAAACAGATTCATCGGACGGAACGAATTTCGATGAAAATGGAATCGTTTCAAGACAATTTTCAACGGGATCGAGAAAAACAAAATTGGGAAAATGATGTTCGGGGATTAGCGGTTATTTTTTTACTTTTTAATAATTCAGGAAAAATCGCGAGAGCAGGGGTGGAAAGGAAGGGCATGGATTTTGTTACAATGCGCTTTTCGCTGTTTCGTTAGCGATTCGCGCGACTCGCTGAACATCGTTCATAATAGAAGCGATAACTCGGGCAATGTACGAAGCCATTTATATATGTACATAATATATAGACGGAACAACAATATCTCGCGCGAACTACCCTGCCGGATATACATTTTTGGAGTCCGCGTATCGGATATTCCATTATAACGGAAGAAATATGTATCGAAAGTTCAATTGTAATCAAAATATATCGGATGTTTCAACGTAATGAAATAATAAAGCACCGAGTCACCTACCTTAATGGAATAGCTTAATCTCCATGGAATTTTGAAGATAAAGGGTGTTCTGTTGAAATTAGACAAATCACGGATTTTCTAACAATAGTAATCGAAAAATTTATTTATAAAGAAAAAAAAAGTCTCGCGGCTTGATCGTAGAATAATTCATAACGCGTATGTGATATATCGATATGAAATGTATTTATATGAAGGGAGAGTATGTGTGTGGGAGCTTTGCCGGGGAATAGTCCTCGCGGTCCATCGACCCGTTTCGTGTCTCTTCGTACAAATTTCAAATAACAGAGCGTACGAGAGAGAGAGGAGAGAGACGAGGTACTGGATAGTGGCGAGTGGTAACCGCATACGTTATATAGAGAAAGGAGCAACAGGGTGGTACGAGAAACGAAATATCAGCTGTGGCACATCTAAATGGAATAAAAACCAGACGAGAGAGAATGTGAAACATGTATTATGAAAGCATATAGCTCGTGCAATATGAGAAAAGAGGGATGAGAGAGAGAACGAGAAATGGTCAAACGGACTGATAAGGCAATGTCAGCCTGGCCACATGAATTGTAGGTATATACGGTATTTTAAAACGATATACGTATATATATAAACAGTATACATGGGCATGGATATAGTCAACGTACGAAATAGTGGTTCATTCAATTTTGCACCGAAACTTACAGGAGCCCACTCACGGAATGTTTCGTTGGACCGAAGTATAGCTATGTCAAGAATTTGAAGCTTATACTCGCCAAGAAAATATAGAGATAGAAAAACATCCCTCGAGTATTTTATCGACGTCGGATGAAATGGTATTTTACGTCGAGATAAACTCCAATTGAAAATTTGAAGGAAAGAGTGGAGTCGATTGCGGAGGAGTTTCATGAATAAAGAATGCATCGAAGGTTCGTGTCGGAAAAGTAGATATAAAAATGTTCGACGTCGACGCATCTTGTGAATGAAATTTATTTAGTTTTCTTATCGATAAAAAATAATGTTAAACGACCCGAGTAGAAATCCTGGTCCGGCTACAAAATGGGCTTGATCAAGAGTCTTGATCTCTTGATCAAGCCCTGGACGTTTTTGTGACATTTTTCCTGACTTCGGCCTGATCAGGGTAAAACATCAAGTATTGATCCGGGTAAAACATCAAGTATTGATCCGGGTAAAACATCAAGGCTTGATCAAGTTAAAAAATCAAAGCTTTACCACCGGAACAAACTTTCAGGTGGTAACTGAATCTGCAAAATTTTTTCCAAAATTTTGGAAAAATAAGATATTTATATACTTTGTGCCATAATTCTCTATGTACCATCCAAATTTTAAGGCGATCGGTTGCTCAGTGCCGGACAATTTACGGATCCCGTTTTCGAAGTGCAAGTGGCTCGTCCAGTTGCTTGACTACCGTCTGACGCTGGCCACATCAGGCAAATTTAAGTGAGCCGTAATTCCAGTTGCTTGACTACCGCCTGACGCTGGCTGGATCAAGCAACTGGAAGAAACAGTACTTCCAGTTGCTTGATTATCACTTGACACTAGCCGGATCAGGTAAAGTACGGTATACCTTAAGTAATGCCTCCGTACCACAGCATGACCAATCCCGGATCAAATATCAGTACAGCCTGACAATATTTCTACTCGGGGAAGCGTTGATAAGTATCAAATATTAATGACAACGATCATCGGTAAGGATTCGTTTGACTAATTAATTTTTTTTTAATTATTACGATAATTTTGATTGTTTTACTGACCGTGCTACAATGGCTGTTTTGCCGACTCGTGCAGTGCCGAGTACGACGAGTCTGTAACAATTGCGAGGTGGTGGCTTGCACGAGTCCTCCTGCGACGAGGTCGAAGCCGGACTCGGGCTGACCGGCAGGATGCCATCCTCGGGGCTGGTACGACCCTCGAGGTCCTGGGCACCCCGCCTACCTCGACTCTGTCGAGGCTCTGCACCCTCCTCGATCGTACTGCCACCACTGCCGCACAGCCGCTGCACGCAACCGAACAGTCGTCCGCACGCCTCCAGCTGTAAAAAACGAAAAAAACAAGAACAAAAACAATTATCGTATCATCCTTACTTTGATTACACAAGAGCTATTTTCGATTCGAAATAAAAGAATTGCTCGAAACGAGTTAAAAACCGATATTCGCTGTGATTTTAATTTCATTACTTTATAATTACTCTTCGAAAAAGAAACAACAAACATTACTTGGTAAAAAATCGACCTGATCCGTGTAAACCTTACGTCACCATAATCAGAAATAAAAATTAACGACCGACGGGAGGAAAGAATGTAAAATTTTCCAATTTTTCCGTCAGCCTCCCACGCCCTATACTTTATTTTAATAATATAGGTACCATCCCTCAGGTCCCCGTCACTCTGGGCATATAAATATCGCAGCATAATGTACGGTTCTGCTTAAAGAGGGATGTCGCAATTATAGTTAACAAAAAGAGAGTGGAAAGCGTATACTACGCGAGTAAGGTACGTTGGCGAAAAAACTTGTACGAAGAAAGTTGGGATGTGAAATGAAACAAGCAGCTGGAGGGAGTCGTTGGCAAGGGGGCTGGAAAAGATCCGGAAGAGACTTTCCCCCTTTATTTTTAATCAACCCTATCCCTGTTTTTTCGCAACCCCATTTTTTCTCAACACGGCTAAATAACGCCTCGTTATCCACGCCACCCCTTATCCTTATAATTTCAACCCCTCGCGCTCGCGAAAGAGAGGTCGTCGTTGGAACGGAGCGAAGGAAAAAGTGGAAAATGTATGGAGCCGTACGATGATAACCATTTAGCGAACTACCGTGGAAGAAAGCCTCCCGCCGCGACCCTCGACGTCCAACCTTATTCTTATCCATTCTTCAACCCCTTGGCTGCCGGCGCTCGATCCCCGTACACTTCGTCGTTATACTACGCGTTCACCCTTTCAACGTGGTTTTCCCGTTCGGTACATCCGGATAGGCCACTTTCTCTTCGACGCTTTTATGCAGCCCAACTGGAAACTTTTCCGAGCAACATGTGCTTGAAACGTTCGTTGACAACGATTTTCTTCCTCCACGTGCAATTTTTTGACAATATGTTTCGACATTATTCTTCAACGTTCCGACGGTTCCTCGGTTCTCCGTCTCCAACATCTGTGCTATTCCCCGCAGAATAAGAACATCCGAGCTGTACGCGCATGATATACGGCCCATGTAAATATGATCCATGCCCCTTTTCTGATAAAATTTCATCCTCGCTGCGGGTGAAGTTGGAGAGGCGGAAATGGAGAAAATTTTTCCGCGGCACTCGAGGACGGAGAAGAGAAGCCTTTTTTCGAGATGACGTCTCATAGGAGCATTTCGAGATCGTGTGTATCACCGTCGACTTTTAGCAAGAGCAACGGGATTTCTTTTGGATTTTTCTTTTTAAACTCGTCCATTTTTGTTCGTACGTTCGTTAAAAAATAATGAAAATATCAATGATCAAGCGTGATGCGCGAATTAATATTGCAAATTATAACACGTTTCGTCGTCGTAACGACGAATTACGAGGAAAATTACGCCCGGCGATGATCCACGGTGCGTAACACAATTTTAATTGCGAATATTTTACGACGACGTGAGAGGGAAGCTTTGTTCCGCGAATAATTCAAGGGGTGCGATCTCTCGTGCATTCGCAACGAAACAATAATGAACGAGGATGCACGTCGAGGGAATAAGCGGCTAAAAAAACAGACATTGTGGTAATGGGAAAAAAAAACTTTCGCTCCTTCTCGTCGTGACGCTTCCGGTTCACGACACTGAATTATAAAGGTATCTGCTGTAATTTTTTTTATCACGGATACACATGCACATTTTTACGTATATATATATGCGTAGAGCTGCCGTGAGTATAAATTATAAAATGTGCGCGCTCCATCGCGAATGTTTAATAACAACGCGTTCCCAAAGCACGACTCTCGTTACCCGAGGCAAAGGGAGCGAAAGAGGCGCGGCAAAGTCGATGTTGGTGGTGGGTCTTTAATTAAAAAATAATCGGAACGAATGAGCGTAACCGAGTCGACTTGTTTGAGAGGGTGCAAGGGGGTAAACTGCCACGATAATTCTCTCCACTTGTATAAGCAGTGAGAAAGCGGAAGGAAAAAAATGTTTAAACGCTCCGTCTTAACTGCAGCATTATCGTTGAATTTGTTTTGGAACGAGGGTAGGTAATATCGCTGGCTAAGGGATGAAATCCTTAAGTTATTAAAACATCCTTTTAAAAAATATAAAATAGGAACTATAATCATCTAAAATAGGACGGTTCCATTATTTTTCAAGCTAGGATGTAATGGATCAAGTTTTTGTCCGACGTCTGACTATTTCGTGGATTATCTACTGATTTGAGTGAATTACTAATTTGAAGTTAATTTTATCTAATGATTTCTTCTAATAGACCATTGAAATCACTGAATCATTTTTAAGAGACCATTCTAGTGTGACTTTTCAGTGTTTTAGTTTTATTTTTTATATAATTTACATTGCCACTGAAAAATGATGTCTAAACAAATAGCGTCTGATGATCGAAAGTTCTACTTCTCAAAAAATTGTTTGGAAGAAAAAAAACGAAAAAGATTGTTAATCAGTATGAAAAACTGTACATATGCGTGCTGAGGATTTTTTCTTCGATGAAAATTAAAAAATGGTAGCCATTTCAAAATAAAGTGTCAAATTGACGTTTTTTCGTCAATTTTTCGTTAAAAAAAGTAAAACACACAAATAAAAAAAACGCTTCCGTACGACGTTAAGGAATGGCACGAAGAATGGTGCGGCGCTGTTTTGAAACACAACGTTTCGAGAAAAACACGTTTAAAGTTTTGCTAGAAGCACCGTCTGCACCAGATATCACGCAGCTGGCCAAATCCCTTTTTCTAAGAAAGGCTGTACGGACCGGAATAATTTGACTTTCGCAACTAAAATTTAACAGCAAGTTTATGAAAGCCCATATATTTGGATAATGAATAAAAAAAAAGTTTCAAAAAATTTTACACGGGAATAGGTTCTTAAATAAAATATAAACAAACTAAAACGTTTAAATCAAATAATCACCTCGTGCTCCAATTTTTAGGAGCAAGACATATTTTCGATCTTTCTACCAACGTTAATGAGACAAAATCTACACTATTCTTCGTCCACGTGAGAGAGAAAAAAAGGAAACATCGTTTCCTCCCTGAATGTGCGGCCCTTTCCTCATTCATCGTGAGAAGTGTAGGGACAGAGTGAACATTCCTAAATAAATTTGCTCTTTTCTTATGAGGTGCTAGACCTAGAGCTTTTCCTACATTTTCTTACATTATATGTATATATATAAATCACATTTATGGATCAATGCGGACCTTCCGTTGTCCCTTTTACATCGTCTAACTACTTCTACCTACCTCGACATATCGTATCATCGCAACTCGCTTCGGGTCTTGGGGATTTTTTGTTGTCTTATCGCATTCATTCCCGAGCTTTATTTTTATATCCATCTGCTTCTCTCCCCACTTAAATCCCCGGGGCCACTTCGTCTTTTCTCCTGGTCTCGTGCTTCCAACGTTCTTATTTCCTCTCGTATTTTCATCAATCCTCTTTCTCAAGCTTGGTACGCCAAAGAAGTCTCCCCTTTCCACACTTTATCGCATCGTGTCGCAACGACGTGTCGAGTGCCAACGGGCTTTTCTCCTCAAACATATCGAATTCAATAAAAATCACCTAGCCCGACAGAAGTGTCCCCTGCAGATAACTACCAGTGCAATTGAACGCCTACTTGCTCTTTCTCTCCCTCTCTTCTTTCAGCCCGATACACGAAATTGAACGTTTGTGGCGATTGTCGATCGAACAAAATGATAATTCGAGTGGAAGTGAAGTTTGGATTCGACTCGAAAACGGACCTTCGAAAAAATAATAAAAAATGCCTAAGTCTCGAGTTAGAATTCAATTAAATTTTTAGTAAAATATAACTATTAATTATCCATTATTAAGCTTTTTATTGATTTTTTTAAGTCAAGTATAAGCTAAAACTTCAATTGTTAATAAAACCAGCAAATTACGTATTCGCGAATTCGAACAAAAAACAAACAAAAACTCGGCGAGCGTAAAAAGATTCTGGCGAGTGTGCTCGTTGGCGTCCCCATCAGTGGTGTGATTACCACGATGGCGAACGACGAGTTCAGTTATTAGAAAAAATTGAGTATCGATTAATCACGTTATTAAATTTGTCCAGTGAAATACGACTTAAAGTTCAAAATTCGCTATTTACTCCACCAAATTGCAATTTTATGTATTTCCAGGGGTGGAAAAAAACCAAAGCAGTAGTTCGACAAAGCTGCGCATTAACGTCCGGTGATTTGGCGATGTGCGGAAGATACGAAATAAAAATCAAAATAACAACGCGGAAAATCTCTCGTACGAGAGAATAATGGTGTCTGTTAGCGTACCTGGCAAAGGATGAACTTTTCTACGTGTTTTTTGACGCGAGTGGCTGATGTAGCAGGCTAGGTAGATGGAAAAAAGGACGGTCTGTGGAGACGGAGAGTATTTCTCAGTGTTCCTATGCAAATCCGTAATGGTGGGCGAATGTCGGCCATCCCCGACGGGTTTTCTATGCACACACGTGTATATATATGTATAACGGCGCTATCTCTGCTGTGCTGGACGTACGTGTGCAAGTACGGTAGGAGCGAGGACGAAGCTACGAGCATTTAAATGCCTGCGACCAGAACGGACGTTATCTGTCGTATCTCGGGGTTGCCATCTCTCTCTCTCTCTCTCTCATACTCAGACCCCTTCCTACCCCTTTAAACTTTTTCGCATATACCGTATATGTCGTGTATATCAAGGATGGCGAAACGGTAAAGTCGCTTCGGTTAGTGTAGTACGATACATACGATGTGTGGGTGTGTTTGTGTGTTTGCCAGAGAGGGAACGAAGCGAAGAGGGAGCAGAGGGAGCAGTAAACGTAGCTATACATGTAACCCCGAGGATTTGCATCGTTACGTGACGTTCGGGACACGTTTTCACACCCGTCGACAGCCCGTTGGCTCCTCGTGTCCACGACTATCTGATTTCGTTGTGTAACGACAATAACCTCCGAGATTCTCGTCACAGTGTCTTGCATCTCTATACACGTTACCGACAGTCGGACAATCGTCTTTGTTTCTCGAATGGCTTTAATTATCGCTTTAACGATCATGCTCGGGACTTATCGCGTTGATCGTACCGAGTGGTAAACAAATTAATAAACAATATTAATATAAATTAATATAAAACGCAAATAATAAAGGAAAATATAAATTTTCTTTACATCGTTCGAACTTATTCGAACAGATTGTATCTTCGATTCGCATCAATTATTTTTAATCTCGTTTCATACTTGATCTTTTCGTTTCTCCAGTCGTAAAGTCCTATAAAAATGATATAGGTATTTTTCCCCCTTGTCCCTTGAATCACGCGGAGCCCGAACGCATAAAAATTCTGAACTCGTTTTTCCTTCGCATCCGTTTTTTTCCCATCGAGCTTACGACGCGCAATGTTCTTTCTAGTCCAAAAACAAATCTTTACTGCGTATGAAATTTACGCCGGTGCATTTACGCGATGCGTGGTACGTCGATGAAAAAAATCGTCATCAAGATAATGTTTAAAGTTTATCCGGAAGAAAAAAGAAGTTCTTCTCTCGACTTTATCGACGAAGTTGAGAAAAGGTGACGAAGTTTCGTCCCTTAATCTCGAAAATACGTATTTACAATTTCCCTTCTCTACTTCTCTGTCTCTCTCTAACGACATCAGAAAGTGCAGGAGGGCTGTGTCGATGCGTTTTATTCGGAGACGTGTATGGGAGACGACTCTCTAGGGGTGCACATTGTAAGTTCTATTGACTGGGAACAAGCCAAGTAAGGGTATAAGGAAAGGTGGCGCTGATACGCTTAGGCCGATTGAATGGTTTCCCAACTTATTCCAATATCTGATGTTCCACCAAAGAGAGAGAGGGTTGTGAATCGAGTAAGTACCGAGAGACGTTCTCTGCGACGTACCCAAGACAGTTACGAACAGACCGATGCAGAACGAGAGAAATAAACGATATCTGCTTTGGCTTATATAATAATATTTGTAATAATAATAATAATGACAACAATAACGTTTGAACTTTGTTTATTGCGTTCTCGTATTTTCGATAATGTTGAACACTGAAATGTTGAAAATGTTGCAGAATTTTCTCTCTGTCAAGTTTCGTGACAATTGTGTATTGTGAAGCATCGAGAGCCGAGAATAATAATCGATTCGTCTATTCTTGAAGCTCCAATGATGTATATTTGTAGTTATAGAGCGACATTGAAATCGACACTTTAACGAAGAGTATTTTCTATCGTACTTGGGCCATTGTTCGTAGAGCTTCATCGCTTCGAGAGACTCGGTTGAAAGTGACAAATGGAGAATGAAACGGATACACGGAAAGAAGAGAGAGAGAGAGACAGAGAGAGAGAGAGAGGGTTGGAATTGTCCTCAATGGACAATGACCCAAGTGCTTTCTCCGAGGGTAATTTTCAAGGAGAATATACCGTCTGTGAGACTTTCTAGCCGATGGCAAAAAGATACTGCGAAATATTCGTTTGTAAAAAAATTCATTAATTACATTTTTTCCATCGGCGAGAAAGATTTCTTTTTCAACGATTGAACACCCTTTACGCCTTTATGTTCGAGAGCCTCAAGTTTCCTATCAAAATTCAAGTGGCGATAAAGAAAAAAAAAAGAAATAAGACACGAAAGAAAAATCTTAAATGGCGTTCTCGATGTGTGACGTGACGGAAAGAACCGAGTCAAAGCGATGCGGTGTGTTTCTCATTAGAGCGTGAGGGCGGAGGACTAGAATTTCATTTCCTTCCCTAGTTTTTCCAACTCACCCTCAACGACTTTAACCGCGACCCCTGAAATTTCTCCCTAGTCCATACACTCGCTAGGCACGATAAGCGAGGCCCCTTGGAAGTCTTGCGAACGACTATATACACATATATATCGTCACGGTAAGTATTCTCTTCTTATACTTTCACGTTGACTGTATAATATCCATTTTCTCTCTGGCAATGCCTCGAAACACTTGCCAACTCTTGAGCTTATATTTCGCTTATATTCTCCTCATGCTCGTAACTACTGCATAATATACTTAACGTTCTTGTAATGTATATATACATATATATATATGTATGAAGAAATACACATGGGTTGATTTACATTTAAAAGACTGGGAAAGGAAAAAGTCGAATCACGTCAATCAATCTGCGAGCCACCGCATACATTAAAAAAAAAGCAACTGACTTCATGTTTGTTCACGAATTACTCGACCTTATATGAGAATCTTCAAGATCGTTCTTTTCTGGGGGGGAAGGTATGGTTTAAAAAAATGTTCGTCGATTGCATCTCAGAGCGAATAATGAGCGGAAAATTATGGAGTAGTTTCGAATTTCGTAATAGGTACCTACCCTTAACGTTATATTTACTGGGGGGGGGGGGCTCAAACTTGTGTTCAAACCGCGACAATTATAGTGTAATTATAAGGGTGAAAGAATTAGTGTTTTGCTGAAACAAGGCACGTAAATATATGGTATTATTTTATTTACAAATAAGTTTAACTAATGTAGCTAAATTTCGTTATCGAGCAGGCATATAACAATCTAGAGATTGAATAAAAAAATTGTGCAAAGATAAATTGAAATTCTCGATGTAAGATGTTTTTTCCCCCTGTTTCTTTTTTCATGAAAATTTATTCGAATCTACCACCATCCGGTAGATTCGTCCACTCCTCATTTATTTTGTCCCGCGGTCTTTTCTTCCCTCCCTTGCAATTTATTCGGCCCTCGAGCCATTTGTTGCGTACAATTATCATGACGGGGGATGGTGGAGGGTGTGGAGGGTGTCAATCACAGGATCGACCGGTAGTCCGAGAGGCAGTCGGATTACGGAATGCGAATCCGCTTAGTGTGATTAAACACGGGCTGGTATTGTCATCGTACACTCTTAGCGTATATTACGAGGGGTGAAAAAAAAGGAGGGACGAATGCTGGTGAATTATCCGCGACGTACTAAAAAAAACGAGAGTGAAAGAAATACGCGTAAGATTTAATTACGAATAATCAATTCACTCATTAGACAATTATAAGGCTATTTATTTTTAAACCACGATAATAATAATAATAATGTTAATAATAAAAATAATAACAAAAATAAAAATAACGTACGAGACAAAATAATGATTTTAATTTCTCTAAACGATGGGATTAAAATTAATTTACGCGATAATCGTCAAAAAGTTATAACGATTCCTAAACTTTTTCGTTGAATCCTCAAAGTCACAGAAAAAAAAACTGGAGTAACGATAAAAATTATATCACTCTCGTTAAGAAAAAAGTCAAAGGAGTGTCGCCTACCTATGTAACATGGTTTTGGCACGTAACGAGCATCGCGCGCGTCAACGTAACGAGGTAGATACGACTCACTCGGGAGCCTCGGGTTTCAGGATAAAAAATATTAATTCCATAGGTCGATCGAATCGCGAGTATCGCGTATAACAGAATTTTTCATGACACGTTCGTTTTTAACTAAAGCTTTTGGGGCTCTGGATCGAAATGTCGAAAAAAATTTCCGAACAAAACTGGGGGTTGACAACAAAAACATGGAGATAAAAATTCGTACGGGTGAGTTATCGGGAATGAAAACGAGAAAAAGAAAAACGAAGAACAACGTCGTAATTTCCGGCCGGTTCGTTAAGCACTCGAAGTGCAGTGGAATTCGTTTTTTCTCCTCGTCAGACTGAATCTCGACTACGTGGTAAAATTACACGAGATTGATTTTTACGTCGGTTCTCTGGCGAGAGATGCTCCAACGCCTTGCTACATTACGCTTATGGATGTTACACTTTCGATATTACGGTTGAAGAGAGTTGGGACCGAGGCGGGCACGAGAGAAAGGCCGAGTTTGTCGCACGAGCGGCTTTTATCGAATTTCCACGTGTCGACGACGACCGAGAGAAAATCACGTGCACCCTACTCGACGAGGGATAAGGAAGGGTTCATTCCCTTATGCTATAAACGATATATATGTATATAAACGTGCACGTGGGTATCTGCATAACATCGAACGAGCAAATCGATGCAACGCTCGTTGGTATACGAAATTGATTAATGCATGTGTATGTACCGGTATATACAAGTGTAAATAAACGGAAGTGCAGATATGGATGAATTTTTCATTGTGATTCCGAAACGCCGAGGAAATTCGTAAAATTGTAATTTTTCGCAATTGAGCCATTAAAATTGATCGAGCTCGTCAATTTAATTCTTGAATTTCACTAACTGTAGTTCGAGTTATTTATCGTTTTTGTTCAACCGAAAAGTGTCTTATAAATATGACTATTTTTCATATTTCATATTTTTTAACATTTATGATTAAAAACGAGACGATGATAAATATTATTGATTCAACGTTTGTAGAAAAATAATTGATATTTTGAATGCGAATGAAAAGTAAATGTAACGGAATAGAAAATAAATAAAATAAATTGCGATAGAATAATTAGCTCAATTATGTGATAATGCGTGTTGGATTAATCGAGAGGTTGTAATAAGAGGTCGAAGGATATGGTGGATTTATCGTTGCGAAAGAAAAATTAGAGGAGAGACAGAGAGGAGCGAGACGAGAAAAAGATGATGGGACGAGTTGGAATTAGGGGAGTGAGGGTAGAGAAAGCTAGAAAGGGTAATTCGCCCGAGGCAGCGAGCTCGCAATATCCAGGCAAGACCACCATTCGCAAGATTAACTACGCGCGTTTCTCCCTCTTCTCTTATTCGCTCAAGGCGTATCTCGGTCTGAGCTGTCACTCGCTTTTCTACTTACACCAGTAGTGTACCGACGCCGACGGTGGTTGCAGTGGCCCGTGGCCCTGGGCAGCTGACCTCATCGTGCCCGGACAAATTGACGCTTTCACCGACCTTCTCCCGTTGGCAAATTGATTTCCAAAGTATCGAAGAGCGTAAAAAATCCTTCGAGTGACACTCTTACCATCGCGAACGAGACAAATTATTTGTTTAATTGCATTGTCTTTAATTTACCTAGAAATTACTTTTCTATTGAATTTTGTTCAACGCCGTAGTAGGTACGACTCGGGTTGTCGAGGAATAGCGCATATATTTTATAGTACGATACAATGTTCTAATTCAAATTGTGTTCATACGCGAGATACTTTATGGGAAGTAAGAGCAGCTGATTAAAAAAGAAACGGGAAAAAATCAATATATAAAGCTAGACTGCGCCATCCACGATTAAAAAATTGTATACACCGATATTCGGATATCATTTACAAATATAAATGATGGACGATAAATTAATGATATTAATTAAAAAACTATCGATCAAAATGGGAATTTGGATGAGATGGATCGGGCTGTATTGTAATAGAGCTATATATCATAGAGATATTTCCCCGGCTGACGCTAGCATGTACAACAATCTTGAGTGTCAAATGGAACACTCGGTGTCAAATGTAATACTCGACAGATCGGATGATTAATTTTGTCCCGAGTCTCTACATTCGAACCCATTCGACCTAAAATTCCTGCATACGGTGGTAGCAGTTCCGAGGTATTTTTATAATATAGAGAAACATATGGGTATTTAATTTGCTTTATATTAATGGAATATTTGACACGAGCCTGAGCCAAAAAGTGGATTATCATTTTCAATTAAAACGATGACTACGACGTGCCACCAAAATAATGTACATACCCTGTATTCTATTTTAAACAATTCAACTTAAATTAATCCGGAGAATGAACTAGATTCAGACTGGATAACTGGAATTAATAGTTAATTCGATCCTACATTGAATTCGTCGATTTAGTTGGAAATAAAGGGAAATAAAATCGATTCTCTTCGAAACGGGACGTTTCATAGGATGGATAATTTACACGTAAGAATATTTAATGTGAAAGTAGTTCTCTTCTTCTTCAATGTCTGTCTTCTCATACCAGCTCTTTCTTGCTCTTTTTCCAGCTTACAGGGTGACGCGGAACAAGGCGTCTGACTAAAGAAACGCTTTTACTACTGGCTGACCCGTTGGCGTATATAACACTGGGTTCGAATGTTAACCATATATTATCATTGTAACTATTATTGTTATAACGAAGGTACCTTTCGTCCGAGCTCTCACGCTGCTTAATCCACCAGTCACAGTTACCATGGCCAGATTATACAGTGCACAATACTCTCCGTCTCTCTCTCCCTCTATTCAACTTTCCCTCTAATTAGCTTGTCGAGCTCTTGGAATTTATGCGCAAGCTTACTAATTGCATGACTGTTTAAACAGAGTTAAGCATTCATATCCGACGACAATGCAATATGAAGGAAAACATGATGAGAAAAAATGCGACAATTACCAACCGCTTGAAATAATAAAAAGAAATAAAACTATCAAAAATTGTTCGAAGGTGGACAAAGATTATAGTTGTGATGAAATATTAATCGATTATTATTTTCGATACGTTGTAGATTTTTTAATGGAGTGACGAGGTAATTGTGCAAATGAACGTAATTTGAAAATAAATGAACAAACAAACGAGTATGGTCGTAAGAAAATAAAAATTTTTAAAAATCTGGCTTTATCATTGAAAGAGTGGCGAAAATCGTGAAAAAGGAAGAGCTCAATGTTTCCCGGAGAAATCGAAGACAACTTATACACGACTAATCTGTCAAGCGGAAGGTTGCTTAGCCAACTAGTTGCTTCCTTAATCCTGTGTACACATACGTTGTGTACGTTTGTTTATGTACGTATACCTATGTAGGTACAGGTCTATAATTTGTCAGACAGACCCTCAGAGTACGTGAAAGAATTACGTACACCCTACGCCATTCTTGTGTGCTCACGTAACATCATGAGTCAACGTTGCTTAAATACTGATTGTCTGACTTAACGTACGTCTGTTTCACTGCGAGCGTTGAACTTTGGTTTCCGTACCATTTCGTTCCTTTCCCCTCGTCCCATTGTATTAACTTTACACTTTGATACAAAGTTTCCTCTGTGTATCAAGTAATAGGGCTAAACCAACGAACAAGTAATTGCTTCGATTGATTTTTTTTACTCAATTCACATATCCTGTAATCGAATAAAAAAATGCTGGATAAATATGCTTTGGTTTTTTTTATGTTATAAAAAGACATAGATTTATCTTGAAAAATTGGACAAGGCACTTTTAGAATTAACCGGGAATACATAGCTATGGTATCTTTGAATTACTCGAGCTAAGGACGTAAAAAGTGCAAATTAGAATCCTGTTCGTGGTTTATGCATTATTATATCTCACAAAGTTTCCTCTATGCAGAAGCGTAGATTAAAAGCCCAACGGGCATTGAGTCACAGAGAGGCCGCCCTTAGTGAAATAATATATTAAGGAAGCGCCGTGAGAGTTCATTATTTTATTTCCGAATTAAAATGATAAATAATAACAAGAATAAGTGAATCATTACAAACGATTCGTAGATATAACGATTTTTATTCTTATCATTATCCGAGTATCAAAATTACGATAAAAGCTTTTTAACCATAAAACGTAGCAAAATTTTTCGTTAAATTTTCTAAATCCGGTTTCAAGGTAACTGTTTAAAATCCTGTACTGGTCAATAGTTTCACATAATTCATGGTCGCGTTGACGACATAACACGCGATACTTCCATTTCCCGTACAATTTTTTAGGTCCTGACGAGCTTTTATTCGTTCTTTTTATTCATCGTACATACGGCGGCCGTAAATCGAGTTCCCCCCATGCCCTTTTTGTGTTGCCATCTCGTCTTTGCCTTGCCAATATATATATATATGTACAAACCCATTCTCGTAATCGCTATATGCTACGGAAAATAAGGACTCGTTTCCTACTCTTGCAGTTACTGCTTAACTTTACCTCAACTACTGGCCCAGCAGCGCATTCAGTACTCGGCACCCCATGTGGTCGGTGAGTGCTTTTGCTTGCTACATGCCTACCCTATCTAATCCGATTGCCTTCTTGCCCCCTCTTGTCGGTTCTCCTAGAAGGACTTTCCTTCTTCGACCAAATTCGCGAAGCCAACTTCCTGTGGCTTTCTGCATTATATATAAACAGTGTGTCCCGTTTTAATTTATCGTTGGAAATAAGTCGAGAAAGTGTTGAGATGCGAGTCAAATTTTACCACGGAAGTGGTAAGGTGAGTGGTAAGTGAGGTGCTGAGATCACGTGAAGATCGTCATCGGTTTTTGTAGATGGCATAAAGACGAACAAAAAAAAGCATTCTTTTACAAATGAAACGTAAACCCACGATCGTACACTAAATGTGCTACTAAAACCCTTCCGGCTGCAAAATATTTTGTCGTTCGACGACATTTTCTCGGTTTACCTATTTTTATCGATAAATTAAAATTATATGTGTGTGTTCGTTTAATAAAGATCGGGAGGAATATTTCGTAGCTGAACAATATACGTTAAGGACTACGGTCGAAAAGCCTCTTTGTTCTCTTGTCGACCCCGAACAGGAAATCACCCCCCGGCTTTACAAGTTTCAATTAAGAAATTACACTGAATAATTCAACGGGCGCTTATCACGTTTTTCCCAAAAATAACATAATAATCAATTTAAGCTTTACAAAGATTGTACAAAATCGTTATTCTGTATATAAAATTATAAAAACGATTTATGATTTTACGACTTTTGGCAATATAAACTGAGACTATATTGTTAATTATATAAAATTAATTTTCTGTAATTAGAAAGACAAGTTACGATTCAAAAATTTTCGGCAAGATGGGACAATTAAATATTTGTTAATTATGCAATTGAGATTATTTCCACTTATCGTTGAAATATCTGTAAACTAAAACGGAGAATTTTGTGAATTTATTGAAAATATTTCGTTCAGAAGTTCTTTCTTCGCAAAATAAACAAATCGTATGAGAAAATGAAAAAACTCGCATATTACGGCCACGCATTGTACTCGCTATTCTTGTTCCGTGTACCAAATATTTCAATTTGGCGATCTCGCATTTTTCTCACAAAACTGATACATGGGGCAGACAAGAAACAAGCCAGAGGCTTTTCAGAGTGTGCACAGCACACGAGAGTGAGGCTATTGTCAGTCAATCCTGACAATACTGTACTGTATACGTATATTATTCATATGTATACTACCTACAATGCATTTCAGATGGGCTTGTACATTGCGTCTCCTCGCGCTTGCATGAGCTTGCTAATCAGTCGATTAATCGATTTTAATCAACGAACGGGCCAAAACACACACACACACACCACAAACACACTTATACACCTACATACCTTGCCCCACGTCGATGCCATCGGCAAAATTTTCATTTGCGTTCGACATTCGGTATATCGAGAGGATTAATTCGTTTGGTCGTATAATTGCCTTCGCAAAGGAGACACCATCGTCTAAGGGTGTTTCAAAAATAAAACAAGTAAGCAACGAAAATAAAATAGTTCCATTTTAATCTTCTCTCACGAACCAAAAATGTTCGATAAACTAGGAAAAAAAGGATTTCTATATTCATTAGTTACGTTCGTGGGTTGCTCGGAAATTAGTGGATAAAATTGTAATTGGTTTGTTGGATCGCGAAATACGATTTATATCAAAATTCATTCGCATTGATAAGTGTTAAAAAGAAAAAGAAGAAAGGAAAATTAGAGTATCAATTTTCTTCGAGGACGAATGAGATGCGCACGAGGGTCAGACCGAGGACGAAGAACGCGAGTGTGAGAGAGCTTATAACAGTAGCGACGAGGGAGCTTTTCGCATGGGCTGCTTACCACGAGTTTACAACACTTCACCTTCTCCGTCGTCCTCGTCTTTAGATCGCATTTTTTTTCTTGCCCCTCCTCAAAACCATCGGTCCTTCGATGTCTTTGGGGATATTTGACAGAAGCACCTTTTACGTACCTCTGCGTTCATAAATCCGTCAACGACTATCGGCCCGTTGTATAAATATTACGCTCTCCCTTGGACGAAAATTCTCTCGTGTGACGCCTGAACGTATATATTATATAGTCGAGGGAACATGAACGCCAAAATCGTTATACGTATAGAACGACGACCTGTATTATAATACGTCTATATATATATACGACATTTAGGGGTTGAAACACGACAGTGCGAAGGCTGAGACGGCGTCGACGACGATGACGACGTGGTAGGGGTGCTCACGAAATTTCTCTAAAGACCGCTGACACACGCTAGACATTCCTGTATCCCATCCGAGGTAAGCCCTACGTGCCTCCCAGAGCGACCCTTCCATTGCCTACTACCCCTCTTTTGCAAGGAGAGCTCTTCCACGAGGGAGAGGTTAAGTCGTAATCTGGGCTCGTCTCCTCGCCCTTTCCTCTCCTTCGAGACTATTTCTTGTCTCGATATATCCCGTCGATAACTATTCAAGAAATAATATCTATAGTTTCTCTTTCATTTATAGAACACTTTTTTTCGTTTATTATTCTTGGCAATTTAAAGTAACTGAATTTATCGATATAAGGCATGCTTATACAGTTAATTTACATTGCCAAGAATAATAAACAAAAAAATTTCTTCTACAAATGAAATAGTGGCGAAAGAAGCAATTATTTTTTATAGTTACGCTATTTTTTCATGTATTGTTTAGCGGGGGTAGAGAAAATATTTTAGGGGGATGAAATGGTGCGGGTTTGAGCGTTGCGAGAATCCAATGAACGTGAAACCGAGTGAAGTGTAGATTTTCGTTCGCTCGATATGCTCCGAGAGACCTTTCGCCCACTCTGGTGCAACAAGTCGGGCAACAGCTGTTTGGGGTGAAACGGTTTTACTACGTGTGCATCGAGCTCTGTATAGATTACAAGAAGGGTAGAAAGAGAGAGAGAGAGAGAGAGCTTGGTGAAAGTGTGGGTTGGCTCGATTCCAAGATCCGGGGCTCCAGGGTATTCGGTTTATTCGAATTCGATCTAAAGGGCACGATAACAAGAAAATTGCGATGAGCAGCGATAACGCAGAAAGGATCTTTTATTTTTATCATCACAGAGTACAATTCATTCAACGGCAAATACAATCGGTATCATTTGATTTCAATCAATTCTTTTCTGCAACGATAAACAAAATCCGGCTCGACCTATTTTCTTTCTGCCGTGGAACTTTTCAAAGCTCATTAAAAGACTCTGAGAAGGCCTCTGGGTTCATTCGGATAAAGAATTTTCTGCTACGAGCCCCAAACGTTTTGAAAATTAGTCAAATTTCCTTTTAAAAGGGATGCATAGTGAAATACCAAGAAAAATAAAGTTTGAGTCTTAAAAGTGTACAAACACTACCATTAACGAGGTAATAACGAAGATGAAGTCAAGTTAATAACTTGGCTCGAATTAACTATAGTTATGCGACCGTATCCTACAACGTTATCACATCTAGGACTATCGAGCAGTTACACCCACCAGCCAGAGCCGTCGGAGTGACCACAGAGCTTGTGTTATATACGAGTAGTTGGATCGTGAACCCTGTGCCATCCCGTAATGCCTTCAAGCTATTGCAATAGTCAGGGAGAGGCTGTGACTACCGTCCCGTGTAACACGATACAATTATATACAATACATTGTTATATATATATGTATACATAGGTATATACATATGTATATAAGCATATAGGACATTAAATGCCATCTCCTTTGACATATAATATAAACCCGTCGCACTCGAATTTATTTCATGATTTTTTTCTACGATTCGTTCACGTTTCAAAAGCAATTCCATGTTTTTTTTTAAGATTTTTCAAACTAACCCTTATTTTAAATATATTGTTAAAACGCAAAGCAAAAATGCGTTTTTAATCTGCAGAAGATCTTTAAAGTTCCGGATTTTAGAGAGAAATTTGTAACCCACTTTAAAATTCCACAATGGAATGGTTGATTTTTTTCTTCACGAATCTAAATACGATTCGAGGTCGAGCGTTTGTCATCTTTGGTTGGGAATTCGCACAGAGTCGATAATCTCTGATTTGGATCGATGTATTAAGGGGGTAAACCACCCTAGAGGCCGAAAAATATAGCAATCTTTGGGAATTTTTTACAAAGAAACTAAACAAAGTATCGAAATTCGGTAAAAAGGTCCTTATTATACAAGTATTAAACACTGTTAATAAATTTTATCAGAGCTGTACTAAACAAAATGGCGGCTTCCCAGCATTTTCCTAGCTGCGTCTTTTTTCATAGCTGCGTGGTCGAACCCATAACTGCTACAATTCCAAAGATACAATAACGAACCAAAAAGCATTCGATATAGTATGATAACGGCTTCGACCCTACGTACGATTGTTTTTTTAAATTGATTTTTGCAAAAGTGGCATGGTGTTGAACAAAAATTTCGAAAGAACGGATAAAAAATCGCACGAAAATTGTTAATAACATTTGAACTATGCAATATAAAACAAAAATCCTACGTAACATCCAGGAAGAAGTAGTTTTAAATATACGGTAAAAATTTCAAGTCGATCGAACAGAAATTGTTCGAGATATCGGTTCTGCCGATTTGTAATTCGTTGTTTTGAGAAAAACGCGTTTTAAGTTGTTCGCGTAAGTTCGCAGCACCTAAATTATTCTCGCATCGAGTAGTAAAAGGGACCGCGCACTGCATCAAAAATTCGAGGTCTAACAGATTTTTCCCGTACCCGAAACTTTGCCACGTGATTTTTACGATATTAAGCTACAGTTTAAACAAAACAAACAAAAAACCTCCATGTTCCGAAACTTCTAGAGTGCTTTACCACGTTAAGAAAAAAAACCCATAAAATAGTGAAATAGAAAAGTAATTGATGTTTCGTTCCCGAGTGTTACGTAACCCGTTGGTTTCGCGGGTAAAATCACGTAAATCCGTATGTATGCTTGCTCCAGGGCATCCGTGCCATAATTAATCGTTCCCTCGCTACGGTTGTTCTATTAATCTGCGCTATGCATGGTGAAAGGACGATTTTCGAGAATCGTGTTCACCCTCTCCCTCTCTCTCCCTCTCTCTGTGTATTCGCTCTTCATCGCTTCTCGTCATCTTCGTAGTCGTCCACCTGAACGTTGGCTCGTTCGAGCTGGCCGTCGGGGCTTTCCAGTTTGATTAGGACAATTGGGAACGCGAGCAGCCCCTACTTCTACTCCTTGTCCTTCGATAGGCAGTCGAACATTGGTCAGAATCCGCGACCCTACTTGCGGTTCATGCTATAATTATCTCTCCTCCACTCTCCTTCATCGTTCCATAGTCATATGCATTGCCCTCGATACCACGATCAGGATTAAATAATTCCTTGCTTATTTGACAAAATTCTGAAAATTCTATTACAATCTGGCCTGGCACAAAATGGCCGATGACCTCAACGATACGAAAATTGGCGAGGTAATAATAAACGGCGAATTATTATTATTACGAGATTGAAGAATTATCAAATTTATTATGCGTCATAAGATAATGATAATAATAATAATAATAATAATAATAATAATAATAATATCGATCATCATTGAAAATAGCGTTTTTTCAATGATTTATTAATATTTTTGGTATTTTATTTAACGGATATATCTTTGAGGCCAACAGCGTTAAATCCATGGAAATGGACTCGTTCGCGTCGTGGGAAAGCGGGTCGCGCGGTCCAACCTAGTATAGCTATATATATTATGACGAAAATGCATGTGTTTCTCATCCAAGGATATCCTTCACCGATGGAGGATTAATTTCATTACGGAGCGGGTTGCAGCGAGCATTAATATTCCGTCGTGTTTCGCGAGAGCATTAATCACGAAACTGATCAAATAACGGCATAATAATAATGATACAAGCAGAAAAAAAACGTTTCTCTTGATATTTTCATGAAATTTAAAAAAAATGGGTGAAACTCACCTCAGGAACGTTGTCGAAGCGTTGCAGGGCGAAAGTCTGAAGTTCAGGGGTTGAGACATGCACCGACCTTATTTATAAGGACCCTTGCAGGTCCTTATTTTTGTTTTATCTTCTATACAGTTTGTACCGCCCGTCGCGTTTTTTTCTACCGTCGCCACGATCACGTGTCACACGGACCACGCAGCACACTTTTCTTTTTGAGGTTAAAAAAATACTTCTGAGAGGAAAAAATAATAAAGATATTTCGACGTGGACTGTGAAGAGTTATGAATAAAGGGTCGAGAACACCATCGGGACGAAAGAGTAACACAAACACTTCTTTTTTTTCCTCCGCGAGACAGCGAGTAATAGATCGAGAGACGAAAAAAAGAAAAAAGAATTCAGAGTTGTCGCGAAAAAATTGAAAGGCGCGAGACGGGAGTGCGAATCAACCTTACCGCCACTTGGCGTCTTTTTCGCGAAAGATTTTCCTTCGAAGATTTTTTCTACTCGTATTCGTACGGTTTCTTTATAAAATGTTCCCTCCCTCGTCGTTACGTTTTTTTTTGCTCACCCACGCGAACGCGTTGATTTACCTTCGTTTCTCTTTGTCGACCTGTTCCCTTTGTGTCGAGGAGAACCGTTCCACGCTCGAGCTACTCTACGACACACGTTCAAACGCGATCTTGCCTCTCGTTGTGTTCGACAATTTTTCAACGAGTTTCGACACACACACACACATACACCCACACAAACACAGAGCCTCGCGCGCGAGTCTTTCGATTCCGAACCTTCGTTTGACCTCTCTTTTGTTAACCTTCTCGCGATACTTGCGTTACTACTATTATGCCCCGCATATATGAAAGATCCGCAAAACGATTGGGTCGAAACAACAAGATAGAGTAATGAAAAAAATGTTTCAAAAAAACATTGACGCGAGACACGAGGAGTAGAGCAACCGGTGCGAACCGTTGGTCGAACAACACTGACGCGAGAGACGCGATGCAGCGCTAGATGATGCGGTGGTGAGCGGGGACACCAATCAACGAGCTTCGACGCGCTTTGATGCCTTAGATTTTTCTATGCAAACGAAAAAGACACGCGCACCACCGATCGAGTTAAAAAGTGTTACGACAAAAAACGTTTTCCGCGCTCGTCTCTCGCCACTCTCGTGGCCTGCTGTCTCGACTGATGCTCGCGGTCTGTCGAAAGAGCCAAGATAGAGGACGCGAGTGAGTGCGAGAACTCGACCGGGCAGAGTAGTACTAGTAGCGAAAACCGACGATCCTACGATCCTGCGCGCTGTACGCGGTCGACCCTTTCCTCCTCGCTCGACCCCTCTAACCACTCGCGCGCTTTGCAACGCGTCAGCCGACTGTGAAACTATAAATTTTATAACAAACGCAACGATAAAAAAATGAAAAAAAAATTGCATACTTTGTATTAACGAAACATCGTTGCGAGATATTGAGCGAGCGCGTCGAGCTTTAAAAAACCCGATATTATTCAATGAAAATAAAACAGAGGTTATAATTTCCAATATCGAAGAACGGTCTCACAAAAATGTCAACGATTTTAGAGAGAATTCGAAAGGTTCGCCATCGTATTAACACGGCAAATGGATACTTCATAATCTCTGTTTATTTTTTAATCGATTCTCATCGTACATTACGACCAAATGTTTACAAAAGCATGCCACCAAAGTTTTAATACCAGAAAACTAAATATGCCGTATAGAAAGATGAAAAAGCGCTACGTAACGGAAACTATGCGAACCAATGAGTTTCCTGCAGAAAGCTTTTTGTTCGAATTTACAAATATGTTTACGAAAAAAAGAAACAACAAGACAAAAACATGATGTACGAGAAGTCTGGCTTCCTGATAAAATCCTCTCCCGTCCGTTGCCAGCATTTGTATATATATATATATATATATTATATATACAAATTCTATACGCATATATATATGATCATATCGTACGGGTAAAAGGCCGGCGAAGATAGAAAATTTACCGAGTTGAACCACACTCGCCCGGCTTCAATTTCATGAGTCGAATAGCAGGATGTTCAATACCCGGTCTTACTCAAAAGAGAGCAGCTTGAGTACAGAAAATAGAGGGAGAGACAGAGTTTATGAAGACAGGAAGAAGTGGGTCACGTTGCGAGTCACGTATACACGCTTTGGTAGTAGACACATAGTACAACAAAAAAAAGAAAAAAAATCGATCAAACGTCAAATCCAATCGAATTTTTCTGCAACCCGTTGATGCGCGAGTCTCAACGTATCATGCTGGTACTTTTCACCTATGTAAAAGCGGCACGTTTTCGGTTTGGTGTAGCGAGCAAAATGGAGAGAGAAAACCTCGAATGGAAGCCAAAGGGAGCGAGAGAAAGAGAGGGAAAGATCTCGTATAAACGAAACGAGAAAATAGAGAAAGAAAACTGTCGAATGAAGGAAATGGCAGAGAGAGAGAGAGAGAGAGGGGGAAAGAGAGAATTGGCGAGAGTGCTCGATTCCCGATGGACCTAATCGTCCCGGGACATTTCGCTCATTGTTTCCTCCCACTATTTTCCCGTGCAAACGTGTTAAGTTCTTCTTCCACTGACGCTTGCACTATTCGCCAAAAGTTTTTTTTTTTACTTTCCTCTCGAATGGCGTAATTCGAACAGTTAATCGAACGTTGACAATTTTTCAAACTCGATATTAGAATTTTATCTCAAACGTGTAAACTTTCGTTACTTTAAAATACTCGCAATTAATCATCGTTGATTAAGTGATTGATAAAATAAATTAATAAAAATTAATACAAATCAAAGTTGGATAAAAAAAATTATACGAATGTTGACGACAATTTTGATGAATTAAATTATTGCGATCATTTTGTAGTTCTCAATTAGCTGAAAATCATCGAGCGGAAATTGAATTGGGGCAGTCGAATAATCGATGCTGTCGGGGTTATGATCGAAAAAAATGATAAAAAACAAACGAAACGAAAAAACGATCGTTTTTTTCCCGACCATCCGGGTATATTCAAGTAGCTTTGAAAATATTAGAACAGAACTTTAGATCGTTCCACATTCTTTTTTTACACAATAAAAAGGTAGCAAAGGTTTTTGCAAAATAAATAAACAAAAAACTAACGAACCGTAACGACGTCCAAAGCATAGGAACTAAGAAAGAGCATAAAACTCACGTCACCGACCCGTGACAGCGTCTTGGGAAGAATAAAAAGAAGCACTAAATTTCAAAGCTTCTCGCATTACTCTTCATTAGTCGATATCCCAAGCCGATAGAGACCATTTGAAAGCTTCAATATCGTCGCACCTATAAAAAAAAAGACCCGGAACGTTCAATCACTGTATTTCATCGTCCAGAATTATTTTTAAAGCTTTCAATAAATTAAGAAAAAGAAAAAAACAAACACCAGACGCACGGTAAAATTTCTCGACGTTGAAAAAGACGAAGAACAGGCATTCGTGGACTACACGTTTATGAAGTCTCAAGCTTTTCATAAACACTTTACGACGCGAGAATTCTTCATGGGTTTGGGTTTGGATTGAAACTCATAAATATAAAAGCCAGCATTTCGCCCCCTTTCCATTCGAGGTCTCGACTACGTCGACGCTGTGGCTTTTCTAAGAGCATCGGAAGTGAAGAAAGTGGAGGAACAAAATTGGTATTGGACGTTGGGTCGAACGACGTATACTTTCGAATAGAAAAATAACAAGCTCTCCCAAAGCTCAAACGATGGAGAAAACGCCGAGAATCTTATGAAGTTGTACAGCATACTTGGCGAATATAATCCGCATTTCACTTCGTTGCCATATTTAGAAAGAAAAAAAAAATCACTACAGGAATTTCATCTTCTTCTCAATTTGCAATATTTTCCTATACTCGTCTTTTGACTGGCAAGACGCCATTCGTATTTCCAAGGGTTGAAAGAATTTACCAGGAAGAGTGTTTTTTTCTTGGTCGTGGGAGGGGGGTTTTTTGACAGCGAGAAATTGCGTCTGAGGGATGAAATCGATTCTACATTTACATCGAGTGTATCGAGGGACGAACCGGCATCGAAATGAGAAACAACTTTCATCCCTTTTCATACTCGTATATCGTGTGTTAGAATCGACTGAAAGAGAAGCAGAGGGATGGTTAACGATGCAATTTTTATTCGATGAATTTCCTGATTTCTACGTTTTTTGTTTGGGTCGTTATGATTTTTTATGGGCGAATTAAATGGATTCGAAATTTTGAGCATAACGAAACGGAATTTATTTGTGAGTATAACGAGATATCGGACACGCTGGTAAGCTTTGATACGTAAACCAGAAAACCTTTTAACCCTATACGAACGATAAATTCTTGATGGCCTCTCCGTGGACGCTTGAACTTTTATGGGAGAAAGTTTGCATCGACGGAAAACCGATAGTGCGTTATTGACACGCGCGTAAATACAACTCGTCGCATAAAATCTGTTTATAATAATACTTGAATTATAGAAAGTTTCTCCATCTCGAACGCCCAATAATAATTTGAGTGCACTATTCTTAATTATCTTCAATCGAATAGAAATTCAATCAATGACGGATTAAAATTAATTATCATTATTGTCGAGCTTTTAAAACGAACATTTGAGATATTATGGATTCATATAGAATTATCGTTTTACCGTTTACGATGAAAATATTTTCAAATTAAATTGATTAATTGCAAGCTGCGTTTTATCGCGTTTTGATATTTCAGGAAACGTGAATTCAGGACGAAATGCTCTCTAAAATGCTTTCTCCATTCTCACTTTGAAAATAACCGAACCGAGAAAATCGATTGGTGGTACGATGCGAAAGTAGACGTAATTTACGTAACGTAACTACGTATATACCTACCCCATAAGGGTAAAATCTTGTGAAATTAAGTCGAGTAACGGTTTGGCAGTTTCGCGATCGATCCATAAATTGACTAGAACCTTTGAGTTTGCGGAAGACGATCGAGTAGAGTCCGAGAATTACTCGATGGAAATTCCGGGCTCCGAGAAATAAGTTTTCCACGAGAGAGTCGAGGAGCTCGAGAAGAGATTGAGCAAGGAGGTGGTGATTATGGAAGATGGCGCGTGTTGCTCGAAGTGAATATAAAGAAGCTATCGAAACGTAGACTGTCGTCTTTTTTCTTCTCACTTTCGGCGTTGAGCATTCCCACCGTTCCTACGGTTATGCGGATCGATTCTCGACGAGAAAACTAGCGTCGGGAAATCCGATATCTCTCGAGGCGCTCGAACCTTCCTAGACGTCGAGTACAAAGACGTTTCATATCAATTCGTCTCTTTTTTTCTTGTTCGCGTAATCTTCCGTCTACTTTTGGACGAAGGAACAACCGTACGTTTTTATGGGGATATTTTTTGCCATCTTTCTTGAGCAAAATATGTCGATGAAAATAATCGTGAATTATTCAAGCTTCGATTAAAATTTCAGTTCATGAAATTCGTTTAATTCTCGATCGGTCGGAAGTTGAATTGTTTTTTGTTTGTATTGTAAAATAAAGAAATATCGATAAGAGCGCGGTCATCGGCAAACGAGTTTCTCGACCTCATTAAAAATATCTCTCGGCCCGTTTGCCGGGCAATTTGCACCATGGGATGAGCTCTAAAAGGCCTACGGTGTATCGTCCTAGAATCGATTTCATATCGGACCAACGAGCCGCGAAACGAGCCTCGTTAGAGCACCTGCTCTGCTCCATCTATCCCCTTGCTCCGTCGTTAAGTGGGTGGAAGAAATAAAATAGAAATTAGAAAATAACGAACTACAACGCCTCCCTTATCTCGCGATAATGGCGAGAGTAAAATCGCGCTTCGACTTCCGTTAGAGAAATTTAACCGTAAACTCTCAACGAGAGAAATAATTGGATATTCCGATCTTATCTTTTTATTTCTCGCTATTAATTTCAATTCTCGTGATCGACTTGCGATTAAATTGAAGAAAAAAAACTATCTATTTCCAAGAATTTCACGATTTTTTACGCTTTTCGCGAGAATCAATAAAGGTTTCGAAGCAGCGAGGTGGTAGGTTCGGGGGAGATATTGCGACGAGGGTTTTCTTTTTGTCTCTCGACGTGCTCGACGTGCGCAGATCCAGGGAACAACGTTGTGATCGAAAACGAAAATTTATGTCGCGTCGCGTGAATCCAGCTCGTGGACGCAGACGCGTACGCACACGTGGCTCGGACGGGCTTTTTTCAGATCCGATGTGTAGGTACTTTAATTTTGATACAGGACTTTATCCCCGACGGAGACATCGAACTTGTCTTTTCTCTTCTACCCCCGATCTAAGGTGCACCGTTCGTCCTTCCTACGTATTTTAACGTGTCTCCGGATCTGAAACGAAATCCTCGTCGAGGAGAAGTTTCCGATATAATACGTTCGGCTCGGAAGATCGTATATCTTTTTTTTCTCTTTTTTTTTCTTCCTGCAATACCCATACGAGTATGCGGAGAGTACGTCGGATAACGAAAGCTATAGGACGAAGGGACAGAATTTCAATTTGAATCTAGAGAGGATTTGGAAAGGATCGACGAAATTACGAGGCCAAGAAATGTTCGAAGATTGAAATTTTGGTGTTTGGGAAACGTAATTCGAACCCTTAAGGGATTATTCTCCTCTCAAATTTGTATTCTCCAATTGTCAAAAACAAATTAAAGAATAAGCTTCAATTTTGAAATGTAAAGCAGTCGATAATAAACGGAGAATAAAACAATTGACGAACGACTTTTGTCAAAGTCGTTTTGCAACTAAACGATTGCCAAACTTTGATCCGAGTCGGCTACGAATTTAATAAAAATTCACCCACCCCGTCGCCAACTTTAGCTCGAACATTGATTCCAATTTTACGCTCGGTCTTTAAAAATAGGTGGGTAAATAAAATGAAAGGCAACTCCGGCGCTAATGTTAGCAACTAAAAAAAAGTGTCTGGCGAAATAAAACTGACAGACTTGCGTCATGCGTGCGACCCCAGTTTTCAACTTCCCATCACGATCACCGTAAATTGTTTTTTTACCATTTTCTGGCTTGTCCTAAAACTAGACAAAAAAATTGCGTGTAATAGAAAATCTGTGTACGAGAGATTTTTTTTTGTAAACTATAACGCGGCTGTCGTTATTTCCTTTCATCATAAATAAAAACTACAGCTCTTCATACCGTAATAAAAAAGAAACATTTGAAATCCCTTCGCAGAGGATTACACCCGCATATTACGAAAGATTCCTCGCATTGCTCCGTAAGCCCCCGAAATTCTCGGGCTTCCTCGGCTCCTCCAAGCTTTTCGGGTGCGTATATACATATCGACGAGCTTAAGTTATGTTGATGTCGAATTTCGAAAATTCTCGACGCGCCAACCAACCGTGAATTTCTCGTTAAACAACCAATCTCTCTCTATCTCACTTTCTCTATTATCGAGCATCGTAATCGCTCTCACTCATTTTCCCCAACGTTATCGTCCAATAAGTGATCGTATCTGGTGCCACCCCTACGGTACTATATAAGAGCTTTTTGCCCAAACGAGAGATAGCGACGATATAACCATCAACGATGCGTGGAGTATAAGTGCGTGCCACGTTATAACCATTAGTGAATTTTACAAGTGTCCTCGTTCATATTTGGCTCTTCGTATAACGCGTAACGCGTAAAGGGATGTATAGCGAGGTCGATTTCGTCACGCGTCTCCCTCTTTCTCTCTCTTCTTTTTCTTCTCGATAACATTTCAATTTTCCACCGAGCAACATCATCGGACATGTTTATACCCTCGTGGCTGTCGCATCCACCGTCCGTATTTTGTCTGATCAATATTTCAACATGTTGCCTCAACGCACCATAAGGTAGCGATGAAATTTCGGCAATATGCATATTTTATGTTGATGCAACGTACGTGAAAATCCACTTTGTCCTCGTTGCATCGATTCGACTCGTACGTGTACCAGGAGTGGCAAATACATTTTTTTAATTAAAGCGTCGTTCGGTGGGAGAAAAAAATTGGAAAATAAACAATGTGGAAAATATTCGATATGTCGCTTCGGCGGGTGGACACCCTGGTCGTCCAGAAAATTGCTATATTTTTATAAAATTCATAACCTCGAAAGTATAAAGGGGAATATGTTTATTTTTTAACGTAAGGTAAAAAACAGCTTCGAGAATGTTGGGAATAAATTTTAGTTCGTAATATTAAAAACTGACGACGCTGACGCAATTTTGTCGGCGTCGCCAAAAAACTGCTTATTCGTTGATAATGTCGTTGCAATGTAGCGCAACGTTCGGTTTCGACTATTAGGGAAATTAAGGTGAGCCGAAGATGAAAAATATGTATTTTCACCCAAATTTCATGAGAAAAAACGTCAATAAAAAAAAACCAATTAAGTTATCGCAAAAATCCTATGCTATCTTTTAGATAATACATCTAATAGTATTGTGTACAAATTTTACAGCAATCGGACCGATAGTTTACGAGTTTTAGTTGGAACCAGTTCGAAAAATATAGCTTCGAGATAATCGCAAAAGAAAGTAAATGTGCGGTCATTCGGTTAACGGTGCGGTTTTTGTGAGTCCTACCTTCAATCAGCGATTCCTAGTCCACACATGTCCTCTTCGGCTGCTGATTAAGCATCCTGGGCCTCTTTTTGACGTGATCTACGTGTTTGGCGTGCTTCTTTCGTGCTTTTTTGTCCTCGTATATAATGCTCGACCACGAAAACTACCCCTAACTTTGACAATTTTGCGATTTTCAATACCAACTCCGGCTTAAATCGTTCTTAACGTTTTGAGGTTTATCATAAAATAAAAAGAAAAAAAATCATAGTGGCCACCCACCTTAATGTTCGAGCGAGATTTTTCGACGTTTTCTTTTCGTTCTTAAATTGGAGACAAAAGTGAAGAATATCGATAGATTCGTAATTTAATGGAATACTTTGACTGGACCGAATCATCGAATCGTTCTCCTGTGGGCGGATTCGCGACTATAAAGCGCGAAGGCGAAGGTACTTTTCTATTCCCGCGAGCTTTGTGTTCGGAAATGGGCAGACAATGTATGCTAATAATAACGAAGTGAGAGTATGCATCGAATACGAAGGATCGAGCCGAACAGATTTTATATGGCATACGTGTGCTTTTATGCGAAACGTGCGGTCGACGATTGTACTGTTCTTGAACATCTATAGAATTGTTGGTCGTAGTCGAACTGTGCCTGGCAGTTTTCATGATATCTTATACACACGTGTATACGTATAATACGCCTATGGGGCATTCTTTGCTAAATCAACGCGTTTATCCTCAAATATTTAAGATGTTTAACATATTCTACCAATTTACAATAACGCTCGAAAGTCATCTTGGTAAAATTGACGATAATGTTTTTTTCTATATTCAGTTTCAAGCTATAGGTTCTTTAATCTTTGTAAATATATTTTGAAATGGTCAATAGCAGAAAACCAGTGGGGAGATAAACGAGTCTGTCTGAATAATAGTAGCAATATTTTAATCTACGCATTATTTTATACGTCATTTATAAGGAAAAACAATTGTAAATTATGCAATTTCTTGTAACGACACGTTCAATTATTGTGTTATTTTTTATAGAATGTTTGAGGAATAGGATTCACGGTACAAAATTGCAGAATGTGCATCGTCCTGTTGCAAGAATTTTTGAGAATTATAAAATTTGTGTGGGAATCTATAAAATAAATAATAATGCCGAGGTTATTGGGGCTTTTATCGAAGAGGAATTAAGCCCGACATGAGCTTTTACAAAAAAAGAGAATTATATTGATATATAATTGTTCGTCGAAACAAAAGATTAACGTTTTTCTATAGATTGAAAAATTCTATTCCATCAATTTTTTCATGGCTTTTGCATTCATACCTAAAAATAATTGTACCTAACATTTATTCCGCAAATAATAAATAGCAAAACCGATAGAAACGATTGGAATGTTTAAAAAAATGCTCAATCACAATTTCAACTGGTAATACATCCTGACAAAGTATGAGAAACATTTGAGCAGATTACTAATGAAAAATTGGCAGGCTTACAGAGAATGGTCCATATGCGTGCGAGAGTTACAGACGGATGGATCCGATGCCCCAGTTCTTTTAACGGTTAGAAACATCGTCGAAACTCGCTCGTGTTTCATTATTCACATCCGTTATATTTCACGTTTCCGAGGGAGCTTGTTGTTTGCAGTTTCATGTTATCCCTGTCGATGCACGCTTCACGACAAACGAGATGATACTTCCACTCGATGGTCGCAGACTCGTCTCTTTTCCTCTCCTTTTTTTTTATCGTTTTCATGCTACTTTCGGTTTTTGTATACAAAAACTGTCAGTCAACCCTCCCATCCTTTATTGTCTTAACTTTTATCGTTCATCATGCATTGGTTATATCTCAGAAAAATTAATTTAGTGTATTGATATAAAATTGAAACTAAATGACTGTACGGGTGTTTGTAGAGTTTGAGCTAATCGAGGAATACCACGGCCTTAAAATTCACAAGATCTTCTTCTCGTCTCGTGCTTTCTTTGGCTTCAAAGTATCTCTTCAAGTATTTAATAATCGAACGATATCTTATTCGAGATAGAGAAGGAAACATTTTTAGCTAATTTATTCTCGACCTGTAAACCCGGGTCGTTCGTGTCCAGGAAATTTCTAGACCGATCGATAGAATTCCGACTCTGGGAATCTTTCAAAAAATTAGTTTGTGTAAAAGAGGACTTATATATGGAACAAGAAGAGGGCAATGTAATTGGTCGATTCAGTGCGAAACACCAGCGAGTTATAGCCGAGGGCAAACTCGAGTAACCCACTTATTCACTTTATGAAGACACTTTCGCAAATTCAAAGGTTTAATAATTTTTTGTAGAATTTTTACAGAAAAAAATTAACTTAAATTGAGTGTTAATTATCCCGAAGTTCGAGGTCGACGTTCGAATTCAATCATTAGAGAACTTGAAACCGGTAGGAATTCGTTAACTAAATTAATGATAAATAGTACCATTAGGTATTGGCTAAATGCTAATGGGTATACGGGGTCCGTGACGACAGAATTGACCGAAAGTGTTTCAAGTTATTAGTTGCGCCTCTTTTCGAACCAATTTGTCATATAATTTGCAAAATTACATGCAATAATTGATTCATGTCGGTTGGAATTCTTTTTTAAACGTTTATCGATTACTGTCTTATCATAATGGGCACCGACCATTAGACGCTTTGTATGGTCGAACGTCAACTTCGTGAAAGACTAATGTTACCAGATCTACGAAAGACAATAAAAGTAAATATTGGAGAAATTTTTAAGAACGCGGAGAGAAACGAGAAAAAAATAGCGAAACTTCCGAATAAGAAAATTTGTGTTCATTGTTCAGCCGAAATGTAACATTTTTTTATAGAAATATTTTATTTTGTCATAAACACACTCCATGCAAATGTTTTTCTAAATTTCAGCAAAATACATTTGATTTGAAGTTTATTCAATTTTCTTTTTTAGAAAATCGCGTTAAATAGTACTTAAAAAATGTTCTGTCAACGATTATTCGAAAAGTTATGCTTTTTTTTTAAACAGCTCAAAATCCCTCGAAGAATTTTTGCTGGAACGTTTCTTTGAATATAAATTCGTATATTTAATACTGTTTTTTTTTAAATTCGCGTCTAGAAAATGATGAGGATAAAATAATCGAAATTTGTTTCATAGCATACAATCTTAGCTTACATTATAAAGGAGATGGATGATTTTTTTTTCATTTTCTGATGTGATTTTAGAGTAAAAAAGTTTACTTGGACGCCAATGACCCCCACGTACTCAAGATTGCAATGGTGAAAAACGTGTTCTGATTGAGGGTTAAAAATTAGGTACTTTCAGTGTAAAAAATATAAAATTAAGAATAATGTATCTTCCAAGCTCTGTAACAAAACTATTTTAAACTTTGTACGTAGGTACACCATAACGATACTTATTCCGTATTTAATCCCCGATTAACATTCTCATTATTTGAGTGTTGTGCTTGAATAATACCAAGATAAACTACTTAGGATATTTATTAAGCCGAACCATTTGATTCCTTGAAAATAATTACAAGAACTTTATTTATTTCGTAAAGAGTAAATTTGTTAGTTTCGTAAAGGAACGCAATGAGTGCTGCCACCTGGCGGCACGTGTGAAACGTCATTTTCATTTCGCGATTTAAAGGAATTTACTTGGCCTTCTGAGAAAATTTTCATCTCCTCATTGATCGAGAACTTTACGGAGTACTGTTGAGTCAAGCTGTAACGGATTCGCTGCAATTGATGTTTATCAATCATAATTATCTATTCGGGTGGTGGACAGATGATGTAAAGAAATTCTTTGCCTGCCTGGACTTATTTCAATGCCTCGAATATTGTTTCTTACCCTTTTACACATTGCCTCAAATACGAATGAAAGCTCCAGAGACTATATTCAATCGGGATACTCGACCTGAGCCGTTATATCGATTTTTTTTCACAAAGTTTTCATATATATGAACCGAGCATAATATATGAGGCGTCCTATTTTATTTTATCGGTGAAAATAAGGCGAGAAAATGAGATCGTACGAAAAATAATGTCCCCCGAAAGTTTGATGGTTTTGAGGGAATTGACGATGGTCCTATTGAGTTTTTTTCTTTTCCGTTGAGTAAAAGAGGTAATATGAAGGTCATCATCGGTTTTTTCAATAGAACCTAGTAATTTTTCCATTTTATCGTAGGCGGAATTAAGACAAATCAAACGAAAGGAAAATAGTCTTTCCAGTCTCGAAAATAAAATCATAGCATTTTGAATTATCAATAATGGCGCACGTTCTTTGACCACGAAGGATGAAGAATGGCCTAAACTCAAATTTAAGCCCAGGCTCGGACCCAACATGTGCCACTGGAAACCTACCGCCTTTGTATTATCCAATCATCGATCAACAAGGTTTGGAGTCCTTAAATACCGCAACAGGGACAAACCGTGCTCCAAAATGCAAACGTACGACGTCCACGTGATATAATCTCGTGCTATTTTCAAAAATGTGCGATCTAAACACGATTGTAAGCTACGTATATTTGTAAATATCCAATTTGATTATATTACAGAAGAATGATTTATCTTTCTTCGCTCGTTGTTTGAATTGTTGATATTATACGACGAAAATCTCTAAAATGGCTTAAAAATAAGTGAGGAAGCCTTCTGAAATTTGATATACAGTAGAACCTCGATTATCCGAAGCAATTGGGACCGAGGCTAGTTCGGATAATCGAAACGTGGGCTTTTTGGGACGAGGTAATAAACAACACCTTATCGCATAAAAACAATATATACATATTTATTAAAATTTCACATACGTATTAACGTTTTCGCGTTAATACGTATGTCGCGGCAATGTATCTCGCGATTCTCGCAAAGATACGTTGTTGCTCACGGCGGTGGCAGCGAGCAACGATGTATCTTTCGGGCCAACGTTCGGATAAACTAAGTCATCGTTCGGATAATCGAGGATTCGGATAATCGAGGTTCTACTGTACATCGCTTTTTGTTTGATATTATACGACGAAAATCTCTAAAATGGCTTAAAAATAAGTGAGGAAGTCTTCTGAAATTTGATATACATCGTTTTAAACCAGAAGATCGCAGAAGAGGTTTAAAAAAAATGGCGTCAAACGTAAAATCTCCCATGTTACTATTTTTTTGTTTTTTTTTTCCGATGGATTCTGTTTTAGCATAGAAATTCGAAGTTTTTCGAACCTTTTGAAGAATCGAGAACAATATACTCGCGTCCCAACTTGCACTTTGTCTCATTTCAATATCTTCTTTTGGGGAAAACACTGTGCTTTCTCTTTTCAGAGAATTTCGCTTTACAGTTATTTACTTTTCGTATTGCGCTCGATCTAACGTCCGTACTTTATTATTACCATCTTTCATTTTTTCTACATAGTCACTACGACAAATGTAATCGACGCAAAGATTCTCGGACGATTCGCCAATTAGATTTAAACATTATGATATATCGGGAATTGCGGCAACAAAAAACCTTTGTTATCGATTCTAGATTTGTGATTTATAGTGCCAACTCTCGGATCGTCGGGTCTTATCACTGAAAAAAAAACGTAAACAAATAGTTCGATCAGTTTTTGTGAAAATTCACTACTTTAGTCACTAATTATATTAGTAATAAATGCATTTTTAATCGTATGGTAAGAGCGGCAGCGCTTCGGTAAAAGTCCGTGCGCGATTGAAACGATCGATGCTTACATAACCTCTAATTGTCGAGATTTGCGATAATTATAGGATTTAAAAATAAAATAAAATCTTGGTATGTAGGATTGATTTTTTTAAATACCTGTGTAACGAACTCGATATTTTTCGGTAGGTTGGGGCATGTCCCACTGTAAATATGTATATGTAAGGGCGAATGCTGCCAACGGAATCGTTATCACCATGTTTGCCATAACCACGGGTATTTCTATCCAGCCTCTTTTCCATTGTTGTGCAAACCACGTGCTCATTCTTGGACCTGTAGCAGCTGCGGCCATTCTGATGGTACGTTATTTGTCTCGTATTCAACGAGGATTGATTGAATTTTGACAATGTTGACGAAATAGAAAAATTTCTGCGACGTTACGAGAAATTTCGGATTATTTTTACTTCTTTATGTAAGAGCTTTGCGCTCCATCTATGAATGACTCTATTCTGTTGATAATAGCATTGTTTTCTTGACTGGCTAGCCATACGACAATTCGCGGTGTTACCGAAAACGCATACAGCGAGCCATCTATCGAAAGATTGACGAATTGTGAAAAGACAATACGCACATGCGCGGTGGTTAGCAACCATGCCGTCCGGCAATATGGCCGCCGTTGCGAGGACGGTAATCTTGTGACAAGTGATTAAATTTCGTGTGTATATCGTGGTGTTGGAGTGTCGTGCTTGGTGATTTTTCGTGGCTGGCAGCTGTTCTTCAGGCCCCTTACGGGGCTCTCGACGATTCGGTGAGTTACACAATTTATCGAAATTTTAAGTGTTAATTTGGGATCCTGCGCGGCTCGACACGAGCCCTCCATGACGTATGCGCACCTTCTTTCGCACGTTACGTTTGCCTAGCGATTTCGTCCCTCTATCCGTTTGTTTATCCCTCGGATAATGTGACGGGAGTCACGATCGTTCGTAGCAGAAAGTGATGAACGCGAATGACTCGACACGCTTGTGTCAGTTACGGTTGTCAAACTCGAGCTCTTCGCGGCTGCCCACAGTAATCATATCATAATTCGGAGCTCATCAGCCGAGACGACAGAATTTTTTTTTTAATCAAAGCTTTACATTATGAATTTTAGTGCTCATACGCGGCGTATCGACTGCAGTTTTTCCTATAGATTTTTCATTCTTCTGACATATTTTGCGGTACGTCAAATGTTTACGAAAGATGAAAGGGTTAAGTTTCGTTTCCTGCATAGCTTAAGTACATCGTCGGTAAAAACGTTCTAGTTGCTGCAGCGTCGGTAAGAACGGTAGTTGTTTCCCGCGACTCACTCTTCTACCAGGTATCGCGAGATGTCGCCACTTGTACACTTTGAAACGACAATCTTGTTTCGTGTGTTTACTTTATTATTGTATAACGAGCCGTAACCTCAAATTTCGGGATATTGTTCTGTCAACCCTGCATTTCGATAATATTACAGTTCCAGCTCGCTTCTCGGCTGGCAGTTATTAGAAACAATTGTCTACGATGTCATCTCTCGTTATTAATAATTGTAATTATTGTTTTGTTTCTATATTACTTATCGCACATTATTCAAATCGCAAAAACATATTATCGGTGACGCTCCCATTGTTTATAATCCATCTTAATATCCTGTAGCATTCTTTACACGACGAGACATTTACGATTATCATCTGTGACACTGCGTAAAATCTTGTTTCGTCACTTGCAACGAGTCGTGGCACGTCGTGATCCTTCTGATCCGCAAACACTGCGATGGTATTATCGATCACAGAGTTGCATAAACATAAACACATTTTTTGTGCTTATAAATCTCACACAAATTCGTCTACAGCTTATGCTATACATTGAAATAAAAATAGAAAATCATGATTTTATTGAAAATGTCGAAAAATGAGGAACATGACTTTGTGATAATAAGTCTTGTAATAAAAAATCGATCAATTAAATATTGTTGCTGGTTGATGAATTCTCGTTGTCTGTTGAAAAGTTTGATATTTAAGAAACGGAAATAATATACACGATCCCGTGTACCTATAACGACGGTCATGTCTGTTACTATTCTTGGCGCAGATTACTCAAGTCCCTCGTTCATTTATTTACCTTCAATCGTAAATATATTCAAAGCAACGCTCCCTTCACGCACGATTAACGAATTAACGAAATTTTGCCAAATTGATAAACATCTCTCAATGTTTAGTCGATTAATTCAAATACGATTCATCAATGTTTATATTTGTCACTTTGGTCATTTATCGAGTCGTTGCATGCGCCGAGAGATCCTCGACACTCCGTATCGAATTAATAGCGCATTAGGGTCGAATAACTAAACGCTATCGCATATATCACTTTAACAACTTTCGTGTCGGTAAAATGGGCGATGGAAGGCATCAGGCAAGGGAAACAGCTAAAATAATATCGGGCAAAAATATCTTGCCGGTTATGTCTCTCGGTCATACCTCACACCGGCGAGTACGACGTTGAGCGTCGTCTCGTGTCTCGGGGGAGCTTATACACAATCGTGTTGTGACCCCACCCTCCTTCGGACTCTCTTAGTTTTTTTATTTTTATTTTTTTTTTTACCGTAAACCCAAGCTCGAACGTTTCGTGCCGAAGCAGATAATATAAAACGCTATACCTACAGCCGCGACCATTGCCGCTGTAACGTATATATACATTTTTCTAATGCGAATTTCGTGCCAAAAGACGATCGTAACAAGATTTATCGAATAGTTTTGTTACGCGATATTAAACATCGTTGCGAAAATAATTTTCTTGTGCGATTTCGTTACCACGTTCAATCTGGATTTTCTATTTTTAGACTATCTATGAGATACTTAATGAGACAAAAAAAAACCGCGAGGAAATGTAATAAATTATCAAGTTTCTTCGCATCAAGACCTCCTCAATGGTTGAATATCCGTTATTACTGGATACCTATACTTCAAAATAAACGACCGACTGTCTTTAAATATTCGAAACATTTTTCAAAATATTACGAACATTTCTTTTTTTCCATACTTTCTTACAGTTTACAATTATTCTTAAAACTAAGATTAATTGATTTAATCATTTTTACGAGATTTAAAAAAAAATGCTAAAAATATATATACAATATCGTTTTTCTCGTGCATTTATTTTCGCCACGTGGAAAAATAGGATTCTCGCGTGTAATTTTTACGAACATTGTTCGTTGATTTTAGCCTTAGATTATTTTTTTTCTTCTCGATCCCGTGTCGGCGAACTCTCAAGGTCTAACGTCCATTAAGAAAGGACAAACGTTTTAAACAAAAATCCATCGTTTGCCCGAGAATAGGTCCCATAGAATTTTTTACGAGTTTGCCGAGAAAGACTTGCAGCGGCGAGAGTCGTGCGAGGGAGTGCGTTAAAACGCCTCGGAGCACCGCTAGCTTGATTTTCCTCGGGGGAGATGCGACGGCTGTTTTGACCCTGTTTCGTGCGGGCGGTCGGACCGATGTTTAGTAAATTTGCCGATTATAGTGCGGAATACGGCGAATCCGAGAACTATGCGATTCACGATCGTCCGACATTAAAAGAATAAACTATTTTTACTCGCTTTTTCATGCATTCGAATTTTTCCTCGTACGATCTCGAATGACCTACGGAGGTTTATTAAAATCTATTTACGAGCGAAAAATCAAAAATTACTTTACGTGAAAAAAAAATGGTCAAACTCGATGCAAACAATAAGACGATAATAATCAATAATGAAGATATTTTGTTATTATTAACGGGAAAATAATTATCTCTAATTATTGTTCGCTAATCGATCATTCGTCAATAATATCAAATTATCAATATATTTACGACAAGAAAAAAAAATAATAATAACAATAATATTAATGGCGTCGAAGGATCGATCACTAATCGAATAAGAATAATCGTTCTTATCGCGAAACGATTAATTTCGTTTAATTCGTCGAAATAACGACGCGAAATAGACGTTTTTGTTTACCTCTTGTATTTCTTTACGCCAAACATTCGTGATCCGTTCCGACGAAATGAATACCTCGCGTCAGGTGCTCGTTCGATGACGAATGCGCCGTGAACGAAAAATAATATTAACCCTCGATCACATTTTATAGCCGACGGGTATTATGTATACGCGCATACACCAACAACACTACTGTCGGGGACTTAATTCACCGATCAATAAAACGACCGACTCTCGTCGCGTATAGCTTCGCGTTGCGCACACACGCGTTGAATTAATAATCATCGACGGGGACCCAAACGACGTTTGGTTTCGCGATTAGCATCGGGGGCTCGCGGAGAATGCGTCGCGAAAAATACTCGAGAGTCCTATCTTCCCTCTTCTCGTCTCGTCTCGCTTCCCACCCCCTCCCCCCCCCCCCTGCCCAATGCTTGCTCTCGCGGGAGTTGATCAGAAAAGTAATACGAGAGAGACGAACGAAAATTCTCTCGATCGGTGCACACGCGGGACCAAAGATTCTCTTGGGCTTCGAGGAGGCACTCTCTCTCTCTCTCCCTCTCTCTTACGCGTGGTGACGATAAAAATTTTTCAATTAATATATCATCGTCGACGATCTCATTTTTCCCGATCGTGTCGTCGAAGCAGGCGGATGAAGCGAGACCAAGAGAGAGAGAGAGAGAGAAGGGGAGGGGAGGAGACTCGTCGATCTTCCGATCGGAGCCATCGATCTCGATCGATCTTCTCCCCCCCTCCCGAATTGCCTTGATCTCGGCGAAGGCGACTTTATCTTCAGAAAATCGACGACTATAAGAACTTTATAAATATAAAAAAGAGAAAAAGGACGAAGAAAAAAAGGAAAGAAAAAAAAAAACAAAATACAAAATAAACAAAGCGGATAAAAAAGATACGTACACGGCATACACAGAACTTTATCGACTATCGCGGTCTTGGGTAGACGAGAAAACGAAAGAAGGGAGGAAAGAGAGAAAGGAGAAAAGAAATTATTTTATTATACGATGGGATGAAAGAGGCGAGTGCGAGGGGGAAGGGATGGTGAAGCGAAGAATGAGAAGCGACCGTAAGGACAGAGAGAGAGAGAGAGAGAGAGAGAGGGTGAGAGAGAGAGGGAGGGGCGAGAGAGAAAGAAGAGAGAGTAAAGGAGATCGAGGATTCTGGAATGTTTCATCTCGTATTTCGGTTTGTCTCCCGAGAGTCGAACGTTTATCTCTTTCTCTCGTCTCTTGTCGTACGAAAGGTAGAAATTGGGCAGGGGTAAGAGATTCTGGAACCGGAGATGGAACCACGTGTGTGGTCCGAATGCATGGAAGCACGTGTCGGCAATGCGACTCTGCCTTTTTATCAGTTCACCGCGGTGTAGCTAACGTTCTATATAGATATATATATATAGAGAGAGATATTTTTGTCGTGCCCTAAGTCCAATGCCGAAAACCCTTTCGCGACTTGTTACGCCGGTGGAGGGGGAGATTGGCCGACGGTGGATCGCCTTTTTGGCACCGAATTCCGAAATCTTGAGCGCTCGAGCCCCCGCGGCACCGCGAGAATGCCAAGAGACTCGTTTCTCCATCTCTCTTTTATCATTCGTTCTCGTATAATGGCCGACGGCCCTTTTCCTCATTCCCCGTCTCTAATTCGTCCCGTTACGACTCTATAAAAGACTCGGTTACCAAAAATTCTGTCGTTTCGCATTTTTCTTAATTAAACGAATGAAACTTGTCGCGGCAACGAATCAATTTAAAGAATACCTATACGATTAAATCGAGCAAATTCGCCACTGACAAACATTCTTTTTTTATTATCTACCTACTTGAATTATAATTCTAGTATTTTACGACATTTGTTCGGTAAATGGAAACAAAACAAAGATGTTTTTCGTTGCAGAAAAAAGATAATTTCTTTTTTACCAACGTACCTTTCGTATCGCGCGGGATGAAATTTTGTATTTATGAATATCGAGCTAATCGATAATCGGAGCCGATTAAAAATACGACGAATATAGGACGAAAAACCGTTAAGTCCCTTCGCATATCTCGTCACGAGGACGAGGCCCATTGAATATACGAGATGGCGTGAAAAAAAGGCTCGAGAGGGTGGTAAAGTGGTGATTTATTCATGACGATCTCTCTCGAGACAGCGAAGAGAGTCCGAGAGAAAGAGTGAGAGGCCACACATGCGGGCAGCTCTTTCGCACCTGCTTGCATTCTTCCTGTCAACGATTATGATCTACGGATCGGAGCACGAGAGAGGCGAACGTTCCCGCAACTCATTCAATTTCGAGCATGCGAAGAACCTCCCCTATACCCGCCCCTCTTGCCGAAAACGAGGCATAAAACAGTTCGTTCGCTCGCTCGGTCGCGACGCCCATCAAGAGACCACGGAGAGCGTCGCTCCTGCACACCGGAAGTCACTAAATATTCGTCCGAGAGCGAGAAAGCTCGTAAAGATTCGCTCGCCTCGAGCAAGCTACGCGAGTTTCTCATTCTTTTTCCTTCTACCGTGGACTTTCGATGTAATCCGGCTTTTCTTTCTTTTGCTCAAACGCCCGAATTCCGAATAAATATAAATCGGCTATGGGGCTTTTGCTCCGTTTCGCACTTTGTTCGCGTTTCCGGAGTCATTCGCGCCACACTTTGCGAGACTCGTAAGTTTTAGACAATTTTGGTCGTTTCGTTTTCAATTTGGACGTTTTGGTCAAATAATCAAAATTCTTTTCAAACGTTACATCGCCTTTTTTCAACTTTCATTATATTTTGAAGGTGTAATTAATATTTTTAAACATTATATTATGTTTTCGGTGTGACATATTGTTTAGGGCACTGAATAATAATAATAATAACAATAAAAATGATAAGAAAAATAGTCTAAAAATCGTCAATAATGTTTCACGATATTGACAATAACCTTATTGTGAAACGATAAATCAACTCTTCGTAATAACGAGATCGTATGAAATATTGTACGAAAACGAATCTGACATTTACGAAAACAGTCTTAAAATTTCTCAAAGAGGACATTTTCGTATCATCCAATATTTCAAATCCGGCGTGGAAAGTACGTCTCAACTAATAATTCACGTAACGACCGTGACGTCTCAGTGTCTTAAACACATTATAATATGGCGAATTCTCATAAAAATTGCCAATAAATATGGGAAAAAGTTCGATAAATCACTCGGTAACATATACACTATATATATAGACATCTATAGCTTTACGCATGACCCGAATGCACGCGCCTCATATATATATATATATATATATATATAGTGTATAAACGAAGAAGCTGGAGAGTCGGACGAACGGTAATCGCGTGATTTATGAAACGCGGCGTTTATAAATGCGCGGCATATAGCGCGTACGCTTCTGCCTAGTAGCACAAGCAACTCGCGTCTTCCAAGTACGCGTACGAGAGTGAGAAAGAGGGATGGAAAAGAGGCGTAAGGCTAGTAGCGAAGCAAAAACGACTCCCATGAATCTCGCCTTGTATACGTTTATATACAGGCGATTCTATACGTATATATATATATGTATATAGTACGTGAGAGATGGCTTTTGCATCGTCGTTCGTTGCGTTTTGTCGCATCGCGAAATTCTGGGCGCCACCGCGAGAGATATCTTCTGTATTCGCGGTTCGCGAGTTTCATTCGTTCCACTCCCGCGATTTAGTACGAGACAGACACAGATCCTCCTTCCCTCGGGCGGAGGACACTCGTCCCACCTCTCGCTTTCACGAGCACGAAAGAATTTTAACAAATTGTCGCGACGCCGCTCTTGGCAAAAGGCACTCGCGCGAGCTTTAAGTCTTATTTAATAATTATTATTCGTTATTTCTAAACCACGCGCTATATACTCTCCTGTTGCACAATCGGCTTGGATTTATTAATACGTATCGGGTATATAATGCGTAGAAAAGTAGTTTGTGAGAAAAAATTATTTCAAGAATACGTTTAAAAAGAAAGTTAATGATTCGGGTGCGATGTACGTTAGTCCTTTTGTTTATTAATAAAATTAGCCTCAAGTTGTAAAAAAAGGTTTGAAATAATATGAAGTTGTTTTGAAATTCGTGGAAATAATTTCTTACGGACTATTTGTCAAAATATTTGAGTGGGAACCAATGTCATCGAGTGATTAGTTCTCGTCGTTTTAAAGAAAAAAAATCGAAATATCCGGTGTAGTGACTACACGTTGATCAGATTTAATCTCATTTACATAATATCGAAATTATCTTGAATAAATCTGTCGAATATCTCTCTCGACTCGGTATTAGCCTCTTCATCGACGATATATACTTATACATATACATATATTTACGCCCGGTTCTCTAGCACATTATTACATGGGCAAGAGTGAGAGAGAGGAAGAGGGGAAGAAAGAGGGAGAAAGAAAGAGACAGGGAGAGTAAAATTTCTTGGCTCGTGTCGTATAGTCACGCCAATTTGCATCGACGCGACGCGAGGAAGCGCGTCCGCTCAGTCGCTCGCACATATGAGTAGGTAGAGAGAAAGAGAGAGAGAGAGAGAGAGAGCGAGGGACACGCGACGAGCAATAAAGCTGTACCACATGCCGATGACGCCGATTATTATCATCGTTATATTACACACGACTCCCAGGAAGTCGTTGACGAGATAGTCTTGAGAGTCCTCTCTCTCTCTCTCTCTCTCATTATATTCACTCATTTTCACTGCGACTACGAGTCGTTGATGCAAAGTCTATATCTCCGGTCACGTGTGTCTTTGCCAATCCGTTATCGAATATACGAGTATACTCTTCACAGTTATATATATATATAGGAGCACCTTGTTCTCAATGCTCTTAGGTTTACCTTTATATTATCCTTTCACTATATAACGGTCTGGTAATTCAGTCTTTAACCCCTTTTAATTTTTATCAACCGCATCTATATATATATATATAAATATATCTTTTATTGACACATTTATATATAAATATATAATCATAAAGAAGATAAACTCATATAACTATACATGACATTTATTCATCTTTCTCTAATTCATAATTCTCTCGAAATAGCGAATCTTCTTCCATCCCTCTTCTCCATTTTCGTTGTTAATCGATAGATCGATTCATGCGATTTTCGAATAAAAATATAATTTTTTAATATCCGGGTTAAATAATGCTTATTATAACGAATTACGTTCCTTTTTTCTTCTCGTTCTTTTCCAACCGTCCTTATTCCACCATTTGTATTTCAAAGCGTGGCGAGTTTTTGCGAGAAGGTAAAACACATAGATAACTGCAGGTAGTACGTCACGCGATGCACTCTAGGTAATGCACCAAAGTTGCACCTGTCCGTCTTCGTTACGTTGGCCGACTTTGTAGCCACTATTCTATATCGCTATTGCCAGGTATATATTTCTTTTAGCGACCTTCGCTCGCACTCATCTTCTCTTGGTTTTTGTCTCTCTCGCCTCTCTACCTCCCTCCCTCATCTCCGAGTCTTTTGCTCCGTGAATCCTCGTGAATCCGCGTTACCGTAGATCGAGACGACAAGTTTTAACAAACGGGGAAGAATCTTTCGTTTCGTCGAAGAGGTGAAAATTGTGCGATGACCGGGAAAATTTGAAGAGCTGACTTTCTCTTTCTATCTCATTTTGTCTTTTCTTTTGGAGATGCGAAGAGAGCAAAGGGCAAATTATAACGGCTACGATCGGTAAATTTGCCTTGATAATTTTTCTTTTTATCACAAACATATTCGAGATCACGTGGCAAGGGAGAGAACGACACTATTTTCTTACGAAGTTTATGATTCGATCGTCAAAGTTTGGATTTGGGCGTAGAGTTGAAAAATATTTGACATTTTACAAAGCAGCAAGAAAATTAAAAAGAAAAATAAACCGTTGAGAATTTGGAGATTTACAAACTTTTTAGTAAACGAGAAAGTTTTTGATTTTTGGTGAAAAACTTTTTTTTATTTGAAAACGAGAAACACAATTGACGTTGGAATATTTTCCACGATCGTTTCAGCGTCGATCAACGAAAAAAAGTATGACGTCGTATGGCCAAAAAAAAAAAAATTATTCAAGTCTCGTGGAGGATGCACGAAAATCTTACACAGATGCTGCGCATTCGCACGATTTAACATCGTGAATCGGAAAAAACCGGATCACTGTACGGATAGTGAAACGCATAAAATATATATTCTCGTCATCGTCGTTACAGCCACTCGGAGTCAACGTTAACGATCTCTCTCGCCGATCGCGCGAACGACGACAATCTTTCGCAGTGGTCCAAAGAACGAGAGAAGTGCGCACCTCTCTCGGCTTCTCCCTTTTCGTTGTCCCCGATCGGCGAACTAACCGAGCTCTCTCGATTAGGAGTTACACTATACACCGAGCGTTCGCCGATCTAAAATCCCATGGTAATAAATGTGCGGTTACACTCGCGAATGGATAAACCGATGATAATGTCTCTTATTTTCTTGTTTTTTTTTTATACATTTTTTTTATTCAATTCCCTGGAACGAAAACAACGACGACAAAAAAAACGAATTAATTGGTTCATTGGTCTCGTTATTTTATGGGAACATAATCGTGGTCGATATATAATAAGGCGTTTTAATCGCGATGATCAATGTCGCGATTAATATATTTCGCTAATGGCCCGAGTCGATCTTTTATTCGTACGACGCGATGTCACGGCTCGGCTCGAAAGCGAATGACACGGTGAATAATTTTTTATTCAATTTTTATCGACGAAATAAAAGAAAAGAAAACAAACAAATGAAAAATAAGAAAATTCAAGAACCAATGTATAATAAATGAGACGTGTAATCCGATCGGTGGGCTCGCGCTATAGCGAGATAAACTTAAGTATATAGTAATGATAGTAAGCATTAATACGTATGTATACGTGTATCCCGCCTATAAATATATAGGAAGGATATCTCAAAGCCTATATATACGACGTAGGGGTTAGTAGTCGTCATTAACCGGACTAAAACTCGGCAGAGAACTCGCGGGGATAACTACTTAAGCCCGGATTAAGAACTCGTGTATACGACTCGTACCCGACGTAATCCTTCCATTCATGAGAAATCGAGCCCAGCGAGAATTCAACCTTGTATTATATATATATATGACTATACGCGTACGACTTGTCTCTGCTTTTAGTCCCCGTCCTTCTCTCTCATTTTCAATCCTCGATATTCCGATCGCGAGACGTTACTCTCGCTCTATACATATATCGTATGTATTATACGTGACTCATGCACCATTGCAGTTTCTTATTTTTTGCAGTTATACGTGTGTTTCGTGTATAACTGAATTATCCCTCGATATATGGGAATTTTATAGGGGCAAAATAGCTATATACATGTCTCGGAAAGTGTATATATGTATATAGGCTTCATGAATCGAAATTATAATTGCAATCGCGTTAATTTTAAATACACAAACATGTCGATAAATAATCGTCCTACCGTGGAGGGCAGAGAATTTTGTAATTGTAATATCCGAGAGGCATCGTCGCATAATATACACGTGTATATCGAGATGCGAGCAAAGTCTCGAGATGTAACAGTGAGTAATAACGACGCATTTCTCTATCTGCGAGAGAATTCATGTTGTACACGTAACGGATGTGTGTATTACAAGCGTTTATACGGAACGATTGATACACGAGAAATTCTCACGTCTCGTGTCTTTATGATTTATTAGCCCGGGTTACATCGTAGTTCGGTAATTGAAATTCGAAAATTGTTTGATTTTGGCACGATAGACCGTATGATATTTGTCACTTTTTATTAATTTAATGACAAACATATCTCGTGTCACTTTTCTTACATCGGATGACAAATTTTTGGGCTCTTGGCAAAGTATCGCTTTTTCTGTGAATTACAAATGTGACGTAGAAAAACGTGAAATTAACGATAGAAGAAGTTTATTGATGTAATCGCATAAATTGCATTTATAATGCAAATTGTGTGGTACCAGCCGTTGACTCATGGCGTTTATCCTCGATATGTATATCTATATTGATACGTATATATTTACGTATATGCAGATCCTTGTGTATACCCGGGGTATTAGTATAATGTAACGTGTGTTGCAAGACTTGTTGGCAGTATTACAAACAACGAGGTATAAAATTATCCGATCGAGCGATGTGCACGATGGAGAGACATCTATACACGTTACATATACGTACAGTCATCCCTACCTTCGTATTAAATATTATAGCGTGGGTTATAATTTGCCATTTCACCAAATTCGAAGATAACGAAAAATTGAGATAAAGCGAATAATAAATATAATCAAATTTATTATTTAAAATAATATTAAATCAATATTCTTATTATTTTTTCGTACATTTCGATTCCCGTTGTCGTTTCTAATTACATCTTTTATTTACATTTTATTTTATTCTTTAGATTATAGATAAATAAAATAAATAAACATAATAATGATAAATAAATGCTCGATGGGATATTGGATTACATTAAAGTAGAAAAGGAAGAATCCGACGTGGCTTTATCCAGGCGTTAAAATCCAATGTATGGTACAACAAGATTATATTCATGTTTGACAATGGTGAACACTGAGAATCGAGCGTTATGTTCGCTCGAGCGACCGAAAAACCGCTCGAGAGTTGATTCAATATTAATGCGGTGTTATACATGGCGTGTCACTCGCGAAATGACTAATCGGACTCGACAAGGGAGAGCCGTCAGTGTACCTCGCGAGTTCTCAATTCTATTATCCCCCACCCTCTACCCTCCTCGGTCAACGATTTTTTTTCTCTTCTCGTTCAATTATTTTTTCGCACTTTTGACACGTCGACCCTTCGCTCTCGCGATTATTCGCGAATTTCTTCTTATCGTACTGCTTTTGTTTTTCAATTAACTCACGTACTGGTTCACGGCCTAATCTTATTAAGCAACGCTCCGGGAGTGCCGAAGAGAACGTATTTCAGTTAAAAACCGGACGTGAGATACAACATATTTGTAAATAAAAAATGAACTTTTTTAACGGCACACATTTCATATTTGATTTTTTTTGTTAGACAATTATTCGCGATAGAATTAGAGTATTTTTTTCGAGTTCGAATGATGAATTTCTGCGAAGTAATTTTACATCCATAAACTTCTTACGTTTGTCCTTTTATTAATGTCGGAAATCTTCGGAGAATATGTTTATATATCGTGGCAATGAAAGATGCAAAAACATATAAATCTACGACCTATAAATGCGAGAGAGGCCAGAGCACAACACACCCTCGCTTACTTAATCGTTATACCCGGTAGAGGTTCTTGCGAGCTCAAGATCTCCTGCATTGCGAAATAATATTCACATATATATATGGTAGGCGCATGTAGACCTCTCCGTGTCTTTCTCGCTCCATGCGAACCGTAAACCTGGGAACAGTCTTTATAATTCGCGTATTATTGCCACCGTGGCACCAACGCCCCCGCGGCGATTCTCGCGTTAGTTTGACTCTCTCGCTATATATTTTTTACACAAACGGTCTCTCATAAGCAATTTAGAATCACAAAAATTAGATTGACTATATTGAAAATATAATGACTTGAATTCGGAAAAGTCACTCAGAATTCATTTTTAGAAATTCAAAAACTGTAAATCAATGTCCCCAATGACATGACGATTCTCAACTGAGTGATTCCGAAAAGTGAGTCTTTTTTTCGGTGAAAATTGAATATTTTTATTCTCCATCGTTGTACAGTTTTTCTTCATTTTATTTTTATCATTAAAATTTCTCATCTACGAAAAAAAAATAAATAATAATCATACAAATTAATCTGTAATTTAAAGTTTGATAGCAATTTATCAAATTGTTCGCGATAACAATTTTATTTTCGTTCAACGAATTTTCACGTTTTTGAAACTATGTTAAAACTATTAATCAGGAAGAAGATTTGTAAATTGGCGGTTAAGTGATGTTTAACAATGTGCGAGATGTGCCGTCGCAAATAAATTATTATTTCCAGTGTGATTAGTCGAACGGTCTCGCGTAACAGAGCTTGCTCTCAACGAATTTTGATTGGGGGTCGCGATAGCGAGAGATCCTCGAAGGCTGAAACGTTGAGGCGCGTGAGATGAAATGCGCGCAGTCGACCGACCGAGCGAGCGTGAGAGAGAGAGAGAGAGAGAGAGAGAGAGGGAGCGCATCCGATATGTGACCGCGCGTATCTGGAAAAGAGCAGGGACTCCTATCTGTCTCTCTCACGATGCTCGTAAAGAACGCGCAGATGCACGACCGGCCGAATTACACCGTACGCGGACGCCTCGTCCAAAAATGATGAGTATAAACCACATTCGTAACGGGAAGGGAGCGAGAGAGAGAGAGAGAGAGAGAGAGAGAGAGAGGAGCTCGTTCACTCATGCGATATCACGAGGTATGATCTCGAAATGCCTCTCGTACGACGTGCGTTCGAGGCGTGAAAAGAGGCTCGATCTCTCGCTCTAACGGGCGAGAGAATCTTGTCCGCGGGAGAGATCCAATTAAAACAGTTGCCACGGCTTAGTTTTCAGAGACACACGAGATTAATAATGAATTTCTCATATCATTCGCCTCGTCGCACGAAAATTTCCTCGCTAATGAGCCGTTTATTCGCCCGACATTGAATCCTTTTCGTACGTACACTTTTAAGTTTGCCGATAAAAATACAAACATATTAAAGAATCAAATGAAGCATTAAATACAACAATACAAATATTTTTAATATATTAATTTTTTTTATTCATATCTTTTTTTTATCAATATTGTGGTATAATTACTTATTTTTCATTTTATATTCCGTTGAGAGATTTTCAAAATGTTCGAATATATTGATAATTTCTAGATCCAAATATTTGCTGTATTTCAATTATTTTTCAGTTCTTTTTTCTTTTGTTGTTTTCTTTTAGATATAAATATTCCGAAATATATTTGTTTCTTTCGAACGTTATATATTTTGATGAAGGTTTCGAGAATTTCTTTGCAAAATGGATTTGCCGACGATAAAATGTGTTTGTATAGACGAAAGTAGGGTAGTCTCTCGTTAATTCAGTAGTAACGTCAGCCAGGGTCAGACCACGCTATTAAGTATTTTGTGTTGGCATCTATGAGCGCGCACAGGCAGCTCAGCATTCGGAAATTTTAGCCCGTACAATACACATTTCACGCTGAATTCCGAGTACAGCAATGTTAGAATTCTCTCTCTCTCTCTTTCTGTCGCTCTCCTTCGTCTGTACCTTTCTCATCTATTCGCGTTGTATAATGTATGCGCTTAGAGGCCGCGCGGTCGGCGATAAGTAGTCACGGCCGTCGGTGATCAGACGGTCTCTCTGTGCTTAATATTATACTGTACTGCTGGGTTCTATATACATACGTGCTTTTACATTTTGCTAGCTTGGCCGCGACGAGTCTATGCCGTTTCGGCCGAATTCTCGCGCCGTCCTGAGAGAATTATGTGCTCGTCTCTATACCCCCCACTTACGAGACCGAAATGCGGCCTTAATAATAGCAGGGACGAACCGTTTCCTAAATCTACGCTATTGGTACGGTGCGTATTTAAAATGGACGGATATTTCGAGGCGAATCGCTGCATATGCGCTCGTAAATGCCGACGATTGATTTTATTAGTCCTGTGAATTTTAGACTTTGAACTCGGGAGAAAGCGTAAATCCATTCTCGCGATTTTTATAACAGTATTTCACCATTTGCGGATTTTATGGAAATTTATAATTTATGCAATCGACGATTAACTCATTGTAATTCACTCGTTTTTGTTTTTGTATCGATTGTCTAAGTCATTCAATTTTTAGACCTATGAACAGAAAAGCCAAGATTATTCTCAAGCTTTTTCTTGGATCAAGTATTATTGTGCTTTCATCTAGTATCAATATTATAATTATTTAATCCTATTAATACCAAATTCTTACTTTATTCTTTTTCTAATTTTTTTCATTTTACGAAATCATGTAAAAATCGTTGAATAAAAAATAGTTCTATAATAAAAGAATTATTCGATACTAGGAGCGAGAGCAATACGAGGAACCCAAGTCCATGACACGGTCAAGTCAGAAAATATTTTTGGCTCGAGAAATAATCTTTTTTTTTTCGGTCGCATTACCAGCTCTCGAATCTCATCTTTACGTACAGCAATAGCACTACGCTCAATTGCGTCAACGTCCAAACGCGCGAAATGTCCCAGTTTGAAATTCCCATCGAAACGCTCTTGTCACTTGAATGCGATTTGCCCTAATCTCGTGCAAGTAATTTTCCGGAATATACGAAATAAATATTTATATATTTATATTTGCCGAGACGAGTGGGAGAAGAACGAGAGAAAGAAAAAGAGAAAGAGGGAGAGAGAATGAGAAAGATGGAGGGAGCGAGTGAGAGTAGTAGTCGACCCGTGCCAATTATATAAAGTAGTTTTGCGTTATGTATAGTATAGTAACCCACGTGTCGGCGTAAGCTCGGGTAGGGGAGGGGGGTGGGAATGGAGCGCCGAGTCGGGTTGCGGAGGGGGGTAGTAGATATCGCGAGAGGTTGGCTATGTGTTATGCGTGGACGACGACACGGCTTTTGGCAAACACGTGAGGCTTATCGCGCCGGGCGCCCATAACAGAGTGTGCGTTACGTCCACGTGTGTTTGTGTGTGCCCAGAACTATGTACATGACGACATGACGTTCGATGCAGCCGCTGTTTCGCGAGAGACCTCACAATGCTGACACGGTCACCAGTCCGGAAACTTCTCGATTATTCGCGATGATAATGAATTTTATTTAGTATCTCGACGGTACTCGATGTTTTTTCTTCTCACCTTGGGTATCATCCCTCGCATCGTCGTTCGGGGTCAAGGTAAGGACTTGTCTATAAATAAATCGAGATTCGATTATTCCATTAGGATCTTGACAGAATTTTCTTTCTCTTCATTACGAAATGTTGGAATATTCGAGAAAAAATAATGTTTTTCGTGGCATTTGTTTCAATAATGAATGATTGATAAAGATTTTTTTGAAGATAGAAAAATACTTAAAAATTTTAAGATATCGAGAAATATAAAACGTTTCTTCTGGCACGTGGGCGGAAGACAAATTTCCTCTGGTAGATTTTTCGAGAATTTTCATACCAGAGACTCTCGCGCGATGCTAATAGCGGAATTAGCATTTTTGCTTCATCTCATTTTTTGCGCAAGGTACGACCTATTTTTCTTTTTATTTATTTATTTTTTTATCATTTTTTTGTACGTCTCTCTCTCTCTATCTCTCTCTCTCTGTACGTCTCTCTCAGATTTGTTGGCAAGGCTCTAATTTTAGTCGACGGGTTTGTTGACTGACGACTACTACGACTAAAATTTATGGACGAACTTTCAGCACGTTTTATTCTTTCTTTTTTTTTTAAGATTATTCTCGTGGAAAATTTGAATTTGAGGAAAACCAATGACTTTATTTATTTTTTCATCGTGATTGTACGTTGGGACACGGTAAATCAAATAATCAGCCCGTGCATTTATATCGAAATACGAGGTATCTGCGAATTAGTGCCAAATTAGCACTGCGATCAAACGAAATAATGAGTACGCAGCAGTCCTCTGTCCGAAATAACGAATGATGAAATCTAATGGAATTAATGCGATAACTATTGCAACTTGTAAAACGTGATTTTATATTATCCCATTTTGTTGTTTCCTATTATTAAATTAATTCATTTTTTCTCCATCGAACATATTTGATATAAATATATTACATTAAGTACTTTATCCATTATTATTTCATCACACATTGTTTTATATAAGTTCATCGTTTTTATTTCTCTCACGTACGTACAGAAAAATATAATGATACGTCGTTAAATAATAATTATAATATTATTATTATTATTTTAATAAGACTATTGGTCAGAGTGTGAACAAAACGTTCGAGCGGTTATTAATCGAATCATCGCGATGATGAGGGGTTAAATCGTCTCTTTCTCTTTGTCAAGGGGTACGATGTGGTCCGAGGTAATTGGTCTCATTCGATAGCGTCACCTTGCTTTCAGTTATACGTAGTTTAGTAATGTGTATACTTTCAGTCGACTCGTTGCACTGTCTCGGTCGATATAGGCCTCGACTGCCCGAGTACGTGAGTCATGAGCGATTGTCGAATGGGTGAGAGAGAGAGAGACCGAGAGAGAGAGAGAGAGAGAGAGAAATAACGAGAGAACGATCTCGACACTCGCGATTTCTCGAGATATATAATGACGATGATACATCGAGAGACGAGAGAGAGAAGATTATCCCGAGGAATCGAGCTTTGTAATAAGTAAATGGACGAATGAACGATCTATTAGAGAACAGTAATTGTGTAATAGGTGGAATTGTGCTGCATGCGGTGTGCACACGTAAGAGACCTCGTAGGATTAAACCAACTCGTCGAGTACGACAACCTCGACGAGATTATCCATCCACATGTCCTTAAACGAAAAAATGGTCCTTGCCCCTATTGTTCTTCTATCACTCGCAAAGTTTTTATTTCACATGAATTATGATGATTATTATTTTTTTTTTAAAGATATTCATCGATTTACGAATATGGACTGATTGGAGGGGAAACAATATTAAAGATCAAAATATAATTTAATATTTCAATTTTTATTTTATTTCATTTATTCATATCACACTATTGATTTAACGATTCTGCAAATTTCGTCTACGACGTAACGCTCGTTTTTTGTTTCATGCGACAATTTTACGGAGACGATATTTTTGTGAGGGATTAATTAAAAATGATTACGATTAAAAGGAAATAAGTTAATTCCCGTCCGAATCGAAGTTTCCTCAGAATTCGTACGACTATATAATTCTCCCTGTTACTTAATCCCTCGAAAGATTTATTTGTCGCGCTGGCTATTTTCGATAGGTCGTCTCATTCTCAGTCTTTTCTGGAATTCATATTCATTTGTTGACGATGTAAAGAGGACCGTGCGCGTGTGCGTGCGAGAGGAGTTTCACGCACGAGTTTTGTTCTCGATGTGGGAAAAATGCGCAGCGCGCATGCGCGGACGAGAGCGCGGGTGCGCGCGCACTAGTACGCGAAGGGTGTGACGGAGGCGAATGAGACGAGAAAGAGAGAGAGCGAAAGAGTGACGTTCGGGGTTTGTTGTGAATGTAGAAAAGGCGCTCGTGCTCGTCCCCGTCGGCGAAGTTGTATATTTCTGGCCGCTTCTGACTCACGCTCGCCGAGTCGACTCCCACACGCGTTATAATTTCGCGCATGCGCACACGCGCACACCCGTAAACACATTGCGAGTTGATATCAACAGGAACGCGGTACGCAACATCGTGGCAAACGTCACGTACGTTATATACATACATATAGGAGTGGGATAAAGCGCAACGTGTTCCGTTACCTTCTCGTGTAAGCCGTTTGTCGTCGTTTCTCGTTTCTTGGTGTTTTTTTTTTTTTTTACTTTGAGAATTTCTTAGCGCGCGTGTGCGCGCGCAATCTCGACATTGCGAACGCAAACGCGCGAGGGTGTACGCACAGTTCTCTCTCTACGTCTCTCGTTGCGTAACGAGAGTTTTACGCTCATTGTGCCGATACGCGCGCACATCTCGCTCGCTTTGCCAAAAATTCAGTAGCGTCGGAGACAAAATCTTACGAATGAAAAATTCCATTCTCGAGTTTGTTTGTGGCTTTTTTGACGACGTATTATTTTTTTCTTGTTTTTTTTTCTTCTTTTTTTTTTTTTTTTTTTTTTGGACAGCGTCCGATCGTTGATTTTGTAAACAATCTTGGGCGAGAAGCGTCGGTAGTTTTGGCAAATGTTATAGTTGGTTCGATTCGGAGATGGGAATTCGACCTTTTATTAGTTGAATAATTCTTTCGAAAATAAAGAAACGAACGAATATTAAATTTATACATGTCGGTGTAATTACTATGTTGATATTTATATAATAAATATCGATTAAAATTTATAATAGAAAATATAGGTGACGAAAATTTTTCATGTTATTTATTTGTATAATATTAATAATAAATTTGTATAATAATAATAATAATTTTTTATATTAATATTTGTATAATATTAATATAAAGAAACGAACGAATATTAAATTTACAATGTCGATATAATTACTATATTGATATTTATATAACAAATATCGATTAAAATTTATACTAGAAAATATAGGTAACGAAAAATGTTAATGTTATTTATTTGTATAATATTATTAATAACAATAACAATAATAGTCATTTCAATGATAATATTTAACAATAACTAATATATGACTATATTTTGGAAATATCAATTTTTATCGAATGAAAAAATAAAAATGGAGAATGGAGAAATAGCCGAAAATTTCGTAGAGAAACTCTCTCGATATAAATTTCATTTAATAAGTTATCGAGAGATTTTTTCGTTATACTCGCGTGAATCCTTCTTCGTACGGTTTCTATTCCCGTAAACTTTCTTCGCACTTTCCCCGCTCGATGTTTATCCCTTCTTTTTCCCTATTTTTTTCTTTCTCTCGCATATCGCGTTTTTCTTCGCGAGCCATCGTCTCTCACTTCCTGCACAACTTCCCAGCCGCGATCTCGGGTTAGTTTCGGGTTGCGAAGGAAAACAAAAAGAATATAAAAAAAAAGAAACGTTTCTTCCTAGCGATCGTTTTGTCGCAATTAGTTTTCACAGCGCGACGCGAGCGAGGAGCTCGCGATCATCGGCTGAATCGCCTCGGTGCGAGGAGCCTCCTCGGCGTTGCATCTCCTCTAAATCGAGAGAACCGCGGCAGCAGCAACGATCGTAAATCCGCCCCGACATCGCACCGCGGAATTCATTCCCGAAGGAGATTCGTGCAGCGACGTGAAAATTGGAGCGTAACGCGCTCTCCTCTCTCGACCGCTTCGCGGCTTGTGTGTACAGACGCGAACTTGCTTCTCTCTCTCTCTCTCGATCTCTCACTCGGGCGTGCGTTAGTCTCCTTTCGCGCATCCCTAACATCATCAGCGGTGCAACAGCTGTACCGGGTGGTCCCACGACCCAGAGACTCGAAATTTCACCATCGCAGGCAAAACCAGAAAAATGCATCACGCGTTACATACACGAAAGTTTATTTTTTGCAATTTTAATCTTTTTTTTTCCTTCGCTCAGACTTTTCTAATTTATAGTAGCAAATTTTTGGGAGGGCTTCAACCTCGAGGGAAAGAAAATACGGTAAATAAATCAATTCCCGACGTGACGTCAGGATAGATAACTTAAAGGGGATGAAAAAATTTATTTTTCAAAATTATTTCTTCTTTTTGAAACTTGTGAGAAAATTAAAGAACGACGTGAGGAAAAAAATGATTATTGATAGGCCAAAAAAAAAGAAAATTCGGGTTTACTAAACTAATTATCGAAATCGCCAATTATTGCTCGTTGAAACTGTTGCCAATTGCTTTTGTAAAAATATGATATTTAAAAAAAAAATTTATCTCTAGGAATCGAAACATTTTTTTTAATCTACCTCGGTCATTCTCTCTTTCGTCGAGCGTTTTAAGGTTTATATTATTATTACGGAACACTGTGTGATATATCGGATGTGCCGGGTGTTGGCTTGTCTCTCGCGAAGCTTTCCTTCTCGTCATATCGCATACCGGTATAATACGCACCGTCCGCTCACTCCGTTGCCGCGGTTCGCGACAAATTAATCACGGCATTATTGCCCGTGTGTGCTGCCGAGCGTTCTATATCGTCCGGCGTGAATCTCTCTCATAACGTTCTTTCTCTCTGTCTTACCTTTTCAAGGGGTTGTGCAGGAAAAGGAGAGGGAAAGAGAGAGAGAGAGAGAGAGAGAGAGAGTAAAACATCGTCGTCGTTCTTGGTCGTCGACGTGGGGCGTTCGCTTTAATTTTGGACACTTTTGGCCCAGCCCACCCGGTAGAGGGATAGCCAACTATCGTGATTCGGTCCGCTGCTCTCCTCTGGCTCTCTCGTTGTCCCCGCTCGCGTTTTGCGGGTGTGTGCCTCGTAAACTCTCGCCCGTTTACGTCATAACCACGAACCGAGACCGCGAGCGGGCAAATCCGCACGGTTTTCTCCATTTTATTTTATCGCCTTTTTTTTGTTTTTTGTTTTGTTTGTTTTTCACCCCGTTTTTATTTTCCATCGTTTTTTTATTCATACCCCTTGCTGTCGTTCGGCCAAGTATCGTCGCGAGAATTTGCCAAATCTTGAGTAATATCGTACCATCCTCGAAATGCAGTAATGGCAATTGCGCTCGCAACGCACGGCCGCGCGCGCGTGTACGCCGCGCATATAGGTGTTTGAATTTCAAAATAATAAATTGTACATTGGCACACACGTGTCGCGCTCGTAAATCGTACTGAGACTTCGTTCATTCGAGAATATATACATATTCTTCGGTTAAATTTGGCATTTCGTAGCTTTCGGTGATTCAAGTTCTTTTTTTTTTATCATACATTTTGATATAAAACAGGTGTCGCTATTAATGAATCATTGAAATATTTTTATTTTATTTTGTTATATTATTTATATATTTATATTTTCGATTTTCTCTATATATGCACGCTAGAATACAAAATATACAAATATTAAAAAAAAATATTATTTTTAAATATTCTTTATTTATATATTTTGTTAATGGGAGGTTTGAGTCGATTACGAAACATATTGAAGAAAAAACAAGTGAAGAGGCCAACCCCGTTTCTGTATTAGATTTTTTCTTCCATCTCAAAATCGCTTTTCTTTTTCTTTTTTCATAGCCAATTCTTTCGGTACAGTGTATATTAGAAGAGTCGTAGGTAACCTCAGCACGTACAACTTGCGTACCGTAACGTCTGTTTTTTGATTCACTGCTTCCTGCGACTCGCAGGCGAGAAGAACGACCGATAGGATATTCGTTTCTCTCTCTCTCTCTCTCTCTCTTCTCTTGCGCATATATTTTTGTCCGCGATCAGCTGCGCGCTTGCATTCCCTACCGAGGCAACTTTTTTTTTTCCTTTTTCACAAACGCACACTCTTTCCATTCGTCCCCGACGACGCGAGACAACTCTGAACGACGACGAGGAAATTAAAAAGAAGAAAAGGAAAGCAACACTTTGGTTAAAAAAAACATTTATATTAGGAAGGAGGGACGAGGTGGGGGTGATGAGGCTTGAGTGGATTTTTCGGTCGCGCGCCATTCGAACTTTTATCGCCCTCTCGTCATTTTATCTTTTATTTTCCGTAGGATTTTTCTTTTCGTTTTCTTTTCACGACACTTTTTTTCTCTCCGACTCTTTCGCACTGTTGCTCTCTTCCTCTATCGCTTCTCTCCGGTGATTTAGGCGAGTGTCACTTATTCTTAATTGGGTTTGTCGGGTTAATCAACTCTCGGATGTTCTCCCCGAGACATTCGAGTGTTTTAATTATACGTCATACGTCGCGTCGGGACGGTAGAAATCTAAATTTTCTATAATTAGCTGTCAAATATTGAAATCTTTATTTCCAAGTAGATCACGACTTAATTGCTATTTTATATTATTATTATTATTATTATTATTTCTGCAGTATAGTATGGGAACATCACTGAATCAATTAATAAATAATAGTACAAAAATCAAACTGTCGAATGAAAACAAAATTAAATTACATAATACACAACGATCAGTAAATCATCATTTTATTATGTCTGATCATTCAAACTAAACGAATAATATTAATTTTTAATAAATAATCGTTTGCAAAATTCGCTTGAAAATAAGATTTTTATTTGTGGTATTTAAATGAATCATTTTTTTTTTCGTATAATAACAATATTGCGCCTTAGTTGAATTTTCGGGGCCAGAGGAACACTTACACGTTCCACATTTCCCCGAATCTCTTCTCTCTCGCCCACTACGTGTATATACGTGTACCAATCGGTCACACTACAAAGGCCATCTGTGTTCCCTTTTCAGTTACTCCATCTCTCTCGCCTCTCGCCTCCCCCCCCCCCCCCTCTCTTTCTCTCTCTCGGTCTCCTTTTATTCACCATAGCGTTTGTGTCCTACGTAGTATATATACCTATAGTGACGTCATAGCTGACACCCGTGTCTCACTCACAATCAGAGGATAAACGACTGCGACGTGAAGTTTAGTGGGACGCCCATACAACACATTCGGTTACGCTCTATGCAGATATTTCTCTCTCTTTTTCTCCCTCTTTCTATCTTTCTTCCTCACTCGTTGTCAATTCCGTCGAGATTCAAAAAACATGTCTTTTCCGGTAATGGTTTTAGGGGATGAAAACTTGCGATACATAATAATTTACATTCGAAAAACGAGCTACATAAATTAAATCGACTCTGCAAAAATTAATCCGATTTAGATATTAATTGATTTATCTTCGTTGGGAAAAAAATGATTTTGTAAAATAGTAGATCTTGTGGAGAAATTCGAACGTGATTTCAATAGAATTGATTTAAAAAAATCAACTTATTATGTTTTTCATTTTTTTGCAGCGGCAATGAAATACGTGAAAATGAGATTTATGAATTTACTAAATATTAAAAAAAAATATATTACGAGTAATACGGTAAAAAAATGAGAAATAATTTTTCAAACCATGCCGCAAAAATTGAAATCCTTTTTTTTATAATTTTATCTTCATCTTTGTATTATCATGAAAAAAATGCACGACATGGGAGGACGTCGCGCGACGTACGCGTGGTGCATCGAGAGCGACGAGATGCACTCTGTGGCACTCTCGCGAAGGTTTATATGTACGCCGATACGACGCCGGTTGGAGACGACGCGTATTCGAAGACGACGAAGCGGGTTGCGCGCGCCCGCGAGATTCAAGTCTTCCTCGTTGCCACCGCAGCAGCAGCGGGTAGGCCAAGCGTCAGCATCGGCAAAAGCCACCGTCGCTTTTCGTTCGGCCCCCGTCCGTCGACGACGACGGGTTGCTCGGGAGGAAAACGCGCGTTGCAGTTGGCACGATGCCAGAGGCGTCCCGACGCTTGGACGAGAGGGTGGAAACGAGAGAGAGCGCGACGATCGCGCTCGTACGTGAGTAAAGCGCGCCGTCCGAGACGACGGCGTCCCGGCGTCGAGCGGTCCCGTCAGTGCGTGTGTGAGATGGCTGCAAGGCGCTCCCGTGACGTAGACGCCTCTTATCGCGCGACATGTAATCGGTGGTGACCCCCGGCGAGTTTTCCTAATCGCTTTGACAATCTTCTCCATTTTTATCATTCGCTATCTCTCTCTCTCTCTCTCTCTGCGTCTCAGTCTTGCTCTCTCTCACTTTTTCTCACTCTCTCCCGTTTTTTCTCGCGCTCTCTCTTCGACCTTCCCCCCTCATCAACCCTTGATAAGAAAACAAATAAACGAGGTGAAAAATCGTTTACAAATTCACTCTTCGATCGTTAAATATCGCCGTGATCGATCGAAAATTTACGAAGGGTTCTTCAAAGACTTTTGGGAAGAGAATATTTTGGAGAAATCGGGATATATATATTTTTTTTTGAGAGATATCGAACTAGATAAAACCGATCGCCGGGAGAAGATTATTCGCGAGAGGGAGGATAGGGTGCTCGTTCATGATCGACGACGATCTACGACGAATTGCAGCAACCCCTCGAATTATGCCCCGGTAGAATAATCACCGAGGACTATCGATAAATTTTTAGTGCTAAATGTGAGCGACAAATATTTCGAATAAAATGTGATAAATTAGTGATGGTGCGAGCGACAATGGCGAGTGCGAAAATGAGACGTTACATCGTCAAACGTCGAGACGTTTCGAGAGGGTCGTAACGCGCACCAAGACTCAAACGGTAAACAAGAATTTAAGTGGAACACAAAAATTAAATAAAAACACACAAAAAACGCATCGAGGATGAATTCTTCGTGTTTGTCAGGCGATAATTAATCGACGTATCATTCCCACACACACAGCGAGTGAAGTTGCATTCCTTGGACGATCGCGAGGAATCGATGTACAATTTAAAAATGAAAAGAAATATAAATAAATAAATAAATATATAAAAGATAAAAATATGGTTTAACTTCGTTGGAGATAATGCTCAGTGGAACGTGGACCAAGTTGTCGAGCTCAGTCGATTTTTAAATATTAATAAGAACGGAATATCAAATAAAATTAAAGGAGACAATAAAAAATACAAATAAATCATTCATCGTTAATTTCATCGCACGCATCGTCCCTGACAATATTGTCATTGGGACGGAATTTGCAATAGGCAAAACCATTGAAATCATAAATGGGAATGCAGGTCTCGATCGTTCCACCTTGTCCGAGTCTCCGGATGATAATTTAGTGATTTTGAACTCCATAACGGCGACCAAAATGAAATGAAAAAACTGAAAATATTTCCGGAATTTTTTGCGTTATTCGCAGTAACCATGCTGAAACGCGAGTTTTCAACGTGAAAGTGCATCGTCAGTTACAGGATAGAAGGAGATTTTTTGTTTTTGGGACATCGGAAAACTTTCGATCGTACGAAGATTCGAAGGAATAGAAAAAAATCTTCTAATCAGGGTGTTGTTTACCTACGATGGAATATCGGTGAGGTCACGAGGTCACCGCAGAATGCCTGAGCCGAGGGCAAAGCGCTGTAAACACTGTGACGGTACGCCATCTTGGTGCCAATTGCTCGGGGCTGGCCTAAACCGATTGGTCGAGTGGAAATTAAAATCATATTATTAACAAAGACAATAATAATTATTCAGCGATAAAGTGTTTTTTGTTAACTTATTTGCTACTGTGTGTGATGTACGTGTGTGCTGTAAATTTTTCGTTCGATCGATGATGGCCTTGTTGATGGAGCGTCATTTTGATATCCCTCAACGCGATTTAACTTCCATCCATATCGAACGACGATCAGTTACTATATCGATCTGTCATAATAACGATTAACATATAATTATAATTGTGTGTTGAGTTTGTGTGAATTTTTGTCGTTACTACTAATGTATTAATCGAATAATTATGTTTCTCACAAATGAATTTCATAAAATGTTTTTTTAATGCACCTGTCTTCTTTATTATTACGACTCTGATTTTTCAGGAAGGATAGAAGGAAAGGGTTGGAATTAAATTTTCAGGAAAAATGTGATCTACGAAGTAAACATATTTTTCCATACGAAACAAATATCCTTTGAAATAAATTTAATTCTATCCGAATTAAAAAAAATATATTTTATTCTATACGAATCGAATAAATTGTATTTAAATCGATAACGTAACGATTTTTCGTACGTAGAGGACGTAAGTAGGACGGGAGTTTCGTCGAAAAGTCATTCTTAATTAGTACCCGAGTGGATAGGGTCGTTTTATCACTGGGTCATTCGTTCTCTCGTTTCTCTTGCACTCGAGCAACGCCTCGACGGATCTTGTTGTCGCGCGAGACAATGTATGCATGTCGATGCGGGGAGGTTTTTGGGTAGTCGGATAAAGACGCAAGCACGTACACACGGTGTGAGGATCGCACAGAGCGAACTAGAGAAAGGCGACTGACTCGGAGAACGTGCTCGCGCGCGCGTTTCGCGCATTCCGATCGAGTGTGCCTGAGCAAACGTCGACTCTTCACTTTCGGCCGACGGCTTGCACCGCCACTGTATTTTTATCGATGAGTTTATTCACCTGACTCGTTATCTGCGAATAGAGAGCCCGTGGTCAGTTCGACAGAGAGAGAGAGAGAGAGAGAGAGTGAGCGAGGTGACAGAGGGCGGGGGTAGCGAGGAACACTTCGAAAAGAAAGAGAAGGCTATTAGTGACGAGATCGATCCCTCTCGAATAGTATCAATGGATCGGCATAGCGACAGTGTCATCATCGTATTATCATTGTAGGCCGCCAAACGACCGCTGCAAAAATAATTCCATTGGTCATTACGATCCGTCTACGATGATCAACAATTTTATGAATCATCTCAGTTGCTATGTCTGACTCCTATTTTTATCGCGGATAGATTTTCGTTCGTGAAGTTTTTAGATTCGTGAATCAGATTATTTTTCATTTTTGGAAACTGAAGAAAAAACCGTTAAAGGAAGTATTTTTTGCATATTTCGAGGGCATTTGGTTAGTTCCTCGTTGTAAGGATTATCGCGTGTTGTATAGGACAAGATGGCGTTTTCTATTTTTAAGATTGAGGGTAATAATTTAAAGGGTATAATTTTTTGGCACACTTGGAGGATAGTCAGTTTGTTTATCAATGAGGGAAAAAAACGTCTTAGGTTTTAAAAAATGTTTCGGTTTAAAAAAAGGATTCAGGATTAGTGCCAAAAACTGGGCTCGAGATCGTTATTTCTCGAACGGTAAACAGCCCCGTAAAATTGTTAAATACCAGCTGCCGATCGGGGGAGTGAATTTCTAACCCGAAATATATTTCCTTGCTGTTTTCTTTTATTACCCTACGACGGTTCGAAAAAATTCCAAGTGGACGAAATTGCGCAATTTTAGCGGCGTAACTCTGGAAGGAGAGCGAAGGAGTCCGAATCGAAGTTTTTTTTTGTTTTTTTTTCGCACGATGTATGCTTCGTAGAGGTGGCGAGTGGACGATGGCAGCCTTAAGGCCGCGGTCAACACATAAATTCGTGACTCGTGGGCGTGGACAATTAGACGTTGAGCGGTGAGGAGGAAACCGTTTGTCGCTCGAAAATCCATAAATTTCGGGCTCTAAAATCGTCTTCGTGAGGTTCGGACCTTGGCTCTTCGCTCATACCCAATCTCTCTCCCTCTCCCTCTCTCTCTCTCTCTCTCTCTTTCTCTCTCTTTCCCTCTTTATTTTTTGAACACCTTCAAATCTTCTTCTGCTATCTGTTCGATACGAGTTCTTCTTCCATTCTTCGAAAATTTGTCCCGAACATCGGGGGTAATCCTCTTGGCTCTGATTTCTGCTATTAATCACCCCTTGGGATATTTGAGCTTCATCAACATCATTCTTCACTGATGCATTGCTCGATCGTACAAGCTTCGCAACGCTCCATTCCGAATAATTATCGCGGAAGGATAAATGGTAGAATTTTTGTTCGTATAGTGCAAAATAATTTATGAATTTATAATTTTTTATTATTTTTTTGTAAAACGGTTTTTAATACTTTTGAATACCAGACGAAAAAATATTCCAGTTTCGAAGCGAGAAAGCAGCAAATCATTTTATCTCTCACCACATCGATTCTTAAGTATCGATACTTGCTTTTGGGTATTAGAGGCACGGGCGCAAGATTAGATTAGATCGCATTAGATGACACTAAACAACGAGGTATTACAATAGATAATATTAGGTGATGAGATATGAAATTAATTGGCATTGGATGGTGAGATATAAAACAAAATGATATTAGATGATGAGATATAAATTTGAATAATATTAGAAAATAAGATACGACGATAGATGACATCAGATGACGAACTTTATGGTATTCGATGACATTAGATGAGGCGATCTAAAATTCGATGGGGTTAGTTGACGAGACATAGCAGTAGGTGATATTAGGCGGTGAGGTATGACATTCCATGACACTGTGTCGCGAGATATTACATTAGATAACATTAGAATAGACGCCATTAGTCGCTCGAACACGACGTTTCATGGATGAGCCTCACCGAGGGTAAATAATCGTGAACAATGTTCATTCGTAGGTAACACCGATCGGCTAGTAAACATAAAGCTCCGAACAGCTGTCGATGAAAAACAAAATCTAAATTTAGATTAGAAGGCAAAGTAGCGAGAGAAGACGACGGTGGACATAGACAGGGGCTGTAAAAAAGGACGTCATGGACATGAGAGATCCAACGCGAAATGGAGAATTCGGTGGATTCAGGCTCGACGACGATGACGACCATGACGACAAAATCCAGAGGACTTCGTAGCCTACGGGCGCGTGTCGTTTGGCTATAGCGAGTCTCGAAGGCCTCGAGGCTACACGACGCCTGACAAATCTCGACCTCGTTAGGGGATTACGAGAAATGTTCTTTCATTTCGCCTGGTTTTATTCCACTTCTATCTTTCTCCGTAGTTTAATTCTCTTCCCCCGCATCGTACTTCTTTCTACCAGAGAGTCACGGATGAAAAGAACCCGACATATTCGAACGCCCATAAGGATTATCCTAAATCTCTTTCGAGATACATTCATTGATTCTTACGTATACGCGTAAATCTTGGGGATTGGCGTCGGCTGAACTATTCGAACGAGGCATAAACAATCGTCGTTTTTATCACCAATTTACCAATAATTATCGAATTCCAATGTTTGTCACTAATTTTGATAAATTATTCAACTTTTGATTTTGGAAAAATTGTTATCGAAATGATTTTTGTTTTTAAATACGTGAATTTTCATTTATTCAGAAATGATAAATCAGTCGAATCTTGGCCGCGTCTCGTTGAATCGCGAATACGCACCAAGCCGAATCCCGTCGGGATTCGAGCTTATTCGAAAGAATTTTTCGTGTAAATATTATGAGCTTTACGGGCGTCCGCGCAGCGTCTAGCTCGGAATCCCTACCGCGTATATTTCTCTCCCTTTTGCCTTTTACCTCTCTCTCTGTTTATCGGCTCCTCGTACACTCTTTCGAATTTTCCGGCTCCCCTATCATCGTATGTTAGGACGAGAACGGCCCGTAAAAAGTGGGTTAATGGATTTGGATACAACAGCTTACTGCGTTGCTATCGAAACATTTTTTACCTCTCGATCCGAACCAGAATTAAAGCTCACGATGCAGAGAGAAAGAGAGAATTTGAAATATCGCGCCGCAATCTCTGGTCAACACGACCATAAACATTTTTTTGTCAGCGACGAATTTTCGTCTTCGACGTTGTTTCTCCCTCGTCGCTTTTTGTTTTAATTCTCCCTCCGTTCCTCTTACGTGGCAATATATATATTTTTTTTACTCTCTCGTATCCTTGATTCTCTTTTTTTCGTTTTACACTGATTTCGCATAAGTCGTAAATTCGTCGAGCACGCGAAACTACGAAGATCAAAAGCGAGATCTTCGAGATGCTCGTCCAGCAGGCGGAAATAAATTTCACCCTCCGTGACATAACCGTATTATGATATTTTTTATTTTTATAAAAAGCACACCTTTATTTTTTCTCTCCTGCAACTTTTATTTTCATCTAGTGATACGTCGTCTAAAAAAATAACGAAGTCGATATATATAAAAAAATGGTGTCAAAAAAGTATACAAGAAAATGGTGAAAGAGTGCTTTTTTTCAAGGATCTCGGTAAATCTTCGAGTGAATTCTCTTTCTCCTGCCGTTCATAGACTCTCTATCCGATTAGTTATCGTAACGGTATGTGCATCGCGTGGGTGTCTAGTAAGACCCCCACCCACCCACCTCACTCACGTCCCTCCACCCCTCGGCCCCCTCTCTCTCTCTTCTTGTAGCTCTCGGCGACGCTAGACTAAGAGAGCGTTCTAGCCATCTGGCTTGCTTCCAACCCGCGCGACACCTTACACCCACAAAATCTGACCGGGGCAACGGATGCTCACGAATATCAGAACGGACACATCCGTATTATGTGGCTCTCACGCCATTTTCCTATATCGTGGATGAGAAAGAATTCTCTCTGTCTCTCTCTCTATCTTTCTTGTCTCCTCTCTCCTTTCGTGATTTTCTCGCAATCGCGGGAGATGAAAACGGGGAAGAATCTTGGCCAGACGCAGCAATTGCTTGAGAACGTTATCGACGATCTTCGATCTTCCTCAAAGATGGGCTAGGACAAAAAATAATGCGAAAGAAATCGGTCACTTTGTCCTGTTAATCCATCAACGTTGGCCCTCGCTCGCTTCCGCCTTCAATTTTTTCATCGTTCCGATTCGTTGCACCTATCGTCAGAATTTTCTTCAGCTTCCGCCCTTGGTCCATGCGACGGCCTCGAAGCGTCTCTTCCAAGCTTTCCGAGCGAGCGTCATAAGTGTATCCTCTTGTTCGTCAATTCTTTTCTATCCCATCTTCTTCCGTTCCTCGCGTTAAAGTTTCACGCCCTGTCTCGACCACGTTCTTTTTATACCTACTTTCTTTTCGTTCTGCTTTTTTCTATTCGAACTGAGACGTCGGCTGGTTTCCTTTGCCCTACTTTGTCGTCGATTTATCTTTGTCCGCGCATCGTCACCGTTTTTTTTCCACTTCTCCCTTTCGTCCAACGTACATTAGTGAACCGTGTGTCTTTGTACGTTATTTTCGCAATCTCCGCGATGTGTTATTTTATGTTTTTGTTACGATTGTACAGCGAAAGGTTTGATCCAGAGTTTGCCATCGTTGCAAGAGTAAAATGATCCTTCCGGGCGATTTTATCTCGAAAATGAAGGGAGCCGGTGAAAAGTTGGCGCTACGCTTGACTAATCGAGACGATCCGTTTCGAGATTCTTGTTGATCCCGAGATTTCCGCAACTCGCTTGTATCCAGGCCTGGATGAATCCAAAGTAGCGAGAGAGGGCGAGTGAGATCGAGGGGTGAGACGTTGCAAGTAAAAGATCCATCGTTGCCATTACACATACGGCTGAAAGTCTCGAGGTACAGCTTTGCCTCGCGACCAAAGTCTCGTGAGAGGTTAAGCGTAAGATAAGCGTGCACGAGCCGCTGCGCAAGGCTTTCTATTTACGGCCTCCCTCGATTAGCCTTATTTACGGCTTGCAAGCGAGAGAAGCTCGCGCACGAAGAAGAAAGAGAGAAACGCGAGATGTCAAGAGGCACAGAGGCCTCCACCTCCCGTCTTGTCTTTCGCTACGGAGACGCTATACATATTTCCATTTCCGGAAAGGCCATCGCGAGAAGGCCAAGATTGGAAACTGTCCGGCTGCTAGACGTTTGACTTGCTAAAAAAGAGTGAGCGAGAGAGAGAGAGAGAGAGAGCGAAAAAAGAGGGAGTGAGATGAATCGCTCTGGCTCCCGTACTTCCGTTTTATGTAATAACAGACGACTCAAACGCGCTGATACGACAGCCTAGCAAAAGCTCGAGGCAAGAGCGTCGAAATTTGTACCGTGAACGAGAAAGAGAGAGAGAGAGAGAGAAAGAGGCTAACATTGCCGAGTGTGAGAGTCGTATATCACCCTAGCCCGTCTCGTCTAATCGAGCGTTTCACGGACGTCCCGACGTCTCGGACGAAAAGACGCCCAAAGTCTTGACGCGTTCACTGACAGATTTTTGGCCCTATATCGACCTCAGCGAATGAATAATATGAAAATTGGCGATGAAACACCCCGGGAGGTTGGCCAAAAGGAGCAATCGTCAACTTTGATCGCAGCTTCATTGTTCGTGGATTTTTGTTCCTTCGATAGGAAAGAAATTTAAAAGGAAACTCATCGACGCAAGTTTTTTTATCGTTTTGTCACTTTTCGTTTTCAAGCGGCGTCTATAATCCTCTTTCCTATTTAACTTTATCCATCCGCGATCCGAACTGGCTCGCTGTTGCAGCATCCCGAAAACAGGGTTTACGTAGGAACAGCTGTTGCGTTCGGGCGTTCACTTTACCCGTGCAAAACAACGCTAATGGACCGAAAACCCTGGGTTGGTGGGGCACAGGAGTTCGGGGAGAGAGAGAGAGAGAGAGAAACCACTTTTCTCTCGCGTTGAGCTTTTCACCGACATAAATATAGTCGCTGCCTCGTCCCTCATGCTCCCATCCCCTTCCCTCCTTGTCGACGAATCTCACCCGACTACAAACTTGTAGACCGTGATGGTTTGTCCAGAAGAGATTCACGAACCACTAAAGAGTGGAACAAAATTGCCTCTAGAACTGTAAACGGCGGCTTGGAAAGGCCTACGGTAGAAAATTTTGAAGAAAACCACCTCGTTGAGTAAATGATCCAGGGTTAAATGTATTCCGTAAAATTGACGCGTGTCAAAATTATTTCGAGAAAAAACTGTTAATTACGTATTTTCAATGGTTTCCCATTCGAGGTCTGGTCGAAACGCAGGCTCCGCGTATAAATCCAAGAAAAATCGATGTTCGGTTCCACGACATTGGTGGCCACGTAGTAGTAGCAAAGCTCGAAAAATCATTCAGGCCCGATGAACCTAAACATTGGTGAGGCAAACTGCTGCCGCGTTTCTGCCGTTGGTACATGGTTGATGCCACTGCCGAGCGAGAGAGAGCACGTTCACCCTGGCATTGCCGTAAAAATAAACGGGTCCCAGCCGGAGACCTAGCGCGGGCGAGATGTTCGCTTCGATAGCGACGAATGAAACGGCGCGGGCCAGAATTCCGACGAGTACACCGTAATGGCTAATATACAACTCATCTCCGGCCATCGACCATGAGGGATTCGTCGCGATGAAGCTGACTTGCTTTTACTTATGGGTGCGCGCGGAGTTCCCTGTCGGACATTACCCACTTTTTGCCTCGCGGTAGTTCTTCGCTCCAAAATTTATTTCAAAGATGTTCATAAGAGAAATAGACGGCTATCGATGACGATTGATAGTCGATCGATATTTATCGTCATCGAATCTTTATTAAGCAACGTTTGTTCGCGATGGACAGTGATCGCTTTTCTTAGCGAGTCAAGGCAAAGATTTACAAGCTTTTTTCCCCTCCTTTTCCATTTCTGTCTCGAGCTAGCACAAAAAGCTCGTTAAGGCCTCGTCATTAAAGAACTCCTATTGTTCTCATTTTTCCACATGCTCGACTCCGTCCATCTATCGTTGACGATATTTTTATCAGACACTTGTGTCATTCCAACGTTTTTCTTTTCTTATTTTACACCTCGACTTCCCGTCTGCCACATTTACCCAACATTCCCATTTTTATTTTCTCATTTTCCTTTGCGAGAGACACACACGTGGGTGAGAATATCATTTGGGTTAAAAAGAGAGAAAGATGGGATAAATGGCGGGCCACGAAGAACGACAGATATGAGGATGTCGGTGGCTCTCTGTGCTCGGGGATTATTTGGCTTCTGGTCTAGGAAGCTGAGAAGCTCCCGCCACGTGAACCGTTGTGTTGCCCTTAATGAGTTGGAGACTCTGTGAATATACGTGAGCTAACAGACTAGACCCTCTCATCCTCATCTGCTTGTTGTATACATATATGCGTATGATTTTATACCAGTGTGTATGATGTACGAGCGTCTGTGTGTATGTTTATATATCATGCATACTCTTGCCTCGGAGCTCTTCTCGACTAAGTGTCTCGGACACACTGTTGCTATACGCTGGGAAAAGCATTGGCCGCGGGCTATATAGCGTGAAATGCACACATCGGACATGAAGATGACCTGGATAGGTACCAAACTACACCAGTTGCAATAACGCTTTCCGGGTTCACCGTTTTTACTCCATTAATTCTTCTTCGAGCATTTTTAGAGTGAACGCCGTTTTTTCTCGTCATCGAAAAAACAAGAAAATAACGTCGCTAAACTTTACAGCAACACTCCCAGAGACAATTTTGGCAGGTGTCGCGAGCGATTGACGGAAAATTCATTTTGAAACCCCTCTTGGCTGCATTTCCTCCCTTGTGGGCTCAGTATAAGGGTTGACAATATTTTAGTCACGATTTTTCAGCAATTTTAACGTCCAACGGCTCAATCTCGTAACTTTCATTTACGCTCTTCGCGAAAATGTTCTTTAGGTCTAGTTACGTCGAGTAAAACGCGTAGGTAATGAATTTTGCCAGAAGCTTTTAGACGCGAGCCGCTTCCTTCCCCGCGTGGCAACATTCCCGTCAATCCATCTCGATCGGTTTGGCGGTAATCCCCGAAAATATTCTATTTCGGAATTCACCCGATAATCGAATATTACGTGATCGTCGAAACTCCTCGACCAAGCGATCCATAGTCTCTACGCGTGAGAGAATTACAAAAGATTCTTTCGTATCTCTGACCTTTCACCCACGACGTTGTACGTTGTCTGTTCTTTCGCGGTTCGTTCGAAATACCGTTTCGCGTGTGCCAAAGTAGAAAACAAAAAAAGAAACGTTCGGACACACGCTCGTAGCAAAAGTTCGTTCTCGAACTCTCTCGGCTAAATGTCAGACGTACATTGTCACTCGATGAGCTGGCTATCTCGAATGGTCATCGCGATATTTTGGTCAAGATTTTACGACGTCTCGCCCACCGCATGTGTTTCCCCGACCTTCCCACCCCTCTCGTCCTCCGCGTCTTGGCGCATTCGGGAAATTCGTTCATCCCCACCTTTTTTCCGTTGGCAAGTCCAAAGGGCAAAATTTACTCAGCTCGTAAGTAAAATTTATCGTACGTTCGTTTTTGTTGAATGAGCCCTCGCGATCGTCGCGTTACATACATCGGCGAATGAAATTATTCAAATTATTTTTGCAAACGATAACTTTTCAAAAATTTCCTTTTTCTTTTCGACTATTTCCTGCTAAACATTTCAAAACTCGTCTTTTCACATCGGCGGGTCGAAAACTATGATTTTTCTCGTACGAGGGGAAAATTCAGGCCGGGCAAACTCTCTGTAAACAGCCTATTCGTCTATGGATACGCGAGTATGATTCATTTATTTGTGTTAACGTTTATCGAGTCGTCCTTGGATGCGCGTCGTCCCTCGTATCTCCGGCCTATACGTTTACACGCATACCTACATAATACGTACAAACATATGCGAAATTCTTGCCAAAATACATATTGAATATTATTTAAAGACTTTGCGAATTTGCCAAACGTCTATTTTTATTAACGATATTCATCGTTGAGCAGGTTCGCGTAACACATAAAATATCGTAATGATGAATGCCCTGTAACGTTCGTTCTCAAAGAGTTATTCACCCTCTCGAGTTAATTGTTTGAACCGAAAATTCTTGGCCTTGACATTCCCGATTGAAATCTCTCGATCCTCTTGGATATAGATGCGATCCATCTTTGACCGCGGTTGCGTATAAAGTGCAAACTTGCACCATTTGTGTCCGAGGTCATCGCGTTATAGAGATCTATCTCTCTCTACTCCTCCCTCTGTTCTCCCTCTCTCTGTTTCTCGTACGTTGGGGTTTGCAAATCGAGAGCATTTCGCATTTCGCTGGCACTAAGCAATTGCTTATATACACGTTCTCGTTGAAACACTGCTTAGCACACTACAGCATACGTATAGACAGAGAGGGAGAGAGAAAGAGAGAGAGAGAGAGAGAGAGAGAGAGAGAGAGAGAGAGAGAAGCGTAGGCTTGTCCTTGCATTCGGGATATTTTGGTCCAGAGTTTTAGCCAGTAAAGACTTCTCCCCTTTTGCTCTCTCTTCGTCGTTTGGCCATTCCCGACGTGGCCAGACGCCGGTCTAAAGCTATGTAAAGCACCAAGTGCGCGAGAGCTCTCTCGCTCTTTCTCTCTCGCTCGCATTCGCCTATCCTTTTTTGCCTTCTACAGCCAAGAGAAGCAAAATCCCGACTCGAAGCAGCAGCGAGAGCAAGCTCTACTGGAGTTCTCGTCGGGCTCGAAAGCTTCTATCGTCACTCCTGTATACGATTCGTATATATGTATATATATATATGTACGTGTATATTTTACGTACGAGTTGGGCAAAGAGGAAATGTGCTTTTAAGTCCAAGACATGGTCGTGCTCGATCTTAGGGACTTGTACAGAAGTATATTTTCACCGAGGCTATGCGTAGATGCTCGACGTTGGATCATTTGACGAATTCTTGAATCATTTTCAACCTGAAATTGACTCGAAATGTTTTTTCGAATCGACGCAATCAATAATAATGATAACAATACTTTTGATTGAAATTATCAGTCGAAATATAGAGTCAAAGAGCACGAAATTTGTTGAACATGAATTTCTTAAAGAAAAAACAAGAGAACGTTAAAAAAAGGTTATCTTTTTAATCAATCAACTATTATCTTTAATATTTTATTGATAAACAATATTTCTTGATATTACATTTAAAATAATGGTTCACCACATGCTCCTATCAGTGCAATCCAATCGCTTATTATCGCTTTATTTTTTTCCTCCGATGGACCAGTCGAGACGCGAATATTTCCACATACACACATATACACACACTCACCGGTCAGCGCATAATTGTTTTCCGTTTGTTCGGCACTCTCGGGCAAAACTGCCCGTTGGCACTAATAAACGCGAGTCCATTCAAGATGATCGGTTATATAGGTTCGCGAGGCTCTCGACCGCCTGTGGGTTTTAACTTCGCGCGTAAAGTGCGAATGGCTTTTGGATGTTTGCCGAGCGAAGGAGAGAGAGAGAGAAATATAGAGAAGAGATGCTCGAGAGCGCGCTCGGGAGACAAAAAATTGTTGAAAAAGTTCGTGTTTGCGCTTCGGCAAGTTGTTGTAAATGAAAATAATCGTTTGGCCCAAGGAGCGAAGGATATTCGGTGCGAGACTACACGCCGGTTAAATATTAAGGGTGCAAGAACTCTCGGGGCCCATTATTATATACGTATGTACTTACTGGTTGAGTTTTAATACAAATAAAGTGAGTTGCGTGTATAACGGCACTTAAATGAAAAAAAAGGAAAAACAACAAATCCACAAGAGCAAACAAAAAATGCGCATAAAAAGTATTACGTGTACATTGGCGCCGGTCCCTCTAGCTCGCCCGATTCGATTAACCCGGGTGTTAGCTAAATTACCCTCGGAGCGTATCGAGTGCAACTGCATCGGCCAAAAGCTTGTATATAACGTACGCTGAATACATTATAAAATGAAAGATACAAACACTGATATTCTCTCGCAACGCCATGCCGAAATCTTAATACGCGGCGTAAATTTGCGAAACTGCGATAAAAAGGGAATGCAAGTGCCCACGTTCTTGGCTCTGGGAGAGACGGTAGAGAACAGTAAGAAAAAAAACAAAAAGTTTCTCACGGGGAAAACGATGCTGCGCGTCTTTTTTTTCATCGATGTGCTCTCTCGAAGTATGCGAAGTATCGAACGAGCACGGTGAGTGCACACAAATGGACTTGGCAAGACGCACACAGAGTTACGAAAAATCGTCACGATAGGAAGCTGTGCAATAACTATACCACCGTGAAGAGTATTATAACAGCTTGAGTAAATGTAAGCGTTCTCGTGGATAATATTATGCCCGAGGCGTTTCGTGGCGTTGAGAGAGGACCGTCGAGGAGGTGGCTGAGCCAGACACTCTCTCGAAAGAAACTCCTCGGAGAAGGTTGTTGCTGATAATCGCGGTCGAGCACAGGGCAGTTAGTGTTTTTCTTGCATGTGCCCTCTTCTCTCTCTTCTTCCCCCTTGTTCGCGTTTCTTTTTTTTTTGTCTTTTATTTCTGGGAGGTGCAAACTGCGCCAAGCGTCGTCCTCTTCGTATTTGGGAGCCCTCGCGAGCGTTTTACTCAAACGTACCGCTTGCCCGTTGCCTTTCCACTCGGTTCCTGCTCCGCGCTTTTCTCATCTTCGTGTCTCGCTTCTTCTCTCTTCGTCGTCGTTCGAGGACGGTTAAGACGTTAAGATTCCGCGTTTCGCGGCCACTCTCGTCAGGATTTCGCGGGAGACCAACCCGAGACGAGTCCCCGGAGGGCCCCGCGACCAAAGACCGGAGAGGGAAAGAGGCCCCGAGGCAGCCACCTCCGTCCGCCCTACTCGCTACGCCAATCTCTCTCCGTCGTCCCTCTTTCGTTTTTTCCCCGTCTCGTTTCATCGTGAAACGGGAGAGTGAGCACGCGTGATTTCACGACAGTAGCAACGAGAGAGAAATTAACCGAAAAAGAGGGAGACGAATCGACGAGAGGAGCATCAGAAAATTATGGGGTTTTTTTTTATTTCGCGTTACATAATGTTTTTTCAAAATATTTTCTTTTTTCCGCGTCCTTAGAAGGCTCGATAATCTTCCATTTGGAAAAATTACGAGATTACCGTTCACGAATTAATCAGCTGTCGTTTGACCCATTAACCTTTATTTTTCAAGAATTCTCGTAATAATTCCGCATATTGAAGACATATCTTTGCACATATTTATCTGAAATATTTTTACAAATATATCGCACCATCTCCTTGGCTTCGACGAAGCTAAAAGGGAAACGAGTGCCACGAAGTGCCGAGACCAGTGACCATAAATTCGCGATGTTACTGCTCCCCCCTCATGCGATACGTCCGCGAAGACTATTCTACCGAGCGTAACGCGGGACGAGAGATTTTGAGCTTTCACCGAGATATATTCCACGGATAGTACGCAGGAAAGAGAGAATTAGCGTGTAAACAGTGGTGTTTGTGCAAAAGCCCGTAGAGGGGAGGGCGAAAACAAGAAGGAGCGGGGATGATAGCTTTGCAAACATTTCTGTGTGGGTACGATTAAGCGGAGCAAGTCGGTAGGTCAGAGAAGCTTAGAAGCCAATATCTACTCGTGGAATGCTCCTCGTGCTGGAATTATGCAAGAATACCGCACGTGGCGTTACGTACCGTTGAGGATTTGGACGTTTATATCTATAAGTATGAATACCGCGTGCGTGAATGTTCGCCGGTAAATGCAAAGGAACCATCAGCATGTTTATATATATATATATATGTGTGTGTGTAAGCTATACGCGAGCAATGGACGTTCCGCTCGTTCGCGCGCGTTTCCTCTTCACTTCCCTTTCGGCCTGTTCAACGATCAAGAGAGGGAGAGAGTGCATCGCAAGCAAGAAGTGCAGTGGAAAACGCCTGGCAAGAGCCGTTAGGCTAACTTGGGCGTGCTATTTGCGTCTTCGAATATATACCCCGTTTTACTTTCCATCTCACTCCCTCATTCCCGTTTCCCAAACTCTCTCGTACTCTTTCACTCTTCTTTCTTTTTCTCTCTCCCTCCCCTCTTTCTTACTTCTCCTCCGTCGTCGTCTAGTCTTGAACGTTGCCGCGGTTGAATCGAACCGCTGGCTCACAAATTCTCGACACACTCGCTAAACAATGTATGGGACTTACTTTATCACACTTCCACGGCCGTTCAGTGGATGACGATATTCGTAACTACTTCGTGGGTTTAACTTCGTTGCCCTCATTTATTGAAAGTAGGAAAATTAGCTGGGGAGAAAGACTTGTCGCTATTGTGGACCTTTGGCGGCCATTTTGTGAATCGTCACCGCCATTTTGCGTATGGCCGTTCCAATCGCTTTTGGTTGATTTTCATTAGTGTTATACAATTTTGTTTACATTTTGAAAGATGTCGCACGATTCCTGACATTTGAAACGTGTCTTCGAACGCGTCGGAGGTAACAGGTAGTGGATATTTCCTCGTTCAGCATCGTGTAAAATTGCAAAACTGTGTTCGTAATCCGAGCGGACGTGTTTTATATCCAAAACAACGATAAAAATGCTATTAAAGTCCTTCAACACTTAAATTCATAGACCAATCAAGTTTCTCCAATTCGAAGATTATAGATCAATAGTGGCATCCCACACTTCGTGATTTGCCTGGACCAAACGTGCCTACGCAGAAATATGAGCCCACGCGTTTCATCAAATTATTACGCGTCTAATTTCCGGCTTCGTGATCGAACTTGAATAATAATTATTTATACGAAATCTTTCATTCGAAACTTTTCTAAAACTTGGTGTTCGTTTAGTTCTTATTGCCGTTGACGAGTCGACGTTTGCACCAAGAAAGTTCGATATAGGGAGACAAAACGCGAGTGAGAAAACGGCAGGTGCCTCGGACGACTCTCTCGGGCCGCGTGTGGCGGGGCTCAATTGTGCCCCCGGACATTTGCCAGACAGGCTGTTATTATTTTAACGTGAAAATACTTTGGTGATTCTCGACAAGATAAATAACAATGGTTATGCAAGAGTTCGGTGCATCGTTGCTTTATGCGCCTGTGGTCACGCTTGTACGTCACGCATAATGCTTATTACCCCGTTCTATACGAATATGCCTATAGAAATATTTTCAACGCGTTCTCGTGTCGACAATGAGACGCGCGATGGCACTTTATAAGCTTTACGTGCATCGTTAAACACATACCTACCTACATAGGCATACGAGTTTAAATGACTCGTACGAGACAAAATGGCAGTTCTCCTCTATGCAACAAAATGGCCGTTCTCCCTACGGCAGATAATGGCCGTTCTCCTTATGTACAAAAATGGCCGTTCTCCTTATGTACCTAAATGGCCGTTCTCGTTAGGTACCAAAATGGCCGTTCTCCTTTGTACCAAAATGGCGATTCTCCTTATGAAACAAAATGGCCGTTCTTCTTATGCACCAAAATGGCCGTTCTCCTTATGTACCAAAATGGCGATTCTCCTTATCAAACAAAACGAGCGTTGTCTCTACGAAACATAACTAACGATTCTATTGTACTTTTTGTGTTGCAGGTAAGCGAAAAAAGCTGTTTTTACTTAATTGCCTCCACCTTTGACCAACAAAATGGTGAGTCAAGAGTCAAGATATCCGGCTCGATGATACGAGAGTTACGACGACGTCGAGAAAGGGAGTAATAATCGTGATCTCGCGTAGCGTGGGTCGTTCCAGTTAGAAAGTGAGGAGATAGAGGTGTCCTTGAACGACCCAGTGGTCCCCGCGGTTGCACGAATATTAGTATATCAAGCATTACGAGCTTCGTACATCTTGAAAACCACAAAACCAACCGACAGGTTCACAAGACGAATATGAAACATTTTACGGTGATTATCGAGACGATACTCGCTCGAAGGTCGTTGGTCCATTTCGTGTCTTTACATCCACGAGACAGCTGTCTCGTGAAATCGCGGAGATGGATTATGAAAACCGCGATGCAGTTTGAAACGTTGATGGATTAGCTCGGCAAGAGAGACGAAAGGTCTCGGCAATGAGATTCTCATTTTCTTATATTCTGGTGAAAATATGAAATATCGCATGGTCCTTGCAAATATTACGATACTCCCAGCATATTAGCTTCGTTCCTCTCGCATTCTTTTCTCTCACATTCACTCGGGTAGCGAAAGAGTAATACAGAGTTGGACGAGACAAATAGTACACGAGTTTTGGTGCATATTAATGAAACAGTCGTTAGCACCAAGAGTGACCCATTTAGCTGCTAGGGACGTAAATAATCCCCTCGAAAGATCGAGCGTCCGTGTCTGTCTGTATGTTTGTGCGAGCCGAAAAATACAATGCACACGACTTTGACGGCCTTCGCGTTCTCGTAATATCGTTCGCGAACATCTCTCGCGGCCATCACCATTGGTCTATCAGAATATCAGAAACCCTATTGCGCTCTACAGTTTAATCTCTCATAAGTCTTATTTATTTGTTTATTTTTTTTCATCTAAAAGAACTAAGCGTTTTGAAATTTTGAAATCGATGTGGGCGTTGATGACTCAGGATCGGGCGTTACCGTCAATTTGAAAGAAAAATAATTTTTATTCAAAAAAGTCGATTACGACTAAAAAATTGATCGCAATAACGCCATTTTCGTGAAATTATGACTTTTGCCAGAAGTTAAGTCCATTCTTCTCGCGGGAACTCTTTGACCCAAACCTTAAACATTAAATTTAATTTTTTAAACAATGATTTTTAAGTTTAACAAAATTTATTAACAATGTTTTTCGTATTTGAATTTCGATGATAAAATCATATTTAATATAAAACCTTTTCTATTCTGCTGAAACTTTTTTGTATACAATTTTTAATTGCGACACGAGTTTTCATATAAATTGAAATACTAAAAAATTGCAGTTCTAATTTCAATTAATCGAGGAAAAGAGAATTAATTTAGACACCAAGTTTTTGTTTCTTTAAATTTCTCCACAATTCGAATCTCATTATCGTTAGGCGATATCGAACTGTATCCCGAGTTTGTCCTCGCGATTCTCGTTCATCACTCGTGACAGTCTCGATCTCGTTGGAAAAGTTGCTTTTCAAACATACACGCGGCTTTCTTGTCGCGGAGTCCTTCTCGTTGTGTTTCTTCGCAAGGAGAAACCTCGCGCTCCTACGCATTTTACGGTGCGGTCAACGAGACGACAGGTGTGATACAACTCCCTCGTTTTCTTGCGCAAGTCCACGAAGCGTAATTCGCGCGAACAGTTTTTCGATACTCGAGCAAAAAATGCATTATCGTGACATATCGAAAAACTTTGCCCTCGCGAATTTGTCTATCTTGCAATAAAATCGTATAACGTAGGACTCGCTTTCAGTCGCGAAATTTGTCGACAAAAATAAAACGTTCGATTTTGTGATTAATATTTTTTTTTTCATCCGATAAAACTCGACGGAGAATCGGTGACGAAAATGATTTTTTTTTCCCTTCTAAAAATATTATTTTTATCGTCGACTATTTTAGTACTCGAAGACATTGCGGAATTTCCAACACCTCGCAGGCAGAGTGATTTTTTGTCTGATTGATACGGCAATCTTTTTTCGCGTTATCCGACTTTATGATAAAATAAAATAAAAAATCTATATATCTATCTATTCGGATAGATGATGAAACGTAGCAAGTGAGATTCGAGATCGAAATCGAGACGGATTTCGCCGGGGTTCCAGATGTTCTCGTAGCTTCGAACAGGCGTTTTATTCGTGAGTTATAACGCTCGAATCGCGAAAAGAGGAACAATATCTTGGAATCGTCTACGTGGCTCTCCTCGCTTCGGCCTCGCGAAATTGCGCGACATTATCTATTTAAGTTTTCTCGGGGTGGTGTCCAGAGGCGAGTGTATAACAGACATTTGTTGACATCTCTAGAACGCTCTCAACTTTTTTCTCCTCTTTTACATATTTTCATTTTTTTTTAAATTTTATTTCTCGCGAGCATCTTCGTCAGGGACGCGGTTCTCGCATTTTGCGTGGGCGATCTGGACTTTGCGAACGACCCGCTTGTTACTTCGTTTTCTCCTCGGACGCTACCGAGTCGACCAATTTAAATTGGTCGCAGGGATGATGGGTGGAAAAATATACATATATAATCGGTGAGGCTTAAAATGGCTTTTAAAAAGATTAGACTGAAAAGAATCATCACTTTCATTTTTTATGGTCCAACGTATATCGTCGTTTTTTTTATATTCATTTTATTAATAGGCAATCGAATCATTTTTGCGTATTTTCGTCGTGTGCGAACATTTTTTAGCAGTGCCGTGAGTATAATTCAGTCGTATATATAATTAAATTTTTCTTTTCTACGCAATTATTATAAATTTCACACGTCGAGTCGAAAATTACGGTAATTGTCGGGGTAAATAAAGTTTATTAACAAGTAAACATGGGAACAAAGTGTGCAATTTTATTCAATAAGTTCGAACAAACGAATCAATTAATATTATCATCACCGATGAAAAATTAATAGTAATATTAAATTAATTATCGACGACGAAAGATAATAATATTTTTTCGAAACTGGGTTTTTAAGGAAATTAAAAAATATGATTGTGGATGTTATTGGATAAAATTAAATCTCCGTTGGAAATTTATAAAGGATCGGGCCTATTGAGAAGCTCGAGTGATAAAATCGAGAACGAAAGTTTGTTCGCGTGGTTGATTCGATCGGGAGTGTTCGATCTCTGAGTTCGATAAACAAGTACGAACGGTCGTGTTGCCTTCCCCCTGGCACCTCTCCTTCGATGCTTATATACTCTATAAAAGCCTCACCAATACAAGTCTATAAGAGACTTTTGGAGTATCCGCATATAGCATTGGCACAAACCTTCTCTCACTCTCGCCTTGCTTCGGTCTTCTCTTCCTTCTATTCGTGCTGTGGCGTCACCCGTTATGCAACCAATTCCCAACCGGGGATTGCACTACCAAACATCCGAAGCACGTTCTCACTGGGGCATTCCTTGCAACCCGGTAGCCATGGCGGGGCTCTCTTCTCCGCTAAGACCCCTTTTCACCATTTTCTTTCTCTCTCTCTCTCTCTCTCTCTCTCTCTCTCTCTCTCGCCCGATCTCTGTGTCTTCTAAACTTCGCAAGCTCCGCTGTTTCGCATTCGCGACTCTAAATCGTTTTACGTTTTCACAGTAGAAGTTAAAAAAGTCTTTTTATCACGAAATTGAATTTTACTATTATTTCGTGTCCTTTAAAATTCGTAAAATGTTAAAAAATTATTTATATAAGGAAAAGAAGGCAAACGTCATATTTTTCATACCACGAGTCTCTTTGATTTTATGAAGAACGTATCGACGCATCAATCGGACAAAAAATAATTAAAAAAAGCTCGTTTAACCATAATCCGTCCCAAATCTTTGAACCGGTCTATTTTTTTTAATCTTTTAAGAAATAATAATAATAATAATAATAATGAAAATATATTTTGACCGTGATCAATAATTCGCAATATCGAAACGTCGTCGCGAGCCAACTTTCGAGTCTATAGAGCGGGACGTGTCTCGATCTGTCACCTTTGCAACGATTCGCTCAAATGAGAGAGCAAATTAGGGATTCCTTCGGTATAAATTCGAGAACGAAAACACTTGTGAATAACGTTGTGCTAGCACGGTCCATATAATTCGTGTCGTTCGATGAGATATAGCTTTCCCACTATATAATCTAGTCCCCGCGAGGGCAATACACGGTATACATAGAATCCGAATAAAACGTGAAACGTTAACTGGAGGAGCTTTTCCGATGGCGCTGGTGCTGGCAGGAATGAGCTTATTAAGCTCTTGAGGCCGGAGCGCGCACCTGAGACTTTTGGATCAAAGTGCGTGTGAGATGCCTGATGTGATTCTCTCTCTCTCTCACCCTATGTTGGAAAACGCGTCAGCGTCATCGGTCGTGTGCTTCACCGGTTTAATAAGGACGGTATTAATACACACCCGGTTCCGTCTTCCTTCTCATGCGCGAAATATCACACTGCCACGGTATAACTTTAATAACGCTCGAGATTTCGCTAACGGATGTTGCATATACAAATTTAAACGTACGGAACACCGATGCGCCGGTACTTAATTCATATAATAATAATAATAATAATAACGATAATAAGAATGATAATAATAATTCGGCGAGTGAGACTCTTTTTAGTCACACGAAATTCTTTCCACCCTCGCACAGACCCGACATAACGGGGAGTCACCTCAGCAGCCTGCGAATATTAATTAAGTTCCTTTATATCTGTATATCGCATTTTTTTTATCGGCGAATTCCACTGCTCGGGCAATCTCTCTCTCTCGTTCTCTCCCCATCTTGCCACGATCGCGATTGACCTGCACAATTCTTGTGCCATATACACGTAGTCAAATTAATTTAATCAAGTATTCATTAAAAATATTTTTCGTGTTTCACCTTGATTCAAGGTCGGATTGTAACTATTACTTTTTTATTTGTAATATTATTCGTTTGGCAATTCTATTATTACATCGGTAACCCCATATTTACTCATTAAAATCACTTTTGGCACGTTGGTTTTCACTGTCGTGGAAATAACTATAGAAAGTTACTGAACAAATGAGACCGATACAACGCTCCTAGACGATCTGTTTTGTATAATGACGAAAATTTGTCAATATTAATTACCAATTATACTATAAGGGAACCGGAGATTTTATACTTTTGTTCCGTCGCTGTAATACAATATTTCATCTCTTTCCATTTTCTTGACGAAACGATCAAAAGAGAATAAAAAAACGTCGTACCTACATACATATACGATACTCGTTATTATTCTTCTCGTTTCTCGGCGAGAGTGTACACGGTCTCAACAGTATTGTTGTTTATCCTGCACGCAGACAAAAGTACATATATGTATCTCGATAGCACACGAACTATAGTACTGCACGATATATAATACATACAACATATATACATATATATTGCGCAACTTGATTTATCGACGAGGGTATCGTACTTCACGAAGCAAGAAGCAATTAGTGGCGCTGCGCTCGCGGTCCTCCCCCTCCTTCCATGCTTTTAGGTACCTCCCGGGTTGTGGTGCAGTGTGCGCGCGCGCGGTGCTGCAGACCCCGAAGAGAGGTCGCCGCGCGCGGAGATTCGTACACGTCTCTTTGGTATTACGTTGGTTGGCCCGGCAGTCGAGAGAGCACGGTGTACCTCCCTCTTTCTTCCTCTCTTTTACCTTCATGATTCGCCAAGAAAATCAAGAGACGATGGATATATATATATATTTATACATGCATATGTACACCGTAGGAGGAATAAATAAGAGAAAAATGCACTCGCGGTTCGAAACGTAACTGAGAAATAAGTAAATGGGAACGCGTGGTCGAGCCACTGAGGGTCTGTGGGGGTAAGAGTTAAGCGCGAGAAAGAAAAAAAGGGGTTACGCGAGAGTTCGCCAGCCTCTTCGTTAGGTCGGAGCTGCTCACACGGAAGTGAACCAGGATCTTCGCTCTTTCGTGGCACCCCTCTTATGAGAGTAACCCCCCGATTCTCGAGTAACAACAATGACCCTAATGATCACGCTGCGCCTGTTCTTATTGCTACCGTTAATCTCGATCCTTCTTATTCTCTCTCTCTCTCTCGCTCTTCTTTTCGTCTCTCTTATTGTCCGATCGTCATCCCACGAAACGATGACATTGATGTATAGCCGAGTGAAAAGGTCCGAAGAAAGTGTAAATTGGTCAATTGTTTCATTCATTCAATGAATTCTTCGATAAATTTATCATTAGATTTCTTTTTATATATAGTGTAATTCTCTCAAGCTTGTCCCAAGGCAAGAGACAAGCATGAAATTCTCTCTCTCTCCCTTTTTTCTTCCACTCTCTTATTCGTTGTTAGGGCTCACCCTTGTGATTATCAGCGAAATTCGCGCGAATCTCGTGTTTGTATGTAGGTATATATACATATGTAAATATCTCGGACACACCCATTCACCTGCACACATACACACACACGTATATATAAATATATAACACATTGGCAAGAAGTAAAGAATTAACGAGCGCGGGCGACGAGGACAAAATGGCCTGGAATGTACACAAACGATCATCTCCATACACATATGTGTAAAATAACACAAGGAGAAAATTCGTAAGCGTTGAAACAGAGAAAGGGTGAGAGGGAGAATAGTATATAGCATGTGATCGCGGGTCGACAGATGCGACGATTCTCATCTACCAGGCGCGTCGTCGAGTCTTTCTCCTCTTCTGCAACGAGAGGGGAATCTCTCTCCTCGCGACCTCGTACTGGCCAACCTCTCGTGTGTGTATATATATATATCCAAAGTAACTGCTCTCCTCGTCCCCTTAATTAGCAATTAAACGGCCAAATTATTGTAATAAAGCGACGGGGCGCGAGTGAGAGCGTAACCGTGCTAGCAGGGAGGGGCGGAAAATACGACGATACGACACGCTGTAAAGACGAACTACACGGACACGTGCGAGAGAGAAAGATAGAGAGAGAGAGAGAGGGGGGGGGGGAGAAAGGGGATCTTTTCGAGCCTCGATTAAGGTTTTTCATCGACACCGAATAATTGGCGATTCAGTTCACGCGGAACGATCGATCTCCTTCTCCTCCTGGTCTCTCGCGCTCTCTCTCTCTCTCTCTCTTTCTCTTCGTTTCAAGATATCAATGCACGCACACATATATACTTCGTGTACCTACCCCGTTACATCTGTATCCCCTCGAATGGAATTTGCTTTCACTCAACTACTTTGCTGCTTCCCTTCTCGTCTCTCTTTATCTCTCTGTCTCTCTATCTCTTTCTCTCTGAGTCTGTTTCGGTTTTTCCTTCTTCCTCGCTCCCTCGATCGATCGATCGATCGATCGATCGATCGTTCGACCCCTTTAATTCATTCTCTCTCGCATTAATCTACATCTCATTAAAATCGAAATGCAACGACGATCTCATTGTTCCGATCGATGTATACGTTTATCGTGTGGATATACGAATGTAAAATCGTTTTATCGATCTCGCATTTCGTGCTGCTCGTTCAACGTTGTAAATCGAGATAATGTTGTATATACCAGGGAATCCTCCAATGTAGAGAATGATGAATACGTTTATTTCGCGCATGATACGTACAAAGGTCCCGTGGGCTTGTCAACGAAAACGAAACGGGACAACGGTGACCGGGCCGTATATTACACTGTACCACAGGACGAGAGGGGTTGCCGAGGGGTGGGGACATTGGTGAAATTTCTCGTATACGAGAAAACCGAGAGAATAATTCGGATTCTCTTTATACTTTATCGCTGGAATATCGCGAGCGAGCACGCGGGCGGGCTCGCGAATAATCGTAAAAACGTTTTTGCGAACTCGGAGCTCGGAGAGGAAGCGCGTGTGTACATGCGAGCGGCGAACATACACGGGCGTGTATTCTCGCTGCAAGTGCAACGCCGCGGTTCGCGCACTTTGCATCATATGGGCGAAAACGTGGAATATATGCGGGTTATGTACTCGAAGCTTCTAGCGGTCGGATAATAAAAAATATTTTATTTGTTGTTTTTTTTTTCTCTTTTTTTCCTGTTTTTCTTCTCTCTCGACCTCTCCCCTATAACTCCGAAATTCTCGTTCACCGTAAACACATATAGTTTTTTTAGCGAACGACGCGAGTCATTTTTGTTTGGTTCCCCGAGTAAAAATGATTGTATATACTCATATATAATTATATAAAAATGATATACAATCATATATATTTATATATAGGTTTATATATAATTGTATATAACTCTATACATTCGTATATATAATCCGATATAAATATACTTCCATCATATACAGTTATATATAATTCAATATAGTGTTGTATACAATTATATATATATATACGTGAAAAATTTATTTCCGGTATATAAAATTGTATATAACTGTATATGAGTACTTTTCTTTTCTTTTGAAATTAATATAATTATATTGCCACTCATATATGATAAAATATAGAAACAGTTTTCTTTGGGTTTATTCGCGTATGGAAGCAGGTAAATCAAAAGATTGTTCATTAAAAGTTAATAAATTATGTATTAAAATGCAATATATATATATATTGCATTTAAACATACATATCAACGTATTTTACATTGAAACGTTGAATTATAAAATATAAAGTATTTTCAAATGAAAAGAAAAGACGGTTTATTCCATATATGGGAACACTTTCGTTGCCCTTCGTCTAGTACTGAACTATCGGTCTTACAAGGCGAGTCCAGCAGAGGCCAACCGAGTTTAGCGATGGGACTTCGTAGGGTTGTAGGGGGGACTGAAACTAAGAAAACCCTAAAGGGATATGTGTAGATACGCAGCCGTTCTTGAGATACTCGGTTTGAAAGGTTTTGCCGCCGCACATAAGCTTTGACGTGTAAGTAAAAAACGTGGAAGCGCGTAGCCGAGTGGTTAGCGCGCCGGTCTACCGTCCGTGCGTCCCGTGTTCAAGTCCCCGGAAGAGCGGTTTTTTCCCTAATTTATGGAAATGGACATTATTGGTATATACAATTCTATACGTTTATATACAAATATATAAAATTCCATCGGGGCAATTTTTATATAAAATTGTATATGATCAATTAATATACAATTATATATGTTTATATACAATCATTTTTACTCGGGTCATTATTTCGAAGCTGAAGAAAATTGGATTAATTCGATAGATTATCGGTAGTCGATCGTGAATTAAATATAAATTCGATTGTTTATTTTTAACGCGTGACTTTTTTCTTTATCTTCCACTGGCTGGTTTTTATTCAGTTTTCCAAATACGAAAACTTTAATCGGATACGTTTTATAGAAAACAATATAATTCTGGTACACAGCAGTTTTTATAACAATAATAATAATAATGACAATTCACACATGAAACGAGTCATGCGTCAAATATAAAGACCGGCCCTTAAAAAAAACACTTTATTCGAGGGAAAGTCGTTCCGTTTGCGGACGAATACGATTTCTCGTTCTCGTTCATATTTTATACGTATACACCGTATATAGATATATTTCTCTCGGTTAGGTCGTCATTAGCCCGACGTCGGGATGTAAAGTGACGGTGGGACTCGCGCATCCTCCTCCTCCTCCTCTCTCTCTCTCTCTATCTCTTATTGCCACCCTGCCACACGTTTCGTTCGCGAGAGACACGCCGCGGCAGCCCCCCGTCAATCAGTGTCGCTTACGGAAAGTCTAAAATAGCGTCGGAGTAGTCTAGGAGCACTAGTTATATATCTGTAGCAACGAAATATATGTATATATATATTTACATATGTATGTATTATATATATATATATATATATATATATGTCATTTGCCGGCGCTAACCGATCGCCAGGACAGGAAACGAACTAATCTGGCCTCGCCGCCCTCTCGGCTTATCGGCGCGCGCATAGTCACGCCTCGTTGATTGATTTTCCATAGGCACTCTTTTTTTTTTTTTTTTTTTACAAATTCTCCTCTTCTCTCGTTTCTCCATTTTCAAATGTTTTTTTTCTTCCCTTCGCTCTTCGTGAAGATTACAAAAATACGAGCGACGCTGTCAGGGAAAAGATCGGAGGGGAACAAACAAGACATTTATTTCCGTGTACTCAAGAACGATTCGTTTAACTTTTTTATCCGTCACACTTTACGACGCCGTCGGACAGATCGAATTATTCTTTCGGCCTTAAAAGCTCGCTTCTTATTTTCCTCGCGATTTCGCCCCGATTTTCTTCGAGCTTTTGTCGAGGGAAGAACATCGATGGGGAAGGGGATGAGCGAGACGGTTTTTCGTTTTTTTTTCTTTTTCAATCGATGATCGATACGTGTGACGAGAATGCAATTTTTTCACTCGTCTAGACAATATTATCTGGCAATACCGCGAGGTTCCGGTTTGGTAGGCATTCAAGAATTTCATTCTCGCCGGCGGCGTTCGTCGTCATCGCGTGCCAGAGTTCGCGAGCGAGTCATTCCGCACTCGTCGCGATTTATGAATTCTCCGTTCGATAGAAAAGACACCTCCTTGTTATATATACAGATATAGAAATGGTACATTACGTCGAAACCGCAAATCGCTGAGGCGCGACCGAGGCTTTTTGGCAAACTAACAGAATCTTCCTCGACACTTCCCTATTGGCATTGTTTGGCGAGCGGGAAAAAGAAAACACGAGTCTCCTCTTCTCAAACACCACGTTTTTTCCATTCCAACCCCTTGGTTTTATATATCGGTCAAACTGTTCGATCGACGTATTAGAAATTAATTAAAATTAAAAATATTGTGGTAAACAGATGGTGGGATTTATTAAAATTATTGCTAAGGGTAGTCGACGATGACGTCGACGCGCACGTACGCGAGAACTATTCGGGCGTTTCGTTCACACTGGAAAACAATTCCCATGCAACGAAAGAATAAAAATAATACCGGACACAATGATTGTGTCTCGAATCTTTACAGCTTCGGGACTGCGGGCATTTACGTATATACATAGGTATATAGGTTTTATGGGGTCTTGGAGAAACGATCGTTTCCCGCCCACTATATATATATGCTGTGTGCATATGGTCGAGAGAGCTATATAGGCGTGATAATATAATTTTGCTCTCGTATGAGAATACCATAAAGACCTCTCGCTTCGAGACATCGAGCCATATCCAACGCCCATACGTATCTATATACGACTCGTATACACATATTTGACATAACCTATGAAAAAAACTCGCGTGTTTTATAGTCGGTTATCTCGAATCGTTTATCTGTAACAAGCATTTTATGTTTTACGATTATCGCGTCGAGTCGGAAAATTTCGTGTCCTAATGGTAAGTTTTTCGATCATTGGACGCTTTCCGTTCACACGAAAAGAATTCAGCGAAGAAAATTTTATAACGAAATAATTATGCCCTAAGTCTATTTAAAAATCTCAAAACGTTGATCATAATATTCAATATTTTCGAGGCGTCATTTTAGAAATTGTCGAATTTATGTTTTATTTTTTTTCAAAACTATTTTTAATCGACGACTCACTGTTTTTTCGAGTCAGAAAATTGTTGGCGAAACGTGAAACGTACGTTGTTATTTCGTCATCGCTGATGGAACGATTAATTTACGCAGGAGAATTATACGTACAGCGAACGGTTCGAGGGGTGCGAGGACGCGGATGGTAGCGGGGTTCGAGAGAGATTGTATTATTGCAAAGAATTGTATTTTATCTCGAAGCACGAATTAATCTCGCCCACACTGCGTGCTGACGTAACGCGCTATGGAGCCAACGACAGTCTTTCTCTCTCTTTCTCCCTCTTTCATTCCCGATCTGTGGTTTGTGAGCGTAAGGTCGTGTGGTCTCCGGGACTCAAAATGAGAAATACATAACGCTTTCTTACACGCACAAAGAGCGCGCGCGCCGGTACGCACGTACGCATGCGCGCGTACACAAACATCTTTTTAAAAGCATGCTTCACCCTATTCCTCGCCAGCAGCTCGCCAGTAGGAGCAAACTCGTAACGTGGATTACGTGCAATATGCCCTCGTATGCATTTTTTCTCCTCACCGCGTATTCAAGACGCATGTATGTATGTACGAACTCACTCTCTTTTTCATTTCACTCTCGCTCTCTCTCGCTCTCGCGAGAAAGAGGAAAAACCGGTCCCCGAACGGCACCGCCGCGATTCTAATTCTTCGCATATAATTGCAATATGAAAGAGAAAAGACCTCGCACACTCGCGCGTTTTAAACTCCGGTCGATCGTTAAGTTCGTGACGTCGATCGCAGCGACGTCCCGCGGTTATGCGCGAGACGATAGTCTCTCTAGTATAATGTAAGGGGGGAGGGGGATGAAACCTGTCTAAAACAATTATTTTCGATGTGTTTTTATAGGAATTTTTGTGTCGTAGAAAAAAAGGCGGATAATGGTAGCGCGATATTAACATCAGTCCTGTTTAAAATAATAATAATAATGAGGAACGTGTTTCGCAATTTCTCTCCCAAATTATGCGTCGAGCATGTTTCGGGGGTAGGGGGTGTAACGCGCAATAGCGTATCTCCACCCCCTCCCACCCCTCTCCTCCCTTCATCGGTGAAATAACATTCGCGATCGCTACGATCGTAAAGCACGCTCGCGCTCGCGTCCTCGCGGTGAATTTCGCTCTCGATGTGTTTATACTCTCGTAGGAACGGGGAGAGACACCGCACACTCTCGTGATCACCTGGTCACTACATCGATCTTTCGCGAAAGAGTCCCGCGCGAGGCGCTGCAGGACACTCTCCGCCCTGGAGCACCGAGTACCGTGTTTAAAAACTTTTTTTTTCTTTTTTTCGACATTTATTTATCTTTTTATCTTCTTCTTTTTTCCGCTCTCGCGTTCTCTGTATTACATGGACGGCGCGATCCATGAGACAAGGACCGAGGATACGGGCGCGATGGGTACACGAAATATTTCGCAGTGAATTAATTTCGTCGCTCTTGTGTGCTCGAGTAGAACAGTTCGAGATGTGTTCTATAGCGATCGATGAAAGAGAGAAAGGAAGAAGAGAACTCGAGCGAGTGGAACGCCGAGAATGCCGCGTGTCCGCACAACACGATCCTTTACTACTTCGTGCCCTTATAGTTAGCGTGCGCAGGCGCGCGCGCCCCCGTTATACGTTTTGCAGGAGACGAGAGCACGGGCGCGAGTAACCGCTTATCGTATAGTCCGTAACCGCGACGTTAAAATACCGGACTAATAACCTCGACTTGTCGCTAACGAGGCTAACATACATGTATTCGACATCGACCGACGTCCGCTCGATGATTACGCGAACTTGATCATGATGCGTTTGAGGATGGCGACTAAACACGCGAATTCCAAAAAATTACAAAAATTTATCGTACGACGAATTTTAACCCTGATATATTCCATTTTTTATTACCCTCGCAAAATAATACTCATTTTCAACCCTCTTGACACTAACGGGCCGCTCTGGGAAATTGTTGTCGCTCGATTTTTTGAGCATCTCGTTACGCGCATGTGCTGGAAATTACGTAAGGTTCTTGAAAATGGCGCGTAAACACGCGATTTCGAAAAAAATGTCAATTTATCACTCCGAAATATTAAATACCGAAATGTTGAATTCTTGAATATGCTTATAAACCATAATAAATTAAAATCCTCTGACACTAACGGGCCGCTCGTTGAAATTTTTGCGCGTCGATTTTGGGTCTCTCGTTACGTACGATTTTACTTAACGAGATATTTTCATGTTGTACGTTCATTAATATAACGAAATTTTCAATGAAAGTAAGAATTATTCATAAAGATTGAATAATTTTTGCATTCATTAAAAATTTCGTTTCGTTTTCGAACGAATTTATACGTGAACGAGTAATCAATAATCATCGTCCAAAGATTTCAGGCACTTGTTTTTGTCAAGGGGTCGAAATAGATTGATTCGTTCCAATGACAAATCGAAGGGTCTCTTAAATTTGATCTTCGTAAATTTATACAAAAGTTCGATAATAAATGTGAATAAAAATGGCAAGACCTCGGACACAGTTTGCGTTTTTTTTAAATGTCCAAATCGCTTCCGTTACATTGCATAATCGTTTTAAAATCCGTTCATATTCTCGTGTAAACAAAGGAATGTATGACCTACTCCTCATCCCCCTTAGCGCTAATTTATTCGTATCGAGTGACTCGAGATCGATTCGCAAAAATTTACGAGTTTGCCCACACCCCGTTAGTATTAAGGGGTTAAAATAGATCGATTCACTCGAAACAATAAAGATCCAAGTGGCGGAAAAAGTGGGTCATTCACCCACTAAAACGTTAAATCTTAAATCAATTTTTGTCTGCGTTTCTTTTTACTGCGAGATTGAATTCCATTCGCTCAATTCATCGACGTAAAGCTCGTCCGTAGCCAGAACCTCGTGAACTTCGCGTATAATATACAAAAGTAAGAAAGGGTGGGGTGGGGTGTGATTGCGTGCCTCATGGAATTCGTTAATATTTAGACCTCGAGAAGTTCGTAACGGGTGGTCGAACGAGGAGATGCGTGGGCGTCCTCTTGGCACGAACACGAGAGGGAGTAACCCCCTGCGTGCGGGCGCAGACCGGAAGGTATGGAGAATAAAAAAGAAATTTCAAAACAAACTCGAGCTACGATTTTGTTATAATGAGAGTTCTTCTTTTCCCTCTTTCTCTCTCTCTCTCTCTCTCTCTTTCTCTCTCGTAAAAGTTCGATAGATCTGCAGGAAGATATCGTTGCATCCTTTATTTTTTCAAGGCGTCGACGATAGAAAACACGTAGAGTGGCGACAATTGAACGATCACTTTCGAGTTTAAAAGACCATTTAGCGTTCGTTGAAAAATATTGAAGGATCTATTTTCGAATTCCGTGTGTGTCTTTATCTAACCCACCCATGCGGAAAGTTCTTTGCTTTTTCAGTCCCTCCTGATATCATTATTTTTTTTGTACGTGTCTTTCGTGTATATATCTGGAAACGGTGTATGAGTAATTCTGAATCAACGAAAATTCGAGCCAAGGATTATTATTCCACTCCGCAGTGTAATATATATATATATATATATATATATATATATGTATATTATATACATATGTATTATATATTTATATATACACGAATTTCCGAGTCCCGTGGGGGTGATTAATAAGAAGGATTAATCGACGTACTAAAAAGTAAATGCTGAATTATTATTATGTGGCAGTCATGAGGCTCGATTTTCTCGCTGCTGTTTGTGCGAGAAAGAGGGAGACAGCGAGACCAGAAGATTCGGCAGGATACTTTTTTTTTTCTTCGTCCCGACACGATGCCGGCCCGTTATTAACTGATAAAAACCGTGCCGTAAGGTTCTCTTCGATACAGCCTCGTGCAGAAAGCGACTCTTCGAGATGAATAATTTGAATAACAATCAAAATTAGAAAACAAAAATAATCGTCATATATGTGCTAATTCCCTGCTTATGTAACGAAATTCGAGAAATCAATCACAAGATGATGTCACAAAGTGAAATGTAGGGATTTTTTAAATTCCTTAGAAAAAAACCCAGATTCTTATGAAACACAGAATTTTATGTCAATTGTAAGTTTTTTAATTTACATCAGCGTCCAGAAAAAAAGACGTTTAATCATTTCCCAGCAAATCAATAAACGTAGCCACGAAAAAAATATTTACAATATATTTATAATTGTCGATAATTAATTTTATTTCGTTATCTGTAGTTTTTATTGATTTTTTTTTAAATCGAATTTTTAATCAATCAAAGCGTCTTCTATCGAGAAATCTGAATCGTTCTCTATATATATATATATAAACGTTACGGGAGTCATTCGAGTGCATTATAATACGAGACGGAGCGTCGAAGTGGAACTCGTGACGGGATTTCCGAGGAGAGGCGAGTTCGAAAAAGTTTCGCCTTGCGAAATACAAAATTGCTCCGCTTTCCCCGCTATCTCCACCGACGCCTCACGGTCTTTTACGGGCTCTCCCCACTCCTCGATATTCCGCGATATATATACGCTTCTCGCCTCCCGCTTCCCACCAATCATTCACTTTTTAATAACCATACTTTGCGATTCGTTAAGCCCGAGCGTAACAGTCTCCGCGCGTTCGCAGCATCAACATCGGCATAGCCAGGGCAAAATACGACGATGGTGAATCTTACATTATCGAAGGGATAAGTCACACCGGGTATCGCGAAAAGCTCAATACACTTTTATCACATATTTTTTCGTCACGCTCTCGACCTCCCGGAATCGATCGATCGCGGTTCGATCGTCGAGTAAGATTTTATTATCGACTCTTTTTCTTTTTTCTTCTTTTTTCTTTCTCTTTTCTTCTTCAGCGACCATTCTTAAATAACAATTTGACCGAACGCCCCGTGTGGTCGACGTTTATATAGCCCAAATTTCAAGGCTGCGTGTATAAATCGATCATTTAAAATTATTTATAATATTTTCATAAATACGAGTAATCAAATATTGATGCCAAGATGTTTTTTCGTTTTTTCTTTCTTTTTTTTTTGTAAATTCTTTTTCAAGTGACAAAAGTGTTACTTACAAATTTTTGGCAACGCGTACGACCAGAAGATACGATAAAATTTCACAAGTTTTATGATACTGATACAAATTTCTCAATTTCACGTAATTATTTTTTACCGCGCATAATCCAAACCCAACGTATACACACATACATACATACGCGCGCACACACACATGTAGTCCAGTGAAATCGTCGTTCTCGTCCTCGCGAGATTTAAGAATCGGGTTCTGTGATGTTCGTTGCAGAATAACGTTTTTACGATCTTGACTCGAGGGGCCACACGTTGGACCATCGTCTTGGTCTCAACTTTCGAGAAAGAGAGTGAGAGTGTGTAAGAGAGAGAGAGGTAGAGGGAGGCCCTCTTCTCATCCACTCGCGATATCGTGATCTCTCTGTTTCTACACACGGTTGTTCGCTCTTCGTCGCGCGAGAAAAGACTTGATAATGTCGGGGGATTCTCTTGGCGCATATCGAGATTCCGCGTCGTTTTTATTATATATACATATCGCGTCCCTCTCGCGTTTCTTTCGCCAGTGTTTTCTCTCGCACGTAACGCGCGGCCCGTTCTCTCTTTCGTCTCTCTCTCTCTCTCCTCTTGGCGTCTTCGAGCAAAAGCTCTCTGGGCTCTCGATCGCGGTCCGAGAGAGTAAGAGAAAGAGAAAGAGAAAGAGAGACGCTCATACAACCGTGTGAGAAATGAGATTGAGTCGTTAAGGATTATCATTTTACATGGCTCGGGTCTTTATTGCTCCCGGACGTATTAATTTTATTTACGAGACTATTCACGTATAACGAGATAGAAAGAGAGAGAGAGAGGGAGACAAATACTCAGATGACGAGGGTGTGAGACGGGGGGGGGGGGAGTGGGGGGCATTTTCTTGCATTTGTATTCGAGGTGTCGAGGGGCGCTCCTCGGCTGCGGAATAACCCGGCGAGATGCATCTCTCGTTGCAGCGAGAGAAAAACGGATAGTGTTGGTAGATTCGCGCGTGCTATCGCTGTCCTTTTAAATACCTCTCTATATACATATATATTATAACTGCATATGCCAACGTATATGCGCATGTGTTAATAATCGTATCTATACCACTTACGATTTTCTTCTACATCAGCTTTTTGCCACATATATATTTATCTCGTATATGTGTATATATATACGTACTTTATTTGCATCTGGCTCTTTTATTGCACTCCGCGTGCCAGCAATATAAAGAGATACGATGGATATTGCAATAATAAGAACATTATTATTCAGCGATATGAGACTTGTAACATTTTGAAACTCGTCGGTCATATTATTATTATTATTATTATTATTATTACTAACGGGCAAATGTGATATTCGAAGATGATCAGTAACGGTAGAGTCAGAAAAATATTATACATTCTCCAACTTTCTTAATATTGCTATTGATTTTCGTCAACGACAAAACAAAATCAGGTAAGATGGCGAATAAAAAAATTTTTTTTTGATAGGCGACAAAAGTGTCTAGCGTGCGATCCGTTGGATTATTCTCATCGAACTCTCTCATGTTCACCGAGATTGACACAGAGAGGTACGAGGGGATGAATTCTCTATGGTCGCGGTGACTTCCCTGAGAAATGCGAGAACGACGAGGAGAGACGAATATGATCTTTTCCCCGTGCTACGAAGAAGAAACGGAACGAACGGCAGCTTTTTGCTTCGTCGCCCTTCCCCTCGCCGCCCCTAGAGAGATCGACGGAGAGGGGAGGGATCGAGAGAGCGCATAATTTGCGCGCGCACGCCCGCTCGGATCGCGCGGTATCTTTTCTATATCCCCGGGGCGGCCCCACGCGCACGCAAGTTTCGTTCTCTTCTTCCACTTCGTTGAATTATTAAAAGGCCCTCACTCGATCCGGCTGTGCGTTGATGCTGCATTCTCTCTCTCTCTCTCTTTCCTGGTGAACGCAACGACGATCTCCCTGATCATCGATTCCAGACTTAACGATCGCCGATTGTATATATAGCGTACACTAGTACGCTATATATGCTATCGTATACTTCACATATACGTTTACATAGAGGTAACTATGTATATGTATACACATCGAGGAGAGTAGAAACGAACGCGAAGCGATCTCGCGGAGAAACGGTCTCGACCCCGAGACGATCGACGACGATCTATCACGAGGAAACATCGTCGACGTCGATTCGTAATTGGATCGTTAATAAATTAGTGATTTATACGATTTTTTTTCATACATACACATCTCGTGTGTGCCACCCTAGCACAGCGATTCTTCGATAGCACTCTAGAAATATATATATAAATGTGATCTCCCACAAGAGAGCGTTTCAATCGCTCTCCCTCAATCCGTTTCTCTCGTTGACTCGAAGACTCTCGGAGATATCTTTGCAGAATGGTGAAATAAAATCCCTACCCTCAGCCCCCCCCCCCCTCCCTTTCTCATACATACTACGCGGTATTCCCTCTTTCTTCTTCCTCTTTGTTTGATCCCCGATGCACACCTTTTTTCACATCCAATCATACCTCTTTTTTTGCTCTCGCGGACGCGAGAGACGCCAAAGGCAGACGACGACGACCGCGACAAGGCTGCCTCCCTGGGAGACTCTCCCCAGTCCGGATTTTTCGAGGGGAGAAAAAAACTGAACGCCTCATCGTCGTGTGGTGCGTGTATAGTCGAGATCTCCCCCCGTTTTGTCCTCTCATCACGGGGTCGGTGCGGCGCGGACTGGCAAGGGTCGATGACACATTTTTTCATTTATTCGAAAATAGATCTTGAAACGTTTTTTTCTTATTGGGCTCTTTTCAGTTATCAGCACTTTGAAATAATTTTGAATATTAAATTTGACGTGGATGAAGAAAATCGTAGGTTTTACGGCAACCATTGAATTATTAGGAAATCCAGTAATTGTCGAAAAAAAAGTAAATTTTTCATTTGCAATATCATATATAAATAAATATATTAATTTGAATAAATATTTTCGTATTTATACAAAAAGCAAACTTAGGACAAATATTTAAACTACAAAAACAAATCAATATAAATTTTTATCGCAACGTAATTTGACATTTTTGAAAATGATATCGGGTTGTATTTCTGTCATGTAATACAACCGTCAGAAGATCGAATCGTTCGATTTGGAAAAAATTCAAGATTTAATAATTCGAAGAAAAAGAAAACTTTTTGTCAATTTCCGATTGAAAACTGTTGAATAATAAGCTCTTTCAAAAAAAAAAAATCACACGCACACAATTCCCTTGCCGCGCCTGTCCAGTCGCGATTGTCCAGCGCTTGTGTATAGTGCGTTGTATGTCTTTCTCACACACGAAAAGAAGCGGCAGAGGGCGCACAATGAGATATTTATCGTGGCGATGTTTCGAACCCCCTCTTGGTCGCGATCGAACGAAGAAGTCTGCTTTTTCGCCAATACGAGAAAGCAGAGGAGTACCATTGTATCTCTTCTCTCCCGATGTATAACCACAGCATGAGAGAAAGAGAGAAAGAGTGAGCGAATGAGAAAGAGAGGGAGAATGAACTTGGCGCGCGGGGAGTGATGTATGGCCCTTGAGAATTGGTGGAGGAATCGAAACTCGTTACCGCCGTAGCCGCGGCTTCGAGTATAACGTCGTATAGTCAACGAGATAGGAACAGCTTTGCGCTCGAAGCAACAAGAGAGAGCGAAAGGCAGAATTATTTAAAGTATCGTGGCAATACTTTGGACCGCAATGTGTGTGCCCGAGAAGCGGAGAGATAACGCTCGTCGAATTCGCTGCTTATTTCGCTCCTGGGCTGAGGAGAACGCAAAAAGGAAAGAGATTTAAAAAAAAAGACATTTTCTTTTCCCAGAGGAGACAAACTTTTATCAATCATCGATCCATCTTTATTTTATTCTCGTGGGAATAAATTCAAAGCGATCGCACGGTTGCAATAATAAACCCGTATTTCTCGTCATTGAAAATATCATTTTTGATAAGAATTGATCGAAAAAAAGAAATTATTCTTCAAACGACTTTGATAAGGACCCATCGAAGATAAAACGAAAAATGTGTCGATATAAAGGTGTTTGTGAAAAAAGGTACGACTCTGAAATATCAGCCAATAAAAGAATTTACTTCGTACCGCTTATCGCTGAAAACGACTTGAACAAAAAATATACATCTTATTTTTTTTTAAAATTCAATATTCAGGATAATTAATTAATCGTTCGATCGATCGAATTAATTAAATGTTGATTCGGCTGATAGAAAATGATTCTTAATAAGCGAACAATCATCTTAGACCTTTATCTGTACATTGTACGCATTTATATATTTGCACCGGGGTAGTGGAGACAGCGAGGGTGAGAGAGAAGTGTACGAAGAAGAGAATGGCTCTCTGACAATTTATTAAGACGATTCAGCGAGATAAGGGTCCCATTGAATGGACCGAGAGGAAGATCTCGCCAGATTCGCACTCATTCTCTTTCCCGTTTATTGTTACTTTTTCCAGGAGATATGTCCCACTCTTCTTTTACTCTCTTCCTCTCGCTCTCTCTCTTTCTCCCCCTCTCTCTCTCTCTGCACCTTCCTCCCTACATAACACTGTTTCGACTATATATACGCGTTCGATTCCAAGGATTCGATAACGATCCCGGTAGCGCGATCCTCCTCTCGTTGCGCGAACTCTTGTGTCAACGAACTTTTGCACCGCCACGAAATACACGCCAATTCGCGGCACTAGCCGAGAGACAATATCGACCACTCAACGAATACGTTGTATAATTTTTTATTATCAAGTTAAAAATTCCAACAATCGAAAATAAAAATGCTTGATATGATAAAAAATGAAAATAAAGAAAAATCAAATGAATATTATTAAAAAAATGAAGAAAAAAACACGATAGTCGTTGCATTCGCGTGTTCGCCCTCAATCGAAACTCTGAATAATTAAAGAATCATTTTGTGTGTGTCCAATTAATTGGACATGAAAAAAAAACCGAAATTAATTCGAAAATAAAAGTGGAGCACTGTTTCGTTCGTGTTGTGTAAAACGTTTGAGAGATTTTTTGGGACGTGACTATGCTTCGGGCTACCGGGTCCAGAGGGTCGTCCATGTAAAAGAAAAAAAAAAAAAAAAAAATCACTCTCCAATGTGGGCGCGCCCGACCGTTAATTTTCGACCGCGTAGATCTCGGGTGCTCGTCGTTTCGTTGGCAACACCCCCAGGGCCCGCGGACAGCGAACACGCACCCGGGTGTCTCGATTTACGGGACGCGTCCCGGTTAATTAGTAATAATTAGTAATTACCCAAGCCGTTGGTTGATTGGTGGGTAGCAATTATCGCCAACTGAACCGTGAACGTTTGTGCGTCACGCTTGTGTGTATCGCAACTCGCGGTAAAAGAGGAGTCTTTCCCCCATATGTACGACACAACACAACGGGGGTGAAAGAGAGAATTAATGGACCGGTCTAATTAACGGACCACCCTTGTTTCTCAAATATGCAAGATTCAATTTTAATCGAGGGATAAACCAAAATTTCCCCCCCGATGAGATTTCAGCACCCATTTTATAATCGACGCGAATCGAATTAACGTTCGAATGGAATCGAATGGAAGTTAGCTTAATCATTGCTGCTGTGAGAAATCGTCGTGTAGGTAACGTTTAAACAAATTATGCTTTTTCTTTGGGTGAGCTTGATTATTCAAATTATAAAATTTGTTTGTTGAATGATCCAATCGTGATACTCCTGGGTTATTTATATATAATGGTACAGGCGAGATGGGAAGAGAGATTCTGTGGAGTAAATGGTACTAATTCTTAACCCTTTACTCCTCCCACCAACAAGCTACCCAAATGAGGATTCTTAGTTCTACAGACTAATTAATTAGTCACCGAATACTCGATAACGCTTTCGGTACATAGTTTTGGGGAGGTATTCACACTAATTCGTCAGGTTGTTCTTTGTTTTTACACGAGAATATAAAAAAGTGATATTTTCATCGATGATAATTTAGTCGGACGAAGAATTAAAAAAAATTCATTTTATACTTATTAATATTTTATTTTTATGTTTTTGTCCCGGAAGAAAATTGACCGACGTAGGTTCATTTCCGCCCTACGAGTCTCAATATTCTTTATCCATCATCGTCGCTCGGATATACATATACGCATTATATCGATTCGCTACGGAACGAAGATTCATTAATAACGCAACAACTTTTGTGCTCGGGGCGACGCAACACGCAGTGCAAATGCGCAAGACAAATTGATCCTCGATCGTTGATTGTCGAGTCTCGATTAATCACAAAACTCGATCGTACGAATGGTGAAGTACAAAATAATCGAACGAGAGACAGAGAGAGAGAGAGAGAGAAAGAGAGAAATCTACGTCATTGTGTTCTCCGAATTGTCCGACGTTGGCGATGCAGCGTGACACGTGGATATATTTTCTTTCGTCTCCTCGCCATTATTATTCTTATACATTTATTTATTTTATTTTCACATTTTTCAATACCGCACCCACGTCGCATTGCGTCAGCGAATTGTCCTCGAATAAATTATATTAACAATGATAATCATATTCTCATTGTTTTTTTTTTGGTTACTCCTCCGTTCGACATTTACACGAAACGTTAAATGGTGCATGTTTCAAAATATTCGCTCAGTGTTGCACTCTAATATTTTTTAGTCTCTCTCACCGTTCCTCGTCCGTGCACGTAATTTATATTTTTCGCGTGTCGAAAGCCACACGGGAGAACGTCGGACGTGCTCTTATCGCGATAGTCTCGTTACCGGACGAGATTGCTCGGACTCGACGATGCTTGGCAGTGAATAATATAGTACATTCGATATTATTATTTATAGGCAACGGGGATACTTATCGCTTGAAAACTTTTATCATAGTCGAGCTCTCGCACGGTTTTCTTTTCTTTTTTCTTTTTTTTTCTTCTTATTTTCGTAGCAGCCCTCGGCCAAGAAAAGCTCCTGTCCGCTATATAGCATTCGACCATTATATTATTTACCGGGCGATCGCTTATCGTCGAGGATCTCTCGCATGCGGTGAGCTCAACTAAACAACGATCTTTACGCTTGTAAACTCCATTAAGCTCAACTCAATTATTCCTCCACGACCATAGCGCTATATATATTTTCCTACCGTTTAAATTTTTGCCGCTATCTCGGCGTACCTTTATTTTCTCTCTCGGCAAACGTGATTCTTCCTCATTTGCCCTTCCGACTCACCGGTGCGGAGTTTCTCGCGAATCGATCGCCCGGCGCGATAACGATCGATCGAACATATCGATAACTCCCAGAAGGAAATCTTTCGCTCCTGCCCCAGTGGCTATATTTATATATTTTTACCTGTATATAAGTATAAAACAATGTATATATGTGTATGTTATTGTTTTTGTTTGTGTACTTTTGTTTAATGAATTTTCGTTACAGCCGATGATTAAAAACTCCCACGTCTTCGCCGATACATCAAAAGCTCTCCTACCCTGCCACATTTAACGGATGCTTTTGTTATTAACTCGCGGAACGGCACGCTCGAAATTTATTATTATTTCTAATTTATTGTATGTGATTTATTATCCTCGAGTGATTGTTATAAATCTCTTCCCGCCGCTTGGCTCCAACGAACTCCTCGAACTTTTCGCAGTTTCGACGTGTTTCTCTTCTTTTTTTTCTTCTACATTATCTCTTCATTTTTTCTTTCATTATCTCGCGCGCGAGAAAGATTTATGCGTTACGCGCGGCATTCCCGTATCTACTTCGGTCGGTGGGTCACGCCGACCGATTTCTTTTTTTTTTTCTTCTCTTTTACTCGTTCGCCGTTTCGTTTTTATTTTCTAGATTGCTTTATATCGCCGTGCCGTTTTTGGCGCAAGAGTACCCGTGACTTTCGCCCGGTTATTAGTTCAATTCGCGATACGCGAGACGCACGTAAGTGCGTTCGCCGTAACGCACGATGCGTATCGCGCACTCTCTCGGGGTCTCGAATACAGAATAAAGAAAATAACACGCGCCTGCGCACGAACACACGCGCACAGTCGTGACGCAAGAATATCTCGCCACTTGCAATTAGTAGATTTATGTGCGCGGCGTTAATAAGAATAAATGAATAAAAAAATGAAAAAAAAAAACAAAACAAACGTTGGGAGGAGAGAGAAATTAATGATTTGGTGTCGAAAAAATAATTCGAGTTGGGAAAAAATAAAATTCGACAAATTTTACGAAACGGGGGAGCGTGATGAAACTTTTTGTTTTGTTTTTATTGACACGGATAAAATCTGGGAAAAAAATTATTTTTCATGACTCGACCGTACGTACAGGCATAGTTTTAAACGAGTTTCTCGCAAAAGAAGCGAGATTAAAGAGAAACGAGAACAAAACGCAAAGAAAAGATCGCGCGCTGATATATCACACGTGCGTAACGCGCGTGCCCCGTAGGATTTACAAGATGTTTATCCGTGCGTGAAGATAAGCAAGGGAAGAGAGAGAGAGAGAGAGAGAGAGAGAGAGAGAGAGAGGAAGAATGAGAAAGAGGAGACACGCCGGTAAAAGGGTTGATATGAGAGATTTGAAAATGAAAAATGAATAATAATAATGATAGCGTTTTTTTTATTGTTATATTTTAAAGAAAGTTCCAAAGACCACCTCGTGCATGCCATAGAAAGGCCATTTCACCTAATATACGACGCGGATAATCGAATATAATCGTTAATTTTTATCGTCCCATTTTATAATCTTTATGACCGAATGAAATTTCTGTAAGTGCACATTGCGGATTCATCCGCTTTTGCGTCTGAGATAACGGCCCGTAGGAAGGACGAAGAAGGGAGAAAGAGAGAATGAGCGAGGGGGAGAGAGAGAGAGAGAGATAAAGACGGAAAGCTAAAGAGGGTAAAAATAAGAGAGAGAGAGCGAGGGAGAGAAAGAGAGGCAAAGAGGGAGAGAACGAGCAGGAGATCGACTGGCAAAGGTGTCGAGGCTGGAATGCAGTATTACCATATCCAAACCTGACGTAACTTTCGTTGGGCAGTGACCTAGAGACGATCCTTTTGCGAGAGAGCTACTGCACCAGCGAGTACGTGTATGCGCGCGCATGTGTGCGTTCAGTCTCGCGTTTCTCCCGAACGGTGGCGTTGCCTTCCCTTCTCTTTTTTTTGTCACCCTGTCGCTCTTACCGTTCGCAATTTTTTGCGACGGCTCTCATTATCTACCTCAACGTTTCGTTTTTCTTTTACTGTTTTTTTTAAATTGTAAAATTAAAAAATCGTGGTCAATTATGTTTTGATTTTATTGCCAATTAAGGGCACCGAAATAATGACCACTTAATTAATTTCATCTTATATTCAGATACAAAATTGTTCATTAGGACGTTAAATTTCGTTGACGTATAATAATTGAAGATGAAAATTGTTCTCATCTGCAGTGGTAGGTAACAATTGTCTAGAGAGAGCAATTAGGTTCGATACAATATTTTTCACCCTTATTTAGGGGTTGAATTGGATCTCGCTTTTTTTACTCCCTACTCGAGTATGACTCTTCACACATTTCTTATCTCTTTCGCGTGCATATATATATATATATATACAGCTTTACATTGGCGTTATCCAGTTTCGCTTCAATCAAGCAAACAGACGTCTTGATGTATCTTTCGTTCACGAGGCAATTTGAAATCAGGCAAAGAAGTGACCAAATGACTTTTCTTGCTGCAATAAAGTCACGTTAATCGCGCCTCTCGTGTTTTTGATCTTCTTCCTCTTCCTCCTCTTCCTTCTCCTCCTCCTCCTCCTTCCTATATCTCTTGCGTCATGCGCCCTTTTAATTCTTCATTTCATTTATATTTTTTTCTCTTTCGCTCTCGACCCCTTTCTCCGTTCCTCTCTCTCTCTCTCTCTCTCTTTCTTAAAAAACGATTTATCCGCAGTTTTTTCTCTCTTTGTCTCACGTCAACCAATTCGTTGTCGTTGATCGAGTTTGTGTGCGTGAACGCGCGAGAGTATCGCGCTCTTTCTGTACGATGCGAAAGACAAGAGCAAAAGACCCGGCGTTGCCGCTGCCGGGTTGCTCTCGCGGCCCGGCTCGTTTATTATGCAAATCGCTCTCGTAAAATGCTAATGCCCAACGTCTATTTAATAAGCGGCTGCCGGGCGCCGAGAATGCGCCACCACGGTACCGTGGAATTCAGGCTTATATTCACTCTCTCGGCAATGTCCCGCCGGTACTTATATCGCCTATTTCACTCGTTCGTTCGAGCTCTGCCTCGACTCGTTGTGTGATAGCTATACTTGTGATTAGCCAAAGAGAGGCCTGTTAGAGTACTAAAGATCGCTCGAAAGTACAAAAGTACGCAAAACGGCGGCGCCTACTTTGCCACAAACCGTCGTTCCCTTCTCGTTTTATTTCACAGCCGAACGTTTTCTTTTTTTCTTCTTCCCAAGTAAGAATTCTGCCAGGGCTTAGACTAGGTCCCGATTATTTTTCCCTCACTTTACAAAGGCCCTAACAGGGCACCTGACTAGGTCCCTTGGTGGCCGGTCACACTTTGTCAGTGAGGGCCTAAAGAGGCCTATAAATCAGGGCCCGGCTGGTTGCCTCAACAGAACCCTGCCAGAACCGAATCGAAGCCGTGAAGCAACCCTATTACTGCCCTATAATTACCAGCTTTATAAGTGGATACATATCAGTTTGTAAAAATCCTTGCGACAAGGATGTGCAAATAAAACTACCAAATAATAATAATAATAGTGGATACATATCAAGCGAGATGTTTTGCAATAATGAAAACAATTTTCTTCGGGTAAAGGGTTATTTATTACTATCCGCCCGGCCCGGCTTCGCCCGGGTGTAATTTATAAGTAAAAATGGTGAAAAATGTAAAGTTAGTGCCTTTGTTTATAGAATTCCTCTATAATCAATGTTTGCATCTAAATTTTCGTTACACATCCATAGATTGATAATGAGTTAAATTATCGGTCAGCTTGCCGCTTTATAATGCCAGCGGGCGACGACTACGCGTGCGAGAAAGCGCTCGGCCATGCGCCGCCCATCGGCCGCTGGCGGAACTACATACTCGTCGCGCGGTGAGCACATACAACAACCAAACGGTGTTGTACGTAGGTATATGTGCTGTCATTCCTGCACGCATGAATATTATTTTTAAAAAAACTATTTTTATATTGTGAAATTTATTTTCCAAACATTCTAAATATTTATAGAATGCAAATTTTACTACAGATAATTTGAGAATTTTACTACAGATAATAATATTCATAATAGAATACAAATTATCTATAGTAAAATTTCTATTCTATAAACATTGAGAAAATTTGGAAAATAAATTTCACAATATAAAAAAAGTTTTTTTTAATAATATTCATGCGTGCAGGTAAAATTAACGCTTAAAAAGCTTAAATTAACTTTATATGTACATCACATCTATGGAAAATAAGTATAAAAACTAGACATTGGTGTAAATAACTTTGCAAATATTGTATGCTCTGTAATAACTACTGCCCTGATGAATCCCGATTAGGCCCTTTATCATTTACCTCGCTACGACCTTTTTTAAATAAATAAGGCAACCCTGTTATTTCCCTGTCGGGGCCTAGTCGGATTGTGTTGTGAAAATCCCTAGTAGGGAATCCATATTCAAACCCTTTTGGGCCCCGATCGTTTTCAGGGCTGCCCTACTAATTTCTTTCACGGGTTCTTTCAATAATTTATTCATCAGTCAATCGTTAATTGACTCATTACGGTAGCTGCATAAATTAATACCGAGGCAAAAGAAATTGCAGATAAAGTACGATTTTATGTCTCGAAGATTTTTTTTTGCATAATTAATGCACCGATAAATCAATAAAAGGTTAATAATTAGTGCAAGGTGATTTCAATGAAATAAATCTAATTGCATTATTATTATTATTATTATTACAAATATTATTTTTGTTATTCATGATATCGGACAATATCTGATAAGGAACCAGATCCGATCTTATCGAAAATTTTATCACTCATAAATTAATGAAATTAAAATGCGATTGGCCTATGCTAATGAGTTAATTAACGATCGACTGATAAAGAAAACGTTTGTTTTGTGAAAAAAGAAATGTAGGTATACAATATATACGTATAGATAGATCGTTATATATTTATCGACGATCCTGTTTCACCGGAAGAAGAGCTTGTCGGAGCACCCTGGACTCTGAAATAACGTTGTACGGCAACGGCGTCGAAGAGCGACGGGGACTTTGATTTATGGGGAAATCGAGAGTATACCGTGTTACGCGCGTATAGGCGTTGCACACACACACACACAGAGAGAGAAAAAGACAAAGAGAGAACGAGGCTCGCGAAAAGGGCGCATTGCGGGGTAGAAGCGAATCGGCGAACATGAGGTAATCTCGGCGTGAGATCATAATCGAGTATCACCGCCGAGAGACAGCACACGCACACAAACAGACACACACGTACGCACCAACAGCGCCCCGTAACACAAAGAGTGAAAACGAAAAGGGAATGCTCCGGTGTGGCGAGTGCGGACGAGAGAAAAGGAGGCTGTGCCACGGACACGCCCGGCAGAGACTTGTTTTCGTTTTCTTTCCTTCCGCAAACCTTCTCACACACGCAGATATATATACATATAGAAATTTCTTTAATACGTATACAGATTTACTAAAAACGTGTTCGACACCGTGAAACTGATCACTTTCGTGGATATAATTTGCCGTGTAGAGGGTCAGCTTCACCGTGCGTAATCGAGTATATGCATTGTATACGTGAGAAAGATCTTTGCTCTTCGTGTAGCACGCACTTCGCGCTCGTTCACATTTTCTTTTTTTCTTCCTCGATTCCTCCATCGCTTCAGCTTCCTCCCTCGCTCTGCTCTTATATTTATATACTTTTTTTTTATTCTCGCCTCTCACCGCTCCGAGAACCACACCTACCTCTTCACCATTCTTCTTCATCTTCTCGTTGAACCCGCGTATATGTAAGCGTCTTTTATTATTTTTATCTTACGTTTTTTTTATTCGCTTCTGGCTTTTTTTTTGTTACTATTGGTCTTCTTTTTTTCGCTGTTGTTGTCGTTGTTTTCGGTTTTTCTTTTCTTTTTTTCTCCGTCATACATATACTTGTAGGCTCTTGTGTTCTCTCACACCATTGGGTCACTCTTATCGTGAAGGATCTTGACTTACCGAAAAGCCTCGAGCCGCTTTCGGTGGTCTCTCTCATCTCGAGAGTTTCTTGGGGTTATTCTGCTTCCTTCTCTCTCTTTCTCTCTTTCTCTCTTTCTCTCTCGGCAATGCACACGCCCGGCTCGCGCCACCGAAAGATCCATGCTCTTCACTTTTTCTTCCTCCCCTTCTTCGTCGTCCTCGTCTTCCTTTATATATTTTTTGTTGTTTTATTCTTCAGTCTCCGGCACTCTCGCGCGCGGATAAATCGACCGGTCGCGGGAGATCGCTATCGATTCGCGAATGAAACGAGAGCGAGAAAAAAAAGGATCATGCGAAGCAGCTCGTACCCCGAGATAAAGGGAAATGCGAGTGGGGCGGGGTGGGACAGGGAAAAAAACCTCGCTCGTCTTTTATTTTTCTCTCTTGCGAGATATTTTTTCAGTTCGTTTTTTGTTGCAACTACCGCGCGGTGAAGAAGAAATCGATGCGAGAATGACGTGACGTATTACTTTCGATTATACCCACACCCAGAAGCTTCGCTCTCTCTCTCTCTCTCTCCTTCGCATCAGTTTCGTTCTTTCTTTCCTACTCACCGCTATACACCCCTCGCGATCTTTTTCTTTCACCTCGGTATACGAAGCAAGTTTCTTTTTTATATTTATTTCCTCCTCCGATCGAACCGATAAAGTTATCTCGATTTATGGGGGAGAGACCGAACCGACAAATTGTGTAATTAATTCCATTCGTTCCCTCCTGGGTGCTACGATATACCAATCTCTGAATTTGTATAGCTTTCGTTTCGCTAATTAAGAATATCGATCCGGCTCGATATCGTGAAAATATGATTTTTTAATTAATTCGAATAAGATAACGTTTTTTTTTCTAATTAACTTGCGAAAAAAAATAATAATTTAAAGAAAATATAATATCGCTGAAATATTGAACATATTATGAGCTAGTGATTGTATTTTTCTAATTCTCTTTTATCACATCGCATGGGTGGAGAAAGAAGAGAGAGAAAAATGGAGACGCAAGAAAGGACGAAAAGAGAACAAAAAATCACCTGGGTCTTTCTTTCTATACACCAACTTTTCTCTCGCAGCAGCAGCATAATACAGAAAAAGGCAGAACGAGAGAAAGAGAGAGAGAAGGATAGAATGAAAAAAGCGACAGAGATCAGATAGGGCAGCGAACGCGCCGCGCGCCGCTTGGACTACAAAGTGATATCCGACGAAGATTGTGTGTGCACGCGGCGTGTTCAACGATTACGCAAGCCAGCAGCAGCAGCAGCAGCAGCAGCAGCAGCATATGCGAGAGAACCACAGGAGCCACACAGAGGAGAGCTCTCTGGTGCTGATTCACCGAGGGCACTACCTGTACGCCTCTCCTCTCTGCCGTGTGGCAAAAGCAAAACTGTAAAGAGTTGTACGACTGCCTTCGCGGATAACTCGCATATATGTATGAGAAAGAGAGTCAGTGGGATAGAGGGAGGTGGAAGAGGGTGCGCCCTCCACCTCGTTCGCCTTGCTACTCCCGAATATAATCCTGGCAATAATCATAAATTCGCCAATCTTTCTTCAGTCCCACTTTTCTCTTCGTTTTATTTAAATCTTTCTACGATTGATACAACGAACGTTAACAAATTACGAAATTAAAGAAATGGGGTCATTAACGTTCTCGCCGATCGGAAACGAATTTAATCGCATAATTAACAATTGAACGAATGATAAGAAAGAAATCGTTTGATTTTCTTTTTTGATATAATTTTTAAGGGTGAGGGGAGGGTGATTTACTTACGTTACTCGAGAATGCGAGGAGTTTTTTACAATTGCAAATATCAAATGTTGTTCCATTATCGGGATAAAATTATCGATAAAAATCTTTTCTTAATATTTCATTGCCTCAAATTTTCATACAACGAATTCTTGTTGCACAAGGAAATTGATCGAGATAATTTTTTATCCGATCTGTGAAACGAAATGATGATTTTTATTATTTATAAACGATGGAGGATTGAGAGATCTCCCCTCTTGGAGAATCGACCTTCGAGTGGAACACCCCCGGGAAACCGGAACTCCCTTCTTGGTTCACGAAGAAACTGGCGTGTAGCCCTCAATCATCCGACGCGAAGCAAAGTGAAAATTAAAATTCAGTTCGCGTGCACGCGTGCATCTCCCGAGGCTGTTTATGTATGTACTCGTATATGAGTTCTCGTGTGCATGAGTGGACATGAGTGAGAGAGAGAGAGAGAGAGAGAGAGCACGTGTACGCGTATGCAAACCACCTGTCCCTCGGATCACGATCTTTAATTCCATTTCTACTTTCCTCTCCTCTTTTCAATTCCTCGTCTCACTATAATGTTCTAATTTTTTTCGTTACCCTCACTTCATCCCAACGAAATATGTACTCAATTTGTATGCATGAAACGAATGAATTCTCATCGAAACGAAAACTGTAAAATTTGTAAAATTTTCAACCCCAGGATCATTTTTTTCTTACATTTTTAATAATTTCAAATCAATTATTAAATATTTTTAAATGACATAACTATTTTCAATCGATTATTGAATATTTTTAAATCAAATATTTAATACGTGTTCTTTCTTGAAAAATAACATTTTCTAAAAAAATCCCATCCCCTTCCAGTCAATTTTTTCAAATTTACATTCGTAATAAATGACACGTGGCATTTGTTCTTTTCGTCGTTCTTCCATTACTTACGTCGATCTCGAATATACACACGATTCAGTATTGCACCTCTCTCATTCTTGGGCGTACAGCGATGTAAAAATTGCGCAAATACGTCTTTTGCGAAAAGTGTGTTACAGTACGCGAACGAGTGAGTTACGAGAAACGGCGAGGGAGAGAAAGAGAGAGAATTCTCTCGACTCTCTCGACGCCGAAAGAATTGGTATACGTGTATTTAGTTTTCGAGCCGTCTCTCCTCTCCGACGCACACCTCTGTGTCTTGGTATAATAAACGCACGGCCCAAGAGTACATGGCCGACTGGTCAACGGCGGGCGGACTTTTTCTCTCTTTCACGATCGTTTTATATTCGACTCTCCTTACGCCGTGACATTCTGCACACGTCGAGAAAATCGCCGGCCTATAAATTCTTTGCCAAAATCAGTTTAAAGAAAATCGAAAAAAAGAAAAAAAAAGAATCGTAATCGATCATTTATCGCGTTGATTGCATTTACAATGTAAATTACACATCTCCTCGTACACTGGTTGTTTTTTTTCGCTTGGATTCGGTACAATTGGAAAATAAAATAAAAGTATAAATAAATTTCATATCATCTCGCGAAAAAAGGGACGGGCGCGAGAAAAAGAGGCGTCGAGGATGGTCTCATCGTTCGCGAAACGACTCGTAATTAATCCCCGGACTAACGAGTGAAAGAGAGAGAAACTCTTATAGAGTTGCCGCTTCCGCGAGCTCGCGATTCTCCTGGCTCGTTTAACGCCGCGCAAACAACACCGAGAAAGAGGTATAAAGATCCTTTCGGTTAAAACGGCGTGTATATATATATATAATACTCTCCGCACCTTATAATCGCTTCCCCAATCCACGGCTCGCTCTCTCTCTCTTTCTCTCGTTGAAGCGTAAACGAACTTACGAAGATAAATAACGATAAGTGTAAAGATATGTGAGAGCAGAGAAAAGAACGGGATGAAAAGGGCGAGACGAAGTGCAACAAAGAAACAAAGGAGAAAAAAAGGAAAAAAGATCGACTTATTATAAATATAATAATAATAATAATAACAATGTTGGCGAGTTTGGCAACGGTACATCGTTTCACCTCGGGATTCTCCATTTTTGTTCCCTCTCCTTTCTCGCCCGTGAGATTAAAACGTACGAGTGAAGGCAATGTGCGCAGCTCAGGGCGCGATGATATTCGCCGGCAATTAATTTTATACTCGGTACCCTATAACGAACATTGTAATATATATACATATATCGTCAATTTATTATTGTGTAACAGTGAAGAGAAAATTGTTCATTAGGTACCTGGGTCAAATCGCATGAGGCTCGAAAATTCTTTCATATGTATTTATATATAAATATATAATAATATATATATATATATATGTAAATATCGAAAAAAAAATTTCTTTGCATATGCGCACGATCCCCGTCCCTTGGTCGATAAGATCGATACAACCAATTTAGTTCGAAGATATGCCTACAGGTGTCTCTAATTGACCGTAGCCGGTCAATTAATTTTTGCGATTTCCTTTACCTCTGATTTTGTCGTTCTCGCTCGTGCTCCTCCTTCAAGCCTGCTCGCATCTCTTACACTCGGTTTTGCTCCCTCCGGAACCGGGGTGTCGAATTTATTATTGCGCCGCTATGCTCGAAGCGATATTATACAAGGGGCGATAACTGCAGGATTGCTCGAAGATACGAGGGTGCGCACACGCGTACGTGTGCGGGTAATCGCCCCGGGGCACGATCGATTAGCCGCCTTCGATACTTGTCGTATATGCTATATTTATCTTATGTGTATACATACACGTATCGTACACACACACATACGTATATTACGCTTAAGAGCCGCCAGGCAGGAGCTTCAGGCACAACTGTACATTAATACGTTATATCGATATACTTAAATTCCCTGATTATCGTTTATTAACTTCGATACCCTATACAATTTCGATTTAATGATTATTTATGTAGTGTAACGCGGATGGATAAGATCGATGGACTCGCGGCTAAATACATTTCGACCAACGATAAAGAGACTCTGCTCAACGACGTGATTTACCTTTGGCTAAATCTACTCGAGTATCTCCCCGATCACCTCTTTATCAATCAGATCATTTTCAGATAATTCATCGATTAAGTATAGCTATACCTCGTGATTGGCCTTATATATATATATATATATATATAATTTGTATATATTTAATTCGTTTCCTCGACGTATTCGATTCGGGAGGGACGAATCGTGGTAAGATTTCTCTAGTCGATACAAAATTTCTTACTCATTTACAAAAAAAACACGTTGTTGTCTAATCGAGAATTTGAAAATTAAGCGCGAGAAAACAACGAGATGGAAAATCATTGACGGAAAAATTCTCGTAACGCGAAAGTCGTCGGACGAATATAATTAATATTTGTTTTTCATCGTCGAAGTTTAGCTACGATTCTTTCAAGATCCGTTCGTGATATTTGAGAGTGACATTTTTTGTGCTCGATCGAACGAATCGTGCAATCGAGCGCAAGACTTGAGAGCGTCGTTGCGTCGACGGTGAGAAAAAAAAATCAGCCGAAGGTGAAGTCGTCGTCGTGTGCAAGATCGAAGTATTATACCCAGGTGCCTATATATACACGCCTATAGGTATTCGAGAATATGTGTGTAATATATATATACCGAAGTACTTAAACAGAAAACTACTCGTTACCTTCAGTGGTGAGCCTTATCCGTCTAGCATAGACGAACGTTTGACGACGCATCGTATATTCCATTTACGGTGGAAAATTCACCATCTGCGGATTATGCGCGGCTAACACACGAGCTCTTTTGCCGCGGAATCTGATCCTCGTGTACACATACGTAGCGACCATCGAGTTTGTCGATGTTTAGCACGTGGAGTAAGAGGAAAAAAAATCGTTGCAACCAGCTTGCGTCAATAGAAACCGATAAATAAATAAATAAATAAATGAATTACAAATTCCAATCCTTCGAAGGCAACCTTTTTTTTCTCACTCGGGGCAAAATGCGAAGGAAAAATATTAATCGCGATTATCAATGATATAAACAAAAATAATGTTTATTTTTTCAAAACTATGTACTCCATTAATAAAAATGAATAATAATAAGACGTTTCGTATTTTATATTTCACTTCCGGTTTGGATAATCTCGTAAAGGATTGCGAAAAAATTCACGAACGAGCGAGACGTCGAGACGAACGACAAGTCGCCAGGCTGAAGGCTGAATTTGCAGTGATATATATACTAATAATATATGAAGCGAACGAGTTACCGATTAAATGCTATATATAAATATATATATATAGTAGTTAGGGAACGCACGTGGGCAGACGAGCTCGCGAACCTCGGTGCTATCTGTCTCCTACCTATATATATATACATATATATATATATACGTACCCACGTAGTTTTTACGCATAAATCCTCGGTCCATGGATACAGAATAGTGCAACGCTGTCTCCGTACTTCTTTTTCCGTTTTCTCGGCACGACGAGAGAGATCGATCCGTGAGCGTTACGAGACGACCTTCGGTGAAAAGGTATCTCGAACAGCTGGGTAGCCAATACGTAGAATATTTTTCTCGGTCAAATAGAAATATAAAAATATGCTAAATAATTATAATAACCGCAACAGTCTTTCACTCTTTCGTGCTGGCGGGCAGCTGGCGCCGTATAATCGTCTATTCTAGATTGAAAAAATAAAAAAATTAAAAAAATATATGTATATACATATTTGTATCGTTAAAAAAATAATAACGACCATTCGACAGAGTCCTAGAGTCTCGCGTGCGTTCATTAAGCGCGTCTTTCCTCTCTTCGGGATAAAAATGTTTTGAACGATCGAAACGCACGATGTTTTCTTGCGTTTAAGTCTCACTCGGCTCATCAAGTATCATAATTAGTGACTAAGGGAGCCTCGGAATAAAGAAAGAAAAGAAAAAAAGGAAGGATTCCCCGGGCAATTTAGCGAGCAGCCAGGTTGGCTAAAGGATCTCGTGGGTGGATCGTTTCGCGAGTTCTGTAACGTCGTGAGCTCCGCGTTAAACGATCGGGGGCTAAAAAACGGGAGGTTAAATCGTCGCGAGGAGATTCTTTCATCGTGAGTTCTACCCGCGAAGGGGGTGGGGTGGGGGGGGGCTTATAAAGCTCCACTCAGCGGGTGGACATGCGCACAATAACACACGAACTCGAGGGAGATAAAAAGGGGGTTAAAAAAAGGCAAGAATCGACGAACACAGAGAGAATAAATTAAGGAACGGGTTCTTCTCTCCCTCGCATACAAATATATATATATATATATACTTATATATATATCTCCGCCTCATTACGTCCAACTTCGTTTGTTTCCGTTTTAATCGACGCTCGAACGATTCTACATGCTATATATATGCGGGAAAAACGATCGAGTGAATTGGCGAAAACCGGGAGCCAAACATCGAAAGAACGAGAAGCTGCCGCTAGTAAATTTCACCAAAATAACCAACAAAAAATGAAGGAAAAAAACTTTTTTTTATTTTTTTTTTAAATTCGTATGTGTTTGTCGTTTTACATATATTATTATTGAATATATTTAACGAAAAAAGAGTTGCGGATTGAATCCGATTATTCTGAATACGAAGGGTCCATCCGATTTCTCCCAGTCGGCGTTGGATTTTTCTACGGGATTTCTTCTTTTTCAAAGAAGAAAAATAAAACGAAGTTAAACATAAGAGAAAAAATCAATAATTAAGAGACGGAGCTAGTTGTTTCCTTTTTCTGTTTTTCTTTGTTTTTTTTTTAAATTTGCTTACTCTCTCGGCGAGGCGTGTGTATAGACATTATTATGGAAGTTCGAGAGAACGGAGAGGAGGCGCTGTCGTACAGAGGCAAGCTCCTCTTAATGAGTCGATACTTGACACACATCGGGTCCGTTGTCCGTCACGCGCGTTAATCACGCTTCGAGGCCTGCCTCTCCGCGCAGCATCTCATCGTGTCACGATGATCATCTCTTTCGCACTTTTGCCGCGCGCTCCCTGTAACGGACGTTGGCGAGATTCGCACGTCGATCGAACGATCACGATCGAAAAAATAATTTATTTGATACAAACGTTAATGAGAAAAACGACGTTTTCGTATCAATATGAAATTTAATAAAATGAATTAATTATCCGATTAAAATCGATTAATTCGTATGATAAAATTGATCAATCATTATTGATCGTTAAATTATCTTTCTTCGATTAAATTTTCGTGTATTTGATTGAATTTTAATTATTCCAAGGGATTGATTAAATTCCGCTCGGATTTATTATTCATACTATTATTATTATAAACGTTTAATAGCATTACTTTTGTTTCGAATAAACATTGAACAAATAATTTTATCGGTCCATTCGTATTTTCATTGCCTTGGCAAGTTCGAGGGATAGAGAGAGCGATGACTCGAGCATCGAGGCATTTATCTAAAGTCGTTCCTCGTTCTGTAAATCGCAAATGATCTCTCTCTCTCTCTCTCTCTCTTTTCTCTCTCGCTATTAACCGCGCGTAGACGAGAGCGACAATTTCTACGTATCGCGAAGGTTTTCCTCGCGCTCGGATCTCTCGCTTTCGCGAATTCCACCGTCGCGTCATTACAGCTCTCTCACGTGTGCGCTCAATGCGCAATACGAGAAACTCGTCGATCGGACGAATTCGTCTCTCGACGCACGCATCAGGATATGCAAGGGTACGTTGTTCTATGTCGTAAAGTTTTTATCGATCGCATATATACGAAAACTATTTTTGAAAATTCCCAAAGACGACGTCGAATATACGACGCGAGACGCGATATTGTGGGTGTTGATCGTTTCGGAGATTTCTGCGAGCGTGGGTCGGTGCTTTTTTTTCTTTCTTTTTCTTTACAGCTTCGTGACTTCTCCCGATCTATAAAACTACCAAACGATTGCAATCCAAAGAAAAATACAAAAAAAAAACAATCTTTCCAAACAGGAAACTGTTTATCTCATGAAAATACGGAATTTTTCCTCTTTTTCTCTTTCTTCCGTTATGAACATCTTTGTTCGTTCGCCGTTTGAAAATGGAGTTGAATATTTTTTGCTCGAGTCCTAACTGGGCAGTTCAAGTCGGCACGGAGTTCATTATTCACGGCAATGTTAAAGACCGCCGTTCGAAACGGTGCGGCCCGAACGACCTCGCGGTAATGCTCTCTTCTTGCCCGTTTTTCCATCGCGATACGCGCTCTCGTCGCAACGATCGAATAAAAAAATCTCGTAAGAACGAGCAAAGTCGACGCGACAGGTGCGAAAGTGCATTGCGTATAGGATTCCAAGTATGTAAGTCCGTGTATACGTGAAAACGGAATCGGTATACGCGCTATATATAACACCGTAGGCTGATCGGCTCGATGTTCAACATTTGATCGTCGAATGTGAACAAAAATTGTTTCGTTGATTTTTAACGAAAACCTTTTGAACAAACGAAAATTACGCTTTAATGTTGAACGATTTGAAAAGAATTTTCCCGCTCACCAGCCACTCTCTTATTGATTTCGAGATACACAAAAGCCTATAATATTTATAAATATAAATTAATACATATCGTACTTTCTTGAATTTACTTTTTTTTTCTATCTCGATTCTCTCTCGTTAGAAAATTTGCGCACATGGGCGCGGTCGAATGGTAGCGATACGTATATGCATCACATGCAATTTACCTGTTATTATTACACTTTGTACAGTATTGGAGCGGATTTATGTATTTATCTTATAGGGAATTCTATGAGAATTCTATGAGTTGACACTCAATTTTTTAATCGAATGAAACTTCCACGTTTTATCCTACGTACATTGATATTAATTATTATATTAACTATTAAACATGTATATTTATTCACTCCGGTCATATACAAACATTATTCTTTTTCGGAAAAATTTGATCTTTATTTTTAACACGATGAAGCATATCCGAACATTTTTCTTTAATTTACCAGGCGACAGGATAAAACTAAATATTGTTACAGAAACGCCAAAATTATTTACGAAAACCGATTGATCTTGAGTTTATTAATATAACTATAGACGACGGGTACCTCGTATTTTCCAAATAATTTATTTTTATGACGTAAAATAGAATGGTCGTTGATGATGAAATGGCATGTATAAATTAAATATATCTATAGCTATGTATATAAGCGAAACGGACTAGCAAACGCAGCACGGAGTTGTCCAATGCACGAGACGAGATTCGACTCACGTACGACCTACCGATTTCCAGTTAAATGTCGCGCAATTTGCCCCCCGGCTGCATACGGCAGTCCCACGGAATTAATACCTGATTACGGTAAGCAAGGTTAATCACTTTTTACGGATGAGTCAGCTGCGATATATGTATATATATACACGTAATGCGTTATATGTATACATATACATATACAAAACATAGTTTGCACGATCGATCGATTGATCGATCGCGATCAAATGCTCATATGGTTAGATGTTCGTGATGGATATAACGATCGAGCGCGATCTGTGCGATTTCTATAATGAAAAGTTGCTGCTGACAAGGCTCACCCCATTAAAGACAAAAATCACGCTGAGTTACATTCATTAGTAGTCTCTCTCTCTCTCTCTCTTTCTCACTCTCTCTCTCTATTTTATTTGATTATTTCTTCCCTGTGACGTGGAGTTGAAGTGCGATTATCGTTAGAATATTTCTTCTTTCGATCCCCCGTTTTGAGATTTTATATCCTCGACCCAGCTACCCTCCATTTTGATTTGCTTCTCGACGTTTTATTTACGTAATGAATTATGCTGATTATCGCATTTTCATAATAGTTGACACATCCTAAAATTGGATCGTTATTATTTCACGATATAATAGAAAAAATAATAATAATAAACAGTCATTATTAATATTACCGTTATATTTATTGTTAATTTAGCAATAATCCATGGTCACGATGAATAAATATGACATCAGCTCCTCATGCTTCCATATACCGCGAAATTGGTGGCATTCACAGAATTGATCCGAATAAATTTTTGATTCTTACATCGCGCCTCCGCAATTTCGCACAGAAAATAAGCTCTCTACACGCGTCTACGTATGTACGCAGTTTTCAGTTGTGTTTAATACTCCGATAAGATAATCAACGGAAATCTCGTTGTCTCCCAAGAATCTCGAATATTTCGTGCTGATTTTACGATCTTGATCGTGAATGACGTCATCGAACCTCCGAGATGCTCCACCTCTCTCACTAACAGCATCGCTTCTCTCTCTCTCTCTCTCTCCCTGTTCAACACCTCTTTCTTCTTCTTGCCACTTTATAGATACATAATTAAACCCCTACCTCGTAGCCATCGCGAGGCGGATTCTCCGATCGCCAATAAAATTGTTCGATTCTTCGATCCGTCCAATCGGAACCTCCCTGATCGAGAACCGACGGGGGGATTCGAGAGGCTTCGAATCTTGATCCGAAGAACTAAACTCGTGTACAAATATATATACCTACGTTTACTACGACTTTCCGACGTTCGAGAGCAAAACAGCGTTTCTCCCCCCTCCCCCCCCCCCGCCACCATTTTGCCATCCACCAACGTCTCAGGACGCCCACCGTCTCGTTTCTAATTCGCGAGAAAAGCGAGGCGATCCGTAAGAACCCGCGGTTCGAGGATGGAGCTCTGGCGAATGAGCCAACCGATCCGATCCCGTCGACCACGTCATGCAGGTGAATGCGTCGGCGTCTCTCTCTGTTTCATTCTTTTGGTAGTTATCATGTTATACTGTCTCGCTCACTCTGTTAAAAGTGTTAGTGACACGTCACGTATGTACGGACACGCTCAGACTTTACCTACGACTCGACGCCCCGGAACAAGACGAGACCGATCTCGATCCTAGAACGTGGAGAGGAGATGGAAAGAAAAAAAATGAGTAGCATACTCACCGGGTGATGGAAATATTTCTTCACTCGGATTATTTAACGTCAAATAAGTTTTTTAATCGCAACATTGACAATGATGATTTTATGTATTATAAAGTTTCAAGCTATCGTTAAAATCGGTTAGTTAAAAAAAGTAAAATTTTGCATCGTTCATGGACCACAAATAAAATCAGGTTAGATATTTAACGTGCGATTAATTAGTCTAATTACAATATTTAAAATGACGACTTTGATCAATATAAAATTGGCAGCTTTCGGTCAAATTGGTTATCAACGAAAATGATCATTTTTCATCGATCATGGTACAAAAACAAGATCGCATTAAGGCTAATATTACTTTGAACATGCTCGTTTCCTGGGAATCGATCACCCGTTATAGACGATATCGTGGAGGCCACGAGAGCCTCGGAGGCGCACGCACCGGCATTTGCGGAGGTAGAATATATAAAGAGAGAGAGAGAAAGATAGAGGAAAATAAAATAAGATCGAGCGAGAGAAAGAGAGAGTGGCGCGGCGTGGGTTGGAGTTGGAGTTTAAGTTCGCCCTTCCCGTAGAACAAAAACTAACACATGCGCGGCAAAACGTACGCCATTGCGAGATATCAGTTGTGACTACCACGTGAAACAACACGGGAGGCTAAACGTGTGTGTTTCATCGTCGCCGATCAGTGCACGAAAGACTATCGTTCTCGTTCGTTCCGAGGACAAATAACGAAGGTGTCTTGTTATATTTCGTACGACGAACGAACGTACGTGTTCTCGTTCCGTTCCACGCGACGGGACAAAAAACAAAAAGTTCCTTCGTGAAGTGTGTTCGGAAGCTTCGGAAAAAGTGAGGGAGAGGGCGCTGTCGCTGGGACATCATCGAGTCCTTGGGGAGAGGGAAAAGTGGTGGGGACATGAGAAGGGGTTGGGAGGGAGTTAGTGGCGTTCGCGACTAATGTGACACTTCCGTTTCGCCATTCGTGCGTTCCTCACCCGGAAATTCCGGGCCTCTTCCTTTCAGAGGGGATGATAAACTTTCGCTCCAACACTCGGCGTTCGCACGACAATCGCGCACCTTGACCCTGACCTCTTATAGTAACGTCGAGACGTTCAGCAGGTGAGAAGATACGAAGCATCTGCCACTTTTTTATTCTCACAATTACATCGATTTCGTGATTAATCGATTCTTTCGATCTCCGTGACGGCTTGTAAAATTTCTTCCCGTTCTTTTTTTTCTTCTTCATACGTTACAATTTATGTCGGCGATACCGGGGAATATTCCGATATATATTTATCATTATTTATGAAATTATACATTATGATTTATATATTATAATTTTATCGGACGAGAGGAGAGATGAGAGTAAAAAACGTTCGTACCTCTCTCTACCCCCTCCCCTCCTCTTTCTCTCTCTCGCTCTGTCTCTGCATCTCTACCTTTTTCGATTGATTTATCGTTTTATTATAAGATTCACGCAACAAAATCCCTCTCGATCTCGCCTACTCGCGAGAGTCTCAGTCGATCGTCGTACTTATACATATATATATATATATATACATGTGTGTGTGTGTATACATTCGAGGAATAATAAAACCGGCCGAACACGCCGAGAGGAAACGCGCGTGACTCAAGCGATAAATCAATCGCTGCAAACGATCATCTTGTTTCCGAAGCGCGGAATAACAATTAGAACAAAAGTGCGAGATCTCGTGAATCGATGCCCGAGACGATGGGCACAGAAAATACTGAAATACTCGGCTTCATATTCTTTACATTATATCGCCGCGTGACTCCCCGATCATATAATTATATAGTAATAAATGTTTAGTACATATGTGTGGAGATATATATATATATATATATTCGTAGATAAAGACTTTTAGCCTGGTCTTTCGTGTCTCTTGACGTCTCAATTCTAAAAGCAAGAGTAGCATAGCCGGAAAATACACACGTGAGAGTGAATCCTTCCACGCCCATCGCGTGACGAGAGCTCGTTAAATATCTTTCTTCTCGCTCTCAACTCTACGGATTGGGGTTTTAGCACCGCCACGTGGTTCGCACGAACCGCAGAAGAGTACACGTATTAATTTCTCACCACCTCTCGGACTTTCTGCCCCGTGCATATAGATAGATATATACGCGTTTTCCGTTGATGAATACGAATCGCGTGTACTTTTATTTCGGACATTGAAAAGACGGGATTCGCTCTCTTCTTCTTCTGCATCTTCTTCTTCTTCTTCTTCTTCTTCTTCTTCGTCTTCTTCTTCTTCTCGTTTTTCTTTTGCACCATTGAAAAATTGAATGATTCGGTCTCGTGCAAAGGAATTCAATATGGGAGATGCGGAATTTGATTCAATTCAAGTATCATGAACGTAATTCATGTCAACCCTCGTCCTCGTCGTTGTCGTCGTTCTCATGCGAAAAATAATCATCCGGGAGCTTCTCTCTCCCTCTTCCCCGTATATTCGACGATTGAATGCGACGTCGAGCGTCATATATTTCGTGGATCGTTAATAACAATCTTGTACAAATTGCAATTGAAATTCGTCAATTAGTCTCGCCACTCGTCGCGATGAATTCGTGTTTCCTTATTTTTTTTATATTTATTTTATTTTTTATCTCAAGACACTGCACGATATTCCGTACGCGTTTCTGTATTACACACTGACAGTAGTGGGCCAACTCGAGCGCGTACAGTGTATATATAAATAAATAAATAAAACGTGATTACAAAAATGATGCCCGAAATAAATTCGCCCTGCGGGTGATCGGCGAATTTATTAATCCTCGCGCGAGAGATTTCATTGTGCGTTCCTCGTGTCGTCATCTCGGATCTGTTCGTACAACATTGAACAAGTACGGGCGAACTACTCGCGGGTTTTTAATGTTCTCAAAGCGTCTCTTTTTGGCGGGCCAATCTCCGAAATGTCAGTAGTCACGGAGTTTCGGGGTCAGACGAACTCTCGCGAAATACCGTGGCGAAAGTATAATTGTCTTTCTGTGCTCTCGCTCCGAGCAGAGCGAATAAACAAGCGATGCAAATTTATTTTATTGTAAGACGTATTATTAATAATTGAATAAAATACACTACTTCGATTAAGAATATTTGATTAAATATTCGAATTATTTGTCACAATTATAAGTGATTGGCAAGAATAGATAAATATTCCAACTATTTCGAGATTGAAAATTGTTTTTAAAAAGCTCACATTTTTTATTATTACTCTGGCATCATTATTTACTTATTTTTATTGTGTATTTTGGATGTATAAAATTCGACGATCTCTTGTGCATCGTTGCCTTACAAAACTGTTTTCTTTTTTCAATAACGGCACGGAGCTTTCCGATCGTCTAAAAATAAAATCAAATAACACAACAATTCGAGACGTATATCGCCTATCAATTTTACAATTTTGTTTATGCAACCACGCGCAGGATTCTCGAACGACCTGGTGCTTTATCGTACCTTTTTCTTCCTCGGGTAACGTCCCGAAACATATTTCACTATATTATTGCTCAATGTGATTTTTATCGACTCTTTTATTTGTATACTTTTCTCTCATTTTTATTCCCTCGGTTTCTCGCTTCTTTTTGACTCCCGAGACAATTTCGTCCCTTCGCAGTTGCACCAGGAGCACTTTTATCGTACGTTGTATATCTCCTTTGTTCCGATCATCGCGGTTTTAAAGCTCGCGGGAGGGTAGTGTGCGTGTTTGTGCGAGTTCTACTCGTACGGGCAGAAGAGACCTATACACGTCGTAAATTCAAGCGACGTAACGAACCCGACTGTCGAAAGAAAGACTTTGAATAAGGCACGAGCGTTCAGTGCGACGCGCTCTCGCCACTCCTCTCCCTTCACATTTTTATTGTTATTTTTGTCTTTTTCTTTTATACTTTATATTTCTTCTCTTCAAATATTATTTTCTCTTCGACGAGCGCGGGCGCGCGAGTCAGAGAGAGAGAGAGAGCGTAAAAGTGTTAGCAAGACACTGTGTGTAGAGAAGTGTCGTAAATCAAACGGTAACTTCCTCCCCGTAAAATGCGTTACACCTTGTGCCCACTCGAAAAAAAAAGATTCGAGATAATCAATGGAGGGGTGAAAAAAGTCCCCGCGCAACTATAAATTTTGCTCATATTTCCCTAGAACGAATCGAGCAAAATAAGAAAAAATAAAAATCCAAAAAACAAATAAACGAAAGAAAAAAATAGGAAAAATAAATAAATTACCGTGCGGCTAATTAACCAGCGAGTCCACCTGTCTGTCGCAATGTCGAAAACGAGAGAAATGAGATGGTTTAAGGAGCCGGGAGAGGACGAAAGAGGGACAAAACGAAGGGAAGAAACTGGCGAATGCTCGCGGGCTCCCGTCCTCCTTAAGGATAAATCATGACTGCGTAAATTAAAGTTAAATGCTCTCGTGCGCTTCTCTTCGATATTTTTTTCATCCAACTCTCTCGTGCTCTCGGGGTTGACTTATGTCGGGTGGAGCCAGAGAACGGGAGACCGGACGCTCGCCCGACATTCGAAGCTACCGCTCCAACGTTCTCGGGTAGTTACTACCGTGAATTAAGAGAAACGACAAATTGTATCGCGTATGAAAATTGAAGCAATGAGCGCGCCTGTACCACGGACGATCATTACTTTAGTTAAAATGTCTTGCGGCTTTCTACTCGCATGCAAATTCATCAAGACCGGATTCGTTGTTTCGTCATAGGTATAACAAAAAAAACGTTCTTTCTCGAAGGTAAAACATCATTTTCTCGCGTGTTCGCGTCGACTTTTCGACGAATTTAAGATGCAATTGTCGACGTCACATTTTTCATTCCAGGGTCTATGTTTTATAAGATTTCTGTATTTTAGAAAAAAAAACTGTACTATAAATATAAATAAATACAGGTCGTTAGGCAACTATAAAGACACCGAAAATTACAAGCGAAACAGTTTTTTTGTTAATTATCTTGTGATGAAAATTCGCCGAGATAGTACTTGGCAAAGTAGGTACTAAAATCTACTAAATCTGTGAAAAAAACTGTCTCGAGTGGGACTCGATCCCTGCATTTATCGATAGGACGTTCGATTGTATCGTTAGCCTATCGCTCAAATTTGTAAACTTCGAGAATTAATATCTCGGCCAATTTTAATCGTAGGACAATTTAATAAAAACCATTGTGCTTATCCTGACGCCAACTATCTGGGTATTTTTTGTGTTTTCATAATTTCCAAAAGTCCTTTATATTAAAATCCAGGGTTAATCACTTTTGACTTATTCGCGATTTTCGTTCACAGACGTTCCGTCGTCTCACGCATTTTATCGATATTGCACACAAAATGTACGCTTCGACATTGTCCCGTGAGTGAAGCGAGAGAGCGCGAGCACATATCGAGAGGGGGAGACACACATCTGGTCGCGTGGGAAGATCGCGCTCCCATTTCTGGATCCTCGTAGTGCTCGACCCTGCTACATTATATATATATATATAGATATATAAAGTATTACCAACAGTACTACATACTATACCGTCTGTGTACAGTACACATCGTAGAGTAGCTCACGCGGGTTTCTCTATTTATGCGAAATTGCCGCGCGTACCGAGAGACCGAGAGCTTTTACAGTCACATTTTATTTATCATGAAACTCTTCGTCGTCGTCGTTGTCGTCGTCGTCTTGCGGCGGCGGAGAAAGAGATCGCAGATTCGAGCACGTAGATAAAAAAAAAGAAGAACTGTCCGGTGATTCGCTCGTAGAATTACAAATTTCGGAGCACATCTTTACCGGATCCGCACGCAGTGCCCTTCCTCCATAGCGAACACGTTTCACTTCTTGCAAAAAGATATTAGAATAATTTTCTTCTTCACTTCGATCGATCGAATTATGTCGTTTATTTTTATATATCGCAAACTTTTTGTTTCCCGATCGAGGTCACAGAACCGATTTTCCTTTCCACGCGATCCGCGCGACAATCCCTCCCGACGTTCGCTGTGTCAAACGTGAGGTTTGTTAAGCGTGACTAAAACGGCCAGATATAAAAAAAAGAGATCTTTTCCTTAGGTGAAAAGAGAGCGGACAAAACGTTAGACAGCTGCTTAGTGCACATAAGCGATGACTAAGATAACGCGATATTCTGCGATTGCAATTGGTGATGATGTGTGTGTGCGTGTGTGTGCTTGCGCGTTGATCACCGAGTAAGAACCCCCGCAGATCTATATTAATGCGACGAGGGACTCTAGAGTAAACTTTATATATATATATTTTATCGTAGAATCTTTGATATAGGTACATATATATGGATCGTGTATCCCAATGCACCAGTTGCAACAAAACTGCACCGAGCAGCCCCCGCGCGTAACGCGATGACCGTGCTCGTCCCCCTCCGTTAAAGATCGTAAATCAGAGACAAGAATTACGAAGCAAGGATCGTTTATAAATAACCAATTAGAAACACCTGTTCGTCTATCGCGTTCTCCTTCGATCCCACAAGAATCCGTCATCGTTCTTCGATGTTATATATCTATACACGTATAAACTTATATGTATGTATATGGGTTTTATGACTCAAGGAAGGAAAAACTGTATACAAACACGATAATAAAAAAAATATATATATATATGCGCATAGATATGTACGATAATACATGTACATATGTATAGATATACATATATATGTATGTATACATATAAAGAAAGCTGATATCGCCCGTATGCTATATATCGGTAACGACATCCTAACCGCGAATCGTACGTCTTGGCATGTCAGCATCATCGTCTTCCTTGTCTATACGATGTCCGGGGAATAAATGAGAAGGGGTGAGCAAAAAGTCAGCTGAATTAATGAAAACGTCAGGTTCCCACGCATAAGCGTCGTAACAGCTCGAGCTTCAAGCTCTTTTGCTATACGCACACTCGCTCATATATATACGTGTGTACGCATCTCTTGCGAGCAACAGTAGCACACGTTTGCCGCTAATCCAGAGTCCTTTTTTCCTATGACGTACCACACACCACCTGCGACTACTTCTTATTTCCACGAGTCTGGCTCGCGCTCACAAGAGAGCCAGATTCTTCTTCTATATATTATACATATATATATACACGTATATAGGTATATATAGCACTGCTCCGTTTGCTCGTCTCGTTCACCCTTTTACCGTTGGCCCGACGGCTTCATAGCCGTATCTCTCTTGCCAATGCGAGAGAGACCTCTGTTTCTGTACGGAGCATACATCGCTACGCACTCCTCATGCTGATATCCTTTCAGATCTCATTCGCATCCGGACTCAAGAAATTATGCGAAAATAGCGTCTCTTTTTGTCCGGCGCTCATTGTTTTTCTATGGTATTGTTTTCGTTTCTTTTTTTGGCGAGATACCGAAGTTATGATTCCCAGAGTTATTGGATTTACGATCGATATTAATCAAACTCAAAGTAATCTCGAACTAAACTCAAAGTTAATATGTAATCCTTGGCTAATGTCTCATATTTTTCTTTAAATCTGTTAGATTGCTATTTTTCTCGTTTGCACGAAGATAATGAAGGTTCGTTAAATGCGTAAAGTGAAAAACAAATGAAAACAATTTAAAGAAATTACGTCAATGTTCGCGGCTTAACTTGGACAATGCGGCTATTACGCTCGGTCCTTGAAGTATCCTCCGAGGATATCGGCAGATATAGTGCGAAGAAGGGAGAGGCAGAAGCAACAAAGTTCACTATAGCCACTGATCAATAGCCTCTCTGTTGGTCGGCGGGGAGCCACGTCGTAGCGGTGATTCGCGGTGGCAATGTCGTTGATTTTTTTTTACTTCTTGTCTTTTTTTTTCATTCTTACAAAACCTAACCAGCGATATTGCAGAAGCGAGGACACGCACGCGCAAGCACGCAAGAGTGTATATAGATGCAAAAACGCGCGGGACTTTCTTTACGTGTGACCGTATGAACACACATAGACACGTGCACACACCCATAAACGTATATAGGACGTACGAAACGGTGTACACGTATAAATACGTGCGAGCTTCCGACGAGGCTGTGGAGAGAGATCTTTTCGTGCGAGTATTCGCGCACAGAAAAGACGCGCACCAGGAGAGAAAGAGGCAGAATGAGAGAGAGAGAGAGAGAGAGGAGCCGAAAGGCTGCTCGACGAAAAACACGGGCAAGGGACCCCGCGGGGCTGCGCCGACGAGAGGGTGCAAGAAACTTTGGAAACGAGAGACGCGAGTTTCATTGGTAAAGAAACGAACGGAATATATATATATGTACACATGCACGTACACATATACATAGTTAAGAAGAGAAGATCGAAGCTGTGCTCACTGCTGGCGAAAGCCTCCAGGAGAGATTGGTGTGCCGGTCGACTCGTTTATTTCGTTCGAACGACAGGATTTCGTCGTCTCGTCACGATTTTCTTCCTTTTTTTTGCCAAGTTCCTTACTTATTTGTACTTTCTCAAGTCGAGTCAACGAGTAGAAAACAATTTCAAATTATATACAATGAGAAAAAAAGGAAAGAATCCAACTGCTAAAACTCGATTGTCAGATTCGCGATGATAAGTCTCAGGGAGAGGGAGGTGTTGTTTTTTTTCTTGCTCTCTCATTATAATACGATCGATAAAGTTCACGATGAAAGAATATGATATCGTTACCGCGGAGCCTCTTCCGCGTTGAAATAATAAGGAATAATATCCTGGTAAGGAGATGCAACAGGACTGTGTGTGGCTTCTGTTATATCTACATATATATTGATATTCGCTCGAGTTTCTCGTACACCCTCTCCGGAACGTATATACTTGTGTATTATTCCTCTTGTGGTTGTCCTATCTTTCAGCCTTGGGGGGACAATAGAGGCGGCGGCGACGGCGGCGGCGTGTGCGCACGGAAAGTTCAATCTACATACGCAAATATATACCGACGATAGATCTCGGGCAAGCTCTTCGTCTCCGCGCTCTTTTATTCTGAGAAAACGATACGCATATATATAGCTATATATTGAGTAGCAGAATTGCGGGATTGCGATGCAAGGACTCCGCCCGACGTCGGTCGTCTTCGACAATGGGCGAACTTTTCTCGATGGCATTAACCCGGTCCTTCTTCATGCAACGAGCGCCCCCCCCCCCAGCTCCCTCTCTCTCTCTCTCTCTTTCGCTGCCTCGCGAACGCAAGCGCCGACGATCTACCGTGTTCATGAGGGAAGGACAATAAGCGCCGCTTGATAGTCATTGTCCTAATAGTCCCGCCGCTATATCGCGTTGCAGGCATTGCGAGACTCTCTTTGAGATTGTCGAGCCACTCGCGCGTGCGGTCCCGCTGCGCTTATTTCACCGACAACGAGAGACATTGGAACGCTCCCGAGAGTTAATTCTGTCCTTTCGCGAGAGAGCGGGGAGAGAGCGAGAGAGAGAAAGAGAGAGAACTAGAGAGAAAGTTCCTGCAGGATGTTCGCTTTACGATAGAGGCTGAAGGATCCTGGATTAATGGGTCCGGCAGTTTTTCTGCTTGAAGACAATCGGGCGAAACAATAAGCCTTCGGGTCGATCAAAATTGCTTGAAGTGAATAGAATTCGAAATTAATTAAGACAACCCAGCATGATAATTGGTATCACGATCGAGTCGATCTTATTGTCGTCAAACGTACTTGCTTTAAATTACTAGAAGTAGTTTTCGTTTCGTTGAATCGTGATCGCGAAATTCCTAGACGTCCGTCCTCTTCCACCTCCTCCTCTCCCCCTCCCTGATTTTCTCACCTGTGAGCATGCGTGCAACTCAAGTTGCATGGAGAGGTTTCCCACCGTCTGGAAAATCCGCAAGTGTGGATAAAACTTGCCAAGGGATGTGCTTCTTAAACCGAGTGAACAGGGGGTGCGGTGAAGGAAGGGAAGGATGAGACGCGCGAAGGAGGACTCCGACGTTCGCGCCTTTTCCACGGTAGCTTAGACACTGTACGACACATCGAACGAGGCTGCGGGTATAAGGAATCGGGCACCTCCGCATGCTCGTGTGTGCCACGGCTGCCGGAGATGGACAACTTGTGAAGGAGAGAAAGAGACGAAAGAGAAAGAGAGCTTTTCCCCGAGTTGGCCAAGCACGACGACCTTTGAGGTCGATGCACCGGTCGCGGAACCGGCGTCAAAACAAGACCTCCTCTATACCTAAGAATACGTATACACGTTTTATGAACAAGTGTGCGGGTATGGTCGATGGATCGTACGGGCCTAGATGCTTACTTTTCTATCCGTAGTCATCCGTACGGACGTGTGTATGCGTGCCCCGCAAGTGAATTGCCGAGCTGCGAACGGGAAAGGTTCCCACCGTCTAGTCTCGCGGTAACTTACCTATAACCATCTCTTCTAGACCCCCGCACGTCCGTACCTTTCTTTGTTACTCCTTGTCGTGCTAGCGCGCGCCTCGTCTCGCTCATTTCCCGAGGGGGAAGCTCCGACCAAGACCCGCGTGGACGTGGCGAGAGGAGAGAGAAACAGAGAGAAGGAGAGGTATAGCTCCGGACGATTCCTGGAAGCTCGTGGAGGCGCAGCGCTGTCTGGCCGAGTCGACGGGAATCTTCTGCCCGCGAGAGAGCCGCGTATCCAGCTCAGCCGGCACGGGGACTCGCGGATCGAGGCTGTGACTCCGCTGGCTGATATGCCACATGCGCGCAGCGGTGAGTCTCTCGGAGATGAGAGAGAGCTGCCCGGATGCCAGGGCGAAGGTGGTGGTCATGGAAGATACGTGAAGTACCGACTACGAGCAGCACGAGGATGCTGACGAGAAAACTTAAGAAGAAGAAGAAGACCAAGAAGAAGAAGGAAGAGGTGGAGGAGGAGGAGGAGGAGGAGGAGGAGGAGGACGTGGCTGAAGAGCTTGATGATGCCCGCGTGGTGGAGAAACGAGTCAAACCAGAACGCGGTCGTCCTGTGTGTGTCGCATGTGGAAGAGACATGGACGCATGACGCTTCGTCTTTACTGCTAGTCATGAGGACGCGCGGTAAGGATGAGCCGGAGTCGGAAGCACATGGTATGAAAACGTACAAGAAGGAGGTGGTCGTACGCATCTGCTCTCGGTCTCTCTCTCCCTCTCTCCTTGCGGTAGAAAAGCACGAGCCAGAGTCTCTTCTAAGTATCTACGTGATGAGCGATAATAACGCCCAGGAGCTGCGCAACGCGTTACGCGCAGGATCATATAATATCGCGGGAAAGAAAAGACAGATGGATAATACGTCATGATAATAGAGCACGCATGCCGTGGTACGTGGGCTGTGGATCGTGCTAGGCGCACACTGGGATTCTTAATCGTTTCGTTGTCGATTATGAATTTATTATCAAGGTGCTGTTTATATCGCTATCAAGCCGACTGTCACTCCGAGAATTCTGAGGCCTTCATGTTTCGTGCGAGATCGTCGATCGTGAACGGCGTGGGTCGATTCCCTCGTTTTTTAGGTTAAAAAATATATTTTCTCGGAATTAAGCGTAGGTAACTTCTTCTTCTTCGTTTTTATTTTCACTTCAATCTCTTTGTACGTGGTTTCTTCGTCGAGCTCAGTTGTCTCAGACATCACCTCCACTTTATACCTCTTTTCATCACCTGAAGGGAATTCTCTTTCGTCGAGCTTCCTTCATATTTGTTATCCATCCTTGTTTCGCCTCCTGTCGATTCTCTCTCTATCCTTTATCTTCTTCTCCCCCCCCCCCCTCTCTCTCTCTGATCTAATCGATTCAATACTCTGAACACGCCGCCTAGATACCCCACCCAAGTGTTCGACCTCTTGCGGTTACTGTTGTCATTTCTAGGAACGAAGATCGTAAGATTCTCGCATGGTGTACGCCTCGCGCGATCCAATACACCTGTTGATCTTCTTTCTTGTAGTCTACTTCGCGGCGTGTGATCGCGGAATCCTGGACCATTCTCATGCCATAATCTTCCAGATACTTGGCTCGAACCTTTCCGTTCCTCCATTCCTGTCTTTTTATTCAAGAACGTTTCGGCGAAGCGTTTCGTTGTTTGATCGTTTATTCGACAAAATTAAGTTTCGATTCAATAAATCGGCGATTCTCGATCGCTCGGCTGCCAATATAGGGAGCTACAAATTATTCCTTGCCGGAAGAGGTCAAACTTTGTGACATTTCCGATTTCGACCGACTTACACACAAACATGAAAGATTCACGAACATCCTGGCATCTCTTGTTGTCTGTTTCTTTCTTTATTGCTCTCTCTGTCTCTCTGTCTCTCTATCTGCCTCTCTCTCTCTCTCTCTATCTCTCTCTCTCTCTCTCTCTCTCTCTCTCTCTCTCTCTCTCTCTCTCTCTCTCCCGTGCTATCACCGTAGCGATGCATGCACAAGTGTCTTTCAGGTCTAACATCGCGACGTCGACAGGAGCCGCGGGTGATTTACACAGGAGAATGCTGCACATTGTCGCTGTAGCACCGACGCTAATGATATACCGCTTAATTGGCCTCATTCCTCATTCCCTCTACCACCGTCGGCGGCTGCACGTAGGGCGCGGTTCGTGCGTGGATCATCCCGCGTGCGCTCTGTGTCGTTACTATACACGCAAAAATAGAATCTGTACGGAATATCGCGTAAATATAGTATGTTTGAATCGGTTGTGCCGTGTCTCGCCGTTCAACAATGTCGAACCGCTGTAGCTGACCTGGAAGTGTGTCTACCGAAATGAGCCAAAATCCTCATACAAATTTGTCGTTTACGTCATTAACGAATTACCATTTTCCATTGTTCTATGAGGCCCGATTTTCGTAATCACGATTATACATTACGTTGTTAGATACATACGTTGGGTCGTTCGCGAAAAACGCGATAAACTTTCGTTGACGAGGATCAAACTTCGAAGCAAAGAGGATATCCACCGGAGAGTAAGAAATGGGGAACGTCGAACTCAAGACTCTGAGAACGTATGGTGCACACGCGAGCAGCAGCGAAGAAACGGTCACCCTGGCCGGCGGCCCCTCGCCCGCGCCCGTCCGATTTAAACCGTGATTTTGCTCGTTGCACCGCGAAACGCAGACTCTCCACGGGGGGAAAACCGATAAAGAGAGAACATACGACGGTACGAGAGAGTGAGAAAGCAAAGTCCGGGGATTCCAGGAGCATCCATCAGGCCTCGTCAAACCAGAGCCGACGACGACGAACCATCAGTGGATCGGCATTCGTTGCTCGTGAGAGCCCCGTGCGCGCGAGAGCGACGTGATGCGGAGGGTAACCCTTCGTTCTCTCTCGTACTTCTTTTCTTCGTCTTTCGTCCTCGCTTCTTCTTCCTCTTTATATATATATATATATTTATCTAGAGAACGAAAAGGACAGGGGCAGAAAGGAAAAAGAATATATATATGTATAGTCAGTGGTAGACTTGCTTAGGTATATAAACCCAGGCAAAACCTTATTTCTCCTTCTTCGCCCTTCTGCCTTGTCTCATTCGCCTTCCCCAGTTCCCCGCGGACGGGGAACGCACCGGGTTATCAGGGTTCAATGAGTTCTCGTCTTCTCGTTTCTCTTTTCGCTTTTATGTGAAAAAAGAAAAAAAATTACCTGACGAATCTGCCGACTGGGATCACACCGAGGCAGTAAATATCCCTCTTTCCGCGACTATAAGTACACCGAGAATCTTTAGTTTGTATCTATTCGTACCTACGGTTACTCTAAGTATATATACATTATATATATATATATGTGTGTGTGTGTGCGCGTGTCTGTATTCCGTGGTGCGTAAGACTACACGGGCCTCTGGAAGACTGACCGCTGTCAAAACTAACGACATTCTCGTGTCTCACGCAGTGCCCCTTTCTCCTTGTCTACGATACGTGCCGACGAGATATCGCGAGCGCGACCACCAGTGTGAGCCTAATACCTTCTTCCCCCTTCTTTCCTCCTCATCCCCTTTATTCAAGTCGGAGTTTGATCTTACAAAGTGATTGAAAACAGCGCTCGAACGTTCGTAGCATTGTAACCATTGAAGAGCCTATGTCGTATCGTGAACAAGTAGATACGTTGGGGTCGAGGCGAACAAAAAATCGAGTAACGTCGTCACCGTTTAGCAATCCTATGGTTCATAGAGCGCGTGGACGTATTCGTGGGGTCATTACGGGATCAAGGATGGCATCGCTTGATGATTTACAGGTGTCTTCCTTCCTACGACGCAAAATGCTGTAATCAGCAGTATCGAGGATTTTGGTCCCGCTATTAGTGCCGATAACCCCATTGTGTACGTATCGTACATAACGGATAATCGTCCCGATCGTACGACGTTGGACGTATTTGATGAGCGAAGGAAAGTTTCTCGAGTCACCGATCGACGTGTGTTGGCGCTCGTCTCGAAGAGTAATATCGATTATTCGCCGAAAGGCTCGCGTAATCTTTCGTACGATACGGTCAATACATTACGAAACTTCGTCGAGAGAGCAGTGCAGTGATTCGAGGTCGGCCCAATCACGTTCACCAGGCACCGGGGTCGCCAAGAACGGATGCGCGACATTAGGGTAAGCCTCGATGCGATGATAATGAGGCCATTCGTACGTTGATACCCGTAGGTAATACTCCGTGGGAGCGGTTTGTCGGGAATCTATGATGACAGGTGAATCCGCTAATCGTTTGATAGCCCCGTCTACTTGCCAGTCTTTCTCCCTCTCTCTCTCTCTCTCGCTCTCGCGCGCGCGCGCGTTCCTGCCGCCTGATACAACTAGCTCTGGTATTACACACGGTGCTAGTTTATATCGTAACAACTCTGGTGGTTCGTGCGTTCGCCATTACCGAGGACTCAAACGAGACACGAGCAGGGACGCGCGCGGCACACCGGACTGTCCGGTGTCACGTCAAGCTGGTAAACTCGCGAGGGCTCGGCATGTGTACGATACGTTGGTCATTGCTCGGAGAAAAGAACGAGCCAAGAAGTTTGTATTCCCCGTAGCGTGACGAAACTCAGCTATGATGGCTGTAATTGTGCTAACTGCTTGATGACCGGTAAATGGATGATAATTGTACCGGAGCATAAGTGCTTTATGGCGGGGGTAAACACACATAGGTGTTCTACATCGCTTTGAAGATTGGAGTCGAGTGCGTTACATTACCCGAGGGAGTGGACCTTCGAGATAGAGATTAACACGTGTGCTGTCTCATTAAATGGAACGGAGAATGTTTTGAGCACTGGCTGATTTAATAGTTGCGTTTTGAAAGTGGGACTTTTGATAGCAATTTATTTAACGATAAGTAGAAATAGCGAAAACGAAAGGAGCGACACTTTCGCTACGGACTTGGTCAAAGATCGAAGGTCGATTATCAGATTTGCAGTAATAACTCGGTGCTATCAGCGAAAAATCGTAACAAGTGGACGGTATGGCCGTGCGGTCTCCCGGCATAGTCGGGAGATGGCGCTCTCGGCGCGCGCGGTACACAGAAGTCCTCGGTGCCGCGCTTAGTTGTCTCCCGAGGCACGTCGTCACCGAGTAGTACCGGGAATCAGTCGCGGACTGCCTCGACGAGGGAGAGACTGCGCGCGCGCGATGACTGGCTCCCTCGATCCTCCTTGTCTTCGTTTCTTGGCGAGTCCTCGATCATGGCTATAGACACCGTAGATACTCGGCACACGGTGCGAGCTATCTAGCTTATACCCTTCCTTTGCTCTTTCGCCCTCGCTCGCGACGCAACATAAGTACGCTATCTCGAAGAGACCCGGCTGGCTCTCCTGGGAGACCGGTAGCCGAAGACTGCGAACGATCAACCGAGACGGAGAACCCAGTGCACATTTCCAATGTCGTTAGTTTTGACATGCTAGCCCGTTCCCTCCCGCGGCGTTTCTTCGTCCTTTTTCCTACCGTGATCTCATCACCGGGGTAAAAACAACGGGATGCGTACCTCGTGCGAGTTCCGATCGGGGTTATCCCTTGTCGACTTTTCCCCGTGCTTCGTCCTTCATCGTGAAATTTCCAATCGGCATGATTTCTTTTGCTTTGATTACTATTCCTATTTATATCCAATAATATTATTGATATTATTGTTTATTATTATTATTATTCACATTGCCTGATAATACATGATTTAACCAATTTAATGATTATGAATTTATTTAATAATATTAAAGAATTATGTTTTACTTTTGTTGCAGGTAAGGAACTTGCTCGAGAAAATGTTCAGATGTCGTGAATTCGAGAATCCGAAGAATTAAGGTATTAATAGGAAAATGTCATCCTTCTTTCCGTACAAACAAGTCGGACACCTTTACCCATGCCGGATGGAATTTACCGGACCAATTTTGGGATGTTTACCATACGAAAAATATCCATCAAACTGGGGGGTGGGGGGGGGGGGGGCAATAAATATGAAATACGCTTTCAATAATTTTTCAGTAAATCATAGGGCAATGAAGTATTTGTAAGAAACTAAATGACAACATGTTAAAAAGACACAACAAGAACGAATGTTTTAAGGGCCAAATATTAAACACGAGTCATTATTATCCGCGATAACCGCGACAGGGTGATGTTAGTTTCGATGTAAAAATAGTGGAAGAAGCATAGCAAATATTGTTTAAGATCGATCCGAGACACCCGTTACATGTCGTCGATATCGGGTGACCGCGACGAACCGATCGGTCGTCGATCCTCTCTCGCGGCCTGTGACCACGCAGTCCTTGGTGCGAGAGACTCGCGCAGGGCTCGTAAATTCAACAGGGTCGCCTTTTTCTCGGTCCGTGACTCGTTCGGTCGTCGTATAACGACGACACGGGAGCAACACAGTAGCGATGCTTTTAAGCGCGGGGTTGTTGTTCGTCGTTGGAGGGACTCCGGGAGAGCCCAGGAGAGAAACGGACACAACCACTTGGAATACGACAGTAGCGAAGCACGCTGAGACTGAATGCCACGAGTAAGCATGTGGACATCAGCGGGCGGCCGCCGTTGTCGTCGTTGTCCCGTCTCCGAGGTTTCCTATCCAGTTTCACTTGCAAATCGATTCCTAAACTCTTGGAGAATCGCGAGGCGCACCCCGAGGCACGCTCGTACGTCCGTTTCTTCGTCGATCCGTCCGTTTGTCCTTGCGGGTTTATGTGTGCCCCAGGGAACGGGAATGCGCCAAAGACAAGCAACGAGAGAGTAAGAGAAACGGGGAGAGAGAGCAAAAGCTCGTACATCTGATCGTGTTGCATGTTAGCAATGTCGCAAAGATCCAGGTACGCGAACAGAAGGAGAACGACGTAAGAGCGCACTGCGACAACCGATTCTCATGTTTTATCTGGGGTTCGTTATGCCCGTTGCGTATATCTGCCGCAAGAGAAGATCGGGTGGAGCACGTTTCCAGGTTGCACTTTGTTCGCTGTGGCCCCGGCGTTTCACATTGAACGGAGCATTGTAAGCAGAGAAGGACTGTCCGATCGTTCGACGGAACGAGCTTTTCATACAGTGTTCCGGTATTTACTGTTTCGACTCGCTGGTACAGAAACGATTTATCGTGGCTAAAGCATTTTATGTAAGATCCGAAGTATCGTACTTTCGCGTACGACGATTTTTCACGATGTATTCCTGGAATACTTTATCTTTACTTTATCTTTAAACAAAAAATGCATTTCTATTTCTCTCGGGACACGGGAGTCCAGGACTGTTCTCGATTGATCCAAAACGTTCGTTTTTGAAACGCAGGAAAATCGAGCGTTCTGCAAAGTGTCTCTTCGTTAAACATTGTTGCTGGTCTTATAGCGCCTTCGAGGTACTCGTTTAGTTTGTGTTTTTTGTTCGCAACGAAGCACTTGCTCCTCTTTCCACTCTTTCTCGATCGCTTCACCCGTGCTCGTTCCGTTTCCCGACAGGGGGGCCATACCTCTCGCGCCTCGAGGCTTTTCTCTCCCCGAAGTGCGTACGAGGGAAAGAGGAGTTGGTCCACCGACCAGTGGCGAGCTCGACAGTACGGTGTATAGCGCTGCAATCATCAATTTTTATAATTTTCCGTGTCCGCGCACCGCGCCGCTGGCGCGTATTATACGCTAATTAGAGGGGAGAGAACTCTTTCTCTTCTTTTACTCTGCTACGTTTTTTTGATTTTTTGTTTTTCGTTCTTTTTTATCATCGTCATTTGATCATTTCGTTTGCCGGGAAGGACGATGGCTTGTGCACACGCGTGTAATTCCAGGTGCTTGACTCGATAATATGTATAAAGTCTGACGAAAAGTCTCTCTCATCTTTTTCCTCCTCTAACCGATATTTTGCTCGCGCTTTTAAATTCATAACCGCCTGTATTCATCATATTTGGTAACACATCGATAAACGTCAAATTATTCACCGTTCGATCGTTCGGCATCGTTCTTGCGCAGACGTTCGATAAATTTGTTTTTTCTTCGTCGCTTCTTTTCGTTTGATCTTCTACTCAGGGATTAATTATGTTTGTACAGCGTAATATACAGCACGTTAACTTTCGGCTAATATTATTAACGGGCCACACGCCTAGATCCGTTTTATTCGTTGATGGCTCCGATGCTCCGGGCGTTTCTTTTCTGCGATGTTCAAATCGCAATTAGTCATTCACGACAATGACGTGGCGCGGGGAGCACCATTCTGTGAATCTCTAGCGTGAGTTGGTACCTCGCTATCCCGCGGCTGATTGATGGAGCTTCTATCAGCGCATAGCGCATGGACCGACGAGCATAGCGTGCGTGCTCCTCGTCGCTGTGGCTCGACATCGCGAGGATGCGAACGAATCCGTGGGACCTGGTGATTAATGTCTCCTCCCCCTCCCTATATCACAGACAAGGTGCACGAAATTTGCCCGAGGGTTTCTTTTCTTTGGTAATCAGATTTTTTTCTCATACTCGCAAACTTCCTTCCGGCAAAGGCAACGCCCATATTTATACAATCGTGCCAAACTTGTCTATGTCTCGCGAAAGTTAAACTACTATCAACAATGAGAAAAGATATAAAATAATGTTCAGCAAGGGATGATGAAGGGTATCGAGCAGTGTCGTTGAAGATTACAAAAAAAGTGAAAGCCCACTGTGGGAACAAACGCACTAACGAAGCTATAACGCATAAAAGGGAAATCGTGCGTAAAGTTTTCGGGCCTCTTTCATCGTCCGAGTAACCCGCCGCGGTTTAATGTTATATACCGCGAGTATACGGTACGCGCGTACATTCGCATATTTCCTAAGTATAATTCGGCAATAAAGTGTCCGTGGAATGATCCGTCGGTTGGTCGTCATCATCGGACGTCATATCGGCAGTCTCGCTCGTCATGTGGGTCACGCGCGTATTGCACCGCGAAGTTGAGAGTCTCCGGCGGCGCGGAACGCATCAAGCAAAAGAGCAGGCACTGTTTCGGCATGCGCGCGCGACAACGCCGAGCGAAACGAGAGCCTCGGAGGAGTTAAAATTGTGCGTGTATTGTATATTATATATATATATATATGTATATAGAAAAAGAGAGAGATAACCTCTTCCTTACACTACAGTGTTTCGGCTGTAAGTTTGCAACGAGCAAAACGGTCTCTCCCTTCCTTCGGACATATACACGAAATGCGTGCCCCCAAGGCATTTTGTAACTTCTTCCCTCGTAGCCCGAAAGAATACTTTTATATCCCGTCGGCGATGACCGTGCCGCGCGTGTGCACACGATCGCGCGGACGCAGTGCAATAAAAGCTCTCCCTCTCTTTCTGTCTCCGTGCCTCTTTTTCGCGCACCAGCTTCTGTACTCGCCGACCAACAATCGCCCGATCCCTCTTCGCAGTTTCTACTGGCTCCCTCTCGAAAGAACGCTACACAGGGAAGTATGAAAGAAATATAATAACAACAGTAGTACGAGAGAAAGTATAGACGCGAAATATGCGCGAGAGCAAAGAGAGTTTTGGCCCTTTGGCCCCCCGAGAGTCGCTCTCGTTCCGGGTTCCTCTGCTTTTATTCGTTTTATTCTCTTTTTTTACTCTCTCGAGTCTCTCTCTCTCTCTCTCTCTCCATCCCTCCGTCTCTTGCTTTGGGCCACGACCTGGATGCGTCCCAGCAACCCGAGGCAACGCTCTAAATTGACCGCGCTCATCCAGTAGCCAACACAAACAAATGGATAGACGAGAAGAAAACGAGATAAGTGTGCATAGCAATGCCAAAATGTGATGAAATTAAATCGAATCTTAACAAGATCGAGGATAACTGAATTTCTTATATCGCTTAAACCGGATTAGGCGTAGGTACTCGTGTGAATTCCCGGACATTCCTACCCCGAATTCACGAGTTCCTCGTTCGTGGCCCCCCTACGGGGATTATATATCGTCGTGTGCCACCATATCGAAAGAGCCGGAGACAACTCCGTGACCGAATTTCTCCATTCTTTTTTCTCCCACCATCTCGCGCTTCGATATTTCGTCCCCCTTTTTTTCGACGTTCGCTCGCTCCTCCGCTTTTCCATCTCTGCTCTCGCTTTCTTCTTTTTTGTATCTCTATCTTCTCCCTTTTGTTCGTCTTTTGTTTCATATTCGTTCTTTCGTGTATCTCGAGGGCTTGCGCCGTAGCACGAATTTCGCGAGAGAGGCGAGTAACGAATTTTTTTAACACGGGGATACAAATGTCTTTGGATTTTTTTTATCAATCATAACTATGAATATTTTTCGGGTTTTATTAGAATTCGATAAAAAAAAGCGGGAAAAGAAAGTACGGTTATTTTTATGTTGATCATTGATTTTTTCACGCTTCCAAGACTTCAAAGATTGAAATTTTAGAATTAAATCAACTGCATTCAAATAGACGCTTCGCAATATTAAAAACAATCCCAAATCAAATACAATTTGTCATAAAGCAGCTAACTTAAGATCATCTCAATACAGATATATTTTTTTTATGAAAATGATACATCCTTTTTTGTCTTTGCCACAGTTTTGAACCATCGGGAATTTATCTTTGGTCGCAAGATCGCGGCTAACTTTCACCGAAACCGAAAATAACTAAAAACGGTATCTAAAGTAAAGACGTAATATTCAGATTTCGCGAAGGCAGAAGGACTGCAATAATTACAAAAAATAAAGGCTAAAATAGATCGTTGGCATGTGTATACATTCAGTTATATCGGCGTCGATTCCCGAGTGAGACTCCTTCCAGGTAGCCTCGACCACCTTGGACGGGTCCGGGCTAGGTGGGTCAGGCATCGGGCTCGCGCGACTCTCCTCATCCTCCACCTCCATCTTCGTTCTCCTCGGCCACCGAGTCCCCTCTACCGGTGAGTCACTCTTTCGCGCGGTCCATAAACAAACACACACATGTATGCACACACACACATACACACACAGTTCGCATCGTGGCCCCCAGGCAGCATTGCGGCGAGGCTTACGCTGCCTGGCGCCAGCGTTGCGCAACTATTTTGCTAACGTACTACGTACCTACGTACATATCAACTTACGTATACACGTATATGTATATCTATATACATTGGGGGGGGGGGGCGGGATTATAGCGCGACGAAAACGACGATACACGAAAATCGACGCTTCTCGCGAGCCTCTCCTTTTATCCTTCTCCGTTCCTTCGTAAGTTTCGTTCGTCACGCTCCCCGCACCTTCGACATCCTCTCCACGACACCGAGGGGAGAGTGGTGTCCTTACAGAAAATCCGACGAAACCTCGAACGTATGACTCGACACGCTCGAGGACACGACGCGTGTCAGGACCATGAATTCTTGTTTACGAAATATTTTTACAGGACGAAAGAGTCATGTGCAATTTTGACAATTGATCTTTCACGGGATTTATTTATTATATTTATTTGATTCGATTATTTATTTATTTTATTAACGTTTGAGAAAAGATCGTAGATTTATTTGTAACGGGGATTGGACAATTGGATGCGTTCGGTTCACAAGAGCCAAATTGAAGTATCGACATTTTCATTCGTTCGGTATCTTATCCATTTCTTTGATGAAATATTGCGCCGCCCGAACTGACGCGTTTCACTATGTCGCCGTAATCGCATCGGCCACCCGAACGCCGCGAACGGCCAAAAAGTACGAAGGTGATGCTTCCTGAAAATTATACGGTAATTCTTCCCCCGATTACCCGTAGCGTGCTCGTTTACCCAAACATCGAATTACCCGAGATTGCGACCGCGATCTCTCCTCGTTATGTGTCCCTCCGTACACGTGTGTACAGCCTCGGCGTCGTTCTTCGCAGGGGAGATTTCATTTTTATTCGAGGACGATCGGAAGGTTAACGGAGGATGCGTCGATTTCGAGCATCCTTTTCCTTTTGTATTTAATATTTTCTTCTTTTTTTTTCTTTCACCCAGCAAAGACGGTGTCGAAGCTGCAAAGGTGCGGAAGAAGAGGAGAGTTAGCCGCGGCGAGGCGGGCAGAAACTCGGGGGAGAGCGAGGAGGGCGATCGGAGCTTATAGGTGCCCGGAGATGCTCATAAATCTTGTCCTAACGCACGCGGGGTTTATTACTCGTAATCAAGCAGCCATGAATTCTGCTGAAATCACCTACGTTATAGCGAAGAGGGAGAGTACGAACGGGGACGGTGCGCGCGTTTTGTCTGCCTTCTACTTAATACCGCCCTGTATACTCCGTCACTCTGGCGAATATCTCGCCGTGTGGCGGTAAAACGTGCCCGAGTAGTCTGCGACGGATACAAGCGCTACATCAACCCTCTCTTAGATTATTATTCATTGGTATATTCATGTATATATATATGTATACAGATACAGAACGTTATACAAAAAAAACAGCATACGCTAGTCAAGCTCGTTCGATCGCCGCCAACACCTTTGTTTTGTTCGTTCTTTCTCGTTTATCGACGCTCCGAAACCTCGACACTTCTTCCTCTTCTCTCTAGAGCCGTCTGCCATGGATGAGTTGCAACTATTTCACCTTTAGGCGCCGTTATACGAGGGCGTCACGTGCGAAACGTTTTTAACTATCGGTTAATCTACGTAGCGCGCTCGCTGGAGTTACGGAGAAGAGCGCTGGCCCTCGCGCGGCGAACGTTTGAACTAACGCTTCTACTAAATTGAGAACCTCTAGAGAGCTCCTAAGTTGAGAGTATCTAGAAACAGAGCGAAGTGTGGAAAATATGTGTTTTCTTCTTTCTACTTTTGCGAAAGATTGCACTTTGACCTTCTTTTCCTCGACCTTGGTTGCGTATAATAGTATTTACAGCAAGTCCGTGTGCTCCAGATTACTCGAACGGTTTGTCTCGCGGTGAAAAGAGAGTACAACTATATATAATGCATGTAGAACTGCTTTTGCCGCTCCTGCGAAAGACCCGAAAGCCCGAGTGGTGTGCGTATACTGTATGTATTCTTGCGCAATCGCGTACGCCGCAATATGACGGCGTCGGCGGTATAGTTCGCGGCCTTAAGAGAGGAGGAGAGTATTTAATAATCCACAATGATAAATCGCGGCCCGTTAACTCAAGCGCCCCGCAGGTACAAAGAAAAGCCGGCGTACTTCGAGAGTCTCTCTCCTCACCGTCCATATACCTCTCTGGCCTAATCGATTCACCCTCTCTCTCTCTCTCTCTCTCTCTCTCTCGCTCTCGTACTCGATACATCTCTCTCCCTCTCTTTGCCAACGATAAGCAATCTTTCCTCTCTATCGGTCTGTCTCTCGCGCACGTTTTGCCGTTGCGCTAAACGCTTATTCTCACCGACTCGCGCCACCGTAAAACGAGCAACGACTTATAGCTTTTAGAGCGACGAGCATTATTTTATATTGTCATGGATACTTACGCACAAGCAGGAGCGACGAAGTGGAAAACGTGACTTTCAAAGGAATCGAGCGTTGAAAAAATAATGCAAATATGGAAAATATTTCAAGCTTAAATTAGTCGCGAATTTTTCCGGATTTCGAAACAGCTGAATTAGCATGGCCGGCGTCGAGCAAATTTTCGATCTTCGAAAATCTCTCGATTCTTCGCTCATTTTTATGTATATCCTTCGCCGCGGTGCTCTTGCATGTACGGTGGCGCCCTCGCGGGCCTTACGTTTTGAACTCGTCGGCATTGCATCGCCGACGCCGCCGATGGTCATTATTTTTACGAGCTATCGTACCGCTCATTATCTTTAAGAGTCGTGTTACCCCGGCGCTCGTTGCTCGTTACAGAGGGATCACTCGCGGATGTATGCGTGGACATACATACGAGTACACGTACGCCGGAATGATCAGAGCGCGGTCGTATAGATCGGTCGGGGTACTGTTCGGTACAGTTGGCACCCCTATTTTAATAATCCATATCCATATATATATGTAAGTATAATCTTATACAAAACCGTTCCATAGCCCTTATCGGCAATCATCATTGAACGGTCGCTTAATTAACATCTCGTGGTCTTTTTATGATATTAAATTGCAAATTTTCGGATCTTCAATGCCTTCGGATAATCACAAATTCATATTTAAAGATCTTGGATAGATAAAAAGAGATTAAATTTAAACTCCTATAGTCATTATTGGGAAGTGCGGTTTTCCAAAACGAGAATCTTCTGTGTACACTAGCGCCTCGAGGAGAAAATCTACTTAGATACCTTGTTTGTAATTATCGCGTAATTATTGGATAAGAAATCTCGAATGGTCAGAGGTGTGAGAATATATATATATATATATTCACACATATTTATAATATATGAAAATAAGTGGAATGAAATTGAATCTGATAGCTCCGGTTGTTGACACTAACGTCGCTTTAATCAGCACAGACGAGGATTTTATCAATCTACACACGCAGACTCGTACGTATACTTTGGATCTCATGGTGTACGTGAATTAATTAAATTATTATTACCATTATTAGTTGCGTGTATACAACCTCGCGTCAAGCCGTTTAATTGATAACGTCGTCGCTCGTCTCGCGTTGTGCTCTGCACGAGATTATTCGAGTTATGTGGGATATAGCGTGCGTGTCTGTGTGTATTGCGAGAGGCCCCGTTCCTACCTTCGTTAAGGGTGTCAGTCATCGTGAGCTATCTAATTAAACGTTTGCGTGAAAACTTATATACCCCGTGAGAGGGCATCGCAAATGTCGAACGTCGTATAATAGAAGAGACACGATCAAGAGAGAGAGCGAGAGAAAAGAGAGAAAGCGAGCGAGAACTCTTCGTAAATTCATCAGAGGGTAAGTATATACTGTGTATATAATCTAGAATGAAAAGACGCACGTTCATGTCGAAGTAAAGATGCTCCTGGTTTCCTGCTACGTAACGGAACTCCTAGGGTATAATATCGACGTGCGGCAATTAAATTACAGGCGCTCGCACGACAAGCGACGGTTATTATTTAATTAATAACATGCCTTCTCGTTGCACTCGCTACATACTAGCTTGAAGTGTCAACAATATATATATATATATATATTTATTACGTATGGCAATATTCTCGATAGAATATCGAGTAACATCATGATCGAGCTTCAGTACTAACGCAAGATCTGTTCGCCAGCGGATGGAACATTGACACTCGATTAATTGAAATATTTGTCATAAACGATTTATTTAAAGATAAAATTTGTAATTTTTCTTTCGTATACACACGTTTAACCACGTAGATGCAACAATGTACTATGACCTGATATTTGTTTTCATAATACAAAAAGTTCATAAAAAATTCGATAAAAATCGAAAAATTTGGTATTTCACGCATCTGGCCGAAATATGTAACAAGAAATGAGAACTTATTTTTCTGTCGGTAAAACGATTTGAAAAAATTATGGAATGAATGAGAAGGGGTCCATCAGTGGAGGTTACATGAAATAACTCACGTATATGTGTGCGTATATATTGCAATCAAATTACCGGTGTACACAAACGCGAGACATTATTTTGTTTAATTAATAACATCGTCACTCTTACGAGAGACAATTCGACGTGAGAATAAGACAAGGTAGCTCCCGTAGCTCGAACTTTTATACGGCAGTCTGGTGCAAGGGCTGCGCAGCACGTAGATCCGTCAATCCAACGTACGAGTTCCTCCAATTAATCGCTCGGTTACTCGTAATTAATCAAGTCGAGACGCTGGCGAACGAGATAGTCGAAAGTTACACGATGGATTGTCCCATCTCTTCTTCTATACAGTATTCTTTTCAATCCTCGTTATCCTGCCAATCTTATATATATTTTATCAAGGTCTTCCGAAGTCGAAGTCGCTACATTATTTTCTTCTTCTTTTTAAGACTCAATAATCGCCGACTTGTTCTGCTCCTTTCTGACACGATAATCGGCGATTGCCGGGCGCCGGCGTACGAGTTTCTTATAGACTCGTAAATGAGACACGGCCCAATCTCAAAATCTCCTCGCACTTATCCGCACGAGTTGATTATCCATCATCATGCTTGTAATTATAATCGAACTTTCCGCACGAACTTTTCACTTTCCAGCAATCAGCGAGCACGGGACAACATCGCGTCCGTTCTACCGGACCACCTCGTGGGCTAAAAATTCGTTTTTTATCATTTTTTTTTATTGCACGAGCACGTTCGAGACTCGAGGAGAGTGTACATTAGATATAATTGTCGGTTGCGACGCGTAATTTCGGGCTATGAAAGTACCTCTCCCCTTTTAATATCTACGTTTTTTTTTCTTCGGACTTTTCATATAGTCCTTCTCTCTCCCTCCCTCTCTCTCTCTCTTTTATTCTCGATCCAGTGCGAATGCTCTCAATCTCCAATGTCGCTTTATAGATTTCCGTAAACTTAATTTATCGCCGTTAGTGACGAAAAAGAAAAACGTGGTGCTTGAAAGAGGTTTGGCCCCCGGAATCAATGCTGAAACTTCCTTCGGCGAAAGATGGTAAGAAAAAAAGAGACAGCGGACGAATGGATGAAACGACAAGAAAATTAATATAAAAATGTCGAAGACCGCTAGCGCGATACCGTACGTGTGGCGTACCGGCACGTGACTCTTCGAGCACTCGATCGTTGTCGTTCATACGGAGAATGAAGAGGGACTCACCGAGGGAGAAGAGAACAACCGCCCGCGCCATCGACGAGTCACGAAGTGCGAACGTTTCCGCGGTGGTTCCGGCGACGTGACGACCTCCTCTCCCCTTATTCAACACTCTTTAGTTTCATCCGACTTTGTGCTAGAGAACTTACGTGATCGTATATATATATATTTACGGCATGTGTACCAACGATACGAGGTATTCGATACGTTCATTGCAATATTTTTCCTATACGCCTCTTATGCGAGGAGTACGGCAAATGCCTTTTTTTGGCTCGATAACACGCTTATCAGTGGAAGAAAATTGTATCCAGGACGATACGAAATATTGATGGACGTTTTCGTTTTGCGTTCGGAGAAACATAACGAATATAAAATAGCGGATATTTCACGTACTTCTGGTACGTCCGTGATAATTACGAACGTCTAAGATTATACGAGCAACGGAAAGATTATTTCATCGCTGGTAGCGTTCGCGTCGTTTTTATCGCGAGATAGAGTCCCTCGGATGAGTTTTCTATATTCCTTTTCCACGGCTCTCTCGTGATATTGCGGCAGCACTGCAGCAACATTCGTAGAGACACTCGTGGCTTTTCACGAAGCCGGAGAGAAAAATCGTGGGAAAGTATGCGTTTCTCGCCACTCGATTTGTTCCGAGGTCTGTTATGTACGCGAGAGTCTGACTTTTATTCGATGACCCGCATCGCACACTTGCGGTATATTCCCGCCGACTTTAATACTTACCGGCTCGTATACGCACACGCGTGTGTGAGATTGAGAGGAAAAGACACGACGTGAAATAGCGGGTGGCCGAATCGTCTGCAATTTATAAGTGTTTCGTTTTATTTCTCTCACTTCTTCATTTTGTCTCGAAGTATTTGCGTACGGACATTTTTGTACATTAAACTCTCGCGATGAGAAAAAATATATATATGTATATCCCATTTGCGAGTACCGGCGCCTCAGGCGATGCGAATCGCACCGAAGAGAGCGTGCAAGAGAAGAAACGTGGTGGAGAGTCAAAGTTTTGTACATCGATACGATCAAAAAGTTTGCGGTCGAACGATCGCGCGAGCATTCGCAGGTCCACGATCCTTCGACTCTCTCGACGCCCGGCGAGTGATCGATTCGACGTTTTCGTAGAGTTGACCGGAGAATAGTGTATAATCGCGCACTGTCGTTGCCCGCTTGATTCACCTTTCGCAACCAATATACAATCACGAGGTAGATGTTTATATATTTATATCGCAGGAACGTAAAAGCGATTTTAATCACGAGATGAAATTGCAAATGAAAACATCTAGATAATCATCTGTCGATTTAGCATTTGATGCTGTAGAAAAAGACGTCGACATTTCGCAATAAAAAAAAGTCTCGGTGATTTGTACAGACAAATATTTTTGTTGTATTATCCGTGATTTTTACGAATCGTATCATTTCACGATCTTTGGACAGGTGGAGGAGAAGTTGGGACAACTGATGAAAGTGGTAGTGAGATATATTGCAAGGCCCTTATAGGTATATTGCAAGATCTAGGACGCGCTCTCAGTAAAGGAACTGTACAATGCTCGAGACCTCTCTGTGTAAACTCTCTGTAAACACTACTTGAATTTAGCAACAAGGCGACAAAAACATATTATGACAATAATAAAAATATCGAGCGCACTTATTGATTTCTTTTTTTTCAATACATATCAATGTTAGATATCTTTCTATTTATTCTATGTAACAGTATGGACTGGGTAAGAAGAGGCAGTGGCACAATGGTAACGTTCGTGGCTCACACGCAGTGGGACTAGGTTCGATTCCCGCCGGCACCAATGGAATTTTTCTATGTACTCTCGGTGATTCGGAACCCGCATAAGAAAAATTGTAGATCCACAGGAAAAACAGATGCCTTGAGTGGTGACCAAACAACTGTTACTAGGGTCTCGGGTTTGATTCCCGGTACCGTAGTCTCGCAGATGAAATCAAATAGCGTAGGGTTTGCTCCAGATATAGGACATACGAACCACGACTATATCTGTGCCAGTACTGACGCCTAGCAGGGCGTGATGAGGTCCGGTGTGGGGGAATCGAGTAACGAGACAAAGGAATAGGGAGGACCGAAATATGTAGGAACCTGGAAGCCCGTAACCCTGAGGGGTTCGGTGTACAAAATATTATACATACATACAGTATGGACCGGATAATTGCTCGAATCTGTCCGTTCCCAAAGACTCAAGGGTGACATCTAATGTGGGCGACAGTCTAAATCTCAGTTCCGGCCATTACGCGCTTACTAACCACAAAATAAACTCAATTGTCGCCTAGTGTAAACATTCGTTTTTTAGAGGCTACTATAATTCGCGGCTTCTGACCACTAATCAAAAATGGCGGACGAGTAATGAAAGAAAAGTTGTTGAACAAAACTAATCAAACTTGTCCAAAAACTCGAAGAAGTCATTTTGTATTACGATTATATTATTTCGCTAAATATTACAATATCGAGTATACATGCATACGCAACGATATTTTTGTATATATATCGTCGTAGAAGTACATCCCATTAATCGACGTCATATTTATCGTTAAAAGCGTCTTGTTAACACTGACGGTAACTCGACGAGTCGAGGATTTATTCGAGTGCGCTCTCACATCGTTGCGAACTGGTTGCAAGATAGTACTTTATATCTATCTATATATCTGTATATATATGTATGAATGTACGTGTGTCCAGCTCCTGTGCTGTTATATGGTACAATCTCAGCACGAATCGTCTTATCTTTTACCCGGGAACGTTTTCTGTCGCTTCTGCTTGCTCGGCGCGGTGCGTTCATCCGCCATCTCTCCGAGTTGGTCGTGGGGCTGGCTTTTATAGTATGGCTACCGCGCGGCGAAATTAATCGACGCGGATCTCCGCGCGGCGCACGGGCACGCGAGAAATCGCGCACCGTCACCGGCAGTTCGCGGCTCGCGCGTGTATTTTGCCATCTTGCTCTCTTTCTCTTACGGTTCTACGATTTAACTCCACCAAGAAAGACGAATAACGCGGAGCAAGGTAAAACGATGGACAAAACGCAGGGGCAGGCAGATCGACCGAGATCGGAGATATAAAACGCGTGTGTGCATGTGCACATCTGACAGTACGAACTGTCTCAGGCAGAGAACGACTCCTCCTCGTTTGCGCCGATCACGTCCGCGACGTGACGCGTTCGTTTGAGCCAACAAACCCATACGAGAGAGAAAGAGGCGAGGGAAAGGTTTTTTTTTGTGACAGGAGCAAGTTAGGTGTGACGAGAAGAAAGATTACGTTCGAAAAAATAAATCGAGCTTCGGAGATTCTGCTTACAAGTTATCGGACACGCATTTTTAAAATTAGATATCACGTTCGACTTCTCGCTTGAGAGAAAGGGCGATGATAAAATGAATTTAAAAATGGTAAACCTAACAATTCTGATTGACGTAAGCAACGAGGCTTCTGGCGAATTTTCTCTCTGTATTAGCTTAATGCATCGCCGAGGTGCTCCTCGAGGAACGCGCGCGCCACTCAGAGAAAGGAAGAAGAATAAGTATGAGACGGGGAAATAAATAAAAAGAAGAGAAGAGTGCGAGAGAATGAGACGGAGAGATGTAAAAATGAGAAGTTAAATGAGAAAGAGAGATCTTTAACTCATTAAGGTAACTGAGAATGCGCGCGCCCGCGGCTTGACCTCTCTCTTTCTCCGTGATTAAAGAGACGAGGCGAACTGCTGCTGAGCTCTCATCTTTGGACTCGCAGCGAGCCGACACAGTGCACGAATGACAGAGGGAGGGAGAGAGAGGGAAGGAGAGAAAAAGAGGGGGGCGGGAGACAGAGACAGAAAGGACGAGGGCTGAGCAGCGTTTAATTAGGAGCAACAACGCAGATAGCAGAGCGGAACACGGAACGTGCAACCAACTCAGACACATTACGACGTCTGCCTCGGAGTTTTGCATTGTACAAGAGAGGGCGACACACCTTCCGCAGTCTTAAACCCCTTCAATTCAAACGTAATCAAATGTGACCGGCTAAAAAATCATGAATTAACAGCCCATATATTTATTTGTTGTTTTTTTTATTGTCTCTCGCAATCGTCGTGCCGTGTGGGTCTCGAAGATTCGCAGTATCAACGATGGTAAATATAGTATAGAAATGTGTCGAAGTTTTATCATCTCGCGGGTTCTCTAAGCCGTGGGCGAATCCGCCGCGTCTCGAAGTCGCGCGAGCTGTGCAATTCTCTCTCTCTCTCTCTCTCTCTCTCTCTCTCTCTCTCTCTCACTCGTTCTCGTCCGGTTATATGCGTTTCCGTTCGCCGCACGAGGACCCAGAGTCTTTCTGCTCTGGCATCCACTCATTCGCTGGTGCACGAGGATTTATGAGAGCTCGAATCGTACGTGGAATGTCGACGGAGCGTTCGCATAATCAACGAGATTTCTACGAGAGAGCCACTCCGGCATCACCAACAGCAGCAGAAACTCTCTCTTTCTCTCTCGATCGCCAGTTAGTCATTACCGCGCGATCGAGCCACGGATATAAACTATATCCCGTGAGCGATGAAAAATTATGTCCGGTTTGGCTTTTGATATACTGCGTACTTAGTATTCTACCTGGTGTGATTATTCGTGTATTATAGGGATCCCTGTAAGATACACTTGATATATAATCCGCGGTGCAGAACTCAGGCGAGCAAAGAAATTCGATCGTTCCGATTTGAAAAAACTATGGAATTTTGTTGCTCGTGGAGGGTTCGATTTAAAAACCAAACTGGCCTAACAATGACGACTAACCTTTACGACCCATCGATGCAGCATTAAATATCGTTGAGTATTTCTTCCATTTACGAGAATTCCATATGGATAACCATATTATCATTCTTCGACTATTTTCCTCTAGTCTCTGTCATCGTACGGAAATATGCGAAGAAACGTGGTAATCGAGACGAGCGATTAGCCGCACTCGTGGTACGGCCACCGACTCAGCTATCTCAGGGATGTCACCGCACAATCCGAGTGCTCGAATCGAAAGAATCTTCTTGCGACACCGTAAGATACCGAGATCACAATCCCCTGGACCGAAGCTGCGTTTATATTGCCATTTCTTTTTTCGCATCGTAATGACTCGAGAGATAATCATACAGCGCCGGCGGCTTCATGCTTTTTCGAATTCGCTTTTATGCGTGCCAGGAGGATCGCGATCATACCGCATCAGAATCAGAACGCCTCGCTAGCAAAAATACACCATCGTTTACATTTTCTATCGCGCGCTCGACAGCACCGCACTGATATATATCACGCTGTAGAAGCGGTTGTACACGGTGTATGGACAGCGAACTCTGATAGTTTATGACAAACGTAATCTCCACGCCGTGACAGCTCAATCAGTGCGTGGTAGTCCGAACCAGTATTAACCTCGTGGAAGCCCCGCCAAGAGACGAAACCACACGGCTCTCGTGCCGTTTCTCTATTGCTGGGTTCCCGCGCGCGTGTATACGCGTGGGGCAAACATCGACCCTGGCCCCACGATCTCTACCGGCATACCTACCTTTTCTCAACGGCGGATCGAAAGAACCCCGAGAGACTCCTTCGCTGTATAGTCCGACCGTGCATGTCCTCATCGTTCGCTCTCGATATCTCGATCTTTTCACCCGAAGCTCTTTTTCACTCCCGGAGGCCTATCTAAATGGTCTTGTCCCACCAACGAAATCCTATTGAGAAGAGGACTCTATCTTTGGACGGGTCACCGGCGGCCTTTCTCCGTCCACTCGAGTACACCATCGATATCTTTTATCTTTTGTCTCTCGAACTGAAAAGAACGCGGAGAGGAACGCTGGATTGTCTTTCTCCGCTTCGAACCTCCATTGTTTCTAACGAGATGCGATTATTGCAACAATCTCGCGCGTGATCTTTCACCTGAGTTATTATTGTAATTCGGTATACCGCCGAACATTATCGTTCTTCCGATGAATTTTGAATATTGACTTTTATCACGGCGTAGATAATTTATCTGTGTGTTTTTTCGTTCGAGCGCCACTCTTGTGCAGAGCACTTCTGTTACTGACGCCGATTCGGGTTTTTTATATTGCGCAACATGTACCCGGGGGCAATGCTTATGTATCGGAATAATGTTTGAGATTAGAGTGAAAGACGTCGAATTGTTTTGGTGCTGCTGACGTATGTACGGTTGGACACCACTCGAAACGATATCGCGGGCGGTGGATTTTCTGTATAGTTTAGAGATTTATCAAGAGGTAGTATGTATGATATACAGGAATATGTATGTCACTTGTTATACGCGGCGATATAATGGGGATTGGGATCTAAAGTAGAATGCACGCACGTCGAACATACCACTTTGATCATAACGGACGTCTTACATCAACATCGAAGCATCGATGATATTCCTTTGGCATTGGGTTCGATCCCCGTCACTTCGTACACTGATAATAATGATAATAATAATAAATACATAACCATGAACTTGACGGCGCCTCGCTCTTGGGATTATTCGCCTTGATGCCTTTATCCTCTCATACGAAATCGTACGAGGATAACTAGCTAACTCCCCCGAGTTTTGATGTAGCCGACGAGAGAAAGAGAGCGGCGAGAGAGATCCGTAGATCGTTTCGTAGGCACATCAGCGAAAGATCGTGCGCCGCGCCTTGGAGCTCTCTCGTTGCCTCAATCAGGCCGCTATCCCGAGATTTCCATCGTCAGAACGCGAGTATATACGAGAATTTAGAAAAAAAAGACGAACGCTCTATGGGTTTACCCTGTGGTTTTCAATTTGTTTTGTACTTTTCCATCTCCGTCTAATTCCAATTTTCCGCGTTACATTAATATTCTCGTATACCACAGAAATCTACCGACGAGGATTCGCAAATCGGTAAGCAGAAATCTTACGGTATGTAAAGCAGTGCCTCTTTTCCGTTCTTTTTTCGCGATTGCTCTTGAGGGAAAAAATCATGATAAAATGACCAGTATGCCCGAGGGAATCGGTGAGAAAAAGAGAGAGAGAGAGAGTAGCAGCATGGCTAATTATGCGTCGTACGAATCGAGATTTATCGCCGTTGCGCTTTACGGTCCAAACTCGAACCGACGCGACTGCGAGATCGAAGGAGACAGAAAAAGAGAAAGAGAGAGAGAGACCGACCCTAACTGCTTCTCCCGTTGCTGCTGGTATTGCCTCGTCGATGGCCCCGTTGCAGCTTCCAAAGAGACTCCGGACCAGACAAGAGAGCACACACCGGTGCCGATCGCGTGGCTCTCTCACTGTTGAGTCTGATGGTATATAACAGAGAGAGACATATATACACGGGACCGAAACGAAAATCCACTCCTCCGGACAAACCGGCAATTCGTTCAACCGAGGGCTTATCGATTCGTTTAGTGTTTCTCGTACCGGGACAAGAAATTGTGTACGAGAGAGAAAGAACTAATGCGTCACGAAGAAAAATCGTGTCGACCAACTAGAAGCCTCGACATCGTTTCGCTACCCTCATTTTTAACGACCAATTTTTTTCATCCGAACGCACACTCTTACACGAAATTTCATAACTTTTATAAATGCTGCGATAAAACTCATCTTCGAAAATGTCTTCGTGGTTACTTCATGACCTTATTCTACCATAATTAGGTCCATTTTGTCAAAGAAACCGCCATTTTGACGTCGAAAATAAAACTTCTCGTCTTCGTTGTTTCGCTCCGGCGAGAGGCATCTTATTTTTTTTCGCGCGAGAATGAGAACGTGCACGTACCACGGAGAGAAAGAAGAAGGAATATCTCGCCTGCCGGCTCGACGCGCCACGCTCAGACGAGATAAACAATCTCCCACGCCAGGATCGATGCTAATGAAGGACCTCGCGGCCCGCGGCGACGTCGACGACGCTGATGTCGAGGCGGAGGAGAAGAGAAGGTTTCTCCTGGCGCGCGTGCACGAAGCTCTTTCTATCTCTTTCCGTCTCTCTCTCTCTTGCTCATACTCATCTGTGAGGCTTGTTCTTTACCGGCGCTTCGATATACACCACACTCTCCTTCTATATCGCGTCTTTTTTTTCCTCTCGCCCGCTGTGAGGCTCTCCGCGTGGGTGAACCAAAGACGCGTGCCTCTCGTCCAGACACACGCTTCGAGGAGCTCTCCCTCTCTGTCTTTCGTTCTCTCCGCCCAACTCTGTCTGTCTGTCTGTCTCTCTCTTTCTCTCTCTCTCATACCGGTCATCACCGCCAAGACTCTCCGTGAATTTGGCGCCAGCAGAAATCGAGGCATTACATGGGTTATATATACGTCCCACTTTTTATAAAAAGTCTTCCGTCATTAACTTCAACGATCGTGGCACGTTTACGGTTCCGGCTACATATTACAGTCATTTTCACCCGCGAATAAATTATGCAATTCATTAAGGATAGATCGTGGTGGTGAGTTTTACCGGTTTAAAAAAATGTAAAACCGTCGATCCGATTGATAGACTTGTCAGCGTACTCTACCGTACGCATCACTACCGAGTCTCAGCTAAAATAGATATGACAAAATCTTACACTATAGAGGATTCGTATTGAATATTCAACAAACCGTAAGGTTTCCGGTGAGACACCGTGTTCGATCTCTCATTCCCTCGTTCTAGTCCCTCATTCGACCGAAATGGTTGGTTGGAACATTCTTTTTCCCTTGAAGAGCCTTCTCTTACGTACGAACGCCTCGTCTTTGTCGTCGTCGTAACGGCGAAATATCTAGCGAAACGACGGAACATGGGACGATTTCGTGGAAGGTGTTCTAAACACGAAAAAATTCGCGATCGACGTAGATTTTTACGACGAAACGCCTCACATGGTGGAATTATTAATTAGACGTTTCTTATCGCGTTTCACCTCTTTCCCTCTCTCTTTCTCTCACCTGATCGTCGATCCTACGTTCCTCATCTTTACTTTTAACGGAGAAAGAATACTATAAAATTAGCAATTTTACTCTAACCGCTTGGACTTCTTAAGACTTCCGAGAGATCCGATGCTCTCAGAACGCGTCAATATCCATTATCCTCCAGTTCTACCTGTGTCTCACCAGAAAAGAGCATCTTTTCTTACCACACTCTCATTCTCCGATGAAGGGGGCGAAGAACGACTCGTAAAATTTTAGAGCTTACCATGAACGAGGCAGGGGTAAGGGATTGGTCGAAGCACCAGTAAGATGCTGGAATCGTGAGGAAAGAGACGATGCGCCATACGAGAGAATCCAGCGTCGTTAGGAAACGATCGTGTTTATTTCTTGCTTGTCTCTTCACCCTTCGTCCATATATTCTCGATTCCAACATCGCTCGCAACTCACCAGAACGCAATAACGCACCCGAATGAAAGAAGATTGTCATTTCTGCCCCCCCCCCGCTTTTATCTTTTCTCCGCTTTCGTGCTGGTACGATTTCATTGGAACGAAACACCCAAAAACAATTATTTTCTGATGACGTTCCTTCGCCAAAGTATTTTTATATCCGACAGAAAAATTATCCGTTCGCAGAACTCAATTTTTCGGAATCTTTGACACACTGCATTCTCCCGCCGCCGTATGGAAAATCGAGCGTGATTGCAGCATTTCTTTTCAGTCAAGATTACGTATCGATATTGATAGTCCATCTAGGTTTCGCGTGGGCTCTAACTCTCTCGTGAAGCAATATAAACGCGGACTCCCGCACGCGTTAACGCGACTCTCACGCCTCCGCGCGTGACGTCACACCTGGCAGTCTATCAGCGGAGGCAGTGGAAGAGAAAAGAGAGAGAGAGAGAGCCAAGAACAGAGTACTCGGCGAAGAAAGCCTGGAGGGTAAGAAAGAGCTAAAATAACGTGGGGCCCCGAAACGAAGAAGAAGAAAAAGAAGAACATGAAAAAGTGACCCGAACCGGTCCACGCGACTCGGGTCAACAGCACACGGACTCGGCATCTTTTTTATTGCCTCTTTTTCCAAAAGTGCGTTCCTCTGCAAAACGTAATTCGAGTTTCAAACTTCTTACCCCTTTTGATCCAGTTCTGTTTCAAATTCCGGTGCATCTCTGATGCGATTTTGGTTCTAGGGGCTCCGGTAAAATGTACTTGGATGATAATTAATTATACGGGTATGGTGAATCTTAAATAATAATGCGTTTGATTTATAAAGTTCTCAATGTAACTCAGTAGTTTCGTCAGTTACCACACTGTGAGGAGCAAAGTAGACCTATGGTTTGATGCGCACCCGGAGTCTGTGAGATCGTGCGCTGAACTGGAACGAGTGAGAGACGAAGAGAAGCCTCTGCGATGAGAAGATAGAAATAAAGAGACTGCTTTCTGTTTAGCTCGACAAGGGGGTTACTACAGATATTATACCGGTAGCAGGCGATTAGCAAGTTGTTGCGTGGTCCCCCGTCATCTCACGGTTGACTAGTCGCGGTAACAGATCGAGAGAAGGAACGAATGAAATATCAGCGAATGATGAACAAAGATAGAGAGGTACAGACCGATATATACAGAGTAGTATGGATGTAAGAGTGCACTACGACTATACGCCAAAGTGTATACGTGCACAGTCACACCCGGGTGCTTGCCTCTGGACACGCGACCCACGCGCAGTCCTGGCGCGCGACGCACTCTCTCTTTCTCCCTTTCTCTCCTCTTTCTCTCTCGCTTCGTCCTGACTTTGCCTCTTTACTCTTCGCAATGACGGGCGAGTCTCTCGCTATGGCTCTTCTCGTTTCTTCTTCTCGCCTGTACTGTATACACTGCTGGTACGACACGACCGATCCTTGCGCTCCGTTCCTTCCACGTCGTAGCCCAACGTTAAGGATCGACTCTCTTCGCTGCCCGACCGGGGCAAGGCGCCGAGCAAACGATCCGTAGACCGAGATCCGCACAATAGTCGGAAAGAATAGATCGTTGGTGGGGGGGGGGGGGGGGGGGGATAAGATACGACACAGCTGATACGCCTTCGCGCTGCCGCGGCGATTACACTTTGCCATAAGGTGCTCAAGATTGCGGGGTTCGAGAGAATGACGGAGAGAACGCCCGAGCCTAACCGAGCGAAACTGGCGTGTGGTTGAATGATGATGTCATTTCTATAACTACAAAGTGACGTTCTGGTGTTAAATGACGGAGGGGTAATAGTCGCGCAATATGATTTTCAAACAGGACCGGATAATTATTCTATGGAATTGTGGGTTTGGGTGTGTGGCCTCGGAAACGGCTTGTCCTTCACCAATCGTACCCTGAAGTTGGAAGTCTAATCTGTCGTCCATCATAAACCGTGTGTTCATAAAGCCAGCACGGGCGTCCGTAGGTGGCGTTTGTCGAATCCAATGTTGCTTCAATATCCAACGCTACGGTGTCCAAGATCGGTCTCTCTTCGGATGAGATATTCGGAACTCTCTCGACGCAGTGAAAGAAAAGAAGAGAAGGAATTTCATATGTAAGTGCATATACCGGACAGCTCGACTGGCCAAGCAGGTTTTTCGCGAGTAGCATATAATCGTTCGTGCATGTATACTTTCACCGTGTTACGTGCTCTTGGGTCTCGACGTGTGCATGATACAAACAAAAAAAAAAGAAAAAGAAAAATCGTTAAGTCGCGGTACACCCCGTCGAAGAGAGAAAATATATACCGATACGATACAAGAGAATGGCCGTCGTTGGAGGCGCCTGTGGACCAACCCTCTCGAACCTCTGACCCATCTTGTTTATCCAGCGACACACTCACGCTAGAATGACAAAGTGAGACCGGGCAACCCCTAATACCGCCTTGCCCCGAGACTCGTCGAAGCTTCAGGTCCGCCCACAGATGATGGAAGAGACCCGGGGAATTGGCGTTATGGGCCAGTCCTCTTTCCCATAATTCACGTGCGAGTTTATTGAGGAAGTCGCCTGACAAAGAAGCGAACACTCGCGAAATGACCGAGACGACAAAAAATTGAAGGATTCTCAGTAAAAAATCAAGGGTCCGGCGGAGAGATATGTATAATATATACATTTCCAGTAGGGATACTCCATGCTAGGAATAAATACGTGTGTAAAAACACCACGATTATTTTGAAGCTGATCGGGTTATTACAGTCGCGGTAAGCTAAGTTCGGTGTGAACGACCGCGGGAAACGTTAAATTTTCCAGGAACGGTCAGATTCTGCCTCTATGTGGAGAATCTTTCCTGTTTCAACATCACCCGGAGTAAACTTCTACGAAAAATTAGTAAAAATCGTCGTCATCCGGTCAACATCACCGAAATCGCACAGTGTGAGAATATCCGACGAGAAGAACCGAGTATTGAATTCATCGGAAGGCACGCTAACTCCGGATGAGATATACGGAGCTTGAGGTCGGGGGTTAAGTGGCCCGAAGACCCCAGGTCCGAGACTCTACTCTAGTGTATATAAACGAGCCGCGTATATCTCGGTGGACCCCACTCGCTGTTCTCCATCTCTCTTCTCTCCCTATCTTTCTCCGGCCGATCCTCCTGTTACGTTTTCCAGGTGCGTACACCGCTCGTGTGTACCTGCGCAACTCTCAAGAACGCTTAAGCTACACTGTATACATGTCTTTGTGTATATTACACACTCGGGTGTGTGTTGGGCCAAGAGTGTATTGTGGCGCGCGTCACGTGTGGGTGTCGGTGGGCCCAAGGACCCCAGCAGCAACTGGTCACGCGTGGTGATGCCCACACGTATATTCAACCACGGGTACGTCTGCCCTCCCTTCCTCACACCCCTTACCCCCTCTCCCCCCGACCTCACCCGTTCTCTTTCCCTCTCGTTTCTTTGCTCTTCCACACCGCAGAGAGACTGGAGAATACACCGGAGGAGGGAATACAGGCCTCGTAAGCGCAATTTATAATCATACGAGTTCAATGTAACGTGTGGGATGCTCGCGCACAGGAACAAAGGTGCACCACCCTCCATTGAGAGCCTATGATATACCTCTCACTTCTTCCTATGCAACGCTGGAGTTTCTAAACGGAGCTTCAGCATACGGACGAAGTCGTTCTTGAGTTTCATCGACCTACCGTTTAGATGACTGGAAAATAAATTTTTAGCAAACCGAACGTTACTTCGCCAGCAATTCATTATGCACGAGGCGAGAGCCAATGTTGAACCTGAGTTAATTTTTTACGTTTTAGAATAAATTTGAACTCGAAGGTAGCTTCTTTCAGGACTTCGCGAACTGTGACCCCGATGCTAATGAGTGTTGCAGGTTGCCACCGAGCTCGCTCTGTTCTCCCTTCGCTCGGTTCCAGGTCCCCCTTGATTATTCCTCGACTTCGCCAGTCCTTATTTTTTACACATTGCAACGAATGTGCTTCGAAAACATACCAACCCTCTGTACACATGCTTGTAACTCACTTTTCAAAAACTTCGCTACTTATATCCTTGATTCATTGGTTCATGCCCTTCGATTTATCGATTAATCTAAGATTGGCCAAAAGCGAAGATCCCGCCGGGCGAAAAGTGGGGAAATCGAGAATCGATCCTCTGGGGACAACGAGGAAGAGTCCCGGGACGGTTGTTCGTTCGGCGGTTCCCCGAAGACCATCGTGGGGTAAAAACGAGAGAGAATCTCGAAGAAGGCAAAATAAAAGACGGAAAGAGAGAGGGAGGGAGGGAGAGAGAGAGAGAGAAAAGCAGAGGCAGAGACAGAAGAGGTACCGCGCTCACCATGGGCGTACAACCGCCTCGTATTCTCAAAGTTGTCGATCGCGCGGAGGTTACCCTGGGAGACGCAGGGGACGAGGGCACCCTGGACATGCCAACGACATTCCCGAAGTGCGGCGCAGTTTTTCGCGCCTGCTCGGTCTCTCTATCCCCATCTTCCTTTAACCTTCTCTCCTTTGTACGATGCCAATGTTGCGTCGTGGGCCTGACGAGTGACTCACGAAGAGGAGGCCCCTGTGGACTCCAGAAACACGGTACAACACGTTCTGCGCGTCTGCCACTGCAATAGAGGGAGAAAAGGGAGGAATTGTTGCATTTTCATTTATCTTGAGAAATTCTCGCTCTTCGAATGCGGAAGAGAAAGCCGTAGTGCACAATGGTGGAAAAATGATGGTGACAAGAAATGTATGCTCGAGTCGATGGATTACAATAAATTCTTGGTCACTTCCTCATATATATTTTTATCATTCTCTTTCGGGCACTCGAGAAGCCTGCGGTATTAAAGGTTGGATCATTACAATATTCGAAGCGGTTGAATTATACAAAATCGGGGAAGGATAGAGCGGGAGTCGAGGACAGAAGAACGTACGGAAAGAGATCAAGTGGAACGCGAAGTGAGAGGGACGAGATTTATTCGATCGACGGTTCGCGTCGTCGGTTTATATAGGTGGAGGGGTAGGTTAGATCGTGGTCCGTCAGACCAGGGAATCCAGTTCGTGGTCATCCACGGAATGCATTTCGCATTCGGAATCTTCATGTGGATTATGCCGAGGGAGTCTCCTCTCCGGCTCCTCTCCTTCTGTCCTTCTCACCCAACCGGACAGTTCGGTTTGTTATTGTTTTCGTCTGGCTACCCCTTTTTTATCCCCCTCCTTTCCTCCCAAACCCTCATGGTAATGACGCCTTTTTCTCTCACCACTGTATCGCCAACCGGCACGAATATAACGACCAGCAACGTACTCGTCGTGCCGAAAATGTTGTGCGATTCATCCCTTGAAGAGTCGTGTCGATGCGTGCAGATACGTATACGAAAAGGGAGATAAAGAGAATATACGAAGTCTCTCGGGGTGTGCACACAATCGATAATCGATCGTGTATCCACCGGCAAGATAATCGGTTTGAAAGATCTCGCTCTCTATTAGAGAAGGTGTCTTCTCACCAGATGCTCGTTGTGTTGGGGGAATCCCCTTCGCCACGCGTTGACACTGACGCGAACGCACGCGAGTGCCTCACAGGCATCTCTCGCGCATCAGGAATTTATCGATCTCCTGAGATCTCTCGCCCTCTCTTCGCAAGAGAGAGATATATATCTCTCTCTCTGGATCGTCTCTTTTCTCACTCGCGAACATCTCAGGATGATTCACACGAGAGTCCGAACTGAGACTCTTGTCCGCGGAGGTGATTTACAACGTTCCGCGGACACGTCCAACGAAAGATGCACATATATAATCTTGGAATATCCCAAACTATCATCACAGTTGTTGTCACGGTGTGTACATATACACCGATACACCTTGTCGATCTTCTTCACCCTTCGGCTAATCATCGCTCAGAATCTGAGAGATATGGACCCTTGGGTAAAATATCGATCCATGGATCTTTCCCGAAGTTATACGGCTATATACGTCTAATAAACTCACGGTGAGGCATTCGTCGTCGTGGAATTCATGCTTGTAGAATGCACCGAGAGAGTCGACGAGGAAAGGGTACAAGCATAAAGAGAGCGAGGGAGAGTGGGGAAGGTCGATGAGACACGCGGAGGGACACTCGAAGTGGATGGGACCTCTCGCACTCGTTCGATCGATGCCAACTCGTGTTTTCTGACGGTATCGGACAGGTTTGCTCCTCACCGTAGCTGTTCGAGAGCTCCGACGAGAGCTGTGTCCACGCGGGGCAGCTATGCGACGCGTTCTCCTCCCCCTCGCAGCTCCAAACCATCCCCTCTCTGTACATTTTTCTCTCGCTTTTACCGACTGCTCCTTCGTCTTCGTTCGACTTTGATATTCTCTCTTACCTCGTTGCTCGCTTAGCTCTTGGTCGTCTATCTCGCATCGATTTCTCGATCACGAAGGCAAGGCACGCGTTTCGCCCGCTCGTAGAATGTCGTCGTAACGAGGTCTCCTCCCTTGAAGTCTTCTCTCTCTGTCCCTCTGCCCCCCCTCTCCCTCTCTCTCTCTCTCCTTCTCTCTCTCTCTCTATCTACCTCTCTGCCTTACTCCGTTCCTCGTCTTCTTCGTCTTCTTCGTCTTCTTCATCATCATCATCATCATCATCATCATCATCTTTTCCCTTCTTATTCTCCCGTCTCCTGGTCCTTCCTCTCCTTATTCCTCGGGTGTTCACCTCCTCCTCGTGAATCCAGTTCGTCGTCGTCTCTTTTCCTAGGGTTTCTTCTTCTTCTTCTTCGTGACCCCTCTCGTTCCTTCTTGCTTCTTCTCGTTGCGCAGAAGAGACACGATTCGTGCCTCGATGTCTCGGGAGTCCTACAAAGACGCGCCGGGGAGAATGAGAGAAGGTCCAAAGTGTCCGGACGACGTGGTACGACGACTCGATACCACCTCTTGTGTGTGCCCATCAAAACCGACGGCTACGTCGGCGGCTTATACTTCGATGTATAGAACCATTTCTTCCTTAACCACCCCAGCTTCGACGCTCCCTCACCCTTACCAACAGGAGCAAGTAGCGGAGAGAACGGTCTACCCGACGTTTAAATTAGGCAGGGAATTCCTTGGAATGCGACGAAGAAATACACGGTCTGGCATTCCCCGAGGTTTTGATACGCCTCCCCCGGGCTTCTCTCGGGCGTTCTCTCTTTCTCCCACTCTCTTTCTTCCCTCTGGCGATCGTGCGTTCACGTCGTATTCTTGGTCGCGCGATCTTCGCCATTAGACCATATACGATCGAGGCTTGTGTTATACCGGACTCGTTATTCATTAGATAAAATTAACATCGAGATGCGAACGAGAAGAGAGGGAAGGCTCGTTTGATTTACCGAGTACGTAATTAAGGAAAAGAGTACTTCGGCACTCGAATCATCGAGTATTTCATTAATAACCTTATGAACTGACGAATAGGACGTGAAAGTTCACGGAATTTTAGTTTTGTTCGTTTAATACAGCATTGGATATTTGTTTTTTGTATCGTTGCAGAGTCTGGCCACAGGTTGGACAGCGGCTCTCCGTTCTGGAGGATTCAACTGGATCAAGACCTCCTGGATACGATAAGCGCTATTTATCCCGAGTGGTTTAAAGTGAGTTTATTCCGATGTGGATTTTAAATGTCATTTTTAAAATTTGATATTTCAATAGATAATATCGTTCGAGACTTACTTAGAAAAATATTAAAAAATTGGACAATGTATTTCGTAATATTAATCGACATTTAGAATGATTGATCAATCACAAATGTTAAAACGTTAATGAATCCTTCGAACGAATTCAACACTCGATGCGAAAATGTTGCTTGTTTCTTATCAAGCAGGACTACACGAATAGCAGAGCCTCGGCATCGTCCTCAAGTTCCACGTCGTCAAGGACGATACGTTCGTCGATAACGGATGACGATTCGACCGCTGCAACGGCCGATTCAAGCGTAGTCATAGGCCACCAAGCAAGAAACTCGAGCGTAAAGACAGAGACGAAGTCAAAGTCGAAGGCCAAAAGGCTGCTCGAGGGATCGAAAGACAGAAGAGAGAAGAGAGACGCGAAGGAGGACAGGTAGTAAATCATCAATTTTCAATAAATAATCACGTATAAAAAGACAAGAGAAATAAGATAGCCTATAATAAATCGCGCGAGTATAAGCACGTAAACGCAGAAGCGCGAGGTTTGCGAGAAATTATTCAGAATGTTACATTTATTCCGCGATAGTCGTAAATAAATAATTGGAAAATATCGCGAGATAATTCTTCGGCCTTCCAGATAGAAATTGTAATACCGAGGTATAATCGAGATCTCCGTATTGTTGTATCGAGAGTTAGTAGAGTTGTAATACGCTAAATACAGAAGTATCGAGCCTGAGTACAGGTCGTTGGTTAATCCCTCGACGCTTCTGTTGGAATTTAGTATTATTCCTCTATATTATATACATTTAATGATTTTCCTGGCAAGACGTAATACGTGACGGGATGCGCGCCAGTTCGAATAACGACTAGCCGGCAAAACTCGCGGTACTTTAAACTATATTACTGTACCTACGGTTGGCCGGCGAACCTGTGGCGACCACGTCTGCTCGCTTCATAACACGCACTCTGTGTGTAATAACTCTTGGGTGGTGCGATGAGAGCATTAAATCCATCTGGGCATCCCGACTTTCGTTCGTAAGACATATTTTCGATTTAATCGTTACAGACGATTCTTCATGCTTTTGCAAGTTTATTAAAAAATAATCATTGGTCCGATCGCATTCCGATATCCAGTACAAAAGGAAACATTGCCGGAAGTACAGATGGGAGGAGTTTTAAGCAGAAAAATTCTTCGATAAAAAAAATTTGGTTTAATTAATGGTCTGTCGTTTGCTTTTTGCACTTTAGAGACAGAACAGTCACCGAGAACACGACCGGACGAAAAGTTTCGACGTCTAAGCAGCATCAGCGTCGTGACAAAAGTCCCAACGACATATCCCCGGTGAGAAATTCCTCACCGACTGGTGGAGTTGCAAATTTTGCAACGATCACCGAAGATACTCACGTATCTTCGGGATCGACAGAAATGGCTGAGGGCAATCGTTCACCGCCGAAAGCGGAAGTTGACGATTCCCCATTACAGCACGCCATGGACCGCAACAAGGAATGTGAGTAGCAGCTTTTTTTCTAATCGAAAATTTATCTCGAATGTATTTTGATCGACAAAATCTATCAACCCTTTCCGGCCAAAGTCGGGGAATCTATTGACAAGGTACTTTTGCTACTGCGGTTGGTGGCCGGTATATCCCGGATCAAGAGATCGACTATAATATTACTCGCACAGCTCCGCTTCTAATAAAACGGAGCGCCAATTTTCGTTTCGTTGTCATCTCGTTAGTTTTGTATATTACACCTTTATATAGGCCGCCGTGTAAAGACGCCGCGAACAGTGACGACAAATTTGATAGATATAATTTAAATATGATCCAGATCGACAGTGATAGCGTCATTATAGTGCATAAGATGCTCAGTGCGATTAATCTGGCCATATCATCTAAAAGCGAAACCGATAATGATGAAACACGCCCAAATGACACACTCGAAAATCTCAAGTTGAAAGATATCACAAGTAGTGAACGGTCTAAATTTCTCGACAGGTACAAAAAACAGAGGTAGACGGACTTCCTTCGATTGCACAAAACCAAAAGATTTCTTTCGTTTATCTTTTCCCGAAATGAAACATTATTCACAATAGTGAATTTTCGATAATATGATTAAATAAATTATTGAAGTAAACGTATCGAGTTCTCTATATTGAGACCGCAAATAACTAATGGGTATTTAATTTTATTAAACATTACGAAGACAAATAATTTGTTCGTTTTAAAAATGATATCTCAAACATTTGTCGTACAAACGCGACAAACATCTTGGACCTGTGACACAAATATTAAAACGTTGCGGAATGGATATTTAAAATACATGTTGAAGAGGAGTTTAGCCGTTAAATCGGCGCGTGTGATCGGTCAACGACGATCGCACGTGCGCTCGTTGAGCTTCCGATCTGCCGTGGGGAAAAGAAAGAGAACTAAAAAGAGAGTGAGAAAGCCGCACGCACTCACACAGATGCACAAACACGCATATACACGGTCTACACACCCTGGAAGTCTCTCATTATTATGCGAGAGATGCATCCTCTCGTAGCGATCGATGCGACGATCGAAGAGAAGACGAGAGAGGACGTGCACCGTCGCACGTACCCTCGTTAAACACACGAGTCTTGCTCTCTGTCCCCTTCGCCTTCACCTGATCGTCTCACGATCGAGAATTCGATCGAGCTTTTACATATCTGTACAAAAAATATTGAACACCCATGGAAGAAAACGCGTTTCGCCGGATTCGTTAGGCCCTTTATTGCGCATGACGAATATTCGTCCGAAGAATGCGCGCGAATATTTTTCAAACACATCGTAGGGATTATCGGCAATTTTTAATTATATCCGCCAATTTTAATTGGCGCGTATCCCCGACGCAGCTCCCTCTCCAGCTTCTTCCTCTTAACGCGCGCGCGCACACTCTTTCTCTCGTTCTCTCTCGTTTGCTCGTCACTGTTTCGTTATATTCTTGCCTTGGGTGTTGCACTTGGAGAGTCGCGGCCCTCCCTTTTAAGATTCGCAACGTGCCATTATACGCGCCTCCGTAATCATACGCTCGTTTCGAAGGGCAACCGCGAGCCGACCGACTCCGGTACTCGTACTCGTACCAAGCCGTTATATATGTATATATAGTATGTATAACGCCACGTTACCGTAGAAATGTATGTATGTATTTATAAGAGTGCATGCCGACAATGAATTATCGATTCGCAATTCGTACATCTTTCTTTCTCTCCGCTCTTTCCCGCCGGTCTCTTACCGCTTCATACTTTTCTCGTAATCTTTAATATTCTTATTACACAATAAAATATTCTCTCTTTCTCTTGCTCGCCGCGTTCGTCTTCGTTGCACCGAGTGTAATAATAATGGGCTTGCCCCCACCATCGGGGTAATTAGCTCGCGCTTTATCGCGCTGCCACGGCTCTCTCCAAGTATCGAGGAACTTCCGGTTCTCATTTTCCGTTAATTCTCCGATTTCGCCTTCGCGTTTGCTTTAATTTTTTTTAAATTCGTAAGCGAGAGATACTTTGACGGTTCTCCTTGAGCTCACCGCGGGCGAATAAAACCCATCGGAAAGAGGGAGAGGGAGAGAGAGAGAGAGAGAGAGAGAGAGAGAGAGGTTCTTCCGATCGCAATTCGAGCGCGCTTTTCTTTATGGCGAATGCCAAAGGATCGATTCCTCGAGCCCTCATTAAACCCGCGTGCGCGCACTCAATGCTGAGCCCGCGAGCCTGCGTATGAACCAGTCAGCTTGGTGCTCTCTGCCGTATTAGCCACTGTATATATATATATATATACATAGACAGTCAGAGAGAGAGAGAAAGAGAGCGGGCAACACGTATACGATCACCGCCTGAAGTCTTTAGAACGTCATTTTGTCGCGTTTATCGGTTGGCCTTTTTCTGCAATTACTTTTTGCAACGAACGCACGAGGCAAGCGATACGGTACAGAGGCGATCGTTCGACGTGCTCGCGCGCAAGAGAGACCCTCGAGGCTCGAACGTCGATCGACTTTTTGAAACATGGTATGGTATAGGTATGTACTATATGGATAATGTAATAGGCAACTCGAAGAGTCAGTTGCACATACCTCTACGCAAACATTATTAAAAGTGCTTTTCGTCTTTTTTTTTTATCACGCAAACGTTCAAATATCCAACAAATCATATTTGCGAGGATAAGAAGAAAAAAAAGACTATTTTCCGAACGACGGTGATCCGATTCGATCCGATGTCGTGGGCTGATTAAAGCGGTAATTTACGACGCTCGATGAATTAAAATAAATCCATAATCAATTATCCGAAAAATACAAGGATGAAAAAATAAATGAATAAATCATATTTTTGAAATTCTCTCTTTATCTACGCGAGACATATCGTTTTATCCAATCTCAATTACGTATAACGTAATTGCACTTTACGTAGGTAAACGAAGTTGTCCATACGTTAAATCGCACACAAACACTCATCGACATATATATGTATGTATGTATTCATATAATCCAGGCTACGCGTGTTGGCGTATGTTTAAAGTGCGCTGGAAGGCCCGCGAGAAACTAAGAGACCGGGGAGAGGCGTGCATGCCTATTTATAAAGGTGATATCATCGACGATTACCTACGCTTTTCCGTGGACAATCGTAAATTCTCGAGGCTGATGCAGCACCGGTAGCTTATGGATCGCAAGGGCTGTTTCGATAATAAACGCACTTATCGCGTTAATACACGCGCGATATACATAACGAGCATCGAAGCCCAATTCTGTCGTATATTATTCATCAAATCGCGAATGTTGATGTGAAGAAAAAAAGAAAATTTCACAGATCAAAACTACCAAAATTTAAGTTCTCCATACGAGTTGCAGTTATTTACGACAATACGAGTTAAATTTATCATATAAAATGGAAAATTCCACGATTTATGTTCGATTAAAGAAATAAAGTGGAGTTGAAATTGATGAGACGTTCGAGGAAAAGCTATTTGAATCCTTAGAGCGTATCGAGAGTATTGCACTAAAATATATACATGTGTCAATATTCTCGATATGTTGTGTGCGTGTACGTGTGCGTGTAGAGCGTTTATATAAATCGAACGTATTTTATGGGGTTGTCGAAACGTATCGTGGGAAAAATCGTTCCTCTTCGTTGGACGCGCTCTCGAGCGAGAAAATAACGCGAGAGGGAACCCGAGAAGGTGGACGAATATCGAATGTACACGCGAGAGATATCGGTCGGGGGGAAATTCTACCTCGTCGTGACGGGAGAGAGAGGCGAATAGTCCCGAAACGAAAGTGACCACAGAGTTTTCGAACGGTCGCACGGCGCGTTAACGAGGCGTGACCGCGTGCGCGCGCCCGCGCCTCATTTACCGCACGGGGAGAGCCAAGCCCGCCAATTTAAATTCACTCTCCCCACGGACAGAAATTAGCTTCCCTCTCTTCCTCTCTCTCTCTATCTCTTCACGATCGAATTTACCTATTGCAGACGCGAAGGTATCTTGCACCACATATCAGCGTCCTTCATCACCATTTTTCCATCAATAAAATAAAAGGTTAAGTTAAATAAAAATGAGATAAAAACGTAGATAATAATATCAAATAATATCTTTAATAAATTCTCGAATTGTTGAAAAAAAATAGATACAAGGGCATCGCTCTGTTTTAAGTTACCCTTTCGTTAATTAATATTTTAATTATATTTTTGATACATTATTTTACGATTGTTTTTATTCGAATGCAAATTTTAAAAAGACAATTAACACTTTCATCTTACATATTTCCTACGTAATGTTCCACGTATACCGAGGGAGTAAGAAAATCCCTCGGAGGTAGTTAAGAGTGGCGCGCTTGATTCAATTTGCCGTTGAATTCATTTTCCATTCATTCTCGTTCGTTCATTCAATAATCGCGGTTGCAAAATATCGTCGATAGGTATTGGAAATAATATACAGTCGATATGTATTTTACCGTAGGGAAATAGTGGTGAATGGAATATAATATATATCGATCAAATCGGATCATGATCTAAACGGACGTGGCCACGTGTTAACGAGGCGTGACCGCGAGTGCGGGGGGTTCGCGTGTGGTTTATTAACAATATACACATATCAGATATATTACTTTGCATATATATATATATATATATGTGTGTGCGTGTGTGTGTGCAAAGTATATATAAAGCATGTATTCAGAACAGGAGCCTTCCCCCGGGGCAATTAAAAATGCACGCTCGGTGAATTATATCTCAGCGTAACGTTACGACGATATAGTTTAACCGAGAAAAAGACGGCAAGGGAGAACCGCGCCTGAATTTCATTCATATACGATCATGATCAATTTTCAATATTTCGTAACGTCGCGAAATAAATGACAATATTGAGCGCGTATTTCTGCGAAAATAGATTACGAGCTTAAGGATTTTTGATAAATTGTTTATTTTAATTTTTTTCTTAAAACAGTCTCGATTATATATAGAACGATCTCGAGTGAAAAAGAAGAAGTAAAAAGGCAGTAAGAACGAGATACGCGAAGACGACGCCGAGAAACGACCCCGTGAAAAATCGTGACGACAAGTATACCGAAACGAAAGGTGAGTTCTCTCGCTGCGGTTTCGAGAGTTAATGAGCCGAGAAGGCGTGGCCGAGCGTGTGGCTCATTAATTAAAATATCATACTAAAGAATATATACGTCTATATATGCATATGGGGATCATTTCATCGAGGATAAATAATCCTTTTTTCTCTCGTTCTTTATCTCTTCATTTACTCGCTGATTTTTTAAAGAATGTATTTATTTACTTTCGTAATTATCCGCTTCGACTCCCCCGTATCGCTAATCGTCGTCGGCACTCGAGATAAAAATGTTTATAAATTTGATGAGCCTCGTCGGTTGATTCGAAATTAGATGACAATGTCGAATGAGAAAAAAAGAAACAGGGTGGCGCTTTTAAGAATCTCGTTGATGATTTTTGGCAACGAAATGTCGAAATATTTCCTGGTCGTCGTCGTCGTCGTCGTCGTCGTCGTCGTCGTCGTCGTCTCGATACTTTTCAACCCCCGGGGGGATACACACGCCGTTATTTGCCGTGGGACGTGGTTCGGTTGACCACCGTTGAAATTAATTTAACGAAAAATTCAGGATCGTAACTTTTGGCTTCTGGCTGTAAAACCCACGGATTTTACGGTCCCCGTCGCTCTCTTGCTCTCTCGTCGTTGCGTCGGGCTGTACCAAAAGCAAGAAGAAAGAGTATAGAGGCCCCCCCTCCGAGGATGTGCGAGACTCCCGGACCGCGAGTTTATACGCTCTTTCTCTCTCTCTCTCTCTCTCTCGTTCTCTCTCCTTCCTGTAGTTGAAGATGTACGAGTATTCACCTTATTATATCACCTCACCCCGGTGTTCCCGTAGACACGAGAAACGCAACAATATAACGTTGAATAAAAAAATTAAAAAATACAACTAAAAATAATCTACCGCGTGGAACCGCCAATTTGATAAACTCTTGCAAAGCGTTTGATCTTTGTCAAACATTTTTCGAGAAATCTCCATTATAAATGCGAAATAAAAATGGATCGTTCGTCTTGTTGAAATATCAATAATTTTTGTTTATAAAATTAAACAAATCTAATTGTTTATACTCGTATTTCATATTCCATTCCAAGAGTTGTTTAGGCTCGAGAAAATGAATAAATATTGTAATTTGGGTAAATAATATCGAGAGTCAGTGTGTAGTGCGTACATAAACGTATTTAGATCTCGATTTAGCTCCGATTTCAACGCGTAACGGGCATTACTTTCTGGACGAAAGTATCTGGTCCCGCATGTCTGCACACTTTAATATATAAACGTATGTATACAAGCGTACAAACATATATATTTAAGCGAGAAAAATCGAGCGTCACCTCTCCGTCGATTCGACATATCTCGATCCGGTTCGCCCACGGTAAGCCCGCAGCAGCCCCTCACGTGTTTCCTCATATATGAAACGCTCTCGCGGTACATATGAATATGCAACGATAATATCCGACAACGATTTATTTATACCCGTGACGCGGCGGAGATCGCGCGCGGTCGTTAAACACACACGCGAGAGAAAAAGAGTGTGAGAGAAAGAGAGGTATGGAGACAGCGAGAAAAGCAAGGTAAGAAGAGAAAAATAAAGATTCGGGTTAATTTCGCGCGAGAACGTTTGTAAAAGAAGTCGAGAAAACAAAAAAAAAAAACAAAAAAAAATTGTCGGTACAGTTACGCGAGCATGACACGTTGAATATTGGCCGAATGTTTCTTTTTTTATTCGAGCGAGTTCCCGAACGAAAAATATTCCCGCGGGTCCGTGCGCGAGTACACCGAGAGTTACGAGGTTTAATAACTACTTCTGTGCTCCTATCAATGACGAGCGAGGGACGATAAAATCGAAAGAACGAATATAAACTACCACGAGAGAAGACAATAGATATACATATATATATATTAATAGTGAGACATGCCGGTCTCACGTCCTCGAGCATCAGGACACACTCGTACGCGTCGCGAATATCGATACGCTGTGTATTCGATCGAACGACACACGGAAGTGCTTCCTCACTGCATCGACGGGCTAACGGCATCGCTTCTCTTTCCGGTCTCGATATTAATCTTTTTTTCTTCTACTTTTTATTATGCACGCTCGGTATAAACTACACCGAAGCTCTAAAAATAATAAAATCAATCATTTTTTCTTTCGTGTAATCTTGAAATAAATTAAATCCTTTGCTTTTTTTTATCAAGTTCGTTTTTTAAACGTTAATTTCGTTAGAAATATATCAATTGTTAATTACGGCTACAACTTCATACAAAATTCGTTGAAATTGGAAGTGCAATATTAAATTGTATTTTTTTATCTACGATTTGACATTTTCTCTGTGTCCGATGATTTCTTTCTCGTTATTATAAATATAAGGATCATCGATCTTTCGGGATAGGAACGGAGCGATGGACGGGAGTTTCTTCACCGATGTTTTATATCGTCGCGAACAAACGAGGCTCTCGATTGACATTCAGAGAGGCGAGGCCTCAACGGGGACGAACGAGAGTCCCACCCGCGCACGCATGAGCACACATACGTATATATACACGTGAACACGATGACGGAAAACCTGTGGGGTTGACCGTAGGACGGATAGGAAGGAAGTGAGCCTAGTTGGCATTCGAGACGATCGGCAATATCGCGCCTGTCCAAGTTGTGGACGAACGCGAGCTTCTTATCCTTCACTAGCCCTCCCCCTCACTCGCTCTCTCTCCTCTCTGTCTCCCTCCCTCTCTCGCGCGTTCTCGATCTCTCTTGGTAAATCGTATATTGCCCAATTAGGGACTTGGAAAGAGTGACGACGCAAGAAAGAAGTATACCGACGAAAAAAAACCGTACGTGGCAGAGTATGAAATTGCCCGAGCGTAAGAACTCTCTTGACCGAGTGTCGACGAGAGAGTCGACGAAAAACGCGTTTAGAAAAACTTCTGCGTCTCTCCCATCGTTTAGCCGCCTACGTTCAACTTTTCTCACATACACGCACGTAGTAATTTCAACGGGATAGGCGCAGTCTCATCCTTCCATGATCGATTGCACGATGGACCCAAGAGCCCTCACTCCTTGAAAAAAAAAAAAAAAACTCAACCATCCTGGGGAAGAGCGTTGACTTTGGAGAGGAGGGGATCGCACGAATCCGTCGCTTTTATATCTCGAAAAATCGGGGCTCATCCTAATCCACGATACGGTACGAATACGAACGGACAGGAGAAAGACGAATAAGAAGAAGGAAAAAGAATACCGGATTAGAGGAGGACTTTGTGTTTGTCGAGCGAGAAAGCGCCGTCCGAAAACACCCACGCGCGAGCTCGAGGGATCTAGCGCGAGATCCACGCGATCGGTGAAACTCCAACTGGCCCATGGGAGAAAGAGAAAGAGAGACGTGAAAAAGAAAAGAGTCAATAATTCTTCTCACGTGGAAGTTAGTAAAAAATCTCGGGAATTAATGAAAGAACCGAACGTAATCCCTCGAGATCGAAGGAACGAGAATTCTTCTAATGAACACGCGTTATAAATGTCTACCTGCATCTCTCTTAATCTCCTCTCATTTCCCGATCTCATTCGTCGCCTCGAGAGATTCGATATTGTTTTTTTGTTTGTTTGTTTTTACCCTCGACGTATACCCGGTGCACAATCGCGATGACGATAAATAAAGCACCCGACGCACATAACGCATATACATACGCGTACACGAGGATCACAGGACGCACAATTCCAGAACGGCCTACGCGCCGCATTGTGGTCAGGGCAAATCGGCTGCTCGGCCACCTGGCAAACTCTCCTCGCGATCTTCGTGGCAAACGTCATCGCGAGATAGCGGCGTTTGTTCGCGACACACGTGAGACCGGGACCGATGGTCACATATTTTCTGTTCTCCATCGGCCTTCCTTCCGCTCTTGATTTTTTATTCTCTATTTTTCTCTTTATCTCGTTCCCTTATTTGCCGTACGACGTTTTCTTCCTCGTCAATTGGCAATCGAGACAACGACCAAGTATTTTCACAGAGCGGATATTTTTTGAATGATTTCTTACGACGAGGAAACAAAAAAATCGACAACAAAACGTTTCGGATAATCAGAAAACTTATATCGTCAGGTGGGAATTTCGTCCTCGCCGAACGGGACACCTGGAGGTCAAGAGAGATAATTTTTATTTTATTTTTTCTCTTACTTTTTCTCCGAAGATAAAAGTTTTCTGACGAGTTCTCGTGTACAGATATACGTACGATACGCGTGTATGACGAGTACTCGTCATCATTCCGATTTCCGTACTAACGTGGCCGCTAACCGTATTGCCGTATAGGTTTATATAAACGCTCTCGGGGAATCGATTTTCCATTATGCCGTATATGAAACTGAGATCTCGATGTATATAGAGATGATGGACCGTTATAGTAGCGAGGACACACACGCCGCAAGTCTTTTGCCGTTTTCAGTGCGTCCGGTGTGTCGTATAAATAACGCTTTCGATTTCTCTCTCTATCTCTTTCTTTCTCTCTCTCTCTCTCTTTCTTTCTTTCTACACCTCCCTATATTTCTCTCACTTCTCCTCTCTGCCGCTTTTTATTCGTAACTACAGTACAAGCACCGTAAAGCGCGTGTGACACACGACCGCAGGGGACTTTCTTAATTTTGTCATCCTGCGTTCGCCAAGCTCCGACCGTTCGTTGTAGAGTCGAATGACTGGAATGAAAAAGCGAGACGAAGGAAAGAAGGAAAAAAAATTCCATTCGCAGATTCACCGGAGATAGGATGTAATCGAATAATTAATAATAACCGACGTTGTTACGTAGCTGCTGCGACCGCAAAAACGCTGTAATACGAGACATTTTGCCGCTTCCCTCACCGAGGACATTTATCGGGCCGGACAATAATTAACAATTAACCTCAGCACTTTCACGCGCCCGTGCACCCGTTGCAAACTACCACAATTCTCGCAAAACGCTCATTTATCCATGTATGCATCACACGCTGCTGCGCCTTGGTGCATTATAATCCTCGTCTCTATCTCACTCGTTCGCTCGTTACCTCTTTTTGTTTCGCGAATTTCGCGCGTTTCGTCGTATTGGGAAAGAGGCTGGTGGTGGGCTTGCCGTACAAACCAAACGGCGAGGAGGAACGAGCGGAAACTCGTCGTTGGTAAATTAACGAGAATTCGCGAGATTTTGCCTTACGTGAATTTGTGGGTCGATGCAATTTTTATATCAACGAAGAGCCGAAGATTAGAATTATGCTAATTCTTATGCCTTGACAAAAAAATATATATTTACATACGATCGATCCGTTTTTTGTGAATAGATTTATTGCAACTTTAGATTTCAATGTTTTATTTCACTTTACGAATTCTACATTTTAAATGTCTCTGGGAATAAAAATATTAAAAATAAAAGAAACAATTTTTTCGTAATATTCTAAACATAAATATTTTTGATTTTGATTCAAATTAAACAAATATCTACGCGCGTTTAGTGTAATTTCGTTGAACCATTGAAATTTATGTGAACTGTTAAAACATTCGTCCAAAATTCGAATCGCCATAATATAGTTCAACGCAACACTCGATCGAAACATAAAAATTCTGCGATCTGGGAATTTCTTAATGAATGACAAAACGAAAAGATATATATTCCCATCCCTCCCAGTCGTTCAAAAGCGTTAAATTGTGCAAAAGAGAGCGTCAAAAAGTCACGAAGCTGTTCCCCACGAGCGTCCGTTCGCATTGCCCAACTTCTTATTCCTTACGATCCGGGTGAGATAAATCGCTGATTGCTAATTAGACCCAGTGACCCACGATTCTCCTCTCTCGCCATCACATTTTATATATATATATATGCAGTGTGCGAAAAGAGAGCTCGTTCACTCCGTCTCTCGCGCTTCACTCTTTCGCGATCCTGTTGCACTCTGAGCAACTCTGCACCTCGTGAATGCCTCGTTCTGCCTCTCTCGTATGCATACATACACACACACACACACACGTATATATATATAGACATACTCTTTTCTGACTGCTGGGCGTTGCCGGGCCTCTCTCTATCAACTCGCAATTTTGTTCGCTAATAGCCCTCGGCTCTCGAGCAAAATGTACATGTATATGAACTACATGTATATACATATACATATATACATATATATATAATAAACATACAGTAAGTATAATATATAGCGAGGACGCACGAATTCAGTAATTAGCGTAGTACACGTAGCGGGTCACTCTCCATTGCAGCTGGTGAACGAAAGTATATAACACACGGTCCGCACCGAGAACCTCCTGATTCTCGTATCACATACGCTCCAGTGGGAAAGCAAAAAAAAAAATCCCAAGGAAATAAAATAAAGCATAAAAAATGGTACACTCGGCAAAAACTTTCGTAATGAGAAGAGAGACTCCCGCAAATGTCCGACCGGCGAAATGCCTCGAAATAAATTAAATGTACGAGAACCATGCGTATGAGAAAAAATATATATATATATATGTATATAGACATAAGCGACGGTGTTTAAAGCGCTTAAATTTGAAATCAAATGAAATATGAAAACGGAGAGTCCGTTGGATTTCTGCTTCGACTTTTGGTTTATAACTATTCCGAGCGAGTAACGCGTGAGCTATATATATATTAACATTTTATATCGTACGTATGTATTTAAAATGTATTTGAACGGGGCGTCGGGCGGAGGATAACGTCGCGACCTTGCTACGATTTCTTTTTAACGAATGTATATGCGCCAATGGGACCTGACGTCATTTTTATTATACATACATATATATATATATATATATGTGTGTGTATGTATGTATGTAAAGGTATATATGCGTGTACAGGGAGTGACTATAAGTATATATTTGTGGCCTGCAGGGATAACGAGAGCACATGGTTTTGTGCACATGCAAAAAAGTCTCTCGGCTCGAGAGTTGTGCGCTCGTTGTCGTCCACTGTGCGGAGCTTATCTCGTTGGTCCCGTCTCCTTGCTCTCCCGTCTCTGTGCTTCGTATAATCGCGAGAAGAATACAACAGGGAGAAAGAGAGGGAGGGGGAGAGAGAGAGAGAGAGAGAGAGAGAGTCCAGAGGCAAGTGCAGGCCACAGGGGGATACCGATCCGAGAGATTTGCTCGATGCAAATCGCTCTCGTGTGTGCCCCGACCAAGCTCTTCCGACACACAATATAATGGCCTTGTATTCGCGTTGTGTGCATATATATCTATACATACACGGAATGATCGAATATATGTACCAAGCGAGAGCTATCTAGTACCCACTTATCTCTCGCGGAACAACGAGATCGTCGTTTTTTTTCCTCTCTTTTGTACTACATACTTTTTTCAATCTCGAGCCAATTGTTGAAAATTATTATTGTTTTTTTCCCTCCTTCCTTCTTCTTCTTCCTTTTCCACCGGTTAGTCACCGCTAATATTCCGCAAATCTCGCGCACGCGCGATATACAAGGGAAAGAGAGGCTAACGAGACGCTGCCAATAATCCATCTATTATCTTAATTAACGAGGGATTGTTTTGGCCCACGCAGCTCTCTCGCGTTCACGAACGAAATGGCCTCTCGCGACCCACGCTGGCATTCTCCGATTTCAATTTTTTTTTCTTCGCGTTTCTTTTTCTCCTCTTTTCGTCACGATCGCGCCTTCCAAATTTTCATTATCTGTGCCGGGCGATCTGTGAAATCTAATACGTGAAACGTGAAAAAAACAGAAAAAAAACAAATAAAACTGTACGAACGAAACGTTATTTATCGATGAAAAATGATATTTTATTTATTCAACGGTGTTTATGCGTTATCTATTCAATTGACGAAAGGGGAACGAGCGGAGGCTGGTTGTTTACGTGACGACGTGTATATACCCCTCAATATACATATATATATATGTATAAAAGTATTACGTAGATATATAATACGTAGGTGCGATCTCGCGCGCGTAACGAGCGATCTACGCGTTACGCGAAGGCGAGCATTGCCATGGCGATAATGACATAGGAGTTCTACCTTCTCTCCCCCCTCCCCCACCCCTACGCCCTCTCTTCCGCCTCCACCAAGCCCTTGTGATATAGGATATATAACCTACTACTGTGTGAGAAGGCACTTTTGCGGTCCGTGTCCTTGTCGGTCGGTCGGTCGGTCGGATATTCCCGCGTTCACGAGCGAACAACACGAACGACACCACGAGCGCACCATCGCCACCAGGCGTCAGCACCGAGCGTAGGTGTCGGCCACGCGGAAGATGGAAAAGCCCGTTCTACGCGCCTCTCGTGGCGTTCTTGCGCGAACTCTCTCGAGAACGCGCGAGTGTAGGCGAAATGTATCAAGGCTGCTGGGGTTTGCGCTGAATCGCGTTTATTGTAAATCGCGTGTCGCGCGCAGGTTGCACTCGATAATCGCGACGATATATATTTCCTTGCGATTTCAATTATCGATTTAATAATTGTTATTACCCGCGATAATGCCAACTACGAGTTTCACTCACGGATCTAACGGGAATTCGCTGAGAAACGAGGGGTAGTTTTTTTGTATTTGTTCGAATATTTAATTAAGTTATTGATGTAATTTGTTAATATTGTTTATATTATTATAAATAATGCGTTTTTAGAAAGAAAATAATTTCAATTTCTTTTACAATTTTTCTTACTCATCCGCCGAGGCTGCGATCCTTTGGCTCTAACGAAATTTTCGAATACAATCGCAGACGCATAAATAATGACCCACACGTAAGAATAATTCAAACCTAGGCACGCGTCCGGCGATCCCGACAAATCGTTCGAATGAATAATGCGTTGTAACCCACGTGGAAGAAAAAAAATAGAGATCTCTCTATGGGCCATACTGACCCATTAGCTATTGAGAATTCGAAGGCGCGCGCGTGCGCGTGGTCTCCTCGAATCTTCTCTTCGCTTTTTTAACTATATACCGAGAACGAGAGCGTGGGTGCGAGAAATTGAATACATTTTTTTTTTCTTACTGTTTTCTTCGACGCGCAATACCGCGTAGGATTGTTTCTTTCTCCTCGTGAAAGCTTCATCGAAAATATTCCGAACGGACAACGATGACGATAATAATAATGATTTTTTAATTCTCTCGCAATTGAGATTATGGCGACATCGCGTATTCGTCATGTGGCGGTAATCGCGAGTGACCCGTAAATTTGTTTTCCCATAATTATTATCGGGTTCTGTATAAAAATGTGGCTTCGAGCGATATCGCGTCGATAAATAACATTAAAAAACGATAAGACGCATAAAAGTGGCGCTTAACGCGTTTATCTGGAAAGTCTCGTGAAATTGAGTCTTAATTTTGAGAGAGAGAGAGAGAGAGAGAAAACAAGTGGTGTCCTCGAACGACAGACAGAATTATTCAAAAGAATGCGTGAATTATTGGATAAGTTCGGAAGAGGCCGTAACGGTTCGAGTACTTCGATCACCGTACTTCAACGGTGGGAAAAAAAAATTATACATACATATAAAAATATAACCATAAAAAATAAGGGGAGAAAAAAAAAAGAAATTAAGAAGAAGAAAAAAAAAGATTGCAATTAAGTTCCCGATGAGGGAGCGAGATCGCCCGGGGGAGACCTCCACTCGTCGTGAAAGAGAGTGGTGGCGCGGTGTGTATTACGCGTCGATGTCTCTCGCGTCGGCGGTAATTGCTTTTTGCAAGAAAAAACTTTTGCGTGTTTTTTGCCGCTAAAGAAATTTACATAATGTGCGAGGTTGAACACGAACCGATCGATCGGTTAATTTAAATACTGAATATAGGCGGCATAAGCTTCGTATACTCTACGAGCCTTTACTATATACGTATATATACGTGTATATAAAGTTCTACGAGGGCGGCGCGAGCCTCGTCGTCGATTTCTTCTCCGGCGTGCGCTCACCCATTAGTTCGTAATTATCGTTACTTATTGCTGTTAAATGCCTCGATGAGCCCGAGCTCGGGCGATTTTATACGATGTGCCACCGCGTAAATTCTCCTAATCGAAAGTAAAAGGAAAAGAGGAACGATGTATACACGAGAGTCGATCTGGCAATGAGGGGTGGAGATGAGAGGGGTAACGGCGGGGGGGGGGGGGCACGAGATCGAAGGAATCCCGGAAGTTTTCGAAGCCTCGTCGTCGGCCCCGTTATAAAAATATTCGCCTTAAGTTGCTAGACGACGACAACGTTAATAATTGCACGCTGGCATTTTAAAAAGGATCTCGTTACTAGCGTATTAAATCAATTACGCTCCTGTCGTCACGCCTCGTTTATAATATAGTGACTGAAAGAAATGCAAAAAAATCGCTTTAAATTGATCTTTACGATTTATATATCCTTCGTGATTTTGACAGATTCTCGAGTGAATTTCTGGAATACGATACGATCGATTATTATTTACGACGATTCGCTCCTGAGGAGTGGAGAAGAGGAGAGATAAACAAATCGAAAATATCAATCGAAATGTGAACAAAAGTGACAAAGATTTTGACTTTATTCATCCGAAATAATCGAATTAACGATAATCGAGAAGATCAATGATATTATTGCAAACGTAGCGACCAATTGAAAGTAAAAATTGATTAAAAACATTTGTTTCGATGCTTATTGAAATGTGAAGGAAAAATCTGAGAATATAACGGCGTATCGCAGTGAGTGGTAAGATCCCTACTTGTTGCGAAAAAAAGAGAATCCTCGGAGGTAGATATAATTTATACATACTCGTGTTCGATTTTTTCCATCTGCCTCTCCTGCCGAATATCGTGTTTCAAAATTTCGCACGGGGCAAAGCTATATATATATATGTATAAACAGATACGTACGTCTATATATCGCGGGGACTGCCGGGTAGTATTTTTCGCAAAGCGGTTGAGCGGCGACGACAGAGGGAGAAATCGCGGTGGCCATGAGCATAAAGAGAGAAAGAGAGAAGGAGAGTCGGCACGTCGTCGCCCAGAGCCCAAAGGTCCCTGGGGGCCCTTACGCCCCCTGTACACACAGCCAGTGGAAAAGGGACGCGCCAGGTCGTCTTGGGTCAGCCGGGGACTCGCCCGCGAGGCGAATATACTCGGTGCAGTCCACGGTGTGCCTGTATACATCGTGTCATGCGATACGCCGTGACTACTGCTGCCTTCCCTCTCTCCCTCTCTTTCGCTCCCTATCTCTCTTTCTCCCTTTCCTTCTTTCTCTCTCTCTCTCTCTCTCTCTCTCTCATTCTTGCATTACGATATGACGAGCGGTGTAAGGATCACCGCTGCCTCTCGTAATACCCGGGAAGCTGCACGTTATCCAACATCGGTCGTGGAACGTGCCAGGGCGGTAGCTTCGTGCTTTATTCTTTTATTTCTTTACATCAATCGTTACGTCCATCGTGTTAAGGCTCTATGCAGAGAATTTCCAACGGCGAATCTACGGAACTTCCTACACCGAGTATTCGGAATTTCACAATCTCGCCTAGCGAATTTCATGAATTATCTAGATCGAAAATTAAAGAGAGCTAGAAATTTTGTTATGTCTTTGGGGAATTAACATATAGCGGGAATTAAATATATTCATCAAGGAGTTGTATACGAGATTTAAAAAATGTTCTTCCATTATCTCTGGTCGTAATGCAGAATACTATATATTATATTCAAACCCGTAGTACCATGGACTTTCCAGCGTTGATTTCGTTTATACCGAATTAAAATGGCTGACACCTATCGAACGCAGCGCCACCGTTGGACGCCACCTTCCGATCGTCTCGCGTTCCCATAAATTCTCCCAACATCCCACAATATCACCCGTATGAAACGGACTCAAGAACAACACCTCGTTCCAGAAAAGGTCATTTCTAATAACCGCCACTAGGTGTCACCGTTTCAACCCCAATTATACGTTGAATCCCATTAGTGCCTGTTTCTGCCACGGAGGGCGCGTTAAAGAGCCTTTACCGCCTACTAGTAAACGTCCGTATTATTTGTTCCTCATTTCCTACACTGGTTACTTGTCCAACTCGGCGAGGCGTAGGGAGGCGTGCGAGGAAACCAAGTTTCAGCATTACTGATGCGGTACGGAGCTCGAAGATTCTCCGATCTCTCATAGCCCATGTGCGTGTAAATGGAATTTAATCGCCAATTTGTCGAGGTTTATTATCGCGAGTACGGTGAACGGAGTTCGATCGTCGAGATAAGCAAGTTTAGAAAACTGCCTGTGTCGTGCCCGAGAGACAGAGAGAGAGAGAGAGAAGGAGCGTCTCTGCCCAGCTGTGTGGTGGAGGGAACATGCGAGTGGACGCGCCTGTTCTCTCGCGACGCTCGAACAATCGCGCGGACACGAGAGAAAGGGAGAGAGTCGAGGGATGCAAAGAAGCACCTACGGTAGTGCATGCTTACTCTAAAGAAACAAGAGTACATACATACACACATATATATATATATATATATATATATATATATATATATATATATATATATAAATGTACGTATGAAAACCTCCTCGCCCAGAAAGAAAAGGACAAGGAGGGAGGGGCTCCATTGTCGATCCTATGACTTTATGAGGCCGCCGGAACTCCTCGGGCAACCACGAGTTTTATACTCCAAGTCTTACACGAATATCGCAACTCGCCCGTACAAAACTACAACTCAAATCAAAGATCCTGTGAGATTTACAAGCAACCGCTCTGATCGCGATTTTGCACCTCGATTATTTTTCGAATCGTACATTTGGCCATTCGACCACTATTCGATTTCATGATAAATAAATAATATCGTTGAAAAGTAACAATTTTTACTATTTCTTGACGAAATTTCAATCGCAAAAATATTTATCCCTCGTGAAAAAGTATTATTGATGGAAAATTATCTCGAATGATTGTTCGTTATCTCACGCTCGTGATAATCTTGAATATCGAGCGACATCTCTCGCGTAACTTGGACTCAACAAAAGATCGAGTTCCTGAAGGTATTATGCAGAGGGAGTTCCGCGCGCCTGATGGCAAAGTCGGGGCGGTAGGATAACGCAATGGAAAGGAGCCGACACCGCAATGGCTATGTGTATATATATATATATATATACATGAAGTGGACACAGAAGCGCAACTGCCGGCCAGGATCGTATGCAAGAGCAGCGGTACACATGCGCACAAGCACACATGCGCGAACAAGAGAGGGATAATAATAAAACGAGATATCTCGTACGTGGGCGGTCGGTATTGTTAGCGCAACGAGGTATGCGCGCGCGGTTCTCTTCAGCTCCTTGTGCTTCTGCTGATGCTGCTGCTGCTACTCTTGGATGCTGCGCGAGGAGCCCCGCGGTACCGCGGCACTTCTCTGTCGTCTCGCGAAGCTCTCCTTCGCTTTTGCAAACGGACCGCGAGCGCGCCCTCGCTTCTCAAAGAGAATGAGCATAAGAAAATTGTGCCGAGAAGGGAAAGATAGTTAAACGTGAAGGATTTCTCTCTTCCGAAAACTAAACTATCCAGGATCTTTGTAAACTCGTATCATTGAGCTTTCGGAGGACAAGCCGATCAACGTGGAAAACATGGAGATGAAAAAAACGCAAAGAGATTTCTCGACCATGGAAACAAAAATTTCTGTCAAATTATTATATATAATAAAATTAATTTGAATAATAACGGGTATAATAATAATATACGATATTTTTCCAAGTCTCGACATGTAATAATTCGAAATTCAATTCAAGCTGAAAATTGCTGCTATAAAATCAATGATTTGTCACAATATTTGTTTTTTTTTATAATCGTTTTATACGAAGTTATTTACTGCAAATTTTTCACCGGTACCGCACAATTTTTCAGCGCTTGTGTATTTTTACCACTTGCAAAACACGCTTCGTATAATAAATGCTGTATCGAGAACATGAATTTTCTCCCGCAGGGCGTAAAAGCTGCCTGTTTAAATTAATTAAAAAATAATCCACAGATTCTTTTTAAGTCAATTAAGAGTTCGTTATAGCTTAAAATTTGCCTCAAAAAGAATTTATTCATGGGAATAAATATTCAAGAGGGAGAGTGTGTGCGAGAAAGAGAGAGAGAGAGAGAGAGAGAGTGGCTTACTTAAATTTTATACGTCTATCCCGAGGATTAAAATGACGTGTATAAGTAAGCCTCGGTCTTTTCTTCCAAAGGCTCAAGTGCGCTCGTGTATGTGCGCACCGAGAGTATACATAATATGTAAATCGGTGGTAGAGATCTGCGGGGGCCGGTGAGGGCGACGCGCGAGATACACAGTGAGAGAGAGAGAGGGAAGAAAAAACGAAAGAGGGAGAAATCGCGAGAGAGCCTTCTCTTCGTCGGTTCAAAAGCAAAGCCGCCGCGATAAACACGCATTATTCGCGTGGAATGGATAGCGCCCATTGCAGCCCAAGATTTCCTGCAGAAAGTCCTCTTCTCGGTCGGACTCCATGCCAACAATATCAGTGCGGCGGTTGAATGAAAAAAAAAACGTTTTTCTTTTTTTTCTTCTAACTTTTGTTTAGCGCTCCACTGAATTTCTCGCTGGTACCTACAATTGATAAAGAAAACACGCGATAGGTACGACATTCTTCGCATTCTACTTGGGAAAAATACTCATCGACTCGAGGAATTCGCGATTCTCGCCTGATTTTTAAAAATTATTTTTTTCAAGATGGTGGGGGTTGTGGCACGTGCTCTTTGGGGGAAGGGGCGGGGGTTAAGATACCGAGGGTACGCAGAGTAGAATGGAGAGTGGGGAGGACACGTGGGTGCCTAGCGCGATAAACTCATGCGAATAAAAGTCAACTGGAAGTCCTTGAAACAACTGAAAATTGTCTATGTGATCACGACGACGAAGACCACGATGGTCATGGTCAGGCCTCGCGGCACGGGTCTCAACGTTGAACGGGTCCTCCCACGATAATTTCTTTATACCCACTGAATTCGCATCGACCGCTCTTTTCTCTCAAAACAAAAAAAAAGACGAAATAAAACGAAAACACAAAATTGCCAAACGCCATTTTTTGTTCTTTACTTTCGAAACACGTCATTTTCGTGCAGCGAGCGCGTTCTCATCCCACGAATCATTTTTATATGACATGAATTTTTTTTTCTTTCAGTTTTTTTTTCTCGTTTCGTTATATTTTTATTCTCGAACGATAAATCATCGGACTCGACTTTATCGTTCTTAATTAGATGCCGCTTATCGAAAGCGTTTGGATTATTTTAAATCGGTAAAGAACGAGAGCTCTTGCTCGTAACGCAATGGATCTGCGTCGTACGGGGAGAGAAAGATGGAGCTATTACTTTCCGTAGGTTGAAGATATATCTGTGGGTAGAGTTGGAGGAACGCGCGTAGGCAAAATGAGGTCTTGGTCGTGTCTGAAAATCTGTTGATCTCTCCATGTCACACGTATTAGTTTGCTCTCTCTTTCTCTCTCCCTCTCCCTCTCTCGTGGCTGACGACAGTGGACGAAGATCTAACGTCAGATTCGTGACTACTTCCGGTGGAATTTTTAACGAGGAATTTTCTTGCACGCTTTTTATTGTGCACTTTCTTTCGATGAAGAGAAACAACGATCGTGCTTTGATCTAAAATTCCATCATTCTTTTTTCCTAAAATTTCACCGAGTTATTATCATTACTTTTATTTTATGAATAAAATAAATATTTGTAATTCATGAAAATAAAATTAAAATGATAACGATGGGGTAAAATTTTTATTGCAAATTTTACAAATTTAGAACGGAATATATATTTAACAGTAAAAAACGATGGTTAATGCTCACTCCAGTTTTTAAGCTAGCTTCGTCTTTCTCTATAAATATCCCAGAAAGTAGGAAAACCACGTGAAACACAAAGCGTGATTACGAGGGAAGGCTAAAGAGGAATATGTCGAAAAGAGTTTCAGGTCAACAACTGTTTGGTGTTTCTCGGTAGGTATGCGCGCCCGAGCCAAGCTTTCCTCGTATCGTTTGAGTTTACGAGGAATAACAAAACGCGTGTAATCGACGTCGTTAATTCGGCCCCGCGATCCCCCGCCTCGAATCGTAAAAACGCCAACGGAATGAAAATATTTAGTTTGAAAATTGGATTGGAAATTGACAACGATAGAAATGGTTGATATCGCACCTGCGTCCCGCGCTTAATAACACGCAGATTTTATCACGTGTTCATAATCTAAAAATAGAACGTTTCATTGATCCTTGCATCGTTGCCAGGATGACATCACACGTGAGCCTGGAATCACGAATGGGAGAGATAGATCGAGAGGAGGCAAAGATAGGTAGTAAACAAAGCTTTCGTAATTGTCGGCTTGTCAAACCGCGGCAGACAAAGAGAGCGACGTTATATTGCTAACTACCTATGCGAGTATAATGCGCGCAGCACCCATCGGGGGTTTCGCTTGGAAGTCGTGAGACTCGCTCAGCTGCGCTCCAGCAACGTGTATCTGACGCTATTGCGCGTACAGGCTCGTTCAATGCCAACGTAAAAAATTTCATTCGATCAAATTTCTCATATGAAGAAAAAAACTAAATTAAAGAGACATTTAAATTTTGAATTTTAGATTCTTATGTCATGGTATGAAGTATTAAATCGTTGCAAAATAACGCTCAGTTTTCCCTCCATTTGTTTTTCTTTTTTTTTTTTTAGACAATTAATATTATCAGCACTTCAGGATCTGTAATTAAAAAAATTCAATTAGACAAAATGGAATGTAAAACGTCATTTTTACTTTTGAAAAATCAAACGATAAGAGTGATATTTGAACAAAGTTCTCGGACCACTTTGAAATTTGTGATTGATTTAGAAAAACAGTTAATTCCTTGGTTTACCGGTGATATTAAGTTTATCAGATATTTTTGTCTTTTTAATTCTGAAAGACTCTGTATTCGCGGTCCTGAGAGTATCTGCAATGCGGCGAAGCGAGTAACGCGAAAGGTCAAGTGACAATTGGTTTCCAGCCAGGTGCTCTCGCGCTCCCTGAGCCGCTACCGCAGCCGCAGGATTCTCTCGCTCTCTCGTCCTTGTCGTTATCCTAGCAGCGATCGATCTTGCGGCGTTCTATAAATACAATATAACTACACGACAAAAAGCTTATCGATTCATCCGAGCATTTTCTCTCCACCGACAACAAGGAATTTATCGTTGAATTTAATTATTTCTATTCCCAATCAAAATTTATTTCAACAAAGATCAATTTATTTCGATCGAATAAAATTTCTCGTAATAGCTAATTTTATTAACTCCGTATTATTTAATCGAAACGATTCGTCATTAACGTAAATCTCATTTAATTAAAATAGTGATAATTGTTTTCAATTAAATTCAACGTCACTCGAGCGAAAATTCGAATCGCGTCGAATATATTTAAATCTATAATCGATCGATTATTTTTTATTCCCAGAAACTCGAACCACGCATTGTAAAATCCACGCGACATAGTTAAAACTGGATATATACACGGGGTTTGTGTATCGGTAGCTTGGGCGAGACTTCTATACGATAATTGGCGGGTAGCCAATTGCTCCAATGCCTAGGGCACACGCGTATCGCGCGAGCCGAGCTCGCGGCTGCGTGTGTAACGCTTCGTACCGCCTTATTCACGTGGCGTTATCGTGATAACGACGCGACCCGCGAGAGAAAGCGAGTCCGAGAGAGTGAGCGAGAGCAAGAGGGAGGGGGAGGAATCGCCCGAGATGCGTCGGGAATAAATTAGTTACGGGGAGGTGGGGAGAGGGTGGCGAGGACCGGGCGCCCGGAACGAGCCAAAGGGATGATAAGGGAGCTCGTGCCGTGTACTACATCAACTCGAATCAATTATAATCGCGAGTCTCGCACGGCGGCATTGCTGTGAATCTTTGGCCGAGAGGATATGGTACAACGAAACGGAACTCACGTTCGGTTGTTTCGAATATTGTTTTTTTTTTAATTGAGCGTCAAATCCAAATTAATTAACTCGATAAAATATTATCGTGTCTATTTCATCGAGTCTGTTAGTATTAGTAAGATAATTACGTCAAAATCGTTATCTCCTCAAGTTTAATGGAGAAAAAAATCGTCGGATTTGAAAAAATTCGAAGATTTGTCAGAATCGAAAAAAAAATGACGAAGATCTACTTTACCCGAGTTGTAGGGAACGAAACGTGTCCAAAAAACGAATTTTAGACAAGACGAGGAAACAACAATAAGTAAATACCTAAAACACGAAATACGTTTCGCGCGTCTCGTCTACTACCGTGTTACTCGTCTCTCGTAGATTTCGTTTGTCCCACTGAGTTTCTATTATACGAAAGATCTTTGACGCAGCTGCTCGGACACGTCTGAGAGACTTTGCGAGCTTTAAGGCAGGACCCCACTGTGTGACGGTCAGATAAATAATCTTTTTTTCATGAATTTTTTTTAATTCACTTAATGGTTTTTGGGCTTAATTAGAGTCAATTTTTATTTTAAAAAACTAGTACCTAGTTGAATTGCAATCAATTATTCGCGAAACCACGTTTTTCAAATTGGAGCGGACGATAATAATCGGATAGGTAAAATTTGTGCAAATTTTTTTTTGTAATTGTAATAACTATTGTTGACTGTAGCCGTTTTTTCAATTACTATTTCTTAAAGCATCTCGAATACAAATATTTTACGTGAAAATAAAACTTTTTATTTTGAAACGTGAACATATTTCGAAACATAAACAAAATCAAAAACGGTCATGCTTAATGATAGCAATAACAATTACAAACAATTTCGTGTTAAAATTTTACATATCCGGATATTATTGCACGAGTTATCGTCCGCACCAGATCGAGAAATTAATTGTACCTCAACTATTGTTTTTTTAATCAATAAAATATGACTCGAATCAATTTTAATGTATATGTAATAAAACATATCTTTAATCGAGCCACAAAGAATCTTTAAGTGAATTTTTTTAAATCATGAAAAAAAAGCTTATTTTTCTGACCGTCACAGTGTGGTCCACCCTTAAGGCACGCGCGCGTTAAACACGCAACGTGGACCACAACGTCGTATCCGACTAAAACTAGATAACGCGAAGCGTTGCGTGGCTCTGGGCGTCTCGGGACGTTTCGTTTCCAGCGAAACGATATTACGTATGCGCGCGTGAAAACGCCAGGGAAACAGAAATTGTACGGTCGAAACGCGACGCTTACCGACGCCTCTGTTGAGATCGCACAGTGCATTAATAAGACGGCAAAATGCACGAAAGCGCGGTGCATACACACACACACACTCGTACACATACACACACACAGGCAGAGGGAGAGAGAAACAGAAGCATCGGAACGCACACGCGGTTAAATCGCACGCGGAATAGCTCTCGGAATAGATCTTAACGGCAGTAGGCCACCGAGAGTAATCCCTGTCCTACCGAGAGCGAGAGAGAGCGAGAGAGGTGACACGGCAAAAGCCCGACGTATAACACCGCACGATGCAAGAACATCGAAAGGTGCGTGTATATAAATATATAAATGCACGCGAGAGCGAAAAGACTTTAGCGATGGTGTTACATAGGCCCGTGCCCCTACACAACACGCGTTGGAGCAACGCGTTTTCCTTTGTACCGGGCATTTTGCCGACTCGCCGTCATTCCGTCAACCGTCTCGTCGTAGTTCGAAACGCTCCAACGCGGGTGGGTTATTTGTGCGTGCGAACAAACACGCGACTTCGTGCCCGAGAGGGGGGTTATCGCCCGTTTTATACCATTACATAGAGACATCAGCCAGCAATTGGCCAAAGTGCGAATAGACAATTAGTAGACTCTGGGGAAATTAGCGTAGAGCCAGATATTTATTTTTAGCAATGAACTTTGTATAGTCGTGTCGACTATTAATTATTCCGTTATTTTAGTTAGCAGCGAGTTTGATCAAACAGTGACTAGAAATTGAAATTTGTAAAACAAGAAAGAAACTAAAATCTTATTACAAAATTACGTCATTGAAACTTTCATTAAATATCGTTCGAACGATTAATTTTCTTTCCTTTTTTTTTTTTACTGTTTTATTTTATTTTCGCACAAGAATCTTTTCTCTCGTGGCGTTTGAGGGCTCGTGGTTGCAGGAATAAAATTACGGTTGATAGAGACGTAAACCGCACCCGGTGCGGAGAGTCTCGTCCTCTCCCCGCCGGTGGCATCGAGAGCGTGCGCGCCCGCGCACACGGGCGATATCTCGATTCGCGGCGGCTCTCGTTCGATTGGTCGGTGATCGGCGTACAATAGGTACGACTGACGCCGACTAATGAGCACCGTTCGTGATCAAGCACCGTTGACCAGAGTAACATGTATAATATAAGAATGAGAGAACGATAGAGAGCGAGAGAGAGAGCGCCAATGCGAGAGATGAAAAAAGAAAAAGAAAAAGAGGGCACGATAAAGGGACGGCCGAACCTCCGAGAGAGCTCACTCTTATACTCGCGCATATATATTTTAAAAATATATATATATTTAACGTTGATTCCGGCTGACTTTTCGATCGCGTTTGTTCGATTCGAAAGTAACGGGGTGCCTCTCGCCCGGACACATGCGCACGCGCGCACATACACCTACACGTATGTATATATAATATGTATGCATCGAGTGCATATACGCGATGTTGTACAGCTTGAGATACGGTCCGTAAGGAGCAGCACTGGCGGGAGCAGCGGCTACAACACGTCATTAATTCGTCGAGTGGGCTTTAATGAGATTATATTGACGGTCGATTGGCAGCGTCGACTGCGGCGGCGGCGGCGGCGGCGGCACCGAAGTAGCGCTGTCTTCATCGCGTCTCCGCATCTCTCCGCCCGCACTCAACCGTTCTTTTATTACGATTATTATTATACCGTAAGTATATTTTTTTTCCTCGATGCAGGGTCGAGATTGCACAATCGAAGGCTTTACAAGAGACGTTACGGGAAATTTGTAATATCGGTGCTTACGCTATGTATTAGCTTGTATATATATATATATATATATATATATATATATATATATATGTGTGTGTGTGTGTGTGTGTGCGCATGCGTGTGTGGGTGTGCGTGTAGATCTCTCGATCTCTCTTGATCGGAGAAAAGAAGAAAAAGAAAAATTCCGATATCTCGAGGCTGCGAGAGTACGACGCGTCCAAGGGCGTCCCGATAAATTGCTCTCGCGCGCCCAACGGAGAAGCTCTCTTATTCTTCGCTCCGCGCGAGACTGGAAGAAGAAGAAGAATAATCGCGTATGCTCCACAGAAGAGGAAGAGAAGAAGCGAGCAACGACGACGAAGAAGAAGAAGAAGAAGAAGAAGAAGAAGCAGCGCGGATTTTGCTCTTTCCGAGTTTCTCTCTCCTCGCTTTGCACACAATTTCCATGCGGAGCTGCGAGTACGCGCGAAAATAAAGTATTGGCGCATATCCGTTGCGAAGCGCGAGAAAACGCATCGCGAGAGGGAAAGAACGAGAGAAAGAGAGTAAGAGAGAAAAAGAGAAGAAGAAGAAGAAGAAACGAATAGTGAGGGCCCTTATTAACATTTCGCTGGAGGATTCGTGGCAAGATTAAATTGACAGGGAGGATTTGCGAGTCGTTTGTTACACGTGCGCGCGCTTCTGTGCCTGTGCCCTCTTGGTTTTCCGTCCGGAACGCGCGAACGCGCGGACCCTCTCGCTCGCTTTTACGCGAACTAAAACTCTCTTCTGTCCTTCGGGGCCGTGTGCCCGCGTCTCAACCGCAAAACCCACAAAGAACCAACGTCTCTCTCTCTCTCTCTCTCTCGCCCTCACACAAACACAAACACACACACACACACACACAGTCGCACACTCTTTCTTCCTCTCTCGAACATCTCCTTCCTTCTTCGCTTCTTCCCTTTCTTTTTCTTCTTATTCTTGTTCCTTTCCGTATTTCTCTCGCGCGAAACAGACCGATCGCATCGCGACGCAACGAGAGTGAGAGAGAAAAAGAGAGAGAAAGTGGACTCTCGCGGGTAACCAACCCCCCTTCTTCCTCACCGAGCGCATATCCTCGGACGAGCGCGCGCGCGCGAACCGAGGGTGTAGGTCTCTCTCGTCGTGGCTCGTTGTATAAACTAATACAAACCGCTAGCCCTCTCGATCTCCCGCGCGAGATCCTCTTTTCCATTTCAACGCGGCAGCGACGCTCTCTCTCTCCTCTTTGCGAGGATGCTGCCTTGCCGCGCGAACAAAAAGACAGAATTTACGCGTATTACCGGGCGAGAAAATTTACGCACCCCGGGTGTTCACCGGAAAGTCTCCTTTTTCTCTTTCTCGAGTCACAGTCCCATGCGGTCTGCTTTCTGCCTTAAACTTACGCATTACGAAGGCTACGCGAGATTTGTAACACGTACTTCTTAATATCAATTTTTTACGATTAGCTCGGCGGCCAAGAGGGGTTTGGGGTATTTCATAATTCGAATTTTGACCAAAGAATAAAAAAACATTGAAATAATAAATAATATTATCGTTAACAAATTTAAAAATGACATTAATAATTGCCAAGCGAATTTACAACGGAAATTAATCACATTATTAAAAAAATATGAAAAATGTTTGAAAATGGAAACATAATTGTTGATTAACATTTAAAATAAAAATAAAAAATTCTAAGACAGAAAAGTAATTGTAAGAACAAATCTGGAGTTCTAGAAGAATCGTCTTTCAAAAAGCTTTCTGTTCTTCTTCCATTCGCTTCGTCTATATCAGAAAATTTCTAATCTCGTAATTTTCAAGCATAATTCAGGCCACCAAGCGCATTAGGGTCACTTATCTCGGGAGCCAAAACTAGCGATTTTCCGAGGCGTTTGAATAAACAACGAGGCGGACAAAATGTCGCGGAAATTGTTTCGTCGCGTCGACGACGTCGCGTGTTTTTACTTATATATCGCTCGAGGGTAGTAGCCAGTGACGAAGGTCGTAAGCGTCACTTTTGCACGTAATTTTCTATATTTCGCTTTGAGCGAAATATACGAAGAAATACGCGCTTTATCGTATCCAATACTATACAGACACGAATATATATATATATATGCCTGTAATATATGCAGCGTGTTACTTTGTGCCGCTGCTCAAAGGGACGGAGAGCTATTAGGTTTGCTTCTCGGTATGGAGAAAAACGAACGGGTGATTTATACGCGACGCGTCGTTATATCTATACCTATTTATACGTGCGTACACCTTACAGTCGTACGGATATCTCTAGGTGCCTGATTCGAGGAGAAGACCTTGCCGATCTCGAGCGAGCATAAAATCGACTTTAACTATAATATCGTTATTATTATTATTATTGCGAATTATAAAAATATGATTAAAAACATCTCGTCTACTATACAGGGTTTGACGATTTTTGTTTACAACGGGCCTGTGGCCTGTCCGTACACAATCGACGATTCTCTTATCACACGTAATGACGAACTTGAATCTATATACTCGGTCAAGTGCTCGGTCGAGACTTATTCATCGTTCGATTCACACAAATGCGTTCCTGGGAAAGGTCGCGACACTCGATTATTTTATTCCCGTGAGAGTTGTATCGACAACACGTAGAGTGTCGATCGTAGATCTTTCTGGATTAAAAGCTTTGTTCTCCCGAACAATGGGACTTTTGAGCAAGAAGAATATTCATCGTGAGAAGAAACAAAAAATGATCAATGACGATTAAATTATTATCGAAAGGAAAGAAATATTTTCGCCCGACGGTACGACTTTTCGTTATTATTCGAATAAAATTCTCTAGGTAAATAATTTTTTCTTTCGGAACGTTCTAAATTAACGCTTCAATTCTCGTTGCGGTTCGTCGAATAAAAAAGTGAAACGATCCTCACGGGACACGTGGAAAGAGATAAGTTGTAAAAAGAGGGGCGGGGGTTGGGGGTTGTTCGAGAAACGAGACGTAAATACGCGTGATAAACCGCGTCGCGCACTGACACACGTGAGAGTCCGTTTCACGGCGCATGCGCCGGTTGTTCGCGCGAGCGAGAGCGAGAGGATCGCCGTGAAACAGAGAGCAAATACAGCGAGTCTTTGCAAAAGCCCGCGGTGCGAAACATTCGTTAACATTCCCCGAGAGTGCGGTAATGATAGCGCACGCGTTACTCCGTGTCGCGGTACATGAAAACGCTCTCGCAACGAGACCGAACCGATGCGCTAACGCGCGCAGAAACGCGCTCGTCCGCGCGACGCGTGAACGATCCGGACTAAAGTTGTGTGTCTCTTGCGCGAAGAGAGTAGGTAGGACAGAAGCGTTAATCCGAGAGGCTTGATGGCCCGTTAGAAAATTAATAGAACGGTGCGCCTGCCGCTCTCGGCTGAACTCGTCGCCGATCGAGAGGGAATGACGCTCGCTGCTTCTAATGTCCAACGGCAAAAACCATTGCGGACGCGTTCGCCAACGCGAAACGATCGCGAACCGCACTGCCGGACTGCGAATGCTTTCAGCTCTCGTGATATATACCGTACGTGATAAATACATCGCGAGGAAATTGATCTCATCGTTACCTCCATTAGTAACATTTCTTTTACCCTCTTTTTTCTAATTAGTAGTAATAATAGCAATTATTACTATTATTCTTGATGATGTAATAATGTCGTATTCTCATCGTTATTATCGTTATTATAGGTACCGTAGAAATCTCATGGAAATAAATAGTAATCGAATAAATAGTTTTTTTTTTAAAATTATCCGTTCGAAGTGAAAAAGGTGTTTTATACGACTATTGTTTTTTATTATTTATTCACTTACGATTTTTTTCTATATGATTTCTGCATAGTATCGATAATAATAATAATAATGTTATTATTGCTATTCGCTAAATCCGCTGAAATAAATTGTAACGAAATAAATAATTTGTTCAAATTCATATTGACTCGATAGAAAAATGAATCATTCGATGAGAATTTTCGCGTGGTCTTCAAAGTTGCAGGGAAGATGTTTGGCAATAAAGTAGCGGGAGTTTTCTCGTACACGGAAATAGAAGCGAAGAAACACACGTATGCGTATCCCCACACGTTTAAAGGGATATGTAGAACCGTTGATCATCGGCTATATCACACTCGCGGTGTGTCCATCAAGAGAGCCCTCTCGGCATTTCTTCAACATCGTGTAGGTATATAGCTTACGATAGTCGAACGCGCATAGTTATCTCCGCGAGTCGATCCGTCAAGGCGATTGATGGTCCGCGAGGAGGACTCTCGCAAGATGCTCGAACGATCGAAGTGAGAGAGAGAGAGTGTAGAGAGCTCAAGCGCGAAAGAACGGTCCTTGAGCGGCCCCCGCGATGCGGTACATATCCGCTCGGTGAGAGACAGACAGACGGACAGACGCTCACATATTCTGAGTTTCTGTGTGCGAGCATGTACCTATGTGTGTATGTGTCTGTGTGTGTGTGTGTGTGTATTTCGTTCGCTACTCAATGGGTACCGCGCGAGAGCGGCGGGACTTGTGCACTTTCCTATCGGATTCCTACATCTCGCGCTGAACGCGCGACCGCGAGCTCGTGTGTGCGCGTGTGTTCGGCCATTCAGTGAATTTGAGCCTCTCGTAAATGAGAATGAATGAGAAAATATTTTTATCGGGAAAGACGTCTTGCCACGTTTTTTTCTTTGCTTTTTACAAAATGTTTCTTTTTACTTTTCTGCGAATGGAAATGAAGCGCTTCGACAAACGACGTGCGATAACATCGTTGCTTCTTTTTGTTTTTATCGGCGAGTTATCGCGAGCAATTTGAAATGATGTCATAAAATAATTATCGCGTAATTAATTATATACACTTGAAGTTTTTCTCATTAACGACAATGAATTATAAAGTTTTCGTTTTTTCGCGGATCGTAGGAGACTTTTGAAACAATTATACGAAATTTATGGTGAAATAAAAGAAAGAAAATTAATCGTACGTAGAATGGAGGACTTAGCGTCAACGCATCGTATCCTTAAGGACACGATAAATATAAAAAATGATAAATAATGAAACGAGAGCCGGAACGCTAAGTCACGCAAATCTGTGAAATAAAAGAAATAAATGAAAATAAAAATATTGTCGATAAAAAAAAGGTCCGAATACGCTCACTTTTCTTAATCCTCGCCTATCGAACGACCCAAGAAACGTCGTTTCGTTCGATGTCAGACCGGACGCGCTTCGCGCTTTCGGCCCTCGTACATATTTATATACCTATGTAGATATTTCCTATAGCAAGGATAATGCGTGGCGATGTGGCTGCTACTCGAATCATCGGTCGGGGGGGCCTCGTCACAGAAACGTACGTGGGCGCACCGGACGTTTCGGCAACTTGAGAACAGGCTTCCTATACGTATATATTATTGCTTTGCCCGAAAAATCATCGTGGGCGCGAGCCTCTCTCGCTCCCTCTCATTTTTTCTCGCCGTGGGCCTCGGGCCCACTGAACGAGACGCGTGAGTTTGGGAGAAACGATCGAAGCTCGGGTGCCGATTCCGAAATCAATTCTCTTGCTCAGAATACTGACAAAACGATCGTCAACCGCGTAGGCATGTCAGAATATATATATATATGTATATACATAAAATTTACGTGAAAGTATATATATATATATGTGTATGTGTGTGTGTATGCCGAAAGTTCCTCATCGTGATTTCTAACTCTTATCACGGTCGTTCGGGCTCGAGCGAACTTTTCGAAAACGTGGGCGCGAGCGTTTCCGGTCTTGGTAGATCCGGCTATGAATTATATTGGCCAATGTCTTCTCGGCACATGGCGGAGAACGACATGACGAGAAAGAGTTTTATATATATATATATATATATATATATATATATATATATATATATATATATATATATATATATATATATATATATATATATATATGACAGTAATTTACTATTACATCTGCATCGTGTCAAGCTGACGATACGTCGCAATGATTTTCGAAGAGAACGAAAAATAATATTGGCCCATTCGTCACGAGCGGTGAATGGTGGGCATAAAATAATAAAAGTAACAGAATACCAGAGAGTATCCCACCTACACACCGATGCTATCCAATATCACGGTTATTGCCTATCGAAAATGTTGACCCGTGAGATCAAGGATTAAAAGTAACGGCTACGTATTTTTGTTATTCGTTCATGAATAACAAAAATGATAGATAACAATTTATATGCGTTAGTTCGCAATGGTTTTTATACTGATATGCAAATTATTACAATTTGCGCATTTATCGTCGTAATTAAAAGATTAAATTATTACGTAATGGAATAAATTTTGATAATAATCAAATTTATGAGTCGTATATAAAATATTGGATAATATTGGACAGCGTTTAGACACGATTTATATTAAAAATCTATATTATATTGGATATTGAAAAAAATTGAAGATTATTGAAAATTCTCACTTGACGTATCGAACGATCGAAAACCGCTATAACGAGTTACAAAGTTCAACGATCTTCTCCGCTATAAGATCCTTACGGGCTCATCAGCTGTGGCCCGTTGCCCTCTGGATAAATTACAAGTCAGCTGTTTCTTTAACATTCATCCGACTCGTCGCGGAAATCCGCGTCGGGAACTTCTTCCTCGCCCTCTCTCATGTTGGGGGCCCTTATCGTCATTCGACTCACGCATCGTCGACCCACCATTACTACCTTCCTCTCTCTCATGCACTCTTATTTATATTCATCTCCCGAATTCTCATAAACGATTCTACATGCACTTACACGAAAAAAAAGAAATGATTATAAAATAAAAAAAACCGTAAGGAAGAAGAAAAGAATATTGCACTCTCAAAATCTCAATTAAAGAACATACATTATAAAATTTTACTCAATCGAGTCACATTCGTGGACTTTCTCGTGTTTCGCTCATTCTCCATTTGGTCTCTGTATCGTATTTCTCGCTCTGTATAATCATCCTCTCACGTAGCGAGAAAGAGCTGCATGGAATATATACATATAGGCAGTGAGGAGATGCGGCAAACCGGCGAAGATGAGAATCCACGCGCGACTCCCTCGTTTGACTCGGGGCACGCGCCTTCGGGGCCTCCTCGTACAGGAGACTCTCTCCCACTCCTCTTACAAAGGCCCACTCCACTGCAAAACTTACACATAAACGTATACGTATCTATATATATATATGTATATAGCTCTTTTTTTATCCCCCACTCCGCGGGCGAAACGTACCGCGTGGAGGGCAAAAGCGTGTGTGCTGCACTCAGATCGAAGAAACCTCGTCTGGGGGCCTGTAGGGGGCCACTGGCATCCCCACCACTCCCACTCCTTTCTGCACCCACACGTACTCACGCTCACCCCACCACGACCCCACCTTACTGGGCCCTACGCGCTTCTCTCTCTCTCTCTCTCTCTCTCTCTCTCTCTCTCTCGCTCTCTCTTACTCGTTCCCCTCCCCTCCATTATCATATCGTTCGCTCTTTCGGTTTTCAACTATTGTGCTTTTTATCTTCAATTGTACAATCTATTAATCGCACATGTGCATTTACTTCTTAAATTATAAATACTGATTTTGTTTTTCTGAATTTCTAAATATCTCTCTTCCCTCTCCGTTGCTCCTCGCGTTACTCCCTAAATCTCGGCCACCGCAGTGCAACAGGCAGGCTGGTGTACAAAACCACACGCGGGGCCTGGAGTCCTCTCGGGCAGCTTTTGCCTCCCGCAGGGACCGTCACCCCCACTCCTTGCCTTCCACGCTCTCTCCCTTTCAGCCTCTGTCCTTCTCTCCCTCTCCCTTTCTCTCTCTCTCTCTCACACACTCTTTCTGGGCTCTTCAGCTCCTTCAACCGGAGGCCGCTCGCGCACGACTCGCGCCCGTTTTACACACACACACACGCATAGCTTGGAACGAGCCGACGAGTCCCCCGACGTCGACGCACCCGATTTCCCACCCGCCTTCTCTCTCTATCTCTCTCTCTCTTTTTCTCGAACTCCTCTCCCTCTCGCTCTCTTTATACCGGCCGAGCGCGGGGAGCACACACGCGGCCCGATGTTGCTCTCTCGTCGCGCTCCCCGAGAGTGTCATGCCCGACGTCCTAGCGAGGAGAGCCAACCGCGCACGAGACTCTCTCTCGCGAGTCGCAAGCCTCTCTCTCTCTCTCTCTCTCTCTCCTTCTTGCACAAACACTTACACGCACGCGCACACGCACGCGCGTGCGTATATACGTACTCGCACGCGCGCACACTCTCGCGCGGACATCTCGCGCAACGAGCATTCGACTCTACCCCCGGCTGTCCGATCTTTTCCTCTTACGGGATAATAACCGATCCTAAATATACACAACCGACCAGTCGTTGAGGAACACCCGCGAACGCGTACACCGAATGGAGTTTCAATCCCGCACGCGTGAACTCGCGTGTTTTCTCGATCCGATCCCTGACGTCGCGCGTGTGTTTACGGTGAACGTTTGACAGCGACAGTTTCGAGTGCAATGTTCTTTATTTTCCGTGAAGTTTACACATTTTATTTTCGCCCTGCTAGGGGAGGTTTCGACACTATAGACGATCGCGTCAAGGGCTGATTCCATTGATTTATTTTTCGTTTTATTATCGAACGACTAAAAACAAAAAAAATCCGTTTTTTCGTGAATCAAACCACAATCGAACTGCCAAATCCCAATCCTGATTTTAAGTGATCGCTGGATACCTCGTCATCGGGATAGTGCACGCAGTTCCTCCAGTGGACGATACGTCGATAAACGGACATACAGCCAATAGTGTTTACTATCGCGCTGATTATTTTGTTTGCGACCCCCTCTTGTGACAGATGAGGGTAGTCTCGTGTTGTGGTACCGATAATAATACCTAACAGTGTTTTGTCAACTTGCAAACGAAGATAAAAATAATAGTGTGAAATCATCGAAGTGCAATTTTTTGTGGATGTCTCGAAACGATGATAGTTCGCCAATTTTTTATTTCCGATTTCTACATGACTACGAAACCGATAAGCTCTCGTCGAACGACAACGCTCGTGACGTATTAACGGATCAAAACGAATGGTGCGACCACGGATAATTCACAATATTATTATTATTATTATTATTATTATTATTATTATTGCTATTATTATCACGATCATTTATTTTTTATAAATAAATAAATTTCGACGAGTTAATTGAATTCTTGCGATTTCATTAAATCTTGACGATTCAATTATTCGGATCAACGAGACGAGTTTCCTTCCGACGATCAAAGTGCGGAATGATTGATTCTCATGAGAATTAAGGATCGAGTCAATCACGCGATGCGTTTGCTCTCCGCGAAGTTCACTTGCTCCGAGCGGTGTGTTAAGAAAATGTCTGTGATTTCGATCGCAAATTCTCTCTCTCTCTCTCTCCCTCTCTTTATCTCTCTCTATCCCGTTCGACTAACGATGAACTAATGACCGCGAGTTACAATAAAAATAAACGGGGAAGGACTCGGTAGAGAATAAGTCTCGGCTTTGAAATTTCTTCGAACGCTCATATATACATATATACAGACGTATACGTGTGGTGCGTGTTCCACTTCTCTACCTCTCTCGTGAACATTATAGCGGTCCGCGCCACCCGTTGCTTAATGAAGCGATTCCTATCGCACGCTTGAATCTGATAATTAAATCAAGTGCCCCAGCGTGCCGCGAAAGATGCAAAACGCCATCACCCGTGGTATCAGCACCGCCACTGATAATCTCCGGTACACGAAAATTTCGGGCCTATGTATTATAGCCAGTCCCCTCACATTTTACATTTCGGACTCGTCGATGAAAAGAATTAAACAAAAAGAAAAAAAAATCTTTAATAAACAATGATAGTGTACCGGATAAAATATTATTGTGGTAAATTTTAACGTGTCAATTTGTGAAAAAACTGATGAGAATATTAAAGATGGAATAAAAATGGATGTAGGCCAAAACAGCTGGGTTCGAAATGGAGTAAGAAACTTAACGAGAAAATATTTGCCGCTGCGTTTGTGAAATTGAGAAATCGACGTAAATGAAAGAAGAAAAAAGAAAGAAAAAAAAACAAGATAAGGTTTTTTTCTCGGGCATTTATTTCGTGTTTTCGGGTTCTCGATGGCTCCCGCTTAAATTACGTTACCGTCGCTTCACTCGCGCGACTGCGCGCTGCTCGTCGCTAAGCGAAAAAGAGGCTCGAAGGAAGAAGAAAATAAAAAAAAGGAAGAAAAAGGATGCGTGTCGAGGTCGATATAGCGGGAGGAGAGAAGCTGATTCGGGGGCGCTCTCTCGGGCTCGTCATCGAATTCTCGTGGGAGGGGCGCGTGCACTCTCGGACCTGTAACAGCGGTAGTCTGGACCACGATCTCCCGAAGGCAAAAGAGCTGTTCCAAGCCCTCGATTTCTCTCTCCCCGGAGAACGCACAACAATTTCGCAATTCATTTTATTTTCCCCAACCCGTTGATAATTAATTAATCAAGAAAAAACACACACACACACGCGGTCACACATTTTTGTCGATTAATCTGAAAACGTCATCCCTCGACAAAACAAAATAACCGTGGAAAAAAATCTTGAAAAATATCTACAAAAGAGTAATGAAAATATTCCGAAATAATTCTCAAGACAAAGAGTCGCGACGGCGCGTCGTGAAAATTCGAACGGCGCGAAATAACGAGTGCGTAATTGAATCGTATCGATTCGCGCGGACTCTCATCCGTTATAAGTGTTTCATAAAACGCGGATTTCTCACGTACGGCAATGAACGTAAGTCCGAGAAGAAATAAAGTACAAATGAGAAAGAATAAAGATGAGGATTAAGGAACGAGGAGAAGAAAAAAGAAAAATGAAGAAAATGAAGAATTTCGTAACGAATAAGCGATGAAATCCGAGTCGCGAGAGAGGAGAGACACGAGAGCGTCACACGCGCGTTTGCGCGAGGGCCAATCGAAAACGGTAAAAGCCAAACGAAAATAACCGGAACGTAAATATTCTCGCAGAGGCGCATCGGAGACGGTCCCTCGAAGAATCCACTCTTTCTTTCGCGTTAAAAAAGAGATATATATCTATGTATATGTATATATACATACGTATACATATATATATGTATAGGTTGGCTTCTCTTCATGGTTGAGGCCCGGGAATATACGAACCGATGCGGAATAACCAAGTGCACGCGCGCCGTTAATTTCGTGACTTGATATACGTCATTAAGGATAAGAAATAGCACGATTAACCCTCTTCCCCTTCTTTCTTTCTCTCACCCTCTCTTTCTCTCTCTCTCTTTCATCCCCACCTCTTTCTTTTTCTATCTTTGTCTCTTTTTCTTTCTTTCTCTGATTCGTTGTACGGTAACGTTTAATTAGGCGGTCGAGTTTTACGGATGCCGTTGCGAGACACGCGAATTAATCAGAACGGTATCCGTCGGGGAGCGTTCATTTTTGTTACTCAAAAATATGTTCGCGGCTTATTGCGGGCAAACGATTTCTGTCCTGACGAAATCGTCCTCGTTAATCGACTTTAAACACGCTTCGAGAATGGCTAACATGGCTACACGAAGAAAAGAGTTTATTTAACTTTGATAAATCTGTTATTACCTAAGTTTATCTCTGTCGGACTGTCAGATTTTGTATTTGTTGCCTCATTTTTTTGGCGCGGGAAATAATAATATGCTTTACGATACAAGTTAGTAATAACGTGGAAAAATTGATTTCGTTCCGGACGTAATCAATATTTACTTATTATTGAAATCGTGAACAAAAATATGCGGTCAACAAATTGGAACGTGGAATTTGTATTTGTCGAACATCGCTCATTATAATCGTTCTAAATATAAAAATCTTCACGTATTTTCTGCGGACTTACTTTTTCATGAATTTATCGTGAAAATGTCGATTGAAAAATATAGTTGAATGAAGTAAAATGCTGAAAAACAATTGCACAAATTTCAAGAGTCGACGAAAAATTTGCTAAACGATGGAAACAATATTAATGTCGCGCGAATGACAAAAATCTTTTAAAAAAAATCCCATTTTCAACGTCTCTTCTCGATAATAATATTTTCTTCTCCTCGTCCCATAGACAACGAATGTTCAAACGTATCGATTTATCAAAAGAATATAGTTCGCGTCACACCTCCCGTGGCGTTCGACTAATTGCCGCACAGCGTAGCCAATCTCCGTTGTGCGCGAGAGAGGTGGAGGCGGGAGAGGCGCGATTAATTAAAACGAATTAGGCTTAATTAGCGATCTCAGCGGGTCGAGATACTTCCCTCTCGGTGGGCGGAAGCGCAAAGTCTGATACACGATGTTCGCTAGCTACTGTGCGGCGTTCTCCTCTCTCGCTTTGAATTATCTCGACTGGACCGTTGCGAATCCTCGCGAGAATCTCGGTACGCCGATTATCGATAAACCACGAATCGAACGACAATGCATATCGGCCTCTTTCTTTTTGTTTCCTCCCGACGAATAATAATCTGTACCTACGTCACGAGTTCTAGATGTATCTTCTTATCTCGCGAAACTATCTCAAAGGTGCCGCGATGATGGATCGAATTTTAATCGTCTATAATTATCGAATTTCTCGATCGCGCAGATAACGATATAAAATTGCCACGCGTGCTTAAAATATCGTATACGCGTGCGAGAGTATCGTAAAGCAGCTACGGATAAAATTATAATATCGCGACCTAGATATTCCGAGATGAGTGAGCAACATTTTCTTTAATATTAAAATGTGCAACGTTCGATCAAAGTTGCAAATGTGCAATAAAAACATAATCTGTCGCTTGACTTGCTTAACTCGAGAGGGTGAGAGTGAGAGAGAGAAAAACGATGAAAAAAATGTAAGCGAGTATATCGCTGGAAGGAAACTCGGACCTCGTGATCGAGAACGCAGCTCGCCAATGAGTGACCGCGAGCTCGCTCGATCTCGACTTAATTGCCGGGTTGGGTAATTAAGAAGAGCATGCGAGCGCGCGAGCACATATTCGGCCAGGGGCTCATCGACGTTCTCGAGATCAACGAAGCAAGCCATATAAAAACGACGAATTTGCAGGAACCGAAAAGTAACTCGGAGCGTTTCGTCTGACGGGAAGGAGCAGAAAACAAACGCCAGCCGAATCGAGAGATTAGACGGACAGGAAAAAAAAACTTTCGATATCGAAAATATAAATTATATCTATATCTAGTCAGAGATCGACGAGGGAGGCTGTGAGACGAAGAAAACGATTTTCAACATCGTCTAAAAAGAAGAAATACGGCTAATTCTTCCATCGTCGATCGAGGATTAAAGTGCAATTGATTTTTAAAAAAATTCATAAATATATATGGAGACTAAAGTGACAATGGAAATAAAAGCGTCAACGATAATATAATAAATCACAGTAATATATGAAGACGTATATATATTTATATGATACGCGATATTTAATAAAAATTAAAAACATAAATCGAACGAAAAGTCATCATGGTGATCTTGGATCCGGAGCAGAAGCCCGAGAGGCAACACTGCGGTCGACGAATGTGCGCAATTTGCAGACGAATCAAGCGTGACAAAGGTAAACAAAAAACAAAAAATAGTTTTTTATTCTTAATGTGTGTACTAAATGTCCCGATTGAAATATTTTTTCGGGATTGTTCTTGCGGTGATTTTGACGCTTGAAACGAACGCACGTCGCGGGAGATTTCAACGCGTGGGGTCCGCTTATACACGAGACTGCACGAGTCTCGAGTCTCCCCGAGATTCATTCCCGTCGGATGAATTAAAGGACTTTAAATCGCGGTAAACATCTTTGTTATAAAAAACATATTCGATAAAATGTAAAAAAGCGATCAAATGTTTTACTTCCGATGATTAAAAAACTATTAATGCGATTATTAAAAATATTGTTGCATTTTTCGAATATCTCACGATATTTTAGCAAATATTTATATTGTTTTTTTTTTCAATTCATTAAGATCGCAAAATATGATAATCGTTAATATTTACCGATACGAACCATTACGATCGACCGAGCTCTGTTGAATTCACCTTTTTCCAAAAATTTTAACAAAAATTAAAAAAAAACTGTTCGGCGTAAACTCTGTCCGAATGAAAATGATCGAAAAATGTTGAAATTAGTTCGATATATCGAGATTCTCGAAACGTCCTTTGCCATAAAATATTTTCGGTATCAATTGAGATTGTTTGTCTCGAGCGAAAATGTCTCGCTACTCCGTGACACTTGAAATTCTCGCGTGGGTCGTTCTCTCTCGCATTGTTTCTCGTCGGTCCGCGGGGTCCGATTAGATGCAGAGAGTCCGGACGCATCGCGCATGGATTATTCATCCAAAAGGGAGGAAGGAGGAGGAGGAGGAGAGTGACGACGATGAGTATTCCTATACGAGTTGTCGACGTCGTTCCAGAGGTGACGAACTGACGTGCGTCAAACCGAACAAACGCGAGGAGCGTGCGTTAAAATAATAAATAAGTTATAGGAGAATTTTCGAATCGATACATATGTATATATACTATATACACATTCAATATACGTTGGTTAAAATTCTCTACGAAATATCACACACTATATATAGATACACATGTATTTAGTAATATTTTGTATTCTTCGTTCTCTTTCACGAGACTCGCCGGCCGGCATGGATTGCTATAACCATGACGAAACGAACGGCACACGCGAACTCCTCTTCCCCGGCTCGATGTCTTTCTTACAACCCTGTTAAAAACAAAACAAAATGAAGAAGAAAAGAAAAAAAGAAATATTCGTCTCTTTTCAAATTCAGTCGGCTCCGATCGTACGCGAAGAATCGATTCGTTCGAGCAATCCGTTACTCGACAAATTATAATAGACACCGTCTTTATTATGCGAGCAAACTCCTTCTCATTGTGTACAAAGCATACCTTGTTCTACGTGTACCAAACCCCCCGGTGTTCTATACCACTATGGAGAACTATTTATATGCGGGACTGGAGAATTTCATTGAGAGAAGCTGATGCATCTCTGGAATGGAGGCTGCGCTCGCGCGTTTCTCCACCTTCGCGTCGTTGTGCCCGTCTCTCGTTTTTCTCGCTCTTTATATACCTATATCTCGTTATCATTATGCCCCTGTTGTGCAATGTATGCTAGAAACCCCCGGAAAATTTCGTTCCTATGAGCATAAGCACGTAGTCATCCGCGCTCCGACGTACGGAGTATTCCAACCAAAATTAATCACCTTCGATTTTTGTAAAATTCTCGCTACAGTGTTCACAATTTTTTTTTAAACATTTACATTCAAAATTCGAAAGCTATTCGAAAACTATATTTCACGCGTAATCTAAAATTCTTCGAAAATTTATAACGTCGTAACGCGATGTAAAAAGTGTCGACAAAATTGCGAATCAATATAATCATACGCACTCGGGTGAACGGTACGAAACGTCATAAGTCGAATTAAAAATCGCGAGGTCAATTGCGAAAGGAAAGCCCCCCGTATACTCATCTATAAATCATTTATGAATATATATGCAACGTGAACTGTATACATATGTAAAAAAATATACGTATACGTACGATTTACAACACAAGCTTCATTAGCATGCTGTAAAAACGCATTTTCGTATTTGTGAAAGGACGCACACACGGTCTCCGTCGACAGAGAAAGAGAGGCCAAGATGCCCACGTGTAGAACGTCGTCGGTGCGGCTCTCTCGCTCTTTTGCCTACGTAAAATATCGACTAGGCAATACGTATTACATAGCTATGCAGTAAAACTACATTCATGAAACACTCGTGATAGCATTATGTGCTATACGCTGAAAGTGATATATATATATACATATATATGTGTCTACCTACATTCATAGATATATCTGCATATTGGAGTCTAGGGGCCGAGTGACTATGTGATGGGAGGGAGGGGGGGGGGGGGGAGCAGTGTTATATGGTCGTTCATGGTGAGAGTTCGGATTTATGAATGAACGGCTGTGCGCGAGATGAGGAGATCGGAGACGCCGAGGCGAGCGAAGGGCTCGCGTGGGCGATATCGTATAGATATGTGTATGAAGATATATCGTGTATAGGTCCGTGCTATACAGTTGGAACGGCCCACGCTCTATCATAATCGAGACCTCCGGCCTAGTAAACGCTTGCAATATAACCATCGAGGCATAGCGCAAGGTTGTTCGGCAACGTGTTTTGTCCCGCGGCATCTCTCAGGCGTGCGATAGAGACTCGGATCTTTAATAGCGGGAGACACTGTCTGTGTTTCACTCTCTCGCGGGCTCGCACGGCTTATCGATTGTAACGCTCGATCTCCGTGTGGCGAGAGCCACGTGCCACAGTGGCTACCGTTTCTATCTCATTCCCATCATTCTCGCTCTTTATTTATCCCGCTGTCGAGCTACTTTATGCGCATACTTTTTACCTTTGTGAGACGAATGACAATGATACGTGCTATGTAAATAACGATCAAAATTATTTGAAAATTTAATATTGCAAGTTGTGATTTTTGTTTGTTTTTGGTATTTTTGAAATTTTCGCTGGCTACGTGACTTTAAATACAGATTGTTTTCATTTTCTTTCTCGTAGCTCTATTTACGTATTCGTGGATGAATTATATTGGAGAATCATGGATTTATCGATCGGTAGTAGTAGATCGGAAGTATATCCGATCAATCGATGAACCGAGCATGGTTCGTGATTTTCTAACATTTTTCATCTCTCTCTCTCTCTCTCTCTCTCTCTCTCGCTATATATATATTATAACCCCTCGTCATTAACACGTAAATTGCATTGTAAACATCTAGACGAGGTGCAGGTTTCCAAAACCGTCTCAACGCGAATCAGCCCTCAGCTAACCGCCGCGGCACGAGTTGTGAATTTTATGCGATACCGGTCTATTTCTAGAACCATCGGCCTCTCTTAGCCGTACACACAACAAACAAGCCACCGGCCGAACATACTAATTATTTTTTAGTCTCACTCTCTCACGCCTTCTGGAATTATATCTATACCCTCTGTACGAACATTTTATGTCTCTCTCTTCTCTCCCTTTCTCCCTTTTAGCTCAGAGAGAAAGAGTGAGAGGGTGGGAGGGAGGGAGAGGCTGCCTGTCGTCGCAGCCGCCCCGGTGAGAGATAAATGAATAAAGAATGAGAAATAAAAGAAGGGAATTAAGGACATCGATGGAACGTGACGACTTATATATGTGTCTACATACAAATATATACATATATATATACGCCAAGATATAAAGTATAAAAGTTGTACACGTAATACATATACGAGCAGGGGAACACAAACAGTTGGCAAAAACTTAACGGTGCTGAGCACACTTACTCATACATACGCCAATACATATATTAATACCACTACTAATATTTTAATACCGGTCGTCTACAATACGAGAAATACGCTATACAGTTCTACCAGTACATCATATATATATGTACCAAAAAAAGGAAACGAGATGAGAAAGAGAATTGCATCAAGTACACCAATATAGTACAGGTATGGTAGAGGCTCGTAAGATAAAGTGAGACGATATATGATTCGTACGTATGTATATATATATACGAGCTGCGAGAAAGCGAAAGAGTTCTGTCGAAGCGCGAGCGCACACACGCACACACGTGCAACTGGAAGGGAAAATGAGCAGACAACTCGAAACAATTGACATTCTGCGTGCGCGTCCGATCGAGAGAAGTTGCGCGGGATGAAAGGGGGGATGTGGCGATGAGGGAGGTAGAGTAAAAGAGAGAGAGAGAGAGACGGGGCGAAGGGGGGCTGGGAGTACCTATGGCTCGCAAAGTCCCGATGGAAAAGCACGCTTATAAATGCCGAGGGGCAATCGGAATGGAAGGGAAGATAAAGCCCCGAGGCACAAGACACACACACGCTCAAAGCACCCGGCTTCTATATTTATATATAAATTTCATATATATATATATATATATATACATGAAGCCATGCAGCAATGCACCTGTGCATTGCCGCCATATACGATACGGAGTTATGGAGTTTTTCCGTGCTACCCAGGTACGGAACGATCGTATCTTAACGGCGAAACCCAACTCCATTTGTGGAAAGCCACGGCAAAACGATCGCCACTGTGTGTACTCGAAGACGACTATACGGACGGACGAGTGGTATATACCCGCGATTTCAAATTGCGCGCGTACTACATGAGCGAGAGATGACGAGAGAATACGAAATAGAAGATAAAAAAACGACTATATATGTAGAGGGGGGTGGGGGGGGGGGAGGAGAAAAAACAACGCCAGACGAGGAAGGAAGGTTACCACTGGAAGGAGGAGAAAAATGTATAAAAGTTAGGGACGCCGAGAGGAGGGGGGGGGGGCAATCGTAGGAAATGATCGTTTCGATCGAAGGTCGGGCAAAAAAAAATTCATGTAAAATCGTGTCAATTAGCGCACGAGACCAAATTCGTTCGATTTGAAGTTATTTTTTTATCATCCGATCGAACGAATATTGTTTTGGACATTGATGAAAGTGATACGAATAAATCATTTATCGTCATCGTGCGATAATTCGATTAATTAAAGTTCGTTCGAACGAAACGCTCGATCCGAAATTCTTTCAAATCCTTCAAATTTTGTACACCTATTGTGGCAAGTACACAATTATTGTATTTATAAGAAAATCTTGTTTTCATCGGATTTTCATCTTAATTCTTAAAAATTCATATTCATTCATAATGTAATATCGTTCGTACGTAAAAGAAGAAAAACGATTAGTAATTCTGCAAAAACAAAAACACGTAAACAATGGTCTATTCAAATGAAATTTGCGAATGTTTTTTTTTCGCGCTTCTTCGTCTCGAAGCTTCCTCTAACTCATTACCATCGCGTTAATTGCGCCGCGATTTATATAAGCGTTATAAAAATGAGCACGTGATACAGTTTCACAGTGAGATCTCTCACTCATCGTTTTCTTTTCTATTCTTTTTATCTTTTATTTCTTTTTGTTCGCTAAACTATTCGATGCGCACGCATAGCGAGTCTTCGTTCCACTATGACTGAAATACTTCGTCTGTCTGGTACATCGTTGCAGAAGTTCTATTAATTATTGCGCGATTTCAACTACGTTGCGAATATTCTGATTGGTGGGAGATGATAAAGAGGAGGGGGAGGGGGTGAATGCAGACGAGGGAAAAGTTTATAAAGTTGGAGGACGAGGCGTGATGTGTTTTCCCGTTGGGTATTACCGCGTAATACGAGAGCGAGCTATGTTTATAACTATTAGACACGCCAGGATGAACCGAGAAGAGAACGCGAGTTCGTGCTCGCGTACCCGACGCGCCATTTTTTTTTGCTCACCTACGCTCGCAACGGTGCAACATATATATATTTATATGAAATAAGGCGAGTTCTAGTTTGCGAGCGCGCCGCGCAGTCTGCGAAGATTTCCCCGCCCTCGACGAGACGCTGTGAACTTTTCACCATTGTTTTTTCTCATTTTTTTTTTACCCGTTCGTTTGTTTGTTTGCGTTCCACGTACGGAACGACTACCCCGCGTTCCGCGAACGCTCTTCCAGGAAAGTTTAAGCGAGGACGAATACCATTTTTCCATGCGGCGAGCAATGTGAAATACTTGGAATAAATTAAATTATCATTTAACGAACGCGAAACGAGCTCGCGCATAATGTGTGAATTCGTGTTTTTTTTTTAAACTTTTTTGTTGGATTTTTTTTCCTTTTTTTTTTTTTGACGTCGCGAACTTCGTTCTGATAAATCGTGAGCTAATTCGAGACAGTGTTGGATAACGTATCGTTGGTTCAATTATGTCACTGAAAGTAGAGTGAGAGAGGGGCGGCGAGGGGGTGGATCGAGGACGAAAAGAGATCGACGAAAAGAAGAAATACACAAACAAACGTGATAAAAGAGTGCGTACGCTGGCTTTCGGAGCGTATTATGTACCGTTACGAAAGATCTGCTGCTCCGACTTCCTTGCCGCACGCCCACGCGCTTTTGACGGGAGTTCCCTCCCCCTCCTCCCCTCATCCCGTGTTAAATGCAACTCGAGTTCATGAATACGAGCATATATTTTTCATATAATATATGGCACGCTCCATAGATATATATATATACTTCCGAAAATTCGTGACAGTCCTGTTGCGAGAGACTTACCTCCGGATTTCGTGCTGCCCGCGACGGAAACGCTCGAACACGCCGCCGCTTGCCGTTTCTCTCTTTCCCTCTCTCTCTCTCTCTCTCTCTTTTTCTCTCTCTATCTCTATCTCTCCTTGTCTTCATAATATCCTATATATCTTGCTTATTCCATCGCTGCCAGTACTTTCCATGCGCATGACTCTTCCTCTTTTGCTCGCACACACATATGCACACATAGAGAGAGAGAGAGAGAGAGAGAGGGAGAGAGAGGGACACTTCGCGTTTTCCACACGTGGGTGTATTAACCAGTTCCCGTGGGCTCGGCTGTCGAGAACCCACGTGGATCGCCCACGCTCGCACGACGAGCACACGGCACATACAGAGTGATTCAGAAAATTAAGCAGCGCTCTTTTTCACTAACACCAAAATTTGTTGTTTTTTTTGTTTCATTTGATGAAAAAAATCATTTACATGATTTTAAAATTGAATATAATGCAATAAATGGGTTTGGTTTAATCATCGTGAATTTATTGTTCGCCGTTATTTCTGTATAACACGACTCGCGGTATAGAGAGCGAAGGGGCGAGAGTGGGAAATTAAGAATTTTCATTGAATTTCGAGAGTTTTATGATCAAATAAACTGTAAAAGGAAAAAAATTAAAAGAAAGAAATTTTTTCGATGGACTCCAATGTTGAACCCTCCTGTACATCACTGACCGATGATAATGTGCCTGTGCTCGCCTCCAGTTGGCCGGGAGTGAAAAGATTACGCGCGGAAAAGAGAAAGGGAGACTTTCGTGGTGGAATCGCTCGGAAAAATAATAATATCGCGACAAGTCAATTACCGATGAACGTGTTTATAATATCTTTGAAAAAAGAAGAAGAACAAAAAACAACACGAAATAACTAATGTCCCATACGGTATGAACAAAATCGTCGCGTTAATAGTGCAGAAGCATCGAGTGCGTGTGCGACACGAAAAAAAAAAAAAAACCTCGAGGGGAACCGTCTATCGAGAATTCGAGACGCTCGAGTGTGTAGGCAATCGTAAAAACAAAAATCATAATAATACGAAGAAAAAATTTAATGAATTGAAGAGCGAGCGGCCGAGATGAAATTCATTGACACGAAAGAACTAATAGTCGCGGCAGTAAAAGAAAATATAAGAAGCGAATGAGTTGCTCTTACTTCAGGTAATACACTGTTATCTGTCTCTCTCTCTCTCTCTCTCTCTCTCTCTCTCTGCCTCTCTCCCTCGCTATACTAATATAATACGTGTAACACGAAAGATGATGCTTGCGACACAGGAAACAGTTTCCCCTCGAGGTTCTATCGTCGATGGAGAGATCGGCGGGGGGGGGGGGAGAACACGAGCGCAGCATCCATGCTCGTACTACTTGAGCACGACCGAACGACGAGACGAACGACTTGTAGAAAGAGAAATAGAGAAAAGAGAGAGAGAGAGAGGAGGCATTGGGAAGCAAAGAAAAGGAGTAGAAGACGGCTCGCGCGATATGAAAGAAAGGCTGAGGGGTAAGGTGAGAGAGAACGAAGACAGTCCTCTCTGTATATGTATAGAGTACGGTATCATTGAGACGAAGATAGAAGATAATGATAGACACGGGATGAAAAGAGACGGTGAAAAGAACAAGTAATAATACATATATAATATATATATATATATATATATATATATATAGAGAGAGAGAGAGAGAGAGAGAGAGAGAGAGAGAGAGAGAGAGAGACGGACAGACGGACAGACAAACAGACAGACATATATATATATATATATAAGAAGACACGTGGGCGGGTATGATGCATGGCGAGACGCTTTCATGAATCGTACCGCGAGTTTTTATTTTTTTATTTTATTTTTTTCACGTACGTTTTCAATGCTCGAGTCTCTTCGCTCGATCCACTCTTTTGCTACACCGTAAGGGACGAAAAACCGTCGAGAGAGAAAAGAGTCGCGACGGATAATACCGAGTTCGTGTTGTTTTTTTTTCTCCATATGCGTACAATAACGACAGCAAAGTTTGTATATTTTGTTCAACTTCTTACTTTCACGTCGTGGTACGCGAGAACGTCTGTGCCAAACGCCTCTCGTCTCTCTCTCTCTCTCTCTCTCTCGCGTTACGAATTTACGGGACACACACAGACACGCGCGCTCGGACAATGTTATAAAAGTAATACTTGGTGAAAATTTATTAACGCTGCGCCTCTTACGAATCACGTTCGTAATGTCTATCGTTCGGATCATAGCGTTCCGATTTTTGTCATTTTTATATCGTATATTTATCATTGTCCCGAGTGAACACTTGTTTACGAAGGAGAAAAAATTATCGGTGATTTTTACGATTGTTGTTTTTTTTCAGGGAGACGATTAATTATCGCACCTTCCTCGAATTTATCAAATTATCAAAATTGTTTCTAATATAATAAATAATTACGTTAATTAATTAACTTGTTCGTTCGGATTACCGTCGCATCGTTCGGATTGCGGCCGTTTCTTATATCGGATGTTTATCATCGTTCCGCGAGCAGAATACTTCCGGTTCGCAACGACGAAAAATAATCAAAAAATTGTAACGATTTTTTCGCCCCTCGATCGATCGAAACGTCTTCATAGAAATATTATCGAAACCCCGAATCTCCATTCGATACGACAAATACGATTTTTCGACTCACGTATTTTCGATGAATCTATTAACATCGTTTTATACACGCAACGATCGATCTCGATCGATATCCTTCTTTTTCTCTTCTCGTCCCGAGGCCGTCACTAAAGTTAACGAATCCCGAATTCAAAAACACGTGCTGTCCGTGCGAATAAAACACAACGCGAAATTGATCGTTCGTTGGTTAAAGACGCTTTGAAACAATGCCAATGCTCCACTGGTGTAATTCGGAAGGGACACGTGTAGCGATTTACTACGACACAGGTAGCTTTTGGTTATCGTATCGTCCTCACCTCTCCCTCTACTTCGCGGTCTATCTATGCGTATCTGCGTCTAAACGTGATTTCTTTTATTTGCAACTATGTGGTATTCGTGGCTAACTGTCGAGGGGTAGGGGGGGAGGGGGGTGGGTTGCGGCTAAACGATGTTGAGAAGGGAGCTCGCCGGCTAACGGAAATCGATTGTTGGCACGAGTCCATTGACGACGGAGAGTGCTACACTAACATTCTCCCTCTCTCTCTCTCACCCCTACTTTCTTTTCACCCTCTCTCTTCCTCTCTCTCGTCTCGTAGGACTCGTTGGCGATGAAAACATCTGTTCTCGCAAATTTCGAGCTTTTACTCGACCTATATGTATATTTACTGAACTTAAATCTCGCCGAGGACTATCGCGATTGCTTCATCCACGTATCTCGGATATTCTGATACGCAAATAATTCGCCGAGATGACACCGGAAATACGAAATTGAGCACTAACTCACCAAATTACGTACATTTATATATAATTTCTATTTATATAAATTACTCGTTATATTTATAATTTATATTGTCAGTCGCGACGATACACGGACATAGCAGGAAAGAATGGGGTCAACTGCATCGGCTGTCGAGGAAAAAATCGTTTTTTATGACTTTTGTTCAACGAATTCTTGAAATTGTAATGCTCGGCACGCTCTTCATTTACAGTATGAAAAGTCAAATTTTATGGATCAATAATTTTGTAACGATCAGCGAGCCCTTTTTGTACCGGAAATAGTCGAGTTACAAAGAAACGATGCAACTGACCCCGCTCTGTCCAAATTTCATTTCGCTCGTACACGCAATAATATATTGCTTCGACTAAAGCGTATATATTCGCGTGTCGCGCTTACGGGAACATTAAAAAATTCCCACGAATGGCGATAAAACTTGAATAATTTTTTTTATCCAGCATCTCCTACTCTCCCCCTCCCCCCTCTCGCTCTTTCTCTCTTTTCGTCTTCTTCTCTCGGGTGAAGCGCGAAAATCACAATTTCGTTATAAATGTGTCGACGGATTTCACGTGTCGATGAGTCTCGGAACTCCGAAACTTTTCGCGATTCTCAGAGAAAAATAAATTATCGTACCGTCAAAAAAAATACATGTTCGCAAGGCACATTGAACGAGCGAATATACGCCGGAAAAGAGCGAGTTTTAGACGCGCAACGAGAAGAAATCATTGATTTTTATTCTCCTATAAAAATGTCGGAAGGAATATTCGTAAATGTACTCGATACGAAAAAAAAAATACGCAGATCTTTTTTTTTCAAAATACTTATTACATATAGCGTCATAAGACATAAAAGATGCCTAGAGAAAGATAAAGTGCAATAAAAAATGACGCGTCGCGGATAGTTGCGAAGTGAGGAATTACCGGACGGGCTCTTTTAGCTTCACGACGATTGATATAACACTCCGATTTTCGTATTATAAACGTGTTTATATATATATATTTCACATTCGCAGTACTTATTCAGAGAAAATTCCCATAAAGCCCGGCACGATGATTTATCGTGATAAATAAATATAGATTTCGGCGTGTTGTTGACCCCATTTATTTCGTTGAAAATTTTCCTTTTTCTTTTTTTTCTTTTTTAATTCTTTCTCTCTTCGTCTCTCGCTGCCGTCACTCCGTTACACGAGAATCTTCGAAGTACCCGGTCGCGAAGCAACATGTGCGTACGTGGGAGAAGGGAGCGTGAGAGGGGGGAGCGGGGGGGGGGCGAGAATTTAGTGCGAATGCATGCTCCGCACCGCGATGCGTTTCACGCCTAGGAGAAAAACAGTTTTTCAACGAGAGGGATGATACTCGAAGCGAGCGAATCGGGCGAGGATTAAAAATACTGTCGCCGCGGACTCGCCGTATGGCGCGAGGGGGCAATGGATTTTATGAAGAGGAAGACGTACGAAAAGATACAAAATAATTCGAGATTTTGCGAAGCCACTGCGTGACGCGCACATTTTTACCCAATTTTTGTTTTTCTTTACCACCGCGAGGAGTCGATAAAAACTGCGATTACAACGAACGAAAATAGTCGGAACGTTTTATTTCTCGTCGAGTGAATTAATAATTTTTTTCTCTTTCTCTGCCTGCCTCTCTCTCTCTCTCTCTCTCTCTCTCTCTCTCTCCTCTCTCACACACACATACACACACACACGATGATTCATGAAGGGAATGAAAAATAAGTCTTGGCGAGGCTTATTAATTACCGGCCATTTGTTTTCCACGTACGTGTCGTCAGCTAAGAACTCTTCTCCCCCACCCTACACCCCCCCCCCCCCCGTCTTCGTCGCTCTTGCTCCGCACTATAGTTATATTAAAAAAATGTATATATATATATATGTGTGTAGACTATCCGTCTTTTTACCTCCCACTCGATGTCCTCATACCGTTCCCTTCCCAGAGGCGACGCACGACTTTCGCCCCCCCCCCTCCCCTTCCCCAGCGTCTCCTTCTCCATCGTGAGCTCACCTACGCTCAATATACACCTTATGTATACATCCTCTCGTCATCGTTGTCGTCGTCGTCGTCGTCGTCCTCGTCGTTGCAGCCGTTACAGAAACGAAGTGCGTGTAAAGTGCGTTTCGATTAGAAGGCGTGGTTTTGACATGTGCAGTAGGAGGAGCCTTGCTAATGCACTCCACCGTGCCGTGAGAGACTCGCGCTCTGCTGCAACTCCCTTATCTATATCTAGATATATTTATGAACGTGCGTCCATGCGTTGCCAGGTCGAGATTGTATTCGCTTTTCTTTTTTATATCTAAGCTGAATTACGAAGATATGGATCGATACAATTTCAATAATTATCGATTCAAATCGAAGGTGAATCGATTAATTTTTATTAAGAATTTTGATAGTTTATTGATTTTGAGGGAATTTATGTATATCTAGAGAATTCAGCTTTGATTGGAAAAACATAGGAAAGATTAATATTTAGCGTATGATTCTATCCGTCGAATAATTTTCTCTTTAATTATAATGTGATTTGGAATATTGCGTAGGAAATAAATGTTGTACTTTTGGAAATCGAACTCGTCAACGTTCCGATCGAGAATTAATCATAAAAATACAACGAGTAAGTCCGAGAGTACCAACAGATGACGTCGAACAATCAAAAACGATCCGGCTTTAGTATTTATTTTGTTTTCCATAAATGTGTGAAAAATCTGATGAAATAAAGATCGTTAACTATAAATTCCGATCGACCTATTCACAAGACCGTTCCCATCTGTCATCCCTAATGTAAGTATCATCTACAATTCCCAAATTATAAATTTGCCTGTCTCATTCGCTCGTACGCGTATGATATAATCGCGAAGGTAAAAAATGGTGGGTGGACGTTTGGATTTCAACAGAGCATGGTCGAAATTCATCATGTCTCAACTGCAAAAAGACCGAGAGACGAGAAAAAAGAGTGTGCAAAAAAAGAAGAAAAAAGAAGCGTTCCCGGGTCGTGAATGCTCGAAGCCGTTGACCAAGTGGCTCCTTTACCGTATACCAAATGACTCTCCCGTACGGGAGTCTCGTCGACGCAAACGCGAGCGCGAACCCGAAAGGGGGGCGTTGCGCATGCGTGTGCGCGTTCTGGCGTTCGCGCGAATGGTCCAGCGTTCGCGCGAAGGCCCCGCGAGAGAGACCCTCCGCGAGTCGTTTTCTTTCACCGCTACGATAAATCACAATCTAGCGGGGCATTCAGTCGCGTTGCTCCGATCTCTCTCTCTCTCTCTCCATCTCGCGCGCGCGCATGCGCGAAAGAGAGGAGAAGAAGACGAAGAAGCGCCAAGAGAGACCGGCAGGGCGTTTGTGGGTCACCGAGCGCGGGTGTCACACACGTGAAAACGCGCAATCCTCTCGTTCTCTCACTTCTCTCTTTTCACCTCTCGCGTCATGCGTTTGTCGCAAAATATCGCGACGCACTCGCAACGACCGAGACGAAGACGAAACGAGCGTTGCGCCTTATAAAAAAAAACGATGTCGAGGAAAATTGTGGAAACGAAAAAGGAGAGGCGTTCTTATGCGTATATATATATATATATAATTTTACCGTGACGAATCATTTCGCAAGTCCGCCCAGCGAAAGCGTTGCAAGAGCCGCAAAGAAACGAGATTCGCAAGGGGTCTTGTCTTCGAGGAATATTTTGTAATCGATCTCTCCTCGCCTCTTTGCGAGAACACGACCGTATAATTTTTATCTCATCTTGACGGACCATCGTCCTCGCGTAGCAAATTTGAAAGCCTTCGATATGATTCGTCGAATATCCATTTTTCAATTGAAATTTTTAATACGCATATCATAATTCAACAAAATTGAATCATTTTTCACATTTTAATTAATCGTTTACAAATTACAATTTTTAATCGTCTTTCCCCCGCCATCATTTGATTTTGATAAAATATTAAATGCACGAGATATGATTTGGAATTATTTAATCATTTTTCGACTTAGCTTAGACAAATATTGTTTGAACTCTTGAAAAATTAATTTTCCGACTTTCTTAACGCACGAAAAATTAACCCATTAAAAAAAGATTTGATCCAGATAAAAATAGGATGAACGTATATATAGAGATTAAAGATACGATCGCTAAACGGGCGTTCGCAATGGTGCTCAAAAAAGAAGGTTGTACCCCATCCGTCCGAAAACCGTGTCTCGTGAGTTTCCGAGATGAGAATAAAACGGAGAGAACAAAAAAAAAGAAACAAAAAGAAAAACACGAGAAAAAAAGAAAAGACTGTTTAAATTCCAAATTTTTGTCCCCAACTGTCGCGGTCTATTTCGAAAAAGTGTCGCGGTCGTGTTCTAGTATCTCTCGTCTACGATATATTTCTTCCAACGTATATTTCCATCTCACGGTTCGCTCGTGTTCACACGCTCGCGCGCGTTGATGGAACCGAGGATCGATAGTAATAACTGGATTGTTTCCAACGGAATTGTACACGAACGAGAACGAACAAAAATAATAGAAAGAAAATTGTCTTGAAATCAAACGAGACGAAACAAGATGATGTAAAACGCGAGAGAAAAATATACAAAAAAGAAGAGATTCGTGTAAATCACGATAGGTGACGAAATAACGAGAGATAGCGAGAGAGCGGGCGTGTAAGAAGAAGCGTCGAACACGAAACGAGGAAAAGTTCGCGCGAGAGACGATTGAAGAGAGATAGAGAAAAGAAGAGAAATAGTGAAAAGGAGAGAGAAGAGAGAGATGAGAGATGAGAGAAGGAGAAAGAGTGCGAGAAATAGACGACTAACAGAGTCTCGAGAGATCTCCGGGTCCCGAGGCTTTATTTATACCCAAAGCTCCGTATTATTGGATCACCCCCGCGCTCCGACACACTGCCCGGTTGTGTAAATGTGTCTTATGCGGCGCGCCTCCGTCTCTCCTTTCTATTTCGTGTGTGGCGTTGCGTACACCAACTATGCGTGTCCATCTCTCTTTCTCTCTCTGAAACGCTCTCTATCTCTCTCTTACACACACCGTTCGCGTATAGTACGCACCAGAAATAGATAAGCACCGCCGAGCGCTTAGCTCACGAGACTCGACACGACCAAGAGATCGCGCTTGTATTAGTCAGGGACCGAGACACATCGAGAAAAACTATATAGTCGCACGCACTTCACACTTTCACCTTCTCTTTTTATCACGCTTACCGTATATCGTCTTTCTCCTATTTTCTCCCTCTCGCTTAGTCAGTTGAGCGAGAATCCTCGGGATTTCCGGTCACGCAAAGCTCTGAGGTACGTTTTCAAAGTACTCGACGTATGCTCTATATTTATATATAGGTATATGTTAGATGTAGATTTTTTTTTGCCAACCTCGTTTCACGAAACGATCAATTTCGATGTTAAGTAGATTTTGGCAGTGTCGTCGTAAACGATCGAAGTAAATGAGATTTGGATAAGGCAATTTTGTACAACAATGTTAGAGGAATTACGTGCATGAGCAGAGTTCACGTGGTCGCGCGACTTCCACAAATAGATTATTCACCGCGAAGACCCGAAAGTGATCTTCCGGTCGCACGAATACCTTCGTGTTATCCGTGTGTACTGGGTAAACTTACGTTTGGACGTACGGATACATACATGTACAATGGAATTTTAGACCTTCGGAATTTCAGGTTCTCACGACTTTGATTTTCTTTTATTTAATTTAATTAATTCTTCTTTTTATTTGAAGACAAATATCGATGTAAAATCGATTCTTTTGGACCGGAATTTATTCGAAGGAAATTAAATTGATTTCTCATTAATTCAGTTTCTTTCTTTTCAAATTTTTATCGCATTAATTACGCGAATATATTGTTGGTATTAAATATGAATTAATCAAATTCGTTGATTTAATCAAATGATTTCCGCAAATATATGAAATGTAGGAAGGATTTGGGCGGGCAACTATACTTCGATTATGATTAGAGTCCGTAGTCGAAATATTTTTTGATTTACAGGTAATCGATGTAATGGATGAAAGTTCAATTATCGAAATTTCCACTATACTCTGATTAACGTCCGTAAACACAGCTACGTATATAAATATTGGCCTACTCGCGTAAATGTATACGTTAGCGTTACTCATGCGTTCATTTTGGTCCATGGAACTCTTCGCGCTTTTGCATTTTCCCTTGGTACCTATTTAGCCGCTTCCGGAGAATCCACGAACGTAATACCGCGTGCTCATCCGCGTTATACGTTTGTCACGCCCTCTGCAAGATTAATAGCGAGGTTAAACGGTATAAATTGGGGTCAAATCGTTGTGTCGCGTGCTCATAGCCGTCCGCGAAGCAATTATCTTATCCAAAAGACAGACGCGGGCGGTCTCACGAATTTTACGATAACCGGACGAAAAATCTGGCGTTGTGTATTGAAGAAAAGAATTCAAGTAGGCCTCCCAATTATTCGGTTCGGACCTCGGAGCAAAAAAATTGTTCTCCACGATCCGAAAAATTCTGTAGATCTTGGGACGAAAAATCTCTCTTCTTTTGCCACCCGTTGGTAAGGAACAGCGAGAGCGATAGGGAGAGATCGTGTAATGGAGAGAGTACGAGAGACACGAGATGCTCGAAATTCCAGGCAACAATCTTGAATGTAAGAAGAAAAAAAAACGAAAAAAAATGTTTACGCCCGACACCCACTGTGGGCATTTTGGGCGCGTGGAACATCCGCGTTTGGTGTGTCCGAGCCCGAGTTGGCCGATTCAACCCCGCGTGCGGTAAAAATCTTTAATTAACCGCAGGGAGAGGGGTTAATCGTCATCCATCTTTCTTTCACGTTCCACGAGTAGTTTTACACCGGACATGCACCATACAACGCGCACATATATATATATATATATATATATATATATATATATATATATATATATATATATATATATACGAGATGTATATACACGCGAGAAAGAGCGTACAAAGAAGTAATGAAAATATGCGTTTCTCGTGTAATCGAACGTACGGAATATCGATCGATGTATCGAATCTTAAAAATGTCCAGTGGGTAAAACTTTGTTCAGACGCGACATAACCTCGTTCCTTTGACTCGAACATTTCGCATGAAAAGTCAATAATATCATCAAGAAAATAATATCGACGAGTTTTATTTTTGTGGAGAACCATTTTGTAATGTATTCGCGTCCATCTTCTTGCGCATCGCATCGTAAGTGAGACTGTGTAGCGATGGCGACGATATTGAAAGTTAGTTGCGAAGGCGGCCGCGCGGTGGCAGCACTTGCCGGATGGCAACAGCTCCGTACGGGGGTTCCCGCAATTAAATCGTATACGAGTATATGTGACTTGTATTGATATTTTTAATTCGACACGTTTGCACGATTGTTGCTTAGCGCAAAAAACACATTTGAAAGAAATAAAAAAATATATAATAATTACGAAATAGTTCGTGCGTTCGAAATATCCTAGAGTGAAGAGAGTAGCGATAGAAGAATCAGAGAAGCTCGAGTACGTCGAAAAAGGCCGCGAAGGATTCACGCGTGAGGAATGCAACGGGAGACCCCGGCGAATTTGCATTCTATTGCGTACTGCACTCTCGCCAGGATGCAATCGCGTGTTCGATGCCCCGAGGGGTGGCAGAGAGTAGCGACTCGTTATTTATCGCCGATCGAACCAAATTTATAGATAAGAATAAGCGTAATCAACTGTAAATAAATAAACAAACGAATCAATTTTTCCATATTATTTTTATAGAGCTGAATTTTTTTTCAAATAATTAATCAACCCCGCATTAAATAGATTTTATATTGAGAAAAAGTCATTAAAATAATGATATTCTATCGAACGAGATACTTTTATAAAAAATTAGTAAAAATATGCGAATATCCATTTGAGAAAAAAATAAAATAAATAATATACGTCCAATGCATTTGGCGCAATTCGGTGTATAACTATATGGTATCGAGGGCAACGAGCACGTGCTCGAATCGCGCGTGTTCGGAGTCTCTTATGCCGACGATGTGGGCTCGGGAGTTTCGAGTTCTCTCTCTTTCTCGCTTTCTCTCTCTCTCTCCTTTCCTCTCGGTCCATCTTCAATTCTCTCGATCCCTTTCCCTTCCCTTGCGTGGGTCTTCCAGTACTTTATAGAGACCGGATTAAAGCGTATGAGTGTATGTGTGAGGGCATCTCCTCGAGAAGGTAGCTCGTGCCGCTCTGGTCGTTAGCATCTGTCTTCTCCGTGCCGGAGCGTCGATCTTCCCTCCTGGGCATTATATATCCATTCCATCTTTATCCTTCTCCCTCTTTCTCTTTCCCATTCTCACGTTCGTTTTTTTTCTTATTTCTTATCCCATTCCCCGTTATTCTATCTCCGACTCATTCTCTTTCTCTCTCTCTCTCTCATTCTTATTCTCATTCTCAATTCTGCCTCCTCTCGTTTCATTCTATTTGCCGAGCCATCTTATTTCCTAGAGAGAAAAAGAAAAGAGGGAGGGGGGGGGGGGGAGTGACTAAGGCGGCGGAACACGGTAGTGCCAGCGCCCCCGCGCGAGCCACGTGCGCAACGTGAGTGCACCGGGTGTATTATACGAGCATCGTTCCGAAGCAACGTTTCCCCCCACCCTCCGAAATGCGAGTGTACCAGAGATATCTAGTGGCGTAGCAGTTGTTTCGTACGTAAGACGAGTTTATATATCTAGTACCGCGCCGGCGATAACGATAATGCCCGGCAGCCCGTGTTGTACTGAGAAACGAAAAGAGATAAAGAGAATCTCGCTAATTTTTCAAATCTGCTTAGAAGGTTTCCGTGACCGAAGACACCCTGAATTCCGCACGAGCAGAGAAAAAAAGTTTGAAATCTCTTTTTTCGTTATTAATTACTTGTGTTTTAAGAATTGTTATAACGATTTGAGAAATTCTTGATAGAGCGATTCAAAAAATTAGTTTTTGACTGGATCAATTTTGTTTTGGATTAAATTTTGTTCAAATGGTGATCTGTGCGTTTAGAAAGGAAATTCGAATAGTCTGATTAATTGAAGGATTAATTAATATTTGTCAGTTAAATGAACGATAAAACATAAAATTCAGCATGAACAAAAATATTTATTGAAACTGACAATTCGACTTTCTCTAAAATAATGCAATAAAAATGTTGTAATTAAATTGACGATAAAATCAAAATATTAACCAGAGAAAAATTGTACAATGAAATAAATCCATTTTATCATGAACGAATCTTCGCGATACAATTGAAACTTTACGACAAAATTGAATCGGACCCAAAAGCGAACGAAAAACGAGCAAGAAAGTAGAGAGAAATAGAGCCAGCGAGAATATAGAAAGTGGAGTGACAGATTTGAGAACGTCGTAGAAAAGGAGAATTTCAAGAGAGAGAGAGAGAGAGAGAGAGAGAGAGAGAAAAGAGATCGAGAGGGCGAGAGAAAGAGGGAAGAAGCGCGTGCTGTCGTGCCTCGCTCGTCTCGTTTCTCTCATCGTCTGGAGTGAATCCCCCAGTGGTGAGCACAGTAGCATCTCGTCCCACGCAACGCGAGCACGAGGAAGCGCCCAGGAAGAGTAGGAACAGCCGCGGAGACCGAGAAAGAGAAAGAGAGTCCGAATAAACGAAAAAAAAAGAACATAGTTTCGAAAAATAAAAATCAAAAAGACGAAAGACGAAGTAAACGGGAAGAGAGAGAAACGAGGAGGTGGAAGTCTCGAAGTGGCCCTCAGGTATTTTGCTTTGCCTGTGTTTCTTTCTCCTCCCCCTCACAGCCCTCTCTCCCCCACCTTTCATTTCGAACCTTCTCCCCTTCTCTCTCTCTCTCTCTCTCTCTCTCTCTCTTTCTCTTTCTTTCGGTGTGCGCTCGTCTCTGGTTAGCTCGTTTCTTCGCTCTCTGCTGCTTTGAATTCAGATTGCGGTCTGATTCGATTGGTTTTGTTTTTGGCTTTGAAAATTTATGCAATCGTCGCGGTCTTCTCTCCTTGCCGGTCTTTTGGTCTCTCTCTCTCTCTCTCTCCCTCTCTCTTTTTCTCTCTATGTCGCTTTCTGTCTTTGTTGCTTGCATCGCGTTTGCGACGCGCGCGCGCAACTATCACGCACATACTGCATATACCGCGAGAGAGTTCGCGTATTTATTTATATCCACGGTACCCTTTGTGTGTTAATTTGTAACCCGGTGGAGCGGGCGGCAAAACCCGCACGGGTCTGTAAGACCCCAGGGGCCTTAACGTAACCGGTGGCCGAGAGGGAGTGAAAGAGAGAGAAAGAAAGAAAAAGAGGAGCTTCCTTTTAGTATTTTCCTTCCACTCTCTTTCTCTCTCTCTCTCTCTCTCTCTCTCTGTCTCTTTCGGAATTTCGCAGTGTCCTCTATATATATATATATATGTGTGTGTATAGTAGTCCGAACGCGTGACTTCGAAAGGGTTCACGAGAAAAGATACTCCGATGTATTACTACTCGCATTCGCACTCGACCTTTCGACTCCGTACATTTCTCGAATTAATTGGCTCCCGAGCGCAAGTTCATGGATACAATGAAATTTTTTTTCAAACGAAAACTATCGTCCCAACTGTCTTTGTAATTCTCGAACGGAAATTTATGTTTTCGACGTAACAATCGAAGAAAAATATAATAATATTTACATTAAAATATCTCATAGTTACGATTTCAGGATAATTTTAGACGTACGAAATCGTTTATTACAAAAATCATACGATGGAGATCTCAGAATAACCAAGTTTTTCCGTCTCCAACATCGAGATCAACTTTGATCTCCTTCGAGATGTTTTTTTTTCTTTTTAAATGCATAAAGTAGTTTATGAAAAATGAAATAAAAATAAAAAATGAAACATCGGAGAGTCTGGAGGATCGAGGTGGAGATCGAGCGGCTGTTGCCGCTCCTTCCGCCGGATAGGGCGAGAAGGGACCGAAAGATCGAAATTGGAACATTTCTGATGATCTCTCTCTCTCTCTTTCTCTACCTCTCTCTTTTTCTCGCTTGTTCTCTCTCGCGGTCGATCTAAAGTGTTGAGACGCCGGGATCTTACGGATTTTAACGAGGCGTGCGCGTCCCGAATCCTTTGAACGCAGCGCTCTTCGAATGGCGTAGCCTACATATATATGTATATATATTTTACTCGAATATTAAGAGCTCTCTTTATCTCCCGCCACTCGCCGGAAAGACGCAACACCTCTCAGACTTGATTTTCTTTTTTTTTCGTTGGCCGGTCTCTCACTGCGACTGAAAACCGGCAGTATAAAAATCTATAGATATACACGGAATACAGGGGCGAGGAGTAATGCACGAGTGTGAGTTTCGCGTCGTACCGGGCATAATTATCGCCGAAAATAATAAGCGATTGAGGAAGCTCTGACGACTCGCTCTCGCAAACGAACCGTGCGTTTTTTTATACTTTGAAATATTTTTTCTCATGAAAGTGGTAGAGTGGGTGTAAAAATATACAGGAGACTTCCTGAAACAAGCACTGTCATACATTTCGAGCTGTAGAATAAGAGGGTATATATAGATGTTATTTGAAAAGGATTTTTAATTATTTAATCTTTTGACGATTGATTCGTTAACTGTGGTTTATGCAAAATTCTGAAATTAATCGAGAAAACTAATTTTCTTGTATTTTTTATTTTTAATTGCAGCCCTGAAGGTGAAGTTGATGCTGAGGAGGCCTATCAATCAGCTAGTCGCGCAAGGCATCATGCCGCGTAAGTATTTTTTCAACATCGACCACCGAAAGTAACGAAAAATGAGAAAATTAATAAAATTTTCATTTTATCAACGATACATTTTGTAACTTTTGCACCAATGAGAAAATAAATGTTCTCTCGTCTCAATTCTGCCTCTCGGTCTTGAAGATAATTGCATCAATTGACAACTGTTAGATCGATAGTCGGTAAATTAATTAGTGTCGTCGATTGGAACGACGTTCTTGACCCTAATAAGCCCTTTAATTTGATCATTTTTTCGTTTCTTTCTTTTTCCCGATTAATTAAACCTTCGAATGTTCCATTCGGCAATTGAAAAATTATCTAATCGACATTAAAAAACAAAAACAAAAACGTATCTCTAATTGTGAGAATAGAAAGATAAAAAACATCAAGACTCATATCACGTTCGTTGATTAAATAATATCGAATTATTGCCTTACAAAATTCGACACGTATCGAGTTAAATAAAAATTCATTTATCGATAAGTCCAAATTAAGTTTTTATTCGCTTTGGACTTCACATAATTATTGATTCATAATTATAATTTATGTATTTATTTATATACGTGAATATATATAGAACAAGGGGTCCTAAGATATAAGCGAGAATTCAGCAATTATCTGGGTCACACCCTGAAATATATCGGTCTTGTTAAGCGCCCGTGCGTCGGCTTTTCCTTCGCCTCTCGTTTATATATATATATATTAGACTCTCACCATACGAGAGTATATTTTCTCATCCAATGGAAATATATATTTTGCTCAATGCACTTATTCGCCGACGATATTACACGACCGAGTCATCCCAGCCACGTGGAGAATCATAAGTTCACTCTCCTCCCTCCTTTTTCTACACCCTCCGCCCCCTCGTGAAACTGGAAATCACGCGAACTAACGGGAACGAAAGCTGACAAATTTTATCTCCCTCGTAATATAAATAAAAGGACCTCTCGTGGCAGCATTATTATATCGACGCGCCGAGAATATTCTTATTATTATCGACATTTTTACGACCCTCCCAAGAATTTCGCTGCAAATGAGAGTGAGTAAGAGACCGCTAAATAAGTGTCGCGAACTTTCGACGATTATTTATAATTCCAAGAAAAAAAAAGAAGAAAAAAAAGGATGATAATAATAAATAATGGGGAAAAGAAGAGAAAAACGTTATACATCGGTTAATGCGCGTTGAACACTTTTGGTGGAACGAAGTCTGTGGGGAGAGGGGGTTAAAATAGGGTCACCTCTATTTAATTTATGGTCTCGATTTTGTGCAATAACGTTTAACTTGCGCGTATGTCGACAATTTTGATTTGTGATCACTCGAACCAACTATAATTATATATACGCGTAATTATATATCTATAGTTACTTTGATACATATAATAAAATTCCGCGAGAACTAAATCCAAGAGCTCTTATCCTAAACATTGGTTACGTCACGAAAAAAAGTCTCGGTCGTGTGGCAAACGGTGAGCGGTGAATCAAATTCTCTTCGTTTCGTAGTCAGGAAACCGCCCCCACTTTCCATTTATAGGTAGAGCAGCCCTCCTTCTCGACCATAATTAATTATACCGCGACTGTCAAAACAGAGTGTGAACGCGGGCAATGGCACCCGTCGCTCGAAATAAATTGATTTAGAAATTTTCACGCTCGTCTAATAATTATAATTGAATTTGGAAAAGCTTCGAGCTAACTGCAAACTCGTCCAATCCTGCGCCTCCCTCTCTCCTGCCCCTCTGATCCCACTCTCTCCACCCCGGGTTAATGGGGACATTAGTGCTAGCTGCCGGATTCTTTGGCTAGTAAACTAGTCGACCTCCCCCCTCTCATGCACCATTCTCCCACGAGCCTAGAGATATCTGGATCCGAGACAGGGACTAGAAAGAGAGAGAGAGAGAGAGAGAGAGAAAGAGAGACAGACAGAGGGAAAGAGCGAGGCAATTTACGATGATCCGGCTAATTCGTTCCGGTCAGTAGTAAGATGGCTTCTGGATTGTCTGAGATCTCTCGAAAGATCGCGTTGAACAAGTAATTATAGCTTCTTGATGTTGAGGTACGAGGGGACAAAAAAACTCGTAAATTATGACAAAAAATTGAATAAAAAAAAATCTTTATTCATCGCGCGCGAAACTTTTTTCACGATGTGAATGTATTTTTAAATGCTTCATTTAAAAATGATCACGATGGGAATTAGAATTTTTCGTAAATTATCTCGTCCCCATTTCGAAACATTTTTATTATGAAACGATGAAGATAAAGATGGAAAGAAATTCCTTGTACTCTTCCGAGAATTAAAAAAAAATATCATTCTTACTATTACTTCTTTAACATAGGTATAATAAATTTTTTTAATGATTTCTCTCATCAAAATATACGTGACAATTTCCAGAAACCAGTTTTTCTTCAAACCCACAAATATTCATTAATTAACTATTATTTATCATAATCACCAAATTCTCATAATTTTTATAATTTAATTTAAAAAATCGTCGATCTTCTCAACTTTGCGTTGCGACGATTCTAGTAGCAAAATACCAACAATGACCAATTGCTCGAGGCTGCGGAACATTTTCTTGGACACGCCGCTGGTACAGAAGCATATTTGAGATAGTCTACCGTGTGTGCTTGGGTGATATATCTTCCTGGACGAGATGGCAAGGGAGGGGGGGGGGAGTTTTGTTAGATGCGGGATTTCGTGGGTATAAAGTCTCGGTCCACCCTCGCGGCACTCGGTCGTTTTAGAATTACTCTTATACAAGCGAGAGAAAGATCCACCATAATTCTGTTTTTGGACTATCGTCATCGTCGACGCCCAAGACAGCAGGTGTGCGAGCACACCACCTATCTCTCTCTCTCTCTCTCTCTCTCTTTCTCTCGATCTCTCCGTCAGTTAAAATTACAACCACCCGCGAAATGTTGCCTAGAGCGTGTGCGTTCGTCGCACGTTGTTATTCATATATCAAAAGCGCTTAGAGGACATTGGACGCTGTGCAACTTATAGTGCACGGTCATAGTGATATATACATGCCTCTCTACGCCCTCGTTTTGAGGGATTAGCACAGATGACAGTTCCGGAATATTCGCGGTATCTTCTACGAGACTACGGGTCCTCTGTACCCCCACATAGTTTCGGACAATATCCACTGGCGCCTTAATATAAATTACCCAAAATTCTTAGACGAGAGAAAACATATTTGGGCAATTAATATAGAGATGTGTATAAATAGGCAACTGAAAAATTCAATGAAAGTTAGCTAAAGTTATATCGGTTGCCAGTCTTTTCATTCGATGATTCGATATATTTTATTTATTCGTTAAAACTAAATAGTCGATCGTTTTTTTTCGTGGTATCGAACTATTATCGATTCGATCTGCAGCTAGAAATAATTCAATGATCAATATAAATTAATACCTGATCGACGGTAATAAAAGAGAAATGGATTAGCGAAGAAGTTTAATGAAAAAATGATGAAATAAAAAATAATACTTTGGACTTTTGATTAAAGTGATTTTTGATTGATTCGATTTTTCATTGAAATTAACCGATTAATCGATGTTTCGTGCATATTGAGCCTGTTACCAATTTTATCTGTATCGAGAACTAATTCGAAGATCAATATTAATAGGCAACCGATCGACATTTATATGTTCAACAAAAAAAAACATTAGTAAAGAAATTCGATAAAAACGATTAAAAATTATATCATTGTTTTTTTTCTCACAGAAAATATATTATCGATGCGATTTTTGATTAAGGCCCATTTTATTTGCACTTTTCGTCCGTTATCGATTAAATCTGCGTTCCAAAAAAATGATTTTAAATGATTTGCTGGAATGCGAATATGTACAAATTTGTTTATCAATTCGTGCCACGCACTGCCGTCAGTGCGAGTAAACAAATGTTTCTATATTTCGAGCCCGTATTACACGCGGTATAAACACTTTTCACCCTCGATATAATTCACTTGGCGTAGATTCGGAATGTTTACGCGGGGTAGCCCCAATTACGCGCGAGTCGCTTCAACCGTGTCGCGCATGTGGGTGACGATACACGCGTACACGGTGAGTGAAAATTCACATCGTAATGTTACGCCATAAATATATAAGTGGTCGACTGTACGGAATTAGACGCGTGACAATAACGACGCAGGCCGTTCCGATGAATCAAATTTCTGTCTCGCTCGAGCTCGCGATTATATGACGAAAGTTAGAAGCCCACGTGGTCCACGAGACGTTTGATATAGATATACGCGAAAATGGGAGTAGGTACTAGGGTCTAGACGCGAAAAAGGTACTCGACGAAATAGTTTTCGCGAAAAAACCGAGATTACATCAAATAAATTATCCATTCAACCCGTAAATTATCAAAAGACGATGATATTCGAGTAAATAATTATTTGATCAATTTATATGTATAAATAATTAAATTAAATTTATTTACATTTTCTTTTGAAAATCAATAATGAAATTTGATAATCGAATCGTCAATTAATATTCACTTTATTGTTTCTTTATCGTTAACCTAAGTGTTAATTAAAGGTAAATCTTTGCGCGAATTTTAATCGGATATCGATATTTCAGTATGAAAAACGTACTGGTCAAAGCGTTGAACTAAAAAATGAAATTTGGGTAAAAAAGAAAATGATAGAATTTTAATTTTGGCACATTTTCCAACGACATACTAAAATCCCGATTCCATTTTGAACGACGAAAACCGAGACACGAATATCGTCTCGATTCCAGACGCAATAATAACAAACCGCAAGTGCCGAAATGTAAAATTTTCGTGGCACGTGAGAAAGGTTGTCGGACGTTCATCGGATACATCGTCACTTTGTTCTCGAATTCTGGCATAAACAGATCCGCGAATTTTCACGCGTTCGCGGAACAAAGACAAATAAAAATGCAACCTCGAAATTATCTTGCACGGAAGATCATCGTGGGCACGTCGCGAGTTCATTTATACGCGTGGTTAATGAAGCGCGACTCACCCCGTCACGACAATATGAGCGTGAAAGACACGAAAGAGATACCACGGGGGCGAAATTTGGACACGTTGACGTTCCGTCGACGCCAAATTCTATCCCGCGATGCTTTAGGCATTGGGACTTTTGTCGCTTCCGTAATTCGCCCCTTAGCCGCGAAATTGATGATTCGAGTACGTCGAATCGATTTTCGAGGATGAACGACGCGGTTAAATGAGTCGTAGAGTCCGCGTGATTGATGAAATGCGTTTGCTCATCCGTCGTCCACTAGCCAAGAAACGCAACCCCGAAGTATTCGAAACATTCAAGATTTTATGCTCGCGAAAAATGCATCGTGATTTAATTATTTTATTATCGTATTATGAATTGATATAATAATATTATAAGGGAATAAATAATGTAGCTATGAAATATTATAATATAATAAATAGGATGATGAATCATTGATACGACATTGGTAAAAAAACTCAATTAAACTACGAGAAATGGTACTTCCCGAAACTTTTCTATGATTATTTATCAAATATTTTAATGAATTATCGCTCGATTAATTTACGTGTATTTTTATTTTCTGTTCTTTCTAAATACAAAAAAAACTACAAATAATCCAGCACTGAAAACACCTCCGGCCTTTCACGAGCAACGCAAACAATTGGAACGCGCGAAGACGGGTGATCTGTTGAAGGCGAAGATTCAGCAAAGACCTGGACGCGACGAGCTCGTGAGACAGCACATACTCGAGGACGTTGGACACGTCGATCCTAGCTTGGCCGAGAGGCAGCGTATGCTCAAGAAAGCGAGACTTGCCGACCAACTTAACGATCAACTGAGTCATCGACCCGGACCACTCGAGCTCATACAGAAGAATATTCTCCACACCGAGGAGCCCATCGAGAGGGCGGTCAAAGGTGAGGCAAACTTCGCCTATAATATACATGCACATACATACAAACTTCGGTCTAGCGTCCTATATTTCGCGACGAGATGTCTCGACCATTGACTCGTTGAATGAAGAAAAAATTGTCTCCCCTGGGATGAAAAAAAAAACAATTAGTCGAATAAAAAGGAAAAATCAATCACGATTAAAGATATAGGATCTTATTAATGTTTTTTAAGACGTCAGAAACTTGATAAATGAAAGAAAAATTCATCCCTTCTCTCTTTATATCTCGTTCTTTTCATTTTCATTAAAGAATTAAAGAATTAAAGAATTAATGATCGTTTATTTGTCTCGCAGAGGGTCACATTCCCTTCAAGGCGACGTGCGAGGGTCAAGTTACGAAGCCTCAGCCACCGGACCATTACATCACATTCGAGGACGATTCGCAGAGTTCCGAGGGTGCACCCTCGCCACCACTCGAGACAGGACAACGTCCCGATGTTCTCGAAACGGCAGCGACATCCGCGGGAATCGTAACCGTATCCCTCAGTATTCCAACCACCGGCGGTGCCGTCGTCGTCTCGTCAACTTCCCCGGTATTCCAGCAAACCCCCACGGAACCGACGATACAGACTTTTGCCGAACTTTGCAATACCGTCGTTGGCAATCAGCAGCAGCAACAACACACGAGTCAACAACTTAGTCAGCAACATGTGCAGTTACAGAGTCAACAACACGCCTCGACTCAGGTAAATACAAAAAGATATTCCAAATTTTCCTGAAATCTTACGTTCGTTTTTATTTTTACGATTTATATTTTATTTTTTGATTTTGCTCAGCCTGTTCAAATTGTTGCCATCAATTTTTATGAATTTCGTCAAATGAAGAAAAATCTCTACTGATTTATAATTTGTTTGAACTATCCAGTACTTTCTTTTTGTTTAATCCTGGTAGTCTTTATTATAGAAAAAACAAGTATTTTAAAAACTTTAGTCAATTGTTCCGAACATTTGGTAATTATTTCTTAAATATTTGTAAATATATATTTATCGCTCGGAATACGTAAGACTCGATCGATCATATTTGTTTATTGTGATCCGAATATATTTTCTCATTCGTTGAATCGACGTTTCGTGCCAAAGTCGATCGAGCCTCAAATCAGGACGGCGTCACTTTTTTTTCTCTCTCGCCAATCCTCATATTGTACTGTCGCGTTTGCGCCTATTGCGCTATCGTTGGAAGGTGAAAAACCCTTCTAAGGCAAAGAGATTGTAGACCGGGTGTCGAGAGTGTTGCCTCGTACCGTTTGATCGAGAGACCAGTCGTTGCCAAAGTGGTCGGATCGAGGTCTATAGGTCGATTAGCGAATCCATGACTTCACTCGCCTTCCAACGTTACAAAAATTCGTTGAAAAATTACGCGAGAGAGTTACGAGGAAAAGAAAAAAAAAGAAAAAAACACGTATAATAATAACGAAGCGATAAAATAGAAAAGAAATAATAATTTTTATTTCATTTGTTTTTTATCTTCCAACGCTTACCAAAGGCGAGTCAGACGAATGGACCAACAGCTACTCTACTGCCGTTGGCACCGGCGCCTAGTCCAATGTCTCTTGGCTCGACGACATCGAGCCTGAGTCCACTGTCGAACATATCGATAGCATCGCCGACTGGTCCACCACCGGCAGCGATAACGCCGAGGCCGCAACCGAGTCCTATCGCACCGACGAATTGTCAGCGAAGCGACGCCCCCGGAAAGGACAAGAATCGAAAAAAATCCAAGACAAAGAGTCAGCCGAAGACTCGAACGATCAAATTTCACGAGTACAAAGTAAGAATATACCAAATGATTAATTCTTCGGCGTTCTCTTATTTACGCTTAATTCGAATTTTTTTAAATTAAACAATTTTTTCAATGTACGAATTAAAACAAAAAACGAATCTGAATAATACGATCGCGTTTACCCGTCGTCGGTGCGAAAGCGGTGATTTTACGAAAGTAAGATCGGTACCTCGAAGCAAAGAGCAATTTGCGGCCGGTCTGGGCGACGAAAAGAAATTAACGAAAATGAACAAAACATTGGTTGGCTATCTCTCCTCGCGAGTGCGAGAGGAACTCGAGAAGCTTCCGAGATTGTATCGAGTGATTAACTCGCACGATTCAGTGGCCCACGGGGCCCTCGCCTCGTTAGCACTGAGTAATTCGAGCGCTAATTGCACTCGCAAGGAGAGAACGAGGTTTCGAAAAAAGAACATACGGGAGTTTCGTCCAGCTTCGCCCTAAACTGCCTATCGCGATGATGATACAGTCGTTGAATCGGTGTAAAGAAAAATCTGTAAAGAAAAACGCGACTGTCAGAAAATACAAAATTCATTAGAATTCGATTTTTATTCAATTCGTAGAGTAAACATTTTCGACGAAATAAAAAAAAATAATAGTCGGAGGAATCAATGTAGGCACACTGACAAAGACGTGTATGTGGGTCTGAGACTGAAAAGCCATATCGTCGTAATTTCCGATCGACGTTCGATTGAAAAAGAATGTCAGATTTCCTACGTTAAACTGAAAAGGATAAAATATATTAGAAATCAGGGTCATTTGTCGAATGAATAATCATCGTATGATTGGAAAATTGCCACTTTCCCATCCTCAAACCCAATTAATCGAGCGCGCGAGAGCTTTTGCTTTTATTAGATTTTTTTTTTCAATATTTTTTTCTTCCCCTTTTGACGAGTCACGAGAAGATCGAGTACACACAAACACACGATGCGAACTAATGCGGACTAATGACTAACGGTAAAACTGTTGCCAGGGTCCTCCAAACGCGCAAAAGACGTCGGTGTCGTCCACGACTTCCGGTCTCGGCACGGCACCGCCCGGCGAGACACGTTACGAGCTGCTCCTGCAGCAACAGCAGCTCTTCCTTCAGTGGCAGCTCGAATTGCAGCACAAGGTACCAAAGCGAATTTTTTTCGCTCATATCAATTCTCACCACAACAAAAAAAAAAGAAAAAAAAGAAAAAGAAAGAAAAATTCTGATCGATCGTTTTCATCGATCTACGTGTCGTACGTTTATCGCGTTTTGGTCGCCCGAAGTTGCCTGAAACTTTTTTCTTTCATTAACATACCACTAACTGTCCCAATCGGAAGAAAACAAGAATCGTCATGATGTTATGGAGAAAATGAAGCGACTGTAGGACTGAAAGGAGAGAAGAGATTTGAATTAAAACGTTATAATGAATGTTTGCAGTATCCTCAAATTATTCTCCCGGCTGCCCAAAAACCGCTTTCGCTGACAAGTAGCGGAGCTAGCGATGCGGGAAGTGTCAGCGGGGCAAGTGTAAATGCACCGAGTCCAGCGCCTTCTAACTCCTCGAACAATCCGTCCGAGCAACCACCGTTGAGGCCATTGGGAAAACTCGAGGACATGAAAGGTACGAACGTTAAAATAAAATTAATACAAAATCAGTCTGTCCCGTGAGAAAAATATTTTTACAACGGATTCTTTAATTCTTCGAAAAAACAGTGAGCGATCTAAAAGTGGAGTTGAAACGACGAAATCTGCCGGTTTCCGGTTCAAAGCCACAGCTTATCGAACGCCTGAAACCATTCACGGAATCGTCGAGTAATAATTCGACGACAAATTCAAACGGTCCTCACGTAACTCACATGGGTCACATACTGATGGACACACCGGGACCGATGACTTCGGACGATTCGAGCACCCATGCGAAGAGTCCCGGTTCGCCGATGAAGGACGACCCGAACAGTCCGAGAACGGATTCGCCTCATGGCAGCGAGCAGGACGACCCTTCGAGTCCATTAGGTAAGAAACACCACGAAAAACTAATTAAATTCCCTCAAAAAATATCAATATCGCAAATCTTATAGATTGTCTTCCTAACATTTGAGATTTTGACAAAATGATTTGATTCGAACGAAGAAAAGCAGTCAAATGTTTAATTCGCCTTTTTCCAAATTTCAGGCGACGATATAATAAAGGAGCAACGTAAGAAGATCGAGGAACTCAAGCGAGAACTTTACAAATCTCAGCAACAACTGCAACAAGTTCGTCAGACTCAGCCGGCAACTGTGAGAGCGGAAAAACTGGCGTTACAGCAGCACATTCACAACAAGATGCAGCAACAGCAATTGGCACTCCATCTGCAGCAGTTGCAGCATTTGCAGCAACAGCAAGAGCAACAGGCGCAACAGCAACAGCAGCAAACCCGTTCGCAGTCTCAACAACAGACTGCTCAACAGCAACAACACGCTGCCTTTCAGCAGCTTAACGCCAAAGCCAGTCTGGCTGCTTTTCTTCAAGCGCAACCGAACAACGCGACTATACTCGATTCGGCGACTCTGACGGCGATAAACAACAAGAAAAATCAAGTCAAGAACAATAACGCGACGGTACAATTGCCAGCTGCGATTGTTCTGAATCTCGCAAAACCGACAAAGTTGAACGGTTCGTTACTCGGAGCTCTGGTAGCTCAGGCTCAGGCTCAACAGCAGCAACAGCAGCAACAACAACAGCAGCAACAGCAGCAACAACAACAGCAGCAACAACAGCAACAGACGGCGGTGGTAGAGGAACTCAAACCACCTCCGCCTCAGTACGACGAGGCTGCAAAGTTGTTGAAGGTAAGCGTTGCATTGTTAATCGCGAGTTAACACATTGAAATTTATTCAGTTATTCCATCTCTTTGACAAACTATTTTTTTTCCTACTGACGATTTTGTTCTTTTTCCCTTAAATCGTCCAGGTGAAGATAGAACCGGTTCAAAAGAGCCACGTGAAGAGTCAAGTTCTCGATGACGTCCTCGAGATTTTAATAAAGAACGGTGAATTGCCGCCAAGCGCTGCGGATCCGACAACGCCGACAACGCCTAATCGTCAACTCGCCCAAAATCTCGTATTTACAGCACCGGCTGACAGTGCAACGCAATCACTCGTATTCGCAGCCGCGAGTCCTTTGAGTCCCGTGAGTCCAATGGCGATCGACGTCGGAGCTGGTCACAATAGTTGTTCGAGTCCACCGATAGTTCCTCCGCCGCCACCGCCTCTTCCTCTCGCGAGTTTCGCTGTTCAATTGCCGAGTGCTTTGCAACAGCAGCAACAACAACAGGCACAGGACGAGATACCGTCGTTCACCGCGGATCTCTTGTCGTCCGAGGCTGAACTTGACGCATCGATGCTCCTCAGCCCCCAATCGGTACAGCATGGTTCACCAGATCCTCAACCACCCCAAGAAGTCACGTCGTCGGATAACGTTAATCTTGATTTCAAAGTAAGTAGAACGCTTTATTTGTCGCCATTGAGAAAACGCTCGACTCGATCGATTACGTCGAAAAATTCTTTGATAACGTTTTTAAAAAATCTGCTTATCAACGAAGTTCCATTATTAATGAATGGTTTTAAAGTCTCTTCTAATGCAGGAATTGGGTCTGGATCTCGATACTCTGGACACGATGGATTTCAGTACATTGGACTGCGATCTCGAAGTAAAACCCGAAGCTCCTCAAGAACTTATGGACATCGGTGACGTGCCGATGGACATGGATCCCGATTGGTTGGACTCTTGGATACCTCAGTCACCGCCAGGTTCGAGCATCTCGAATCATCATCACTCGTCGCCTCAGTCGGTGCAATCTACCGTGAATGATATTCACGATCCAATGTTGGCCAACAGTCAGGATCCTTTCGAGCTTTTCAGTATGGAAGACACGGATTTTAAAATGTCCTCCGACATACCTCTTAGCTGGGACAAGGTCGATTTTGCGACCTAGCACGAGTTTCGAACTCGTTACTCGGCGCTGTGTACTTAAAAAGTTATCCTCCCTCCCCATTGCCCTCTTCCCCGCAATAACTTTTATCGATCGAACCACCGAGGAACATTCAGTGTGTATGTCGAACGTGGAGATCGATAAATCGTGAGTGCTTATCAATGGTGCGACGATGTCGAAACATACGAAGACAATTATTCTCGTGAAATTTGCGTCGTCGTTTTATCCGGGAAATTATTCGTGTACTTCTTACGAAGCTCGAAAAGTACTACCAGACGAGCTGGGTTAATTCAAACATAGTATGACTCCGTGCCTTACGGAATTCAATAAGGAAATTAGTTTTTATTTCAAGTGTATAAAAGAAGAAAAAAAATGAAAAAGAAAATCGCGTTAAACATCGCGTGAAACTTCGTCACCTTCGTGACAACCCAGTCATCGTGCTACGGACTCGTCGAGAATTCGTAGCGAAAAATATACAATGGATCCTCGTTTCGATTACTTAGGGCACATAGAGATGAAATTAAAAGAGAAAAATCAACGAGGATCGATAATAACAAGTCTTATCGGACCAAGGAAGGAGTCGAAAGAAAAAGAAAAAACACATGACACGCTTCCGATCGAATTAAAGAGATCATCGAAAACTAGAAAAACTCCTCCGAAACGGGGAACCTGAAATAAATTCTTGTGCCACATCGTGTTAGTCTTGACTGTAAGAGCGATCGATCCTTACCGGCCTCTCCGCACAAGGGAGTTAACATTTTCTCAAGGTAGAATCGATCGTGAATGACTTTGATAGAGATTTTCACACGGGAAAGTAAAAAGAAACAATAATTGATCGGTTTAGCGGATCATGGTATGTGTAATGTGGATGCGCGACGGACTTCCGGTCACTTAAAGAGTGACGCCTTCCGCGCGAGAGAACGAAAACAAACAAAAAATTAATAAATGATGACGATGATGCGTGTGAATGAAAAAAAAAGTTTTAAAAAAAAGCAAAAAAAATAGGAGCAAGAATGGAAGTGCACGTGGTGTCAAAATTCTCCAAAGAGAATCCAATCGATAACGAGGGGATTTTTTTCTCGAATTAGCTAGTTCTTTATTATCCCGAAATCTTGAAGCCTCGTGTGTCGCTTGATTTATTTTTCGAATAACTTTCAAGCAGCGTGTGCGATGCCTGACGAGCAATAAATATGTGAGAAGACGAACGAGAAGCGAAGTGTGAGAAATGATAATTAGTAACAACGAAAATTAATCGTAATGCCAATTATAGTTTAAGTAAAATGTAAAATTGGCATAAATCGAATTCGTGCTCGAGCCTCACGATTTGTGAGTATTTTCATTAATAATTGTTGAAAAATCGAACGTAAAATCAATTAGCGACGGCTGAACGACAACTCGCCGGCCTTTTCTTTCTCTCTCTCTCTCTCTCTCTCTCTGTCTTTTCTACTCTCGAGTTTAAACTACGTTCCCACCCCGTATGAACTTTCTGTTGTTTTTTTTGTAACATTCCATGTTTCCAGACTCGAATGAACGAGAAAAAAGATCGGAAGGCGAGAGTGGTAAAATTCTTATCTCGCTCAGTAAAATCCGTGCCACGATATACAAATAATTTATGATTAAAACAGCTTCCAAGTAATTAAAACGTTCATTTTCTCTCGACGTTTTCGATCAATCATTCTGCTGTCTGTTCTTTCTTCTTTTTCTTCGTGGTGCGGTAACTTTAGAAGAAAAAATAGCGAATTTGTCGTACTCCTGGGTAAACTTTCGAATTTGCCGAGTAAGAACAACGAGAGACAACGCGAAACTGCCGTCGCAATCCACTTCGATCGTGCTTCGACGTTGTCTCGTGAAATTCTCACCAGGGTAAGCTTTACACGGCTATGGGGTTGGAACTGAATACGAGGGACGAAAATTGCCTCTGTAGAGAGAAAGAGAGTGTATAAACGGAAATATAATTGAGAAGTGCGATCGGGAGACTCGAGACCGAATGTACGAGTGAAAAAAACTGGAACGGTGCTAAATAATGATTGTATCGATTGTGTACGTGCACGAAAACTGTCGATTGCAAAAGAGTTTCGAACCCGATGCGGCAAATTTAGCGAAAAAAAAGGCTTTCTCGCCTCTCCCAATTTTCCACAACGATGGCATCTACGAGCATTCGAACGAACTTGCCACTCAAGCAAAGTTCACTAAACTCAATTATCGTCTTAAGGAACGAATATTATATTTATAGCAACATTCCAAACGTTTCAAGTGTCTCGAACGAGCCCTCCAGGCTCACGGGCCAATAAAACAAAAACGCAATCATGTTCCTCGTTCCCGTCTCTCGTCAAAATGTATCGAATGAGAACCAAAAGAAGTGATTTTTATCTTTCGTCAATTTTGCAACAAAAGTCTCTCTTGCGAATACAAGCAGCCGAGCAAGCATTTAGAGCCTATAAAAAAAGATAAGAAAGTTGTGCAATCGTCGTTGGGGAGGCTTGGAATTCGTTACACAATATTGAAAGTCTGCCAAATTTTGTAATGCATTTATGCCAATTGAATTTCTGAATAATTTTATCTATCGCTATCTGTTTCTCCATTTGTCTCGTCGAGCTCGAAGAGCCATCGTTGAAAATCATCGTGTTTCACAGACGGTATTGCCAAACGAGGGAGGGAACAGCTTTAATTAAAAACAAACAAAAAAAAAACAAAACAACTACAACTGCAACAATAACCACCAACAATGCGAAGTGATCGACAGTAAATTGCAAACTTTTGTGAGAAATTAAGAGAGATTAGAATGGAATAAGAATTGTAAAAGGAAACCTAAAGTGCCAAAATTGTTCTCATCTACCGCATATCGCTTTCACTACTCGTCATCATCCGTTGCCAAGACAATAATCATGTCTGTCGTTTCTTCTTCTTTTTCTTCGTTCATTTTTTTTTTCATTTTGTAAAGTATTGTAAAAACAGGAAAGTACGTAGAGCTTGTCCAATCGCGTGATTGTGAAAATGGGTGAAAGAAATATTCGAACGAGTGCGACACACAATTTCTCGGGCCTATGTAAACGAATGTCAGTAAATTTTAAGCGTACCGATGTTTTGAAAATAATGGCTCCCCTCCAATAACCGAAACGTTACTTTTTTCGGAATAATTTAATCGATTAGAAACAAAACCCCCTACGAATGAGCGAGAATAATTGTTTTAGCGTTTTTTTTCTCTTTCGAATATTCGAAGAAAACAAATTCTCTCTCGTTACTTTTTTATCGAAGAGGATGGAAAAATCATTGTCGAGATCGTTGTACGAGAATTGACGATTGTCCGTTGGGCTGTGCGAGTCTGAATTTTAGTCCGTCAGTGAGATACCGAGTGTCTTTTATCGTAACGCTAGATGAGCGTCTCAGCGATATTATTGGCGTGCTATATTAATTTTGTTTCCCCGACGAACAACATTTAACGTCCTGTTCTTTTGTGAACAGAATTGTAAAACGTTTGTGTGTACATTGCGTACGCAATGATAAAAAGAGTGTGTGACACAGAGCGAATGGGAACAGTGAGAGTTTTGTTAATTATCACTGAAATTTATTATTATATCGATATACTTTTAAGTAACGAATCGAATAATTATTGCTAGAGAGAGTGTTATTTATTTTTATTTGTTGCAAATTTATCGATTGCCTTCCATTTGAGTAAATAAATAAATAGAAAGTTATTGGCAAAGCCGTTTTGTATTTTTCATTTTCCGTCATATTTTATTTTTACGCTGTGTTTTCGTTCCCAATGTTTGTCGTAACGCAACGCGAATTCTTCGTGTACCGATCGAGACGTAAATACGGATACGAAGCGAGAAAACGTGTTCGATAACGTCCAAGAGAGGTCGCGTCACTCAGCTATCAGCTGTTCAATTTGTGTTCAGGTTGGGAAGTAAACGACTTTGTTTACACCCGTCACCAGATTTACGTCATTGTTGCCAATATTCCTCGAATGTCTGTTCGTAATAAGACAAAAACGCTGTTAAACTCGTTTGCGAAAAGGAAAATGTCCGAGAATAATGGACCTCCGCGAAAAAAGATAAACTGGCAACAGGGTTTATTAGACACTATGGAAGATCCGGATTCCATAGTCAAAGAGGACGACAGAGTGATAGTGATCAAGGATAAATATCCCAAAGCTCGTCATCATTATCTCGTATTGCCCAAAGACGATATTCTCTCGATACACCATGTGGGCAAAGAGCACGAAGATCTGTTGCGTCACATCGAAAAAATTGGTCGAGAAGTCGCCGATCAACAGAAGAATCACGAATTCATTCTAGGATATCACGCGATTCCGAGCATGCACAGACTTCATTTACACGTGATTAGCACGGATTTCGACAGTCCGTGCTTAAAAACAAAGTATCACTGGAATTCTTTCACAACGGCGTTCTTCCTACCCTCGGAGAGTAAGTCGAAAACGTTTGTAAGCTAATTTTGATCGAGTTCCCTCTAGAAACTCGAAACGAGCTATCGATTGCGAGTTGCATTTTCACCGTTTTCTCCTCGCTGCAAAGATCTATAATCTATGAGCGAAAAGCTTTTTAAATATTGACGCTAATATCCAGGAATCTGTGCGATAGAGGAGAATTAAAAGGAAGCAATGCCCATGTTTAAAATTCTATATTTTACGTTTCCCACTGATGTACATTGAGTCTAAACATAGACATAGCGTTCAGTAAATAACCTGCATCTGAAAAGAAATACAGCTAACGCGCTCGCGCACGTGTATCGTGGTGGCTATGCAAAATGTTGGTGTGAAAAAGACAATCGAACTATCGAGCGAGGGCGACAGGGAGACAGTCTCGCATGAAAATCTAACGCGATCGGTCAAAAGAATGGCCCGGCCTCTACGCATAATCCCCCAAACACACTCTTTTACAATCCAACGTGATTAACCCTTAAACCGCACACTTCGGCTGCCGATCTATAACTGCATATGGGGTCATATCGACCCCTGGCGTTTTTCAATTCGTTGTATCTCGGTAAATATGCATTTTTTCAATTTCTTTGTAGAGACATTTTTTGCAGTACATGATCCATATTTTATGGGCCAAAAGTTATTTTTGGCCGAAACTAAAAATTAAATGCCAAAACATTCGTCCGAAGTGGGGCAGATACGATCGACGAAAGAAAACGCGCTGGATCATATTGACCCGAAATGCAGTTTAAGGATTAACAATATTCAAATTCATTAAGATCGACGATTGGATGTTAGGATGGCAAGGGAACAGCAACAGCTCGAGTTTCCCGCTCCTTGACATCAATCCTCTTACCGATGCGGAAGGCTACGGCTCGTTATCTTATGGTACGAGGATCATATTCCTCGATAATAAAATCACAACAATTGTATACCAAGAGAAACGTGGTTTGGGTTTTTATGCCTTCGGGCTTTTCCCACCTGAGCCAATAAAGAAATATTTCTATGGCTCAACGCGAGTGATTTCATGTAAATTACTTCCCGATTCCTCCTAATAATTTAAACAAAAAAAAGAAATCGAAAAGACGAAGCAACCACATGTTGCGGAAGTTTCGACAATACACATAGTTTTACACTTATTCGAGTTTCGTTCTTATAAATATTTTTCTATAGATCGAAATTGGGCAAAGAAAATTCAAAGTATTCACGAAAAACAAGGCGCGTTGATTCTTCTAACGTAGTTCAATCTTTCGGTACATTTTGAAGGTAATCTTATCAGAAACATAGAAAGCTTCCTACGTGCGAAAGCAAACAATATTTAGATTTGATATTTTAACAAAAAGCGAAGTAGTAGGTTGAGCGAAGAGAAACGTACTCGTTCGTCGAACATTTCCCTTTTCCATCTGGTATTATCACGTGGTTTGTAATTAACAACGATTCAAATGATTGCAGCTGTATTAAAAGAACTGAGGGAGCGCGGGTCTGTTAAACGAATGAAGTCAGATGTTGGCAAGGAAATATTGAAAACGGAGCTGCGTTGTCACAAATGTTCCTTTCGTGCGAAAAACATGCCAGACCTCAAACGGCATTTGCTCACTCACTTAACCGTAAACTAGTTGTACTATTTAGATTGTAAACAACGTAATCTTGAAAAATAAAACGCTTACCTTTTTCCCCGCAGTTGTTTTTAACAACGTCATGATTTACCTGGGCAACGTTGCTATGTATATTTCTCCTAAATCGTTTTGGTTATAAAACTATCGAGGTAAATAATCACTTCGAGACGATAATAAAAAAATACTAACCGACCCACTTTGTTTCACCCTCATGGGCGAAGGAGTCGAACGAAATCGACAACAAATCAGTAAATATCAGTAAATAAACAAATCAGTATTCACAGAGTTTTCCCAGGTAAGCTCGCACAAATATTGATATTTGTCGATAAATACCGATTCAATTAATACTTTCCGAATCAATTTACGATTGAATTAGATTCACGATCATTCTCCAAAGATAAAAATTCGAAAGAAGCCAAAGAGTTGAAACAACTTTGAGAAGCTGAAAGAGTTTTTCACGTGCAACAACTTCGTGCATGGCGTCGAGAGGTAATCATTTTTCTAAGCCAAACGTGTGCAAATGGCAAATTAATATCGTCCATCGTCCCGAGCGTAGATTCGTCTTTTTCCCGATACTCGTGGCTTTTAGTAGTTCGCTCTAAGTGTGAATTCCTTAATAAATTACAGAATCCGTGTAAACAATGAGATTATTAAGCCACGCTGTTGTCGAACGTTTGTCCCAGCCAAACGACCATTTTGCAAGCACGTTCGCCCTCGACTCCTTCGCTTCTCGGGGCACTTCTCCAACATTGGTAAATGGAAATAGAAGGTAGGATTGAAATGAAGTAAACATTTGATTTTTTTATGGTATTCGGAAAATTTACTATAAATAAATTTGATGTTAATGTTAATAGGGTTTTTGTATCGCCTATGACATTACGTACTATTTACAGAGTCTTGTCCATCGTAAATTCGCATTAGTTCAATTACGATTTCGTGGATTCCTTTTCTTTTCCATTCGTGAATTCTTCTCCTATTCTAACGATATTATTATTACTATTATTATTAATATTAATATTTATAACAGAGCGTCGCTAAGAGAGCTCAACAAAAAAAAAGAAAAAAGAAAAAAAAGAACGAACAAAAAAATTCGACTCCGAAACTTTTGCGTGTGTAATCGAGTCTCTCCCATGAGTATACGGTATCATGCTTCTTCGTGTCTCCAAGGTGGCGTAGTTTGTGTGATTTCGGCGTTTTCGTTATTTTTTTTCTTCTTTTTTTCTTTTTCTTTTTTACGTCTACGTACATTTAGTAATACTGCGATAAATAGTTGAAGCGTCCCTCGCGCGTCGAAGGAACAAGTAGGCATTTTTGTTTTTTCTTTTCTTTTGTTTGTTTCGTTTCGTTTTTCACAATCTTCCATCGCGTTTTTGGAACAACACCGAGTCCCGCCCCGGGCTCTCTTATTGCTTGAAATAATCGGCAAAAATAACAATAAATACGTTCGAAACGTCGACTTTTTGTTTTGTTTCTTAAGTATCCTGAAATCTCTCATTTTTCATCGCTTACCGTTCGCTTAAATTATTCGACGCTTCGTTTCTTTTTTCATCTCCTATTTCGATAACTATCGGTCTTCGTTATATCTACAAAACTCATTATTCCGATCTTTCTCGTCACGAACAAAAAAAGATTCTGTACACGATATACATTCCCGTACGAATAATCGTCGCGAACGTTTCCGTCGCCGTATAAAAAAATAATAAATCAAGAATACTCGTCTCGAGCAACTTGAGGGTGGCACGCGTCGGATACGTTCGCGAACGATCGAGAGGAAATAGCAATAATAATAATAAGAAGAAGAAGAAGAAAGACGAAAATTGGCTCGAAACGAAAAGGAAAAAAGAAAAACAACACGAGAGCCATCGCGTCGTGACGAGAGTGTGCAACGGCCTGCATAAAACGTAGGTCCAGCAAAGTATCGTTCTACCGACGCGAGGGATGTCGCGAATTTTTCTACATTTCCTTCTGTCTTATCTCTTCGTTCCCAGAGAAAAAAATTCTTCTTTCTTTCTCGTCAATCACAACGAGACACGATCGAGCGTCGACGCGGCGCGATTATAAAATAGAAAAAGAAAATAACGAGGAAGAAAAAAAGAAAAAGAAAAGCACAACGAGAAATTATCCACGATCTTCGCAAAATTGGATCAACGCTACCTCCCACGTCCGTTCGATTCTCACTAATTGTTCATTATTATATTATTTAATATTATCATTATTTATGTACAAGTATCTTAAAGAGAAAAACAAAAACAAACAAACAAAAAATAATAACGAATTGTCGAAATTGGCGGATGCCGCGAAGACTAGAGAAATATTGGGACTCGCCCGCCCGTACCTTTGGTGACCCGACAAAAGCGGTCATTTTGAACGAATCACTGGGCAACCGGGAACAATCGACGTACCACCACCAGGGCGTACGACCATTTTTTCGAGCAAAATATCGCAACGACTCTTCGTATTTTCGCGTGAATATAAATATGTAAAAAGAAAAAAAAAGTTAAAAAAAAAAGAAAAAACAGTCATCCGCCTCGAACGACAATTCGCGAATACCCTGTATAAGTCTTTCGTGGACGATGAAGGAGGACGCGTTGTTGCATTTTTCACGAAATCGTTTCTTCTCTTTCTCGCGATCGAGATCGGCCCATCGTTTTGCATCTTTTTTAACGAATTTAATTCTATCGGCGTAGACTAAGCAAATAACAAACATTTATACACGCTTTCCTTAATTAATATTCACAATTCATAAATATCTTTCTTTCTTTCTTTCTCTATCATTCTCACTCTCTTTCCCTACATACATACATACATACATATGTATATATATATATAAATATATACACACGAAGACAGATATAATGTACACTTAATGTAATACAGCATGGGCAAATGCTCGATCCTTTTTTTTTTCTTTCTCCATCGCATTGACGACGCTCGATTCGCTCGCGTTACTTTATCTTTCAAATTATACATTTTCTCTTCGAAGCAACGCGACGATATTATTTACAAGAGGCTATCTCGCAATTATTCGTCTTTTTCCTTAATTTCGTAATCTAGTAACTTCGGAACAGTATGGAGCAACGGTGAACGAGTAAATAGGCGGTAAAAGTAGTTGAGTGGATAGCTCGTCAAGAGTAGTAGTAATAGTAATGTAATAGTGACAATAGCCGTAGTAGTTTGTTTGTTTGTTTGTTTTTTTCTTCATAAAATAGTCCATAGTAATAGTAGCAAGTAGTAGTAGTAGTAGTTTTGAATTACTGAATACGGTAATAGTACTAAGTAGACTTAAGGGGGTAGAGAGAGGGCAGATGGGGGGGGGGGGGGTAGATGCGCGAAATTGTCATGCCTAAATTTCCTAACGAACGTTTCAAACTTATTTTTCTTTCAAACACACACGAGTAATAAATAAACGACGACGCTTATAACGTCGATAAATAAACGAGAACGAAATTTTACGCTAAAGGGTAGGGACAGGTTGATATCCTTCGAGGACTATCGTTATAATTAAATACATTTCGCGCGTGTGTGCTTTTTCAATTTTTTTTTTACTCGTTTTAACGTACGTTACGAGCAATGAAGAAGGGAGATGAGACGACAAGAAGAAGAAGAAGAAGAAGAAAAAAACGAGGAAATAGAAAATAATGAAAACACGTTCTCGATGATAAATACTAATTAACGTTAATTCGTCTAAGATTCAAATATAATATAATGATAATGATAATAATTATTTAGCTATCATCGATAATCACGAGTAACGATTATTTGATATTACGAGAACGATGAATAATTGACAAGGCGACATTTTTCGTGCCTCGAACCTAAGGAACTCTTTCTATATATATATGTTTTATTAAATGTTAAGGGGGAAGCTTTCAAACGCAACGTGTTCGAGTCTTTGGAGCTGAGAGTACACACATACGCACGCACACACGCAACAAACGCACATACACAGTTTCTTTCCACACGACGAACCTCCGCTTTGTACAATACACTTTTTGTTTTGCTTCGTGCCGTGACGAAAAACAAAAAAAAAACAAAAAAAAAAGCACTATTCGAGTTCCTTTCGCGCGATTCTACTCGTTTCCGGTCGTTTGTCTCTCTCGAAAGAAATTATCACTACAATTATTACTTTTTATTTTGTATTCTTTTTTTTTTTTTTTTTCTTTTTTGTAATAATTCTTGGCCGAGTCCGCGAGTGCTGGAGAATTTGTTTGTCTCGAGCCTTCCGGCATGAAAATTCAAAGCGAGAACGGAGTCAAACGGACAAATTCTTGTACATGTTACTTAACAATTACATAGTTTAACGAAGCCTGCTCTTCGATTAGCTTTGATTTCATTTTCGGTGTGTTTTTGTTGTTGTCGTCGTCGTGTGTATAATTAAATCCTACTATTTACAAGAGGGACGAGAAAAAAGCGTTTGAGAGTCATTTTGTTTTGTATGCGTGTGTGTGTGTGTGTGTGTTTGTGTGTATGTCTGTGTATATTTTTTATCCTTGTTATTACGAAGAGAGGAAAGGGACCGATGACTCGAGAAACGATCACGAGCCACGAGTCCTTCAGGCAACGAGATTTAAAGCTGCGAGGGGGCAATTTATCCGAATTTCCATTCTCCACTTTGTTTTGAATTTTTCTTTGCCTTTTCGTACCCGAGGGCTCGAGCCAAGAGCTAAAGAACGACGAGAAAGAAACAACAAATTTGACTATACATTGGCTAGCTAAAGAGATCCGCGATCCGCACTGACGCGTATCGATAATTTCGATACTTGAACTTTCATATTTTCCATTCTTTCTTTTTTGTTCTTCAAGCGGTAAAGGGGCGGGGGGGGGGGGGGAGGCAATATTGACGCAGCGGGGACGCTCGCCGGGCTCTTAGTCGCGAATAAAACAAAAAATCAACGATACTCCGTTCTTATTTTTGTTTTCCCCGCCCCCGCGAGAGACGTCAAAATTGTCGCCGGCGGGGCGAATGTTTTTTCGATTCTTTTTCTTTTTTGTTATCAAGTTTTTTAAAACATTTTTTTATTATCTTCGACTCTTATCTCGACTGGAATATGTTTATGACTTTCTCAATGCGATTTATTGCCAATTGTAAATGATAAAATTTACAGCAACGGCACGTGTGGATTTCTTTTTTTTTTTTTTTCATTCTGTCGATATCTTTCTTTCTCTCCCGTTATAAATATATATGTATATCTTTTTTTAGTGTATCTTTTTCTTTCTCTCTCTCTCTCTCTGTCTGTCTGTCTCCCTCTGTGTTCGACGTATCGAACAAACGCGACAAGGAGCCCGGCGAGCAAGGTCAGCGGGAAAATTTCCGTAATTCAAAATCTTGAGGTTCTTTTTTTTCCTATATACTCTTCGGCCGTTAATCACTTCGACAAACAAACAAACGCCAGACGTTCGCGGAGCCCACAATTTTCCTAGATTTCTTATCGTTCTTTCGTATTCTTTCATTTTGTTCCTATTCTCCTCAATATTCAAGAAGTTTGACGAAACATTTTCGACACGAACGCACGCTAGACTCGACGTTAATAAATAAAACGATCATTTAGTTTTTCTGACGACTACACAAATATACTTTTGTTGAGTTTTTTTTGTTTTCCAGGGACGAGACAAACGCACGGACGAGACTTTTCACTCGCGGACCTTTTTTTTTTTTTTTTTCTTTTTTTTTCGAAACTTCGGTCAGTGAGATTTTTAATTCAGTTTCACCTTTCCTTTTCGACACGAACGCTTTTTCACTCACTCTCGATATCTCGTTCTCTCTCCTTGTCTCGAAAAAATTGGCTAAACTTGTTCGATTTACTTTAAGCGTCGGTCTCCTCTCGCAGTCCGTAACAGTGGACTCGCATCTCCTCGATCGCTCGACACCATTCGAGAGCGAAACCTTCGGGCTCTTCCAGATAATACGTTCGGTTCGGCTGTAATCGGAGATAAATACATATAAAAACAACTTTCTTTGAAAACACGAGTGAGAAAAAACTAGAAAATATACAAATTTATTTGATATCGCGCCGAAAGGAAAAAAAAAAGAAATCTTCTCGATCAACGAGATTTATCAAAACGATAAGTTTGGTTTATTAAAAAATTCTTACCGTGTGAACGAAGAAGATCTTGAAATTTTTAGGCTCGACCCTCAATTCCGGACTCCAGGGAATTTCTCCTTTGAGTACCATATTAACAGGATCGACGTAATATAGATGAGGTCCGGTCGTGAGTAAAAGCATTCTTCTTCTCGCGAAAAGTCCTTTGCGTTTGTTCACAAAGCCGTGTTTGAGTATGATGTTGTCCTCGACGAAGGTGTGCCAAGGATCGTTGACGCGTTGTTTCTCGAGCCTCGACTTCATCTCGGCCTCGGTAAGATCGGCGATACCAGCGGAATTCTTCCTGCTGGGTTTCTCGACGACTGTGGTGACGGGCTCGGGTTTAACCGGAACACTATCGCCGATCCCAAGACCAAGGAGTCTCGTCAGTTGTTTATCGTCGAGTCCGGGTTCGAGATGATCCGGAACGCGATAATGAGATCTTAGTTCCTCGTGCTCGGACGTTCCGGGCAAATAAGGATAGATCGGTGGTGGATTTTGCTCGTGAAGCGTCTCGAAATCGACGGCTTCGAAAAATTCGTGAGCTCTTATACTCGGATAACCAGAACCGTGTTCGTCCAAAGCTCCCAATCGTTGCGAAGCTTCGACAACGAGTAATTGCTTAACCAAGGATTTAGCGAGCGGACAAAAGCCATCGGGTATCTCGTAATCGAGCTTGAGAATTTTTTGAAATATGAGATATTCGCTTCGCGATCTGAAAGGCGGTAAACCGGCGACCATTTGATAAACGATACAGCCTAATGCCCAAAGATCCGAGGCTCTACTCGCTGTTTTGTCGGTGAGTAATTCCGGCGAGACGTACTGCGCCGTACCGACGAATGAATTTCTTCGTTTTCTCGTTTCTTCCGGTTGTCTCGTGTCCGTGACACTCTCCTCGGGATCTTCCTTGAGAATTTTCGCACTACCGAAATCCGTGATAAGGACGTGCATTTTCTCGTCGAGGAGAATATTCTCGGGTTTGAGATCGCGATGGATAATACCGAGACCGTGAAGATACTCGAGACCTCGGAGAATTTCGGCGGAGTAGAATTTCGTGCACTCGATATCGAAGGAACCGACCTTGTTGATGTAGGGCAATAGCTCGCCGTTTTTCGCGTACGAGAGGACGAAGTAGAGACGATCCAGATCTTGAAATGTGCAGAAGAGACGAACGAACGAGTGTTTCGCACCCGCCAGCATGTTCAATACTTCCTTCTCTCGCTTCACGTACTCGGTCTTCTTTTCCTTGATGATGTAACGCTTGTCGCATACTTTGATCGCGTACTCCCTGCTCGTGTGGATGTCTTTCGCCAGATAAACCTGATCGAGAATATAATTTACTAAATTATTCTCGCGTTAATAAAAATTTATCGAAATAAACGACAAAGCGAACAAAGTCTTTTTGTTCTCGAATCGGTAAATAAGATTAATAGTGTCATTCTGTTATAAATTATTAACTCACGGTTGAGAAACTACCCTCGCCGATGACCTTGCCGAAGATGAAATCCTTGGGGGTACGTTTGTGGGTCGTTAGGGAGGTAGTGATGGTCGGACTTCCGGTAGGTGGTACACGGGGTTGCAGATCGTCCGACGATGCCACGACGCCGTTGGTCACGTCGTTCGTCGGTGGAGACATTTTCGGCACCGGCCCCTCCACCGTTACTGTCGGCTGTGGCGAGACGGTGAGTGCCTGGTTCGCCACACGCTGAAACAGCCCGAACGAGCCAAAATATGTCACGTTTAATAATATCCAAGAAAGAGGAGTCGAATTGTGTCGCGGGTGACAATTAAACGACATATTACATACGCATTTGTGCCTCGTCAGCATTGTTTACGACCAACCAACCCGAGTAAGAATACTATACATACTACTGTCACTATTCGTATCGCGGTATCGCGTACCTGGTCTTAGGAAAGATAGCGAACAGACCAGTCATGCGTGAACAGCAAACTGTGTATTCCTATCCCTATCTCTCTCTCTCTCTCTCTCTCTCTCTGTTTTTGTATGTGTGTGTTTGTGCAAAGTGTGCGTTCGCCATGCGTGTCTGTCGCCGGGCTCGCAAGCGTACTCGATCCAACGCGAAATATTATCTCGGCGCACATAATAGATGTAAATTATATTTTTAAAAAATTTATTTTTTCTTGGCCTTCTTAATCTTTCATACGGCTTTATTCTGTCTCGACGCGGATAAAATTCACGTTTCGCCCGGGGGTGTGGAAATATCGTTGGCGTTGATTGGATCGTCTGCCGGGAAGTGGATCGTCGCGCGGGCAAGACAAGAACGGGCGAATGTTTGCCGATTTCTTGCTCGAGCACGGATCGTATGAGGGAAAGGGTGCGTTGGCACGTGGAGCGAGACGAATGGATGAAAATTTGAGTGTTAAAAGAAAACTCGATCGTAGAAAGTGATTTGATTTATTTTCTCGTACTTTATCAACGCTTGGGATCAAACTAAGAGAGAGAGAGAGAGAGAGAGAATGAAGAAGAACAATTGTACAAAATTCTTTTCGTGTTGTTGTTGTTGTTGTTATCTTTTTCCCGTTTCCGTCTTCTTGAAGAATGGAAAAGAAATGATTATTCAATTTCGGGGACTCGAATTGAATAATTTCGTCGGGTCGTTTATATATCGTACGTATTCGAGCCGAAGGTCGGATCCGCTATGACGGCGTCGTCGTGTCGTCGTCGTCGTCGCCGACGACGCTCCGCGCCCGTCCCGTCCTCGGACACGCGGGAGCGAGCGAGAAAGACAGAGCGAGAGCGCGCGGCATCACGGATAAGAGGCGTGATCGAGCTACTTCCGGTTTGGGGAACGAGTTCGAGAGAGCTTTCGGCTGTCTCCGTCCGGGACACGGGGTAAAAACGTTAGCGCGATCTGGGATCGCGAAGAGGAGAAAGGAGAACGTGAAAACAAATATATACGCTATAATATATTGTATATTTAAATGTGTGCGTGTGTGTGTGTGCGTGTTATCGAGACAGCGCAGCCTCTCTCGTATGCTTCGATCCCTTGTTTACGCATATGCTTCGATCGCTTGTTTACGCCGTTGTTGGCCTAGCAACAGCTGTTTGGCATTGACGAACTCGCCTCGTTCTCAAATTCTCTCTTTCCTCTTTCTCTCCGTCTCTCTTCTCTGTATCTGTCTCTCTCCTCGCGTACAAACGTTTCCACGATGATATTCCACGTTGAATGATTAATTTTTTTCTTTAAAAAAAAAACTCATAATCGCTAGATCGTTTTTTACGTAATTTTTATTATTCATATTTACCTCGAATTGAATTTTAATATACAATTTTCGCAACTTCTTCGTTGCTCGTCGATATAGTTTAAAAATTGACGAAAGACGCGACACGCTGATTCGAATACGATCGAAGCAAGCTCTACGAGACACGTTTGCGCCGGCTGATCGTTGCTCTCGCTCTCAATAAACAATATTAGGAGTAGTAGTCGGCGCGGACGACGACTGTCTGGCTCATTAAAATTCTTTTTGCTTCGTTTTTTTCTCCTTTCTTTTTTTATCTCAACGACGACACCGTGTGCCTGCATGTCTCGCGATATCGCGAGGCGATGGTGGCAAGAGGGGAGAGGGAGGGAGTGGGAGCAACAAGGTCGAAAAAAAGAAATCGCGAATAACTAATAGCTCGGAATAATTAGTCAATTCGATTTGCGATATCATCGAGAGGTTTTTTTTCCTTCCTTCAATAACATCGTTCAGGGAAAGATATTATATACAGTCGGTCACGAAAATAATCGGACACCAGCGTAGAATTGCTTTTCTGTTGGCTATTTCAATCAACCTATTGTACGTTAGAATTTACTTTTCAGGTAGTATGAACGCAAAAAAGTATTATTTCGTACGTACGATTGTTTAAATAATGCGAGAGATTCAAAGAAATGTCGAATTTTTAGGTCACACGAATTTTTTGTACTATGCAAATTAAGCTTACAAAGTTTAAACAATAATTCTTAGCTCGAGATTAATATTTCATTGGAAATATATATTTTTTTAAATAATCTGGGCTAATACTTATGCCCCCATTCCTACACAAGACGTTTTTTCAACTCCTTCGTTGTTATGGTTTTTTTTCGAATCTGTTGGTCCAGTTCGTCCCATAAATTTTCAGTAGGATTAAAATCCGGTGATTGTGGAGGTGGACGCCCAACATTAGCACATGTATACATTGAATATTCGTGTAAAATCCGTGATTCGTGTTTCGTATCGTTGTCGTAATTACATTTTAGACTTTGTCCAATTTCGTTTTGATGAGCACCTTTTAAAAATTGTTTTGTAAAATGGTCGGATATTTACACTTATCCAGAATACCCTCTATAAATACTAATTAACCCACTCCATGAGATGAAATACACCCCATGTGCTTACCGAAACACTACTGTGCTTTACAGTACGTTGCAAATATTTTGGATTTCACTATTCTTTTCGTTTTTTTTCCCACACTCTTAATCTTTTACCACCACCATAGATATCAAATATGCTTTCGTCAACAAAAATTATGTTATTCCATCACTCATTTTCTTTGATAACATTGGCCTTTGTAAAGTCTAATCTTTTCCTTCTATTTGTTGCCTTAATGTACGACTTTTGCTGGGTATACCCCTGTTCTTCCCGAAACATCGTGGCCATTTTGGTGCACTTATTTGCAGTTCTTTTTTACTTTGTCTTATAATATCACGTCGATCACGAATTTTTCAAACTCGCGAGAGCGTCCAGTTTCGGGAATCAAATCAATTCTATATTCATTCTTATATCTTTTTATTATGTCCGCAACAATACTTTTACTTATTTATCAACGGATTTGCAATTGAACGATAAGATTCTCCCTTCTGCATATGGAAAATAACTAATCCACGGGTTTTAAATAGTTTTCCAACCGGTTTCTCAAAAAATTTGCAACGAACCTGGTGAATATTCGATCATTCACACCCTCCACAAGTCACTAAAGAGCTATGTTTACGAAAATTGCGCTGGTACTCTTATTCAACGACAGTATATCAACGATTTCCGAATATTTTTGAAACTCAAAAATTTGTCAATTCTTCGCATCTCTCGCATTATTTCAACAATCGTACGTACGAAATAATTATTTTCCACCGTCGTATGTCCCCGAAAACTACGTTCTAACATACCATACCACAATTTTATGGTTTTTCAAACATTTCAAACATTGAAATAGAGAAACAGAAAAGCAATTTTATGCCGATGTCCGAATATTTTCGTGACCGACGGTATAAACATATATATACACATATAAACACATGTATATTTGCGTATCGGTGATCGAAACGAAGAACGAAAGTTAAAAGTAGAGTGAGCGAATAGAGAAATTGGGCGATAAGCGTTATCGATGGAGCGGAGACTCGTCGTCAACGAAAACACAAGGGACAGTGTGAAAGACGGGTTGAGGGGGAGGGGGAGGAGGAGGAGGAGGAGGAGGAGGAGGGTCGTAATCTTTTCCTGCTGCTCCATGTACGATTGTACATACATATATCAATATATAATACGAATCGTACGTGTGTACTTCGGAGCTCTCGGTCGTTGTTTACGAAGTCGCGAGTCGCGTGCAATTGTGCAATATTCGTTGGTAGCCCGCGCGCGGTATTGTCGATCGCTCTGTCTCTCTCTCTCTCTCGAGTAGCGGGAATACCTCGAGGAAACCACTCCACGTGTCGCCGTACTATCAGCGATCCCGATAAACATAACGCGCATCGCGGCGACGAAACGTATTTCACGGTCTTATGCAACTTTATTATATTTATGCATAATAAACAACGGCGATAAAAAAAAACCCTGGGTTTAAAAATCAAACAAAAACTACGACTCTGAAGAAGAAGAAGAAGAAGAAGAAAAAAAACAAAACAAATTTCAGATTTAAGATGACGAAATTTTGTTTTTTTTTCCTAGTGGGACGGAGGAAGGGGGTTATTAATTGGGGGGCGGGCAACGGGGAGTTCCCAGAAACGTGATATCGCGGAGGGAATTAAGTTCTACGATGTTACAGGTTTATATCGTGGAATCGGATAGAAATCAGGTATAACAGGTAGAAAATTGTGTTTGTGTTTTTTTTTTCATCAAATTTTTTGACTACCTGATAATCGAATAAATCTAGTTTTATATACAGATAAATACGTATATGAGGTATATTGTGAGAGGAGATCGGTATAAAAAGAATCCTTTCGTTCGATCGTTCTTTCGTTTGATTTACGTTTATGGAAGAAAACCCCGTGCGATAACAGCACGAAAAATATCGAGAGAGCTCGCCGGTGCGTAATGCGAACGAGAGAAGAAAAAAAGAAGAAAAAGACAACGAAATAACGCAAATTTTATTTTGCGTTCGCAGAGCACGAGGCCACGGCACACGGGAGCGGAGTCCCAAAAAAAAGAAAAAAAACGTTTCCACGATTATGTACGCGTATAACTATATATTTATATCCACAAACACACAGGTGCGTTTGCCACAAAAAAAAAGACGCGAGGATTATCGTTGCGAAAGTTTTTTTTTTTTTTTTTTTTTACGGACGCGCTCACGAAGTTACGAAAAATCGTGCAACGGTGAAAAAAATAAAATAACAAGAATCGCTAAAAATATCGAATTTTTATCAACGTCGTGGCTCGCTGTGTAAAATTATATCCATCGATAAAAAAAGAAACACAAGACTACGGAAAAGGCGAGCACGATGCGCGAAAATATATTTTCTGGCTGCCAACAAAAGAGGGGAAGGGATGAAAACTGTACTGTTTGCTTTCAATAAATTTCTCTATTTAACGAGCGTTTCTCGCGAGAGACGGAATTAATGTGTGCGTGTGGCTGAGAGAGACAGACAGACAGACAGAGAGAAGAAAAAATGTCACGAGCGGCACTTCGAAGCTTCCTCCACCCGAAATATAAATTTATGATATTTTATTAGCCACCCGGAAGATAACGAGAAACCTGAGAACCATCTTTTTTTCTGTTTATTATCATTATTATTTATTAAATAAACCCAAGATATGAAAAAGAGGGAAGGAAATCTTTGTGGTGGTCCTCCTGTACGCTAAGAGATAAAAGTTCGAGAGATAAAATACACGCAACGCCCCAAATTTGTCGCGCCCTTGACACACGTACTCATCGATCATTGCCCTTTCTCCCCGTCCTTCACTCTGTAGATCTATCTATCTATCTATCTATCTATCCACCTACCTATCTATATCTATATATACTTGAGTACACAAAAGAGTGCGATGACCTCAGGCGTTCTTATAACCAGCTGAGACACTTGTACAATATACATGTATATTTATAATGGCAAATGAAAATTCACATCGTTCGTATGGACTGAGGCAAGGTACAATTAACTTCGACTCCCGAAAAAACACGATTGTGCCAGTGTGTACGACGAATATCAATATTGAAAAAACAGGGATCGACCTCTCATTTATATACACACACACACACACACACATATATATATATATATATTTGAAGGTGGTCTATATATATATATGTATGATGTATTATGAAACGACGACGGAGATATATATGTTACTATCTCTCTCTCTCTCTCTCTCCCCCTCCCGTTACTAGGGAGTCTTTTAGTTTGGTCTCTCTCGTACGGGTTTACTGGGCAAACCGACGACAACCATGCGTGTCAGGACGTCGACCTCGCTCGCAACGCTAGCGCGGAGCGGAATTCGCCCGAGAAGTCACCAGCAGCGTGCTCCTCGCCCCCCCCGCCGCACTCCTACTCCTCCTTCATTTGTCCCTTTGCCGCAGTTCGTTCTCAAAAGCTAAACTCTCCCTCTGTGTGTGTGTGTGTGTGTTTTTTTTGTTGTTGTTGTAAATCTCTTTCATTTATTCTCTGAACGCTCATTTGTTTGTTCGGTCATTCCCCTTGAATCGAACATAAAGATTAGTTTTTTTTCTTGTTCGGGATAAATACAATTTCGAAAATACGAGGTCTGTCGCTGATAAGAATTTTTTTAATTAATTTTTTACGCGCGACGATCGATGCGTAGAATAGATTTTTTGTGATGTTTTTTTCCCCCCTCTCTCTCTCTCTCCTTGTCGGTACTTTTTGCGGTACGCGGTCAATTAAAAATCATTTCGAACATAAACGATAATTGTAGAACGAGTTTTGCTATGCCGCGTGGAATTTACGTCTTTCTGCAAATGCATTTAGAGCGTGGTCGAAAAACAGTGAAAGTCAGACGTTACTAGGGTAGACCTGAGCTGCAGTTGAGCACGTTTTGTCTCAATCGATAATAACTCTTCGAAGATGCAACAATTTTTCTCGATACTCGCACTGTTTTAATTTATCCTGCTCGAAATATTTTCCGAGAAAGAAGCAACGTCGCGTCTTGCTCAAAACTCAGAAAACTTCGAGTTACTCAATCTGTCCCACGAATGGGATAAATTAAAACGCTCGATGGAGAAAACAAAAAAATATGGAATGAAAATATTTTCGTTAAATTTTCTTGTTGTTGTTATTGTTTTTCTCTCTTTTTTTTCCTGTTGTTTTCAACGCAAACATACGGAGCAATTTCCTGTACACGACCCCACAGTGGCGCGAACAAGGACAATGATTACGTGCTATAACACCCAGCAAAATTCCAGAGGGCACTCTAAGTTTAGCACTCGCTCTTGACTCTCTCCCTCTCTCTTTCTTTCTCTCTCTCCGGCTCGATCGTTTACCGAGATCATATTATCGTAACGTATTATTCTCGTAACGTATTTCTTCTTGGCCTTCGTACAAGCGATATCCTTGAAGAATAATCCTCTTTCGTACGACTCTCTGCCTCTTTATCTAATTTGATATTTTCAACGATATATTTATCATTAATTGTCGTTTTTTTTTCAAATATCTTTCTCTTTGGTCAAAACCCCAGTTTTCTTTCTTCCAGCCAAAAAATAAAATAAAAAAATCTCTCCCAGAGAAGTATTTTAGTACTATTTTCATCGTGCCGAGACGCGAGACGTTCCCGATTGCCGAAAAAGTCTCAGAGATGTCGCTACCGCGGCGATCGCCATGAGCGATGGGAGAGAGGAGTGGGGATAGGAGCAAGCCGAGCGTGGGGGGAGAAAGAAGAGGGCGGGGGGAACTTTTGCTCGTGAATGAGATGTTTTGCATTCGCAGACGATGAAACGCGCGCTCAGCCTTTTCTCTCTCTCCCTCTCGCATTCCCGTTTCTCCCTGCACTTTCCGTTCTGTTGCTGCAGCGAAGAACTGCACGTGGGCTAAATCGAAACGCGTTTTACGCACAAAGGACACTCCAATACGAGTATCGAGCAAAGAAAAGAAGAAAAAAAAACAAGAATAAATAAAACCACACGCGGTAAGAAATACGACGATAAAATTCTCGCGATAAAGAAATCAATAATCAAAGAAAAATCTATATAAAAAATTGATTTCTTTTCTCTACAATCTACAGAGAAAATTCGTTTGAAAGAATCGTCGATCGAACGTGTTCGATGAATTTTATAAAATATTTGTTCCCACACGATCGACGATAATTCTTCCTTCGTTCGACTTTTTCGTACGTTTTTTTAATTCTCGTTTCTTTTTATTTTTCTTACACGCTCGTTGCGATATGTATATGCGCTTATATTACGTTAGCTGTTCGCATGCAACGCACAATGGCGAATGGTCGAGCCCCCTTACGGGGGATATTTAGCGTTTTCACCGTTTAGCGACGATAACGATCCGACATTCTACGTTGGCCGGGTTGCGGGCGAACGCACGCGTACTTGCCAACGTTTATAATACAAATAAATACATTTGTACGTGTCGGTTCTCATTTTCCGGGACGTAGGGAAACTGGAAAAACGTTGCATCGTACACGACAACGCGTCGCGAGTTATTTCCACGCGTTATAATTCACACTTTTTCTTCGCACATTATTCGTCCTCCTCGCGAAAACAAATGTCTCGGAGATATTTTTATTTTTATTTTTTGTCAAAATATATTTACGAAAACGCGTTGATAATCAAAAATATCGTACGAAAAAAAAAGAAAAAAAAACACGCTTCGCAAAGTGAATCGTAAATGTTAATGGACGAGGAAAGAAAAAAATACGCTTAATCTTACGTTTACTTTATTAATAGCACGAGAGCGCGGCGTGACAAGTTGTTTTATCGATGAAATTATATATACATATATATAGTCATTAATTCCGAGACTTCGGCATATATATATATATATATATATATATATATATATAAGTGTGTGTGTGTGTGTGTCGGACTGTCGGTTAGGCTTTTGATAAGCGTGAGAAGATTCCATTCACGAAGTTACACCGTATAGGGAGAAAGAGAGAGAGAGAGATAAAGATAGAAGCTGAGTCGAAAGGTCGCGAGCTCTCGAGTTTCATTTCAAAATATTTGCTTTCTCGAAAAGGTCCGAGCGTAAGCAAATATAGCCATGGCGCGTATAAAAAAATAGCTTCGGGTCTAAGAATTTGAAACGGAAAAGGAAAAACCGAAAGAACGTCAAACGGAGGGAATAATTAATTTTCGTTTGAAAGAAAAGAAAAAAAAGAAAAAAAAACAACAACAAAAACAAATTATCGTTACGGAAAATAGTGCGCGAGCATAATCGATAACGCGCTCGATCCGTCGACATTGTAACACTTAGTGAAGCGAGGTGATGAGAAATGAGACAGCTGGTGATAGCGAGGCACAGACCTTCGAAGCTGGCGATAATAACTCGGCGCCAGTTGGCGCCGAGTTGTCGTCGAAACAGTACGGGCGTTTCCGATCGATTCTCGCTAATATATTCTACAAAATAAAGGCACTGAGAAATTATAAAAAAAAATTAAAAAAAAAAAAAAAGAAAAAAAGCAAAGTTTCCTCTCATTGCCTCTCTGGATCCAAAATATCCTTCAATAATTCCAGACAATTTTATTTCCTTAGCCCATTCTAATAATCGAACCCAAACACCTCGCTAAATCACTAAACTCGACACTTTTCATTATTTTCGAGTTCTGTGAATTAGATTTTATTTTTTAATTTTTTTTTATAACGATTATAAAAATAAAACAAAATATCACTACGTTGAAATACTCGTTGAACAGTGCGATTTCGTTTTAGCCGTGTCTTACTTTGTTTTTTTCATTCGTGCCATTTTGGTCAAACGTTTTTCATTTCTTTTGGCTCGGCTTTATTTTTTCACCCGAAGATTTTTCGTGCACGGTCCAACGAGGCTTTACAAAAGTACCGTCAGAGGGCCCTACGTATCTGTATGTTTGTGTGTGTGTGTGTTTGCACAAGCAGCTGCCGCTCTCAGGCAGCTATAGACTGCTCGAGAAACGGGAGAAGAGAAGCTACATAGCAGAAAGCAACATACGTAGAGGTTGTACACGTATATATAGCGGAAAGTGGTGTAGCGAAGTTGTTATTGTAGTAGCAGCGGCCTGAGAGCTCGAAGGATAGGACGACGGCCTCACGGAGCCTTGCACTACGTGGTAAACAACTTTCGAGCCTCGCGCTCGACTCTCGAGCATCGGGGGAAATACGCGAGGGAATGAGAGTCACCACCCAACGCTCGCACAATTTTTATATTTCCGTACCGAGCTCGCGTTTTATGAATGAAAACAAACCTCGGGAATAAATTTATTTTACTATAGTACAAAATTTAACTAATTATTACAAACTCAATTTTCTCTTTTTATTACTTCTTATTTTCCTCTCGATTTTTATTTTTTACTTATTTTTCGAAAACGAAGAAAAACAATATTTAATCTCGAAGATGTTGAAGAAAAATTATTATTCTTATTTCTATTTAAGTAAAATTGTGCGTGGATTAAATTTTATTTTGACATTGCATTAAAGTTAATTCTTGTTTTTGTTTAATTTCGTATTATTTTCAGTTTGAAATGGATTTTTTTTAAAGTTTATTTTTATATTCCGGAGATAGTGAGATTCTAAGAGTTTGAAATATCGATGGGAAAAGCGACTTTTGTAACCAAGTCGATCGGAAAAGTTTTGTTTATTACGACACGTTTTCGAGATTCGTCGCAACAACGATCCCCATTGCCCCGATGTTTACGGCTTTTCGTCGTTGTCGAGACTCGCGTAACAGTACGATACGTGCAAGGGGATGATCCGAAGTATTTTCTATACATACGCGATATATTTATATATATATCGACAGCTATTGACGAATTCGAATTTATTTAAATTCGAATCGACGAAACGTAAATTATTCATACCCAGGCCCGTAACTGGATGAGAGTGCGAGAGCGTGACGGAGAGAAAGAAGAGGAAGAAGAAGAAGAAGAAGAAGAAGAAGAAGAGGAAAAAGTGTTGAAATTCCTCGAGGCTGACGCGAGATCGCACAATTTTCGAGCCTACGAGAGACATTCCGGACACGCTCTTCTTTTTTTTCCTTCTTCTTCTTCCATCCTCGATATGTCTCGGAATTGGCGCGCTCGGTGTGTAGAGTTTACCCTCGCGGCCCGAGAGAACGCGAGCCTGGCGCGAGCGAGGAGAAAGAACGCGACCGGGTTCCCCCGAGGCTAACGGCGAAAGGTCGACGTGCGCGCGCGAGAAATTCCTCAAACAGAACTCTCGAGGATAGTCTCGGGTAGTCCCAAGGTTTTCGAACCGTTTTCGAGCGATACGGGCAACCGACAAAAATGTAGATTCCAACGGTTGGAAAGAAAAATGAAGAAAAACAAAACATCTTTCGCGTCCGACACGTTGCAATGTCGAGAGATTGAACGTTTGCAAATTTCAATCGACGAATATCGACGTCTTTCCTCTTTATTTTCAAACTTCAACCGATAAACTTTGTATTTTTTTATTTATTTCTTTTCACTATTTGAATTTCCCGCGCGATGCTCGTTCAATTATACAAATTTATATTTATCGTTATTGTCGTTACCGAAATTATTGACGAGGAATAGATTTTTTCTTTTAAGACACGTCCTATTGAAGAATTCACGAGTCACTTATTCTCTCTACTGCGAATTATCATTTTTTACTCTCTCTCTCTCTCTCTGTCTCACACTCTTCTGAATTCATTTATCCGCGTTCGTAACGTTGGAACTCTCAATGAAGCGAGTGAGAGAGGGCGCGACTGTATAAGCCGAGTTAAAGTCCAAAGATTCCTAGAGGATTGGCGACGTAACGTTCTCTCTATTGATTCACGCGTCATTTTTTTTTTTTTTTTCGTCAATGAACGATGACACAAAATCAAGGATTTATCGAAGATAATTCGACGAACGAGGATCATTCGTCCTTACCTTGAATAATTTCTTAAGCCTCCGATAGCCGCGATGCAATCGCGACACGTACTGCTTGTTGGAATCCAGTTTGATTGATTAAAGCCACTGTTGACGAGACGAATATTTACCGAACAGAACCAAACTTTTGATCTCGATGTTTTATCGTTTCTTTTGTTTGTTTGATTTTGTTTTGTTTTTTTTTTTTCACGTTGATGTTTCACAATTGTTCGTCGAACTGTCGAATGTTTATCAAACTGTTTATTTTTATATTTGTCGATTTATCCGTATACGTGTATGTATATGTGTGTTATATATATTTAATGGTAACTGTCGCGATGCGTGCAATACGACGGATGGTTGTTTCGATCGCTCGCTCCTTTCGTATATCGTGTCCTCTCTCTCATTAAACGGTCGCGTTTTGTGTAAATGTATATTCATTGATTTTGATTTATTGTTCAAACTGTACGACGATGTGTTGTCGTTATAGGGTAAAAGTTCAACGGTTCTCTGCCGTAACAGCAATAACCGCAAACTTGACCAGTGTTTGTCACAGAAAAAAAAACTCGCGTCCAAACCCTCTGAGAGCCATTCGCTTACTGAATTCCGCGAGCGATGTATCCCGGCTGGTTACCCGCGCTTCTCTCGTACTGCTCGAACCGCCGCCACTTCCGCCGCTGCTGTCGCGGCCTAGCATTTCCCCCACTCTCGCGCCAACGGTCCGTGCGCCACCACCATAAGTATCCCCACTCCGCGCGGTACACGCTCGAGCCTCGAGTGGGGCAGACGAAACGTTTCCCCTTTGCCGCTGCACGAACGTCGGTTATTTTACCGCGACGCCCTGATCTCGTTTGATACCGTCAATACGTCCCAGACACGAGACAATACTTCCGAGATTTTTTTTATCGATATAAATTTCATTCCATCGACGAGTCATTATTCGATCGATGTTCTTCTTTTTTTAAAAAGAAAATTAACTATGTACGATCGTTATTGCCAAGTATTATTTTTTTCTCCGAAATATTGCTAATATTTCGATTATGAACGTAAAATTGTAAGAATTTACATCGTAAGGATTGCATAACGGTCTGTTAGGCAGGTACCATCGGAAATAGCGAGGTAAAAAAAACATTGAAAATGGAGACCGTATAAGTCGTCTCATTACTTGGCACATTCTCGATCATAATATACTTCTAGATAGATCATTGCCTAGCAGGTGTACTATCACGATGAAATCATCGACCGAGAGATGCAGATGCGATGTGATGTTCGATGATGCACAGGGCGTCGTGAGTCATCGTTGTTTTCACATTGAATGTTTATCACGATAAAGTGGGCCGGCCGGTCGGACGCTACGTTTTCCAAAGTACTATATGGGCGAGATAGATATAGAGACAGAGAAGATTTCGCGCACACATGAGACCGCTGCAAGCCTTACCCAAGCAAGTCGTTCGTCGGGGTTGCCGCCTTTTCCGGCGTAACTTCTCGGTAATCTGTCGGGTGAATCACCGAGCGAGGGGAAAAAGGCGCCGTACCGCGCCCGTAGTAGAGTAGCGTAGCGAGGAATGGGGAACGGTGGGGGAGCTCACGGTTCATAGTAGTGGGGGGAAGCGTTTCGAAGAAGCCGGATGCGCGCGCAGGGGTAGCCAAAGTGTGTGCGGAGTGGGGAGTCGGGTGGCGGACGGTTGAGCGCCGGGGGGGGGGGACTAGAGAGAGGGCAGCGAACGAGCGCGAGCGAGAGGTGGAGGGGGAACGCGAGTGAACGGAGGCGCCAGAAATTTCTCCCACCACGGAAATTCCGGGATCTCGAGGTGGGGCCACTACGGAGCAGCGTGGTTGCTCACGGGCGCGCGCGAACGAGCGAGCGAGCAGTTCTCTATGGTATCCGTACTATACTATACAATACTATATGTTACACGCAGAGCCTCCCGGTTGTGTATATACATATGTAGCTCGCTCTCGCTCTTTCCTCGGGGCCTTCTTCGTGTGTTTGTTTGTTTATAGGCGCGTTCTGGGAAATACCCCGATACGCGAGTAACGGACTCGACGCGCGCGCACACACAGACAGGGCATGCCGCTCGATCGCTGCAAGTCTCTCTCTCTCTGTCTCTCTCTGTCCCTCTCTCTCGTTCTCTCGCTTTCCCTTGCTCGTGTGCATTCCCATTCTGGCGATGCATCCGGTTGGTTCTCAGATTCCCGAGTGTGAGCAACCTACGCGTTGCGTATCGAAGCGTCAAGACGCTTTTCCCTCGTATCTTCACCGTTTATTTATTTATTTACATATTTATTTATTTATTTACTTGTTTATTTATTTATTCATTTATTTATTTATTTGTCAATGTTATTATTATTTTGGACATTTTACGTAAAAAAATATGCAAGTTTTGTAAGAACCACGTAACACTTAGGTACCTTGGAATGTATAGAAATGCAGTCATGTCAGAGAATAAAATATTGCATTAATATTTGTTTTTATTTTTTGTTTTGTAGTATTGTAGTATTCTATATTTTGTGTAGAAAAACATGCAAGTTTTGTAAGAACCAAGTAACACTTGGGTACCATGGAATGTATAGAAATGCAGTGATGTCAGAGAATAAAACATTTCATTAATATTTGTTTTTATTTTTTGTTTTGTAGTATTCACTATTTTGACATGAAATATTAAATTTTCTTCACTGCCCGCCATAAAATACGGAAGAGAACTTGTTTTTCTTAAAAGGGATCGAAGTTCGTTCTCGTTGCGTAACGAATTTTTATATATATCATATATATATATAAATACATTTGTAAGACGCTATAAATATTTATTAAACACGAGGAATTCCATCTGAATCGCGTAATTCACTAAACTCCGATCATCGACGATTTTCGCCAACCATTCTTGTGCAAAAAAATCTATGCAAAAAATCACTTTTACAAATTCGTTTATTTTTCGAATATTTTCCAATAACCAGAAATACTCTGAAATTTTATTTCAACGTTGATAGCCCAAAGGTATTTACTAATGTTTAATAATTATAATAATTTCTCCGTTAAAGCGATGTTTCAGTCTGTTTGATAAAAATTCGATTGTGTTTAGCGATTCGATTGTTCCCATTTTTCAAAGTTTGTACGTATAAAAAATATGACTGGGAGAGAATATCCTGAGATTTTGATGAATCGTTTAGGTTGCAGTGATGCGAAGAGGGTCGCTGAACGTGCGCCCTAACGCGCCGTTGCGTGCCCCGTCCACCGCAGCTGTACAAACTGTCTTTTGGGCAGGTACAAATATGATGGATCTGACATGTACTTTCACCTAGGTCCCACGCTTTCTTCACGCCTATTTTAACACAAATTTACATCCGGTCGAGTTTAAAATCGTTGTACAAACCGGTATTCGCCTGAAATTACCGTATAACTTCTTGAATTTGACAGTTTGCATTGCATTTCTCGCTGTCTATATATTAAACATGTACTTGTAAATATTCACTAAAAATCTACCTCGTTTCGCAAATTTTTTTTTGGTATCCTTAATAAACAAAAAATATTTAAAAAATAACGCCACTCCGGAGTTTTTAAAATCTTTTGCCTAAATCTTAGGTGGGACGATAGTCGATGATCTCACAATTACAATAGTTTATTATTTTATTATTTGAAATCACCTAGAGGGTGTCGATCGTAGTCCAAAAATGATTGTGACATTTTTACCAACTTTGGTGCCGAACCGTCTACACCCCTGATACATGTCCATTCGTATAAAAAAATCACGAAATATATCGAAAAGTGATACTCGCATTGCTAATTTCAAAGAAAAACAAAATATTTCCGACAAAAACAGATTTTAAACGAGAATAGGTACTTCTTTAAAACGCTAGGCATTTCGTAGCAAGCAACGCCTTACAGAAATTACAAAAATTCGATAAATTATACATAGTTGACCCCATTCTGTGCCCTGATTGCAAGAACGCGAATGCTCGACAAAACATATTTATCCCTTCGACGATGTGCTTCTCACCCTTATCTCCCCCATCCATCTGTTTTGCATTCTTCGTGCGATCAATTTTTTTTTCACTCTACTTCTCCCCCCCGGCCCACCCTAGGTTCGAGGCCGATGCGTTCCACGAGACAAAAATATTGTTCTCCGTGTACGATAAATAAATATGAATAATCGAGGGAATACCTCGGGGTGTTTATACGAGCCGTTGAAAAAAATAGTCTTTTCCGTATGGGTGGCTGTGTATACGTGCGATACCTCCGTAACACCAGGATCGACAATATATGGCAATGAGGAGGGTGAAAGAGGGGAAAGATACAGAGGTGTAAAAGAGGAAGGAAGGAAGAGACGCGATTGAACGAGAGGAATAGAGGAAACGAGAGAGGGGAATACGCGCGTAATAGCTCGCAGTGTGAATCGAGGCCGCGGGGCTTAAGTGCCGCGTATGTGCGGACGAGAGACTCTCTTATGTACGGATTCATATATGTAAGAGAGCCTACTCTCCGATATACGAACTATATACCCTTCAATTTGACTCTATACATTTTCTTTCACACGACGAGAGTCACGAAAAACGAGAAAATTTGAAAAAATCAATTATTTTTTGTTCACTGATGAACTTTATATTTAATCATTTGAAATATCGTTCATTATCATCGTAGGAGAAAATTGGCGAGGGCTAATAACGATAATGGTAAAAATATTTTCGTTTTTCCCATAGAAATACAAAAAAAAAGTATAAAATCAATTGGTACGTTTAAATTTAAGCGAATCGAGATTTGGACGTAGTGCGAAATTCATCTCTTCTCCGTTACATTTCGAACCGAACGAAAAAAATCGTAGACGATCATAGACACTATTCGCATATCTGCGTGACTAGTACGATCAGTTTGATACTTTTCTGTACTATTCCTGGATATATAGACTTTTGCTCGAGCTTTTAGCTTTTCACTCGAGACCTCTTTGCTAGTTTTCTTCCTTTATTTTATTTTAGTTCTTTTTTTTACGCGAGCCGCGCCGTGGCTGAGCTTTTCTATTTCTACTTGCTCACGACCTCGGCGCCTGTAGTCTCCCCTCGACCTACGTACGTACACTTGCGCATGCAGACATATATATATATATATATATATAGAGAGAGAGAGAAGACTGAGAACGCGTCGAATTCGCCATCAGTTTAGATCAAAGACAAAATGCGCCCGACGGCCTCGATGCAAGTGCGCACTTATATATAAGACGATGAGTAAATCAGAGAATGCATCTTTTTTTTCCCAGAAAATATTTGAATTTCTTTTCATTTCCGAATCAAAAAATCAATTTTTATCCGATCGTCCTCTTTTCTTATCTCGATCGATCGAAAGTATTTGCATTGATGAAAATTGTATTGCCAACGAAAATAATCAATACGTTAGAATCAAATATTGTTACAATCGGTTTAATATTTTTTTGTTCGGTATGCGAAAAGCTTATTAAATTCTATCCTTCATACATCGATCTATATAGTGCCAATACAGATACGACGATTTTTATAGGCGAATACGCGTATAAAAGTTTTCGCCGAACGGAATCGATTGTTTTATGTATTTTCAACGAATCGTAATATACAACTTGCATTATATTCTCATCTTTTGTTTTGATTTGTCGGTTGAAACGCGGTGCGGCGCGCGCACGATCCGATTACCAACTACGTATAGCTGCCATGCGACGTCCCGGACTCGCCCACGATGCCCGGACGCGCCTCCGATCCGACGATCGACCTTCGGTCGATCACGGGATTACTCCGAAGCGCATGTTCAGACTTTGATTTTCCACGAAAGTTCGGATGGATTTATGAGTAGTCGGAAAAATTTACGCCCCGGCGAGTAAACGAACAGGTATAAATGAATTAAATTTTTTTTTTCACGAAGAAAATTGCTCATGGGGGAAATCTTGAATAGCAATATTTTCTACACCATGAGTCATTCGGTGAGTCATATATTTTTGGGAAATTCCGAAAAATCGTTTTCTTTTTAAAACCCCGAATATATTTTGGCACTGAAACGGCTAAATAGCTTTGTGACGTCGGGTAAAGGGGGTGGGGGGAGGAATTAGTCGGAAAATATTTAATGCGCATTCATTCGAGACGGCGATGATTTGACTATGTATAATAACGAATGGAGACGAGAAAATGCTCGATAATACGTCGTGACGCTGTCTTGAATGATTAACGATTTCGTTTGTAACAATATGTATAATATATTTATATGACTGTGATAAACACGAATAGTGTCGTAAACGTCTCGGAAGTGTCGGTCGGTAATTATTTCGCGCTTAGGGATTTTCTCATTTTGTAAAGTAGAGAGCACAACGGATAAAGAAAATTCCTCGAAACCCTACCACGATTATAAATATAATGAGATTTCAATAGATTTGGTGTCAATCAAGAAAGATTATAAATTTCAGGAAAATGTGAATTTTTGAAAATATTTGTCAATCGATTTTCATAGAATTGTTTGCATTCCATTGTAATTGAATAAATGTCAATTTATGGATTTATTGATTCGGTGAAAGATTTTTTATGTTCGTGCCGAAAGTTCTTTGGTACTGGATACGAGTTTAAAAAATTCGGAAATATTTTCGCAATTAACGAGAAATTTATATTTTTTTTAAATTCTCTTATTTTTTTTTAAATTAATCACCCGGCAGATAAACACCAGCGAGAATTAACAACTTAGCGATTGCTTTTTCATTATTTAATCACGCGTGAAAGTTTTTTTTTCACGATGAAGCCGATATTTACGGTTGAATTTTTGTTTCATCACGACTCGCATTAGGAGAAATAAAATATCGATAATAAGTACTTTGTTAATTATTTTTCTCAATTGTATATATTTTTTTAATTATTTTTCCTCGCTCGGTGATTTTGTACTTTAATATCGTTTTTACGACTGCCGTTATCACCGTTGACTGAGAATATACTCTCGCACGATCTTCGTTCCTTAATTATGGTAGAACTAATAATTAGCATGCGAAAACGACTTATTTAATAAATTGCACTGAGTCGGAGAGAGGGAGAGCGATACGTTCGAGATGAGCTGAACATTAAAGTCCAATGACATTTAATGTTTTTACGACCCCCTGTGCACGAGAGTTTCACACTCTTTTCACGCTCTGTTGTGATGCGTACAGTGCGTGAGAGACATTTACACACGCATTTTTATAGTTACGGTATTACGAGCGCGATACACTCCGTAAAGTTGATAATTACTCGTAAATGAGAATATAGCCTAGTGTCTCTCAATATGCATATAATTTTAAAACTGTTATGAACTAATTGGCATTTGGTAGACAAAGAATTCTACCAGAGAAAAACAAATTTCCACACTCGAGATGTACAATAATCAAATTTAACGATAAAATTGAATGTTTCACAGTGAAAATAATATATTTAATAATTACTCTAAATTCAGATCGCATTTATCAAAATGATGAGAGACGAGGGAAATAAATTTTATTTGTTTTGAATTAATTAAAGATCATTTCGAAAATCATTCGTACAAACAACAACGGCGGGATGAAAATAATTAATTCGACAATAAGGAACAAAAATGTGTTTTTTTCTTCACGCCCAATTAATTAAAAATAATCTAATCTAGTTGAAGTAAGTTATTTCGCATAAATTAAAAGTGAATACAATGTTACAATTATGAAGATCGATAAAATCTTACATATCCCGAATTAACTATCTCGATAACATCATTAATTTATAATTTTATCGCGGAAAGTTATAATCAGACTTTGTCGAGACCTCGCAGTGTACAGGCCTGGTTTCGCTGCGTATAATAAAATGATCATGCCAATTTACTTTTTCCATATAGTGCGCGGTTCCGCTATAAAATCAAAAAATTCAAAAAAATCTTTCGATTTTAATCCAGGCAATCTTTGTTATCATTTTTAATTTGAATCTTGATTGCGATCAAAGTGCATCGCGTCTCACATTTGCGTCTCTAAAATGACGTCGCAACATTCGTGAAATCGTCGCTATAATTAAATATCCGAAGATCAGACGATCGAGGTTCGATTAAAAAATCGGTCGTTACAAAAACAAAAATCGTACTTCTACGTGCCGTTCTCTTTATCAGGGAAGGGTTAAATAGTCGACTTAATAATTAGAATCAACCCGACAAATTAGTCATGTGTAGAAGGACGGGCTTCGACAAGACGTAAGAAACGATGATTGATTGACTACAAAAACGTCTATATAGGTAATAACGAAGCAACGAGGACGAGTTACATATTGTGACCATGACACTCTCTCGGCCTCTCTTTCCCCTCCACCCTCTCACGCACTATCCACGTGCTGGGAAAGATACCAAATATATTGATTAATTTTCGTGATGATTAATTGTACAACAATTCAATAAACAAACGATCGACGTACATCGATTGATTATCTCTGGCTGAGAATTCGAATAATAATAATAATAATAATCGATGACAGACAAAAAACGAGGAAAAAAATCGCTGAAAAAGAAATTCCAATCTTATCGCTTTATACTTTCTGCTTGAAACTTTATCGCGTCGATACAAATCCACTCGTGCATCATCGCGCATTCGCGATAATAAAAAATAAATGAAAAAAAAAATGTTAACCGGGGAATTTCATCTCGATCGATAGCCACTTCAAAACAAAACTCTCGATTGACAAATATTTATGAAGTTTTGCGGATTCCGCGTGCGTAAAACGGAAAAACAAGATTGCTTTCGTCGATCGTTTAACAAATAAGACGCTCGTAATTCTCTCGGTGCATAAACGAATAGAAACTTTCTGTTCGATCTTTCGTTCGAAAAATATTTGTCCCTCCGTTCTCTCTCGCGAACTTGACCACGACCTCGTCCTCCCCGCTAAATCCTACCAACCAAGGGGTAAAAGTTTGCAAGCGAGTGAAATAAGAAAAAATTAAGAACAAAAGAGAAATGATACAAAAAATCAAACAAGAAAAAATGAACGATATGGAAAGATTTGTGTAATGGAGAAAATAAAGGAACAAAAATAATGTATAGATTTGTACGAGTGGTGAGGGAGAAAGGAAGCGAGAGCGAGATAGAGAGAGAAAGGGAGAAAGAGACAGAGAAAGAGAGATAGAGAGAGAGAGAGAGAGAGAGGGGGAAAAGTGTACGAACTGGAACCGTGACAACAATAATAAAAAGCTATCAATACCGTTTATCAATGTTTACGACCGGGGGACTTTACAGCCACGTAGTAAATTGTATGTTGGCCAAGTGAATCATTGATCTTCGAACTCATTCACTCCCTCGCGGGTACACTCGTTTTGCTGGTTGCTCGCATACGTATATGTCCACACAACGCGCATACAAAAGAGACGAGTGTATCGAACGTTCGCACAATTCCATTAGCGACGTATGTTGCAAGGGAGAAGAGGAAGAGAAAGAAGTGGCAAGAGGCTGTCGCAGTGCGGAATCGATTATAGCCGAATTAAACGACACCGCGAGACGATCGAGAGGCGACTAGAATTTTCTCACGATTCATTTCTTATTTATTTTATTTCGACCTCTAATCATCGAATCGTTTTAATCATTATATGACAAATGGAACGATCGAGAAAATTTTTCTTTCTCGATCGTTCGTTCGATTAAATCGATCGAATCCAATTAATTATTGATCTTACGATCGAAGAAAATTGCAAGATTTGTTGAAATTTAAAAGTATGCTTTTGGAGGGGAGATTAATTGTTTCGAAACGATCGAATGTGATACTTACCACGGCGCGAATAATCGCGTATGCTGCGATGATCATTGAACTTTAATGTTTGTCTTTGCATTCCACGTCAAAGTTAATCGGGCTCGATCGATTAGGTAATATTTTTTTTTCATCGACGACACTCTTCTTCGTATAAATTTTCGTACATTGGTATTCTTCTCGTTGATAAATTATATTTGTGATGAATCTTTTGGGGGGGGGGGGGGGGGGGGGGGGGTATTTTTTGTTTCTCAAATCACGTTTCACACTGCCACGTCGACGTAACTTTGTGATTTTGGGAAAATTTTGGTGACGTCGCGCGACACTCGTACGAATTCATCCTCGTTAGTTTCGCTAGCTGAGAGGAGAAGCTTCTCGATCGACTGTCGCGAAGGAGCTCTCGGTTCTCGAGACACAAACCGCACGGAGTACTCTCGCGATTCCACTTCGATCTCGATGTAGTTCTCGCGCGAGCTTTCATCTCGTCTTGCTCGACGAGCGAGAAATGCCGAAGACGGTCACCCTCGGCCCCACTCTTCTTCGATCTTCTCTCTTACTTTGTTTCCTTCTTGCTTCTTCTTACTTCTCTCGTTTGATTCAACGGTGAGTTGTTTACCAGTCGTGTGCCAAAAGAACATTTTGGCAGTACTTCCTCGTACTCTTTTATCGACCCGATCGTTTTAAAGCTTTCCCCTCATCTTCGATCGTTCATCGAACACTTTGCGTTATTATGTACAAATTTAGAGAACGACGAAAGGATTAGACGTTAACGAACAAAAATCTATCTTGTCGAGTTGTTCGATCGTTGGAATTATTAATAACGTGATTTTTCATTTCGAGTAAAAAATTTTGATTGGCTCAAACGTAACGTATGATCGACTCAAACGAAGATAACAATATTTTTTTCCAGTAATAACGCAAATTGTAGATGCTGGATCAATTTGCGTGGAGCGAGGAATATTTTGCTTTTCACTCATCGATTGGCGAGCTATACGATACATTGTCAAATATTTGATCTCAAACACTTTTCAAACCTTAACCAATCTTTCGCTTCTACGAAAAAAGAATTAAATTTCTTCGAATAAAAAAGGAAATAAGTCGATTAAATTATATTCGAATCAACCGACTATAATTTCAAAATTAATAATAAATCATGTTAAAATTACTTTTTTTTAACTATAAACACGCCAAGGCTTAATACGCATCTACGCATTTTTTTATCTCCCATATCGTACGAATCTATGAGATCTTATATCGAAATACTTGTGGCACGAGGGGTTTGTTGCAAACGCGTGCGTACCTTTCCGCCCCAAAGCAGAAGCGCCCCTGATACCATACACAGGATGCGTGCGAGAGACAGAGAGAGAGAGAGAGAGAGAAACAGAGGCAAAGAGAAAAACGCCATCCATCATAACCAAGAGTTCACGCGTCACAGAAGCGTATACATACGTGCAACAATATAGCCGGTGCGAGAGGCTCAACAACGTAACCCGCTCGGCAATTAATCATTACTCCCCCCCCCCCTCCCCCATCCCGTCTTCTCCACCATCCCGTTCGACTCCATCACCCCGCAACGTACGAGCATCGTATATTCGTAACGGAGATCATATACGTATACATATACGTTTTACGCGCCGGCGGGTCGAGAACGCACTTTTCCATATCTCGTCGCCGTCGAGCGTATATCGCCTTATCAGGTTTAAACTATACGTATACACGGGTATGCGAAACATCCTCCAAAATACATTCATACACGATACAAGGAAGGTTATATACCTTCCGGCTGTGGGCTGTGAAAAACCCACGCGTCATCTTTAGAGATTTTCCCGTTCAAAACACACGTATACACTATTAATGATAAGAGCCCCTAACCGCGACTATCATTTATCATCGGGATCTCCGGTCTTCGAGTTTGATAAAACTTTTTAGCCGGGGACAAGGGGCGCGCGAGGGGAGTTGAACGAAACTTTTTTACGCTATTATGGTAATATCGTTTTGATCTCGTCGCAGTAAAAAAAAACAACAACGACAAATTTAATTCATCGTGATTTTATTAACTTTATTTATTCGATTTTATAATCTTGTCGATCAAGGGCCCGACTAGAAATTTTCATAGGGTCAACCCTATATGGCATGCTGGCAGTATCAGGTTAACCCCACATAGGGAATACCCTGCAAGGTCCGGATAAAGACAGTATAGGGTTATCCTATCTAGGGTTTAAATAGGGAAGTACCGATAACGTCCATATAATGGTTTAACAGGGTTATCCCATCTAGGGTTTAAATAGGGAAGTACCGATACTGTCCTTATAATGGTTTAACAGGGTTATCCCATCTAGGGTGGGAATAGGGACGTACCGATAACGTTCTTATAACGTTTCAACAGGGTTATCCCATCTAGGGTTTAAATAGGGAAGTACCGATACTGTCCTTATAATGGTTTAACAGGGTTATCCCATCTAGGGAGGAAATAGGGACGTACCGATAACGTTCTTATAACGTTTCAACAGGGTCATCCCATCTAGGGTTTGGTTAAGGTATGTTTTCTTGTGTTTGGAAAGATTTTGTTTCAAGTTATATTTAAAAGTTTACCTTTTGTTTATTTGTTTTAAACATACCTATATTTAAAAAATTAAGGTTTATTTTTCTTTGACGCATATAGAAGTAAATTTCAATTTATAGTTATTATCTATATATTTAGTCGGCTTATTGCAAAAGATCACTCACTGACATAAACCAAACCTTGAGAAAAGCCGTTCATTATACTTTTACTAGAATATTCCAACTGTAATAATCGACTTTAAGTAAGTCATACACATGACTTATTGATAAAGCCAAATATTCTGGTAAAAGTAATGAATGGCCTTTCTCAAAGTTTGGTTTATGTCAGTGAGTGAATTTTTCAAAAAGCCGACTATATATCGATAATAACTGTAAACTAAAATTTATATGTTTTATATGAAACGCGCAGTGGCTCAGTGGATAGGGCTCTGACTTCGCACGCAGAGGGTCCCGTGTTCGATCCCCACACTCGGCATCGATGGAAGAATTTTCTACAACGTGTTTTTCTGTAATCCTGACGGTTCGGATTCTTCCAAAAAAAGATATGACCAACAAAAAACCTCGCTGTGATGACTTGGGGGGTTGTGAAAAATAAAAATGAGGTAGAATTGTAAATACCCGGAAAAAAGATCTCCCCACATTAAAAAAAATATTTTATAAATATAAATTATATATTTATAATTTATATTATTACATTAAATAATTATATTATAATTATAGGTATGTTACTCTTTTCACATGGTCATCTCAATAATTAAAATAAAATTATATCTTGGTCGGACCCCCGCATAGACCCTCGCCACTCCGCTCGATTCGACTTATTCTCGAGGCGCCCGAAAATTTCGACTCGGGCAGCCCCGATAAGAGCCCAAATAGGGTTTACCCTAGGCAAACTCTGCCAGAACCCAACGAAAAATAGGGCTTACCCTAGGCAAACCCTGCCCAGAACCCAACGAAAACCCTAGAAGAACGTTACATACCCTATATGAACCTGATGGGGTAACCCGATGCTGACCCAATAAGAAATTGGGTTTACCCAATACTGCCAGCATAAGAACCCAACGTAAATTTCTAGTCGGGGGATTGAATTATTACGCATTTGACGATCGACTCTTTCGATCAATAATTTTATTATTTTAATGAAAATAATGTGTAACTTAACGAATAAAAAATTGTATTATTTTCAATATCGTTCTAGATCCTGTGTAAATAAAATCTTATCTCATCACATTTTTCGTACCCTTATTTATTTTCCATTCTTCGATTACGGGCTTATAAGAGACGTTCGTCAAACGATTAATTGCTCGATCGATAATACAACGATTATCAGGAAAAATAAATTTATGACGCAACGAATCATTAAATGGTCGATCAATTAACCACGGTACGTTCGTCGCATTAATTTCTCAATTAATCTATCGTATCTCCCGTCGTAATATTATCGGCCTCTCGTTCCGTGTGCAGCCTCGAGGAAGGAACCGTTCCGTATAAACGTACACACACACGCACACACACAGACACGTACAGCCCACAGGATTCTCACGAATGAGCATGCCGGTTAATTACGTTGGGTGGTGCAAGCTCGAGAGCTTTCCAGCGTCTCGGCCGGTACCTCGCCATATAATATTCGACACAGTATTCGGTATACTAACTTGGCCATTTGACTGTTTTGCACCCTCTGCTCGTCCTCGCATCCCTAACACATCGTCGCCACCGCTACGCGTTTCTCGTCGCAGACGAGTCAGCCCCGTTATATAACAATACACGTTATACCTTGTGTACTATTATAACTATATATATATATATAATATGCACTTTGGACGGTGGATGAGAGCAATGCGTATACGTACTGTATGTTATACGTGGTGGCATGTTTATCTGTATATATATATATATATATATACACGAGTTGTACATGCCGCACTCCGTTTATCGCTTCGATCACCCTTTCGCTTGCCCGGGCACACACCGGGGGCAACCCGACCCTTTCCTCGTTTGGTTTGAGTTTCGCGAGAACGCGTAAACGCGTAATAGCAGGTGTGAGAGCACAGGGAGAGACGCACCGTCCATGGCGTATAGATCTACGCTCTATGCACCGGTCGTTCCCTGTCAATTCGACGAAGAACTCAAATTTTATTCAATTTTTAGTTTAATTCGAATCTTAAAATGAAATTAATTTTGAGCTTAATGCTTATGAAATTTATATTTTTATAGGGATATTGTTTTGAGTATCGATACGACGTATGGCGAATGAAATTTCCCGAGAATATTGATAACTGTCTCGTTGATCGAAAATATAATTGCGACGACGGAATGTTTTCGTTTGAGATTATTCGCGACGAAATGAGAATTGTCACTTTTCGTTCGTATAATTAAAATAACGTGTGCAAATTTGACGTTGGCATAGAAGGCCCGATGTATATACAATGGCTTTGTGTGTGTGTGTGTACTTGGGGCTTAAGCATTTTCGCGGATATCCGAGCGAACGTATCGGCGCCAGGTAGAGTACGCCAAACGCGAGCAGTAACGACAGAATGTTGTATCCGTCTGTGCGCATGTATATATGCAATTAAACCAGAGCATAGGCAAAAGAGAGATAGAGATAGAGATAGAGATAGAGATAGAGAGAGAGAGAGAGAGAAAGACTAACGATCAGTTCGATACACGCACAAAGCTTTGTACTCGCAGCTTTCACTCAATCGATACTCCTATATACGCATGAACGCTTCTCTGTAAAAACACGTGGAAACAAAAAATCGAATTTTACTGTAAAATAATAAATAAATAAATGAATAAAATAATCACAATGACACCGAGAAGCCAAAAAACAAATTTTAAAAAATATTCTCTTCACACGTTGAACGCTCAATATGCGTTATTTAAAAAAATTATCTTCTCTGAACGAGGGAGTCCATATTCGTTTTAACACGCATCAACACACGCCTTCATATATATATATATTTATTTATTTATTTACTACCGCTAATCTTTGAGGACACGAGGACAAAGTACTCTCCCTCGCAAATTAAGATACGCACGTGTGCGTCTTTCGCATGAATTCGCGTATAAGTGGCAGAGAGAGAGAGAGAGAGAGAGAGAGAGAGAGAGAGAGAGAGTATGATAAATAATATCGATATGGATGCATATGTATATACGTATGTATCGCGGCTATTCATCTGTACGGAATTTGTGGGGATTTTGTACGTATGCATAAATATGAATATGCATATATATACAAACATGCATATAATATTCTCGTGCTTTTTAATGAGTTCACGCCGGTGTAATGACTTTATATCTCTGGAAGCTCGTTAACACCTGAATATATACAGGTTTTCGTTCATATGCAGCTTGTATATTATTATCATTCGTTACAGCGCAGTTGAGCACCTGCGTGACGGGTTATGCTATTATGTACACAGGGCTATATATGGTACGACACTTTTATACACAAATGCACGCGCATATATATATATATATATATATATACATATATATATACATATATATCGATATAAATAAAGAAGAGCGGGGTCAAGCGTGCCACCTATGATATAACCGATCGCGTTTCGCTTTCTCGAGCTGACAATAGACCAAACTCGAAACATTCTCACACAGTATGAATTTTTAACCGTACTTCGAAAATGACAAGTACGAGTTATGCAGTACCGAAATAACTATCGATCCTAGTATTTTGCATAATTAACCATCGTCGTGAAAAAATACATTATTCGTAATTGGAAAAGTATCCGGTTTGACCGTTGATTTACGACGTAATGCTACGAACGATCGTTCGAAGGATAAACAAAACTTGAAAGTAAGAAGATAGGGTTTAATCGTCGTCGGTACGAAAATAAATGGAATGAGAAGTAAAACGAGGTGAAATCAGGTTTACACTTTGATCGTGCGGGCATTAACATTGGAAATTAATGATTGCGTCTTACAAGTGATAATTTTTCGTTGAGAGAGTATTAGCCTTCGGTAATTTACTATATATATAACTTTGATATGTTTCGTGCACGAAGGAGAGAGAAAAAGAAGGAGTGTGTGTGTGTGTGTGTGTGTGTGTGTAAGAGTGAGAGAGAGACGTTCCGTCGAGATAACAAGAAAATTCGTTATCGCTGTATATCTCTCGATTTCTCGTCGTCGAACAAACCGTCGGGGTGCAGGGAAGATTGCGTCTGTGTGTATGGTCGCTTTTCGCTTGATCCGACCGGATGTCGCTCATAGATTCGAACACCTGTATGTATTTATAATATATATACATTTTCGTATATATTTTCATTAATTTTGTTTTTTTTTCATTCGTTCGACTCGACTCTCCGCCGTTACGGTACCAAGTGACGTAAGAGAGCCCGAGATACCGAGACAAAACAAAATTGAAATACATTTTCGTCACGCGACTTAGGTTGTTACCACCCGCGCATATTCTTCGAGAACGCTTTATTTATCGCCGATGGTTCAACGGTCATTCGGAACTTTGCCAAAGTGGAAGCGAAAAAAGATTTGACAAAAGTCTTGTGTGTTTTTTATTTTCACGGAGAGCAAGAATTACGTGATATCGTCGTGGATAATACGAGAAATAATATTGTCGAGGACGTGAAGCTTCTTCGTAGAAAATTTTATAAATTGAGGAATAGTAAATCGTTTTTTGTATCGAGGATTAATTTTCGAAGAAAAAAAAAGAAATTTTATTTTTCGATAAATTTGCCATTTCTACAATGTTCATTCGGGTTAAATTTCTACGTAACGAAGACTAATCCTAATTAATTGTAAATCGATTAGATCGAAGATCAAATTTCTCGGCTGTAAATCAATTTTCACTCGGGACAAGCTTTACGATTATAATACGACGATTCGCAATGAAGAAAAATATGAATGGATAAAAATAAATCCAGCCACTCACCCAAATAATCTGCCTGCTGGTGTTGACGAAATACTCGTATACCGTACGACACTTGTTCTTGCAAGACATGACGAATTACCAACTATCAAATTGATTTATCTTCAAATTCTTAGCACCGTCATTAACGCGTTTGATTATCGATCTCTGTTTAAATATTCGATGATATTAATAACGACGAAGAATGAAAAAAAAAAATTTAATGTAATTAGAATAATCGGCGACCGTTCGAGTCTCGCAACCACGGAGTAATCTCGAGTTCTGTTCGATCTCACCGTCCAGCATCCGTTATTATATACCTTTCTCTATCTGCATCACGCGAATCGTTTTTCTCTCGACGCGCATCTCATTTATCGTCCGCGTTAGTCCAAATTTCCGGCGTCATCACGAGCGCGCTCGGCTTATCGCGTGTGACGGAGCTGCCGTATACAAATCGCACGTATATCGCGCACCTCCGCTACGTACGTATCGATATATATATATGTAAATGTCTATATCTATATATACATACATAAATGCATATACGTCGACGTACGTACGCCGAATCATTGAATACGCAATTTTATTTCCTCGCTCGTACTTTTTCGAAGCGATTCGCCGCGCCTCCCCTTACCCTCCTCCACCCCAAACCCCCCTTCATGACCCTCCTTCCTCCTGACTTACGGTATACAATACGCGAACAACACTCTCGCGAGCGGAAAAAAGAAACGAACGAACTTACGAGCTCACGAGTGCGTCGACGACGAATTTTACGATCGCGCGTAACTCGCTCACGACTCGTGCACGTGCGACTGGATTCTCTCTCTCTCTCTTTCTCCCACTCTATCGCCATTTGTCCTTCTTATTGTTAAACCATGTCAATTTTCGTAGGTAAACACTTTTGCTTAAATTTGCAAAAATTTATTCGAGCATTTTTTGTCGAATGGCCGGAGTAGGTACATTGTTTTGGAAGAAACGTTTAGGAAAAAAGGTTGGTTCGAGAGGGATAGAAGGTATAATGATAAATCGAGTGAAAAGTCGTTTTGGTACATTGGAAATCTTATCAGGGAAAATTGTAGTCGGTTGATTGGTTTATAGGTGTATTTGTGGCACGTTTTTTGTTCGTATTTTAAAAATAGTCCAAATTTACCGATAACCTAATGTAAGATCAAATTCTTCTTAAAAGTTACGTTTTTTTTTGGATCAATATAAAATTCACGGCTAATCGAGTTTTAAATAACCTTTTTGCAGACTCGAACGATTTTGTTACTTTGTTTCGTAGAGGATGTTTAATGAAGGACGTTTCTTACGAAAATTGACAGAGTTTTATTTCACTTTTGAGGAAAGGAAGGTCCGTTGGAAAATTGAAATTGTCAGGTATAAAGTAACAAAAGCGAAGGGCAGATTTATCTCACCCTGGGTAAATCAAAGATAATCAAAGCGTTTATACAAATTAAATACGATCGTTTTAAAAGCCTAATAAAGTTGCAATTTTCCAAAAAGATCGAAAAATCTCAATATATGTATATAAAAAGTTCTGAATCCCACGTACTATACTTTGACTGCCGTCTACTCCATGAGTATGAGAGGATACAAGTTTACACCTGGAATAAGTAAATAAAACCATAGTTTTCAAAAATTTGGATTTCATACCATTGATGTTTTTTTTTCTCAAAGATTTTGAAACATGTTAGATTGCTGGTAATCCTATAAACATCTGTCGACACTTTTTCTAATTAATTCTCCGTTAATATAAAATACAAAATGGACGGCAATTAAAAAAAAAAAAGAAAATCGCGTGTACACGTTCGCGAAATTACAATATTTTTGACACCCCTTATAAGTATAGATAAAAAAAGATATTGTGACAGGCAAAACGTCTTGAAAATGATCATTTGTTTATCACCTATTCCAGGTGTATATAGTCCCTTAAGCCTGGCGCCGCACGAACCATCCGTGACGAGTTGGCGCGACGCTCTTACGAAGCTTCCACGCTGCTGTTGGCTGTTGGCTCGGGATTAAAGCGAGAGAGCGAAGCAACGGTGCGTGTATTCTACGTCATACACGTCACGAGTGGCCGCGTGACGAATGAGCGAGTTTTCGAGCGGTATATAGAACGCGTATTCACGCGCGCACTCGCACACAGTCGCGAGCGTTCACGCACGCGTGGACGCGCGCGCCCCGGCGCAGGCGCGAACTCACACGCACCCGCGCATGCGCGGAGCGCTCGCGCACACGCGCATTTAGTTACACGCAAACACGCATGCGAGACATACATCGTCGGTACGTTATTCGTTTCGTTGCCCCGAGCGTTTCTCTCTTCTCGTTTCTCACACCGCGCCGCCACCAGTTCTCCCGGTCTTTCGCCTTATCGGCTTTCGACGGAGCGTGGCTCCGATATCGCGAGAACTGCTCTCCGTCCGTGCGTGGGACGTAACGAGACCCACGCGCTAGCCCGAATCGCTCCCACGCCCGAAACGGAAATTCGCGAAGCGAGATCGAAGTCAGTTGTAACTCGATAGACTTCTATATATCAATTTTTTTCTTCTTCTTTTTATCGTCATATTTTTTTTCTACATTTTACATACTTTTTTCTCTCATTCCCGTACACTTTTCCCGAGAAAATCGAACGTGGGCAGAATATCGTTGCGTTTTTTGTCTCGTTCGGTATTATTTCGCGGTTTTAAACGTATCGACGCTGATGAGCCGAAAATATTTGCGGCGCCTGCGTCACGCGCAGTTTGCTAGACTGACGTAAATATATATATACTACCGTGCATAACGCGAAACGAGAATCGCCCTTATTATTTCATCGATCGATCGATTTAAAATTTAAACGATCACTCAGCACGAAAGATCAATCGTAACCAATCGTTTGGCAAATTTAAGATTTTTTAATTACTCGATGAAAATCAGGGTAAACACAGGCTCTTTGATCGTCCGATATATATTCGGACTATGCAGAACACTGTCCCACCGGAATTGCGTCTCGAAAGTATTTGGAGAAGTGAAAAAAAAAATAAATAAAAATAAAAACAAAAACAAAAACAGAAACGTAATCCTTCCTCTATGAGGGTTACTTGTGTACTACTCGAAAATTTCCTCCTTTTGTCGCATTAAATGTCCAACTTGTCGTTTTTCGTCGTCTCGGACTGGCGCGAGCGTCGCGGCGACGCGAAATTTTCTCTCTCTTCTATCTCTCGCACGCTATTTCTCTCATTCTTGCGATCTTTGCCTCGATTCTTCGGGTGCGAGTGACGCGCCGTCGCGAGAAAAGCGCATATACCAAAGTCATGAGTGTACAGTGGCTGCGAGAAAGAGAAAGAGAGAGAATGAGAGATAGTCAGAGGGGGTACGTATTTATAGAGTCCCGCCGCTCGTGGAAAAGAGAGGGTCTTGCCAAGTCGAGTAAGGTGTCGCGTGTACATAAGTTGCCGATGCATTTCGCCGCCCCGTCTTCGTACTCGTCGTAGTTTTGCTCGTCTGCGACACACACCGGATCAATCTGGTTCTCTTACCTCTCTTCGGCAAAAAGAAAACCACGCTGGCTCCTTAAATAATGTTACAGTTATTGGCCGGTCTGCCAAACGAACGAGAAGCTGAACAATTGTTGACTCACGGTCTCTTTGGTCCAAATTCATCCGTGATACATTGATCGTCCTTTTCGGAAGAGACGTATAAACATTTCTTTTTTTCTTTATCATAATCGACGTTGTTCTACTTTTGCGATAAAAGAAAAGACGTAACGATTAATTCGATGCAAACGAGTCTTAAACTAGAAATTAATTGTTTCGAATTATTTGTTTCCGTTTGTAAATTACTCTTTAAATTGAAATGTCGTTCGATCCAAAAACTTGCTAATAATGGCTAAATATTTATTTCGCCATGTCGAACGGTAGAATTCCGCAAGATCGAACGCTTTTCTAAGCGCCTCGATAATTTGTGTAGATAAATTATTATCGTAGTGGCCAATGACTGTCCATATCGTCTCCTATTGTCTATTTGCCCAATGAAGGACAGGTGAGTTAGCCCATACACATAGAACGAAAAAACGACTAATTCTTCTCGACAGTTTGGTACATACTCACTATCAGATGCTGGTCGTACTCGCCGTCGTTGCCGTCGACAACGAGGACGACGACGATGACGACGACGACGACGACGACGACGACGACGAAGACGACGACGACGACAACGTCGACGACGATGAGCAGCGGCAAAGTTTGCTTGTGAAGCTGCCGCTGCTGCTGGGTCGTAGTTATTTCCGTCATTCTCGTCGAGGTTCACGACCTGCGGTCTGCCGAGATGCAGCCACCCTAACGGCCACTTCTAATACCGAACGTCTATATAGCTATAAATATATCTCATTATATATTTATATAGTTATATATATGCGCGCTCGCGTGTATGTATGCGCGTGCGCTAAAATAAAATACGAGAGCCTCGCGGTGACGCAATCGGGATCCGCAGACTGCGAAACGACGTTTCTAATTAACGACTATATAGCGCTAAATTTGCGCGGACTATCGCGAGGTAATGCACGAGACGCGATTATTCATCCACGAGAATAGGAACTCGCGTCCGGATCATTGATATTTGTTGTCGCGTTCCGTTTTAATCGAGGGATACGGAATTTATTTACGTCCTTATTTTTCTCCACTCCATCGCGTGAACGTGTTAACTTATAAATATTCGATGAATTTACAAATTCAAATCTGCGCTTACTTCGTATCCCATCATTCACACGGAAACCGCGTCGGTAATGACTTTAACCATTTTTACTTTCTCACGAAGGGAGTTTCGTCTTGTTCGCGTAATATGTGTTTCCTTCCAAATATTCCGTTCGCCTCAAAATATATCACGAAAATCGAAAAAATATTCATCCGGAAAAAATACGTCTCGACCGGTATTTCTCTCCACCGAACGATTTTTCCCAATGAAATTCCGCAAATTTCACAAAAATCGATCCAACAAAATTCTAGCCTGCCCTTGACAAAATCCACTTGACACTTTTTCCAAGACGATACATAATATCCTGTGACAATTCAGTGGGCGAGATCGAGATCGAGATCGAGAGAAAGAGAGAAAAAGCGAGAGAATGCGACGAGTATCGGAGTCTGTCTTGACTTAGAGAAAGACGGGATAGTCTGGAAATCCGCAAGTAGGTACTCTTGCACAAGCAGAAAGAGGAAGGGGGGGGGAGGGTTCTACCGGTACATAAGAATGTAAAAGACAATGGAATGTGTCGCGTTGCGCATGCGTGCCTCTGGGGAATGCGGCCCCGTAACGGCACATCCGTTAACCACCAACACGGCGTCTGCGAGAGTTTGCGCGCTGTTGCCGATACACACACACACACACAAATATATATGTATACGTATGAAAAGGATGAAAAGGATATACGTATACACAGAGGCCGAGGTACGGTGGCGATAGTGGCGCTGATGAGACGATGGTGGAGAGGAAAGCCAGGATCGCGAGAGTTCGCGAGAGAGCTTCGGAATCCGTGAACAACTCCTAGACTCTGCATATATATGTGTATATATATATATATATAATACAGTCAAACGAATGCTCTTCCTATAATCGATTCGTTTCATAGTACATTTCGAAATCGTGCGAAAGTCGACTCTATACACACAACTTTTAAACGTGTGTATAGCGTGTGTACATGCCCACATATAATATGCGGGCGTGCGCACGCGCCTGTGTGTGTGTGTGTGTGTGTGTGCGTGATTGTGTGCAAGCACACGAATGCGTTTTTGCACATATTTTCAAACGGCGTTGTACGGCCGCGCGAATCGATTTTAACGATTTGCGGAAGGAGAGAGCGAAGTATAAGAGAGCCCTCTGTACCGATTTACGACAACCCCCCTTTTTTTCGCTTCAATTACACGATCGTTAACGAAACCGTTAATGGTGAACGTGAAGCGAGGAAGAAAGAGGGGGAATAATCGCTGGCGATCCACTTCTCGAAGTCGGTTGGACCACCAGCGAAGTTGACGATCTTTGAGCAACGATCGCACGCTGTATACCGTCCTCTCTGCTCACTCGTGCGATTCTTCGTAGTATTTTTGTCGATTTATTTGCGATCTCGTCGTACGACACTTCAATTTACAAATTTTAGTTTTACAAGCGAGGACGACGTGTTACAAGTCCTATGGGATAACTTGTGTTAATAAGGCGAGAGGTCGAAGTGGTCGATCATCTTTGTTAATTAACGTTTTCCCTCCTGTAATTTATGCCTCTCTTTCACTTTTCATCGTCGCTTCATTTTTATTTTTCATTCGTATAATTTTCTTTTTTCCCCGTCGAGGACAAGCTGTGTCTTCAAGGTCAGGCTTAATTTCATTTTCTCGAGCATTGTTCTCGTCTGTCGGTTTTGCGCACGATGTATATAGAAATCCTTCCACGGTCGTCTCGCGTACACGCCCCCTCTTCTCCACGTGCCAAGGCTACGAGAGGCAAAACTCGCGGTCTTAACGCCTCGCGTTCCGAGTTATAAAAGTTATTTAACGTCTTTCTTTCACCCCTTGGTCCCGTATCCCTCCTCTCACAGTCTCTCATTCTATCTCTCGGTTTTTTTCCCTCAGTCTTTGGTCGTTACTTATGCTATTGTGGGTACGGGAGCACCTCCCGTAGGTACATACGGCAAACCCCGAAGCGAGCAGACTTATCTCTGTGTACGATACTCCATTATTGCGTGAGTTCTGGATTAAAATTCATCGGCATGTCTGGTGGCGTACTATTATTATCGAAAGATGCTCAGGCAACGATCCAAGCAACTGCGGTCCGGAACAATTCTTCGGTACGGCAGAAATTTTGTTTTTTGAAAAATGACTTTGAGAGGGTGGTTTTTGATCGAAGATTTTCCGTATAATACGAAAATCATAGTCATTCGTTCGATACTTCGTATGCGAAGTAACTAATTGGCGAAAAACCGAAGCAATTGAAGAATCATATAGTTTTCCTACTTTTGACCTATTAACTGCCAGGTACGAGAAAAATGATTATAATCTTCTTGCTCTGTGGGAAATTTACGATGAAAGTATATTGTTGAGAAGTCTTGAGAAAAGAATTTTCCAGAGTACATTTTCCGATCCTACTTTCAGACTTACGGAAAAGTGAAATTTCCAGCAGGTTAGTAATTTCTTGTTTGAGTGAATTCTAAAGAGCCATGAGCGAGTGAAAAATTTGCAGTGATAAATAATATCGCGTCGTCTTGTACGAAATCTCAAGGGTAGTGGAAGGAAAACGCAAAAAATTCATATTATTATAATCTTTCCCTCTTAAGGCCTTACATTCTTAAGAATAGAGAATGAAAGCATGATTTTCTTGTTGTACGGGAAATTTCCGATCGACCATGGTTCTTCGAGTTTGAAAAATTATTTAAATTCAATGGAAATCGAAAATCCGAAAAATCGATATTTCTAGGGGTTCGTTCGTCTGATACAAAATGAACCAACAAAATTTTAAGATCGTTTTCCGAAATCTCAAAAACGGCCCACGGTTTATTCGAATATCTCAACTTTTGCGGACATGTCGAAGATTTTTAAATTACGTTTTTTTTATCCGAAGGAACACGTTTGCGGCGAAGTGCATCTATCTCTTGCAGTACCCACGTACATTTTTCGTATCTTCATTTCGGACTTCCGAAAACGTATGATCTCCATCGAGGCATCCGGAAGATTCATTTCATTTAATTTTTTATTTTTTGCTCTTTAGGTGCCACAAAATAGAGGTAGATTTGTTTTTGTTTAAAACCTGTCGAGCTAACACCAGACAAGTTTATGAAATAAAATAAAAAAATTTATTGTAATTTTGTAAAGTTAAAATGACTACTCTAATTTTTGCATATTTTCGAATATTGCATTGAGGTAGCATCGCGAATAGTCTTAGGGGCAAGATAGACAGGGTCGACCTCGTTCGGCACCGAATTGGGTCTAAAGGTTTGGATTTTTTCGATTTTTTAAGTCGAAATTTTTTACTTTAAATGTGCTTTTCTTGTATAAGTACGTTAATCTTATGTGTAGTAAAACATACACGAGTGAACTACATAAACTACTACACACATGGCAAACTTCTGTTTGCCACGTGGCTTTCGAGTAGAATCGGAGCGTTTGTGGTCGGACATAAAAAAAACGCAAATTACCTTAATCCGCGATTTTATTATTAATCGTGAATAAATTACAAAAGCTCGATTAAACAAATGCAGATATAATAAAATTACTTATTACCTTATTAACTATGTAAAAAAAATGTCACGATAAGTGATCAATATTAACCGAGTTATCTTTGTTTACTTTCAAAGCTACTATCACGTTGACATGAGCGTATTGCACAAAATAAAATATATGATAAGAAGGGCGTATGGGTGAACGCGCGAGTGCAAATGGCGATCGCACATCGTCGTCCTCGTCGTCGTCGTCGTCGTCGTCCTCCCCGTCGTCGTCGTCGTAGTCGCCGACCGGAAACTCAGGAATGCGGGAGTAAAATGAAAGGACGCTAAGCCCAAAGCTGGATACTGTTGTGAGACCGCGATGAGAGTCTCGTCGTGTTGAGGTTGTTGGGGTGGGAGGGGGAGGGGTTAGAGGAAGAGAGAGAGAGAGAGAGAGAGAGGCGAGAGAAGGTTACCGTGCAGAAATTGTGGAAGGAGCGACAAGGAGAAAAGACAGAATCGAGGATGAAGCGGACGAGGAAATAAGCAATGGAAGTAGAGGACGCAACGAAAAGAAGTTTGAGGGGAAGCAAGGTGTGGGGAGACGGAAGAGGGTGATGGAGGGAGGTTAAAGCGAGAGAATAATGAGATGGAAAGGTAGAGGAGAAAACGAAGCACGAGGGACGAAGGATGAGAGAGAGAAAAATAAAAAGATCGGAGGGGTAAAAGTCGGAGTGTAGGGAAGAACGTGTAGAGAGGGAGCGGCAAAGACGAAAGACGAGCGGACTTCGGTGAGAGAGCGAGTGAGAAGGAGGAGAGGGAGGGAGACGGAAAGAGGCTTCACGAGGGGGATGGACTAAGGTAGCGAGAAGAATACTGGAATGCGCTCCCAGAGGCCATTTCAGTTCGATGTCCTCTCCACTCGCTCTCCTGTCTCGCCTGGTGCATCCTCTGCACAGCCTCCTCTTCTCCTCATACACATATATATATATATATATATATATTATGCTTGTTCCGACTGAAATTCGACATTCTGTTATTCTTTATTCTTCGTTCTCTTCTCTTCCCTATCATCGATATTCCGTACTAATCATCGGCTTATTTCTTTTTAACTCGAACCATGAATAAAATTATTGCAAATTCGAAAGATCGTAAAATGTTTATTTTTTGAAGAATTTTTCAAATGATTCAAAATTCATTAGACGTATCGATAAATTACTGTATCACAGGTAAGAGGATATTTTGCAAAGAACAAAAACATGAAAAATCAAATATCGGGCTTTGTTATTCATCGTTTTCGAAAAAATGAAAGGACGTATCAGGGTTTATTCATTCGTGACGATCTTACTTTTCAGTCGTTTGAATTAACACACAAAAGTGCATCAATTAACCAGATTCCCGAGGCTCGTCGAGGGTTTCATCTCCCAAAACGAAATTGGCTCTCTCTCTCTCTCTCTCTCTCTTTCGGTCTCGTATCGCGCTTGTGGGCCACTTTGCCGCCACGGTCCCACGATTCGCATCGTCAATTTCGTGCGGTGCGTTCAACGGTCTTTCTCCCTCTCTTTCTCTCTCGCCCTCTCACCCTCTCGCTCTAGCGCGTATGCAGTAAAAGAGCAGTTCAGAGAGATATGCGTCGAGCGTGTGTCGAAGGGTGACAGAGACTGGTAGAGGGGTGAGGAGGCCCAGCCAAGAATGTGCGCTCGCGTCGTTTTATCGGCGAACGACACTTGTTGGGACCGAACGTGAGCGCGCGTTTGCGATATTCACAACACGTTGCCAAACTACTCACTCTCTTGTTTTTTCTACGAGAGGGGGACGGAGAGAGTGTCACGTGCGATGAAATTCCACAAACTCTAGAATTCTCCATGTTTTTCCTTATTTTTGTATTTCGTGCTCGCGGAAGACCGCAGCAAGAGTAAGACAAAATAATAATCGCCCAAAAATGTCAAAACCCTTATATTTGGCTAATCTTACGTCTTACGAGCATGTCTATTCGTCTCTCTCTCTTTCTGTCTCTCTCTCTCTCGTGTGTTGTCTATACTACATCTATATACGACTCATATGACACGTGCTTCCGTACACGCATAGGAACGGCAAATTTTTCAGCAAGGAAGGTAATAAAAGTTCTTGTGAGTTACGAGCTTCAAGTGTAACGCCGGCCTACTTACCTATGACATCCGGTGACAGGCTGTAATATTTGATTTTTATAAGTGTGAAAGAAGAGGTCTAAGAATTCTAAAAAGTAGAGAAAATAAGTGGCCGCGTTCATCCCTAAATTTTTTAAACGGATTTCCTGCCAAAGTTTATTTTCTATATAAATCTTTTTTGTTTGTTTAGAGGCAGGTTCGCAATTCCCTTAAATTTTCATCCTCTTTTTTTGTTCTTTACGACTCCAGGTTTTCGGTAGAAAATAGTAAACGGAAAAGTAACGATCGCTAGGTAACTCAATTTTTTGAAAGAATTTGTTGCTTGCGATTCTCCTTTTCGGTAAGAGTGAATAGTTCTGTGATCAGAATCACGGTTCATCGATCAAGTTAACAAATAGCGAGTAAAAGTTTAGGGTTGGCACTGTTGGATCATTCCAAGTCAACGGTAACTAAACATTCATATATAAATAAAATGCGTCAATCGCGTTACGATATTGTTGACTAACCTAATTGAATTTTGATTAAATAAACTTGTTTTATGAACACAAATAAGGTAGCCTTCATCATTCTTGTAGAATTATTAACTTAACCAGTTGAGCTAACAAGACTTTTCGAGATCTCTCAGCAAGCGATCCTACTACCCTTATCGTCCGCTGTTCACTCCCTTCAACGGGTGGTAAAGAGAGTCAACATTCACCGCTCGACATTCCACTGGAATTTTCGTCACTACCTCGGACGTGATAAGAGAAAGAGAGAGAGAGAAATTATGACAATGCTGTACAATATTTTATAGTACACTATTTTTGTTTTCACATCTGTATGTATCTCTCTTGCTAATGTTATACTAGCGACGAACAACTATATATATTTAGATAATGTTGCCTAATTCACTATTTGATGTAAAAATAATAGATCTGAGGATATTTTTGTTATCAGAGATGAGGATTGAAGAGCTGAAGGGAACATTCCAGTATAAAATTGTTTGCAAATGGATTTTTTGCATTATCCAAAAACATGGATGTTATAAAAATGGTGTTAAATTTTGGTCGCGAAATTTAAATTATTTCGGTCGCTTTCTTCAGAAAAGGAATTTGGCCAGCTGCAGCAGACCTGATGTGGATGGTTAAACTTTAAAAGCGTTTTTTTCAAAACGAGGTCACATTAAAAACGAAAAGTTTTTAAGATATTCGTCTCAAATTTTGCCACATCATTCTTCACGACATTCCATAGTGGCGTACGAAAGCGTTTTTTTTATTAAAAAATTTCACAGTTTTTATTAACGAAAAACTGTCAAAAAGGGCCCAATTTGACGTTTAATTTTGAAATGGCTACCATTTTGATAACTTATTTAATCGAAAAAAAGATTCTCTGTACGCCTCTACAGTTTTTCACACTAGTTAATAATCTTTTTCTTTTTTTCTTTCAAACAATTTTTTGAGCAGTACCTAGATCTTTCCTCCGTCAGGCGTTATTCTTTTAGGCATCATATCGCAGTTGTCAAAAAAAAAATTAAAAAAATAAATCTAAATCGTTAAAAAATATTTTTATATAGTCGACAGTCACACTAGAATGGTCCCTAAATAAATTTATTTCAGGCTCTTTTTTTTAATTGAAATACATGATAATCGACCGTGAAAACTATTGCGACCGTATTAAAAAATAAACGGATCTTTTTTTAACAATGATTTTCAGTGAAGTGAAATGAAGATTTGAAAAAATGGAGAATACAAATAACACGAACTGACGGTGTACGTACAAATTCTTAAATTTATTGTATCTAATTTTTACTACCCCGGAATTAATTGTTTTACTTAAAATGAAAGAACGTATGTTAGATCCTATTCGGAAATCGTCGAAAGCCAACGGAGCTAAAACTTAACGAACCCCAATTCGGGATATCGCCTTGACAACGAATGACTGTGATTTCTGTCGTAACTTTTATCTTCTCCAAGCCCCGTGGCGTATTACCCCTATTACTCCCGCGCTCTTTCCCTTATGACATCGGGATTGCGAAAATACGAAATAAGTTTGCGAGTAACGAGTGCGAGCGTCGTATAAATGTACATACACCCTTTAACAAACCCCGCGGTGCCATTAGCCGAGCTAACGAACTGTTCACAGGAGAGAAAAGGAGAGAAGGAGAGGTCAAGTGCACTCTCTCTCTCTCTCTCTCTCTTGGCGGTTGGCCGCCCGCACGAGCTCACGTTGCACTCGCCAAGGCTAAGATGCATCGTTCTCCTCCTTCGAGCCACCCCCCCCCCCGCCGCGGCCCCAACCCGCCCCGTCGTTCCCCCTTCCGCCGTCTCTTTTTTTTCTTTTTCTTCTTCTTCTTCTTCTTCTTCTTCCTCTCTTCTTTCTCCGCATCTTCGTCGTCTCAGCTCACTCGATCTTTCGCATTCCCTGATGTATACCACGCGCAGCGCGGGAGAGCCCACGAATGGACCACTTGGACCCCGTGTGAACGGACTCGAACCCCATATATAGATGCACTCTCGGCAAGAGCAACGTTCCACGTAGGTGGGATATGATCGCAGGGGGAAACCTCGCGCTCTCTCACTCTCTTTACATCTCTCTCTTTCTCTCTCTATCTTTGTCTTTCTCTCTCGAAATTCCACCAAGGCCAAATGCATCGCCAAAAGCGAATGAGAAAAGGGCCCTCCGTTTGCCGCCACGGCCTTACGATGAGCTGCTGCCGCTGCTCCTGCGAGCTTACTCCTCACTCCAGGCGCTTTCGGGCCTTCTCTCCATCCCTCTGCTCTTTCTGTCTTGGTCCGGAATGCAGCCGCTCTATAACACTTACCCGCCGTTTCCCGTGGTGCTCACTCGCGCATCTTTCTCAAGCACGTTTATGACGGACCCTTTTAACATTTTTTTATATCGACTTCCGGTGAACGAACGTAAAGAAAATTTTTATTTGGCAAACAAAAATGTTTATTTTCACCACAAGAATTCAACTTTTTTTAATATCATGAGATCATATTTTTACAATCAATTCGAGGCAATAACAAACCTTTCGACGCTTCAGCTTTATCGAGCATCAAAAATGAATTTGTCGAAAATCGTAATATTCGAAATTTAATTGTCGTCGCGATGAATTTTTTATTTTTCGTGATTCGCTGGCAGCACGGTATATAATCAACCGTATCGATGGAGAGTTTGAAAACGGTGAAAAAATATATATTTTCGCGATGGGAAAAATGGTCAGATGTTTATTTTATTTATTTCCCATGATGACGAATGTGTACAGGCGTTGCAGACCGCTTCGAAATTGACGTTTCATCGAGTGACGGAGGTCCATACCCCCGGAGTATCGCCAATGTATAAACACCGTTGGCATCGCTTCGTGCTTTTTCGCAAAGCTCGTAGCTTTTTATTTTTTCTCGTGTTACACACGGTGTACCGGAGCACATTACGATATAAATCATAAATGATGCACCGTCCTCGAACACGCGAGACTAAATTCGAAACTGTACGATCAAATTCGTAACATTTTCACGAAATAATCGATACACTTAGATCTACGTAGAAAAAAATAAATAAAAAAAATTAAAACTTTTCGCTCGAAACAACTTAACCAGAATTTATGTTGTCGGAACATGAATGAGCATAATATTTTCATACGGCGATTATCACGTCGTATTTTTTCATCTACGAGCCGCGAAAACTCCCCGAGAACATCTCCTTCAAATTACAAGCCTACATCCCGCGTTGCGAGTCTGCGCAAGTGTCAATAAGACAGAGAAGGCGAGTGCTCTGTTTTACCGAGCAAATTTCTAGCGCGAAAGGCTCGTCGGTTTTGTTTACGTTATTTACAAAATTATAATTTCAGCGGGTCACGTTTTAGCAACGACGTAAAATACGCAAAAAATCGAATGTTTCGAACGTCGATCGGAAGCCGACGAAAAATTGGGAGCGATACTAAATTTTTTCTCCACCGGATCAAAAATGTACGAAGGCACGAAAGCGTCCGTTACATTTTTACCATCAAAACGCTGTAGATGGTGTATATAACAATGTTCAATATATATATACATATATATAATACATCGAACGCAATTCGAACGCCTCTCGAACGAAGTATAAACTATATCGGCGAGGCATTAATGGTCGCCGCAATCTTATCGCTCTCTCGTCCCAGCCACCACACAGGAGGCGTGAGACTCGTTATTAAGGCAGTAGTCTGCTTTACAGGCTTCAAAAAATCGATTTTTCGTTTTTGTCTTAAATCTATTCCAAAACTATCCAAGAATATGTGTTCAAAATTTTAGAGGCCAATTTGACATATTTTCGAAGCTAGATCAGTTTTAGTGGCCGAGCGTCGAGCAGGTACGAATGCTCGGGTAGACCCGAGCGCGCGCGCTCCACCCCTTCGTGTATTCTATTGTTTGACTGTACTCGTATATACCTGAAAGCATTGAACGGTCCTTTGAAATATTATTTGGAGGTTCTAGAAGGTCTGTGTTGAGTAGTTGTTGGGATAACGGTATACAATATAACGGTAAACTATAGCTCTCGAAATCGGCTTCTATACTGCTATTTGTAGCGTCAGCTTTCAGTTTCATTTTTGATTGTGCCGAGCGCACATCGAAATGTCAAGCTACCCGAAAGGTGATCGATGTAAAAGACAGCGTGCTGCGGAACCGCGAAAGCGAAAATTTCACGGCAATCGTTTTACCAGTGTATCATCGGACGACGGAGACTTACACACGAGTCGCAGTGAGCAAAAGTCGAAGGCAGCAAGCAGCGATGATATCATTATTCATTCATCGCACTGCTACCGCATTATTGAATTTATATCGGTGTTTCTCGCTCTTTCGGAAATCGCAATTTGCAGATCATGCAAACAAAAATTAACGTTTGCAGAAAGCGGTCATCGAGGCCTAGGATTTAAAATTGTTGTTCAGTGTAGGTGTGGTCGACGCGAAATCCAGTCAGGACCATTTATAAATACCGGCTACGAAATCAACAGACGGATTGTTTTTGTTATGAGGCTTCTTGGTATCGGACGAGAAGGGATAAACGTATTCTGCGGCCTTATGGATATTTCTGCAGGTTTTACAAAATCTACTTATCAACAAATCGTTCAGCATTTGTACGCAGCGTCGAAGACACTGTTCGAGAGTACCTGCGAAAAAGCCGTCACGGAAGAGAAAGAAAAAAACGTTGAACATGGAAGACCTGCGAATCATTTGAAGGTTTCGGGCGATGGATCGTGGAAAAAGCGCGGTTATACTTCTTTGTACGGTGTAACAACGCTCATCGGATACTACAGTGGCAAAGTAATCGATCTCATTGTAAAAAGTGGTTATTGTCATTCGTGTACCATACATAAAAATAGTTTGGATGAAGATGCATTTGAGGAGTGGTATGAGGATCATAAAGACTCATGCTCCTCAAATCATACAGGTTCGTCTGGGAAGATCGAGGTAGATTCCATAACAGAGATGTTTTCGAGATCCGTCGAGAAATTCGGAGTTATGTACAGTAATTATATCGGCGATGGCGACTCCAAAACTTTTACTGGAATCTTAAATAGCAATCCTTACGGGGACGAGTGCACAGTGACGAAAAATGAGTGTGTTGGACACGTGCAAAAGCGTATGGGTACTCGTTTACGGAATAAAAGAAAAACTGAGAAACTTGGAGGAAAGAACGGGCTAACGGAGAGTCTCATCAAGAAATTGACGATTGACTACGGTCTGGCAATTCGTCGAAACGTGAACTCAGTTGAAGGTATGAAGAGAGCTATTATGGCAACATTAGACCATTATTGTTCCACCGATAAAAACCCTCGGCATAAAAATTGTCCAGAAGGCCCGGAGAGTTGGTGCGAATGGCGCAAGGCTAAAGCGGCGAATAATCTGGCATCTTTCAAACACCCGGCAAGATTAATTAATGATAATGTAGAGAAGCACATTCGTCCAATTTACGAAGATCTTTCAAATGACGATTTATTGACGCGGTGCTTAGGCGGTCACACTCAAAATTCGAACGAATTGTTCAATTCGATTGTGTGGCGCCTAAATCCGAAACACGTAAACTCCGGCTATAAAATCGTCGAAATAGCAGCAAATATGGCTATAGGCATTTTCAACGAAGGTTATTCAGCTGTGCTTTCTACCATGCAGCTCCTCGATATTGTCATCGGGCAGCAATGCAAAAATTTTGCTGACACCGTCGATGCTGAGCGCATAACGCGGAAGAACCGGCGCGCATCACTTTCCAGCAAGGAGGCTCGTACAGCTCGAAGATCGGAAAGCCTCCGCCAAAACGAGTTTTTTGAAGAAGAGGAAGGATTATTGTATGGCCCGGGGATAGCCGATTAACATCTAATTAGTGTAAGTATCCAAAAACTTACATTTTTTTGGACCGAAAACTTTACAGCCCGTTTTCTCGAGTTTTCATTTTCACAAGTTTTGGAAAACGGTGCCGGCGATAGTAAAAACAATATATGTCCGATCGAAAAAAACCAAAGTGATCTAGCTTCAGTATTGAATTATCTTCTATTTGAACTAAAAAAGTTGGACAAAAGTACTATTTAAATTACTTGTTTTGCAACTTAAAGTGAATTTTTTTTTCAAAAAAGTGAATTTTTTTTTCAAACTTCGAAAAAATTTGGAATTTCGTCATTTCTTCGGTATTTTTTTAGTTCATATAGAAAAGGAACTTATAAAAACTAAAAAAAAATTTGGTTCCACTGTTTCAGATGCATCGCACGACCTCCATCACCGGCACCGATTTACGAGTGCACACTCCAGGCGCCCCAGAAAAATCGTTACAACTTTGGCAAATTTCAATAATTTGTAATAATAAAAATTGTTTTTTTAAAGCTTGAACATAATATACTATCGTCTCAAAATTTCGTTTACCGCAATCATTTCCTTCCCTTTCAAAAAAATTGTTGAAAAAACGCTTTTTTCAGCTCCTAAAGCAGACTACTGCCTTAAGCTGAAAAAAAATCGTCCACACAACGAGCGTGATAGACTTGCGCGTAATCTGACGAGCCATCGATTCATCTCGGCACGAAAATTCAAATTCCCTTCATTTTCAAAAATATAATTATAATACCTACATAATCTCGATGATAAATAAATAACACAACGAATAATTGTTAAGCTCCGTTTGAATCATTTATTGAAAATCTATACAGACGCAAGAAAACGCTAGTACAATAGCACGCGCGATTTTCGAACATCGTCGCGTCCGGCACAGGCCTCAGGAGGTCGCGCACAAATGCCGAGCTTCTGCTATCTCTGCTATCCTGTGAGTGCAACAGAGAGAAAGAGAGAGCGCGAGAGGGAGAGAGGTAAAAGAAGAGAGCGCAAGCAACACCGGTAACAACATCGTCCAGCTATGCATCCTCGCATTCCTCTCTCACGCTGAGGCGGTCTCGTTCCGCTGCGGCGATGAACCGGCGGAGAGGGAGAGAGAGAGGACAACAGCGAGTGCGTGTGTGTGTGTCTGTGTGTATAGAGGAGGGGAGGGGGGAGTAGAAGAAGAAGTAAAAGGAGTGAGGGAAGCAGGCCCACCAGTCCGCCCGGGACCAACGCGCGGCCCACACACAACTATTAAACATTAGGGGTGGGAGCGGAAAGGGCGAGAGAGGGAGCGCGCAACGGGCCACCGTGTGCGCGCATTCTCTCGTATAAGGCCCGGTTCTGGCGCGCCGGGCCTCATTCTCTTCCTCTCCCCTGCCTCTCTTCACTCACTATCTCTTTCTCTCTTTCATTCCTCTCTTTTGCTCCTCTTCCGAGGCCCCTTTCTTGCCTCAACCGCCACTTCTCATTCTTTTTCTCGCTTTTTTTTCCATCTCTTTCTCCTCTCTTCCTTTCTTTTTTCGTTCACTAACCTCTCCCGGGCTAGTACTCCTCTCGATGCAAAGCCTCGTTGAGCTCAACGCGGGCCACGAGTGCACCTCTTTCCTCCCTTCTCTCTTTTTCTCCTTTCCTCTCTCTCTCTCTCTCTCTCAATCTCTCTCTCCTCTATGTTGCGTACGTGGAACGACGAAATCGCAAAGTGACGCTTTCCGCGGACCCCATTACGTGTCTCGCGAGAAAAATTTACTAACGTGCGGCTGAGTACTGTCCTGCAGCCGCCTCCACCCCCTTCCTCCTCCACCCCTCTCCCCATGTATCCTACTTCGGTATTCCGGAATTTTTATAGCTCCGGCTTCATATAGATATATATCTTTCTAGGCGCAATTCCCGAGAGAATTGGTCGACGAGAATTCGAGCGGCGAACGATCGATTAGGAGGAAACATTTTGTCCGGTCTATCCAAGGTAAACTAAAAATAACAAAATAAAACATATGAATATTAATTCGTCAAAGCATATACAGCAGCCGGTAATGTTTCTCTCCGATTAGTATTTGAATCGAGATAAAAGTTGTCGAATCGATGGATTTAGAAAAACCGAATGAGAGCAAACGGGTCCGATAAATGTTAAAAATCGCGTATACGCAATAAAGATTAGCGACGAGGCGCGTCGAGACAGTCCAATGGGGATTAAAAAAGAAAAACATGGAAATGGAAGAAACGTGATTTCTTTCGTACGCAAAATTCGGACACGAGGATCGTCACTTGTCCGAGAGGCGCGTGTGCATGACGTCATTTGCCCGGGGAGTTCTCTCGCATTTATATTCCCCCTCCTCCGCACCATCGTGTATATTGCCTTCGATTCGTTAGGCGGGACAGTAAACGCGGGGGACCCCGAGGCGTCCACGGCAGGGAGAGATCGATGACCTTCCCGTACCTAAATCTTACTTTTTTTTTTAAATTTCGTTTCCACTATACAAATTGTCGCGGATAATTCGATATTTGACACTTTCGATACGATTTTCATAACTTTTTTCTCTTTCCGGTCGTTTCAAACTGTTTTTAATATTCTTATTTTTCTGTTCAAACTGATAATGTTAAATCGTGAAAAATGGGATTTTATGAGGAAGAAAAGATATGTCTGAAATAGAAAATGCGCAATTTTTATTACTACATGCCGCGATAAACAACAGAAAATGAGTTATAACCACAACGAAGATACATTTCGATTACCAGTTATATACATATATACACTTACATATATATAAGTATAAATATATGTTGTGCTGCACGAGGAATCCACGACCCCGAAGAATAGCTTGACGGCACGTGCGGCGAAAAAAGACCGAAGTTTATTATTATCGTCATTTGTTGCGACGTCATCGACGCGGCTCCGAGTGTCGCACTCGTTGCATTATTGCCACACACACACACACACACACACACACACACACACATGCGTACATTTATAGGCGCGTGTGTGGGAATACGTATCGTATAGTCTACGGGACGACGAACCGGAGAACGAATATGACGACGAGAAGTGGAGAAGGGCGAGAGGCTGATATATAAACGAGGCGTGTGGAGTGATATTTCTCCCTCACTCTCTAGCTAGCCAAAGCGCGTGCAGCGAGAAAATAATTCTACGGGACACCAGTCGCAAGGTCGTTACGTTCGTTCGATTTGTGCATTTTTTTAAACACTTTTTTTTTTTTTTTTTTTTTTTTTTTTTTACGAAAACCACAACTAATATAACGCGAGGAAAACTCGACGAACGTGTGAAAAGTTAAATCAGGCGACATATTGAAAAATCTATACGCGGATAAAATAACATTTTTTCCACATTTTCATAATCGAAAGTGAGAACTGTTTTTCGATATTTTTTCAAGAATTTCTGGTAATCCGCGAGATATAAGAATAAATTGTGAAAGCTTGAAACAAGAAAAAGGCGCAAAATCGTTAAAATTAAAAATAAATAATCTTTTTAACGATAATCTGTCAGGATTACTTTCCAGTTGTTAAGGGAATTTTGCCTTTCATTCGAATTACGGCGTATTTTCGTAAAAAAAACGAATTAAAAAAAATAGTTTACTCGCGAAAATAGCGAAAACCTTGTTCCCTTTTTAGGGTGTAGAATTTCTTCCCTATTTGCGAGCATAGGATTAGAATATCAGGTGTATCTTGCTATATAGAAAGCTGGAGAGCGTACAAATCTAGATTTGCTTTTCGAAGGAGAAGCGAGGAAAAGTTAAGCCCAAAGGAAAATATTTCTTTGTCGAGGATGAAGGAAAAAGAGAGATAAAAATTCAATGTCGAGATTCCAAAACGCCTCGCTCGCGTTTTGGCACGAAGGTGAGAGCGGGGACGGAGGTAGCGCGGGTGGGGAAGCTTATTGGAATTCTCGAGAATCGACTCTTGTCGCGATGCTCGTAGAGCAAAACTGAACATTCGTGGCCCCGCGCCGTTGCGAAAATATGAAAAACGAACGAGAGAGTCGTGGAAAAGTCGAGAACCACCCTTGCCCAACCCTGACGCGTAACTCCAGTCCGCAATTTCGCATTTTACTCCAACAGTTGCGATTCCTCCGAACGCATTCTCATACAGAAATAGTTAGTACTCTCGAACAACGACAGAGATGACTTTTCGAAAGGGATTTGGAATAAGGTGGAATGGGGTATAAACGTTCTCGACATCGGGATCGGTATGCCGAATCCAATTTTAAAATATTGAACGGAGATACGAGCTGAGTCGTACAAAAAGACTAAAATTAATCGATTTCTATGAAAAAAAACAGATATTTCTCGTTTTTACAATGCTTGAAGAACTATCAGAGTACTTAAACGTTGCAAAATTGCTGTCAATACGGAAAAAAACAAATTATTAAATTCGATTAACTTTCAATTAAATGCGATTTATTTGAATAAAATAAAATTTTATCGCGATGTAAATTGGACAGAGGCATGGTTAATCACTTTGACTAGTTAATACATTTTTTTTAAATATACGAATAAAAAATCTGCATGATTCAGCCATTTTAGGTTCAATTTTAGTTTCAATTTTTAACTTGAAAAATGTCCACGTGCTGATTCTCGCCCAGACAGTTTGAGCAACTAGATTGAAACGTGTGTACGTAAAAAATCATTTGATTTCAAGCTTAAAAATACAGTACCCTTGCGCGTGAACAATATATATCGTTTATTGCTATACCCACCCATATATACATACATATACGTACTTAAATGTATATGATGCGAGAGAAGGGAGGGAAAAACGTAACGCATATTTACGTATGGTAAACTCGATGAATGCGCATAAACACACTCCGGTTATGTAAACATGTCCTTTCGAATATGCGAGCGAGAGCGAGCGAATACAGTCTCTTCGTCGTGGATTGCAGCAACGTGAGCACACGTTTTCACTTCCTCGGCACGTACAGCTCGTTTATTTCTTTATTGTATTTATCAAAACAACTCCATATATACGTATAAGCCTCGAAAACAGATGTATATATATATATCTGTTTTCGGGCCTTTTTGATTTCGAGTACAAAGGAGAATAGGGTCAAATTTAAATAATAGCCAAAAATATCTCTCTTCACATTTTTACCCCAATCACTAAATTAATTATTAAAGGGTTGATTAAAATGTAATCGATACTGCGTGAATTCCAAAAATTCTATTCGAAAATATTTCCCTTTCCTTTTTTTCACGCATTATCCCAAACGGTGCTTACAAGAAATTGAGAATAGGGAAAGCGATTATCCATGTATAGAACGCAAACCGAACGATAGGGCGAATTTTTCCATCGATTTGTTTTTTTCCTCGTATCTTTTATCGCCCCTGACACACGTGTCGAGTATTTGCGTTCTTTCTTCCGCCTCTCGTCTATATCTTATTTTCCACCGAAAAACAAAACAGCGCGATACAAAAATTATTAATCGGCAACTTCCATTCTATCGATGGAAAGCGAAACGGTGAAGCCGGCATTGCGACATGAATGTAACTTAAAAAAAACAACAACAAAATAACTTCCAATAAGCGATCCATTATTTTAAGCGTATGCTTGAACCGCGATAACCGTTAAAAATAATTTTCTTAATACATTTTGTAGTGATTTAGCTTATCTATATAATTGATGTATAAATGTGCAACATTTTATTATAGTAATTCAAAGTTGCCCGAGACGAGTGAAACTTGATCCTGGCAAAAGTTTCGATAAAATTAAAGATAATGATACAAAAATACACATATTCACATGTATATATTTATGTGTGTGTGTGTTTGTGGGTGTGTGTGTGTGCAAGTGGAAATACCGGGGAGGGAAAGACGGAGAATTGCGAGAAGGAAAAGGAGAATAAGGAGAACGCGATTGCTATATAATATGCAAACATATATATATAGAATATATATATGTATATATATATATATATATTGGTACACCAGATTGGCGACTACTATGTAAATGCTAGTGCAGAGTGGGAAAGAGTGTGGTCGAACGGCCTCTCGCGGTTGTCTCCGCGATGGTCGTCGAGCCTTCTCGTAGCTCGGTCGTTCCCTCTCGCACTCGCTCCGTCTCTCCTCGGTCGTCCCCGTCCCGTATAGTACGGTCGTACACTCACTCGGTCGTCGTAGCTCGCGGCCTTAGAAGGTCGCTAGCTGGAGCCAGCCTTCTTTAGCATCGCTCTCTCGACCAATGTGCAGTAACTTATAGCAATATAGTACGTATATACACGTTCACTATCCTCTCTCTTTCTCTCTCTCTCTCTCTCTCTCTCTCTCTCTCTCTCTCTCTCTCTGTCTGTCTGTCAGTCCTTCTCGCGCCTATGGGTCTGCAGAGGCCGCGGCGCGACCGGATTCTCTCGCGCGCAATGCAGCTCCATCCGCGACGAGGGAGATGCCCTCGCGAGAGTTCACCGAGGTTTTAAACAAACCGGGGATCTACAGAACGGCGGATACATCGATGAGAAATTGTTCAGTCATCGCCCTTTCGAATACCGAACATTTTTTTTCTTTTTATTTCCATCCGTTGACCGAGATAATTGTTTTTTTTTAAATCCTCATCAACCTTTTAATTTATTTTATCGACGTCGTGAATTTACAAAAATCAATGTATTTCAATGTTTCGCTAGGAAAATTGAATAATTTATTTCATCGAACGTTTCTTTCGATTAATTTATTTATTTACATATTTATGTCACCGAAATTATCGACAAGGTCGGAATTGAATTACAATTAGCCACGCACGAGCGACTGTTCCACATCGAACGCGTGCAAATGACGAATACAACAATTATTTATTGTTATATAATTCACGTCGTCGATATGCAAGAATAACGAACGTTCGAGCCTCCTGATTTCTCATTCGACGTCGAGTCTTACACCGCCCTTTCTCGTGCTTATGCAAAAAAAAGAGCGATTTAATCGTCGAGCATTAAAAAAAGCGACGAAACTCCGGATAATATTCATACATTAACCGCTTAACGACTGGATGAATAAACAAACATATTAATGTTAATTGCAGATTCAATTGGCATAATAAGCTTCGTGGAATGGTGGTTTGAGGCAAACCTCGTAGATTGTGCCCTTTCTACGTTAAATATTTCCTGCGCCATAAGATAGTCGCTGTACTGTGTGCCAGTCTCACCGAGTGCTAGGCTGCTCAAAACATTAACATATCGTCGGGATTTGCATCTTTGGTTGGTTTTCAGACCTCTTCTCTCCTCGATATACAGCTCGTTTTCATCCAGACGCCGGTACAATTTATACGCGCAATATACCTATATATATATAAAACACATACAGTGTAAATATATATATATATATGCATTAGGTACCATTTACGTATGTATATATTTATATATGGGTACACGCGTGTGTGTGTGTGTGTTTTTGCAACGCCGAAGCCGCCGCCGCCGCCGCTCCTACCTAGCAGCATTCTTGGGATACCGTAGGCTTCGGCATTTTCTTATTTTTGCACCCCGGCAAAACCACATCGAGCCTCGCGTTTTTCTCTCGTCTTCTCGTCTCCCTCCCCCCCCCCCCCCCTCTCTCTCTCTCTCTCTCTCTCATCTTCGCCGTCGATGCACCGCATCGCGATGAAAGTTCACCGCGGTGCATCGAACGAGACGCGCGCGCCCGCAAAGTCCGCGAGACGCGAGAGAAAGAGAATTCTCTCCACCATCTTTCTGTCTCGTCGAGAATCGTTCATCCCTCGACTCATTCTTCTTCTACTCCCTCTCTCCCATACCTCCTGGCCTCGCGATCCTTCACGCATTCTTAACTCCGTGAAATGGAACAGGAAGAATATACTACTTGGTGTTGGGAGGGGGAGGGATATAAAAACAATTTTTATACTGTTTGGTACGAGAAATATACTATAGAGATTTTTATTTTTATTTCTTTATTTTTGTAGAGATTTTGTATACTTTTATATATCTATTAAGTTCATCGAATCGTTACTAAATGCAGGTGTTATTTAGGTATCGATGAAAATTTGATTAATACGATCGAATATTCTCGGATCTGTAACACGCTTAATTTATGATACGGCAATACGCGATTAATTAATTATTGGCAAATTGAAATTTAATCGTTGTTCATTTGCAGTTTGGGACCGTGTGGTTAATTATAGAAAATAATCATTTTTTAGTTTGTATCAGCCATTTTCAAATCGATATGAGAAAAATTGTAGAAATTTCGTTAAATCTCTTCAATCTCTTTGAGACAAAAATATTATTTCATGTATTTATCATTTCGTACCATGTATTCGTTACGCGTATTATTTTTTATATAGATTTTAAACGACCGAGATTTCGTGTCGTGTTGCACTGCGATGCGGTGCAGTATGCGCTTACTGCACTCTGCTCCGTATAAATAATAGTCGGGCTGGCACCTCGCGGCCTCCGGCGTACTTGCACAAATCAGCGGGCCTATGTTTTCTCTCTCTCTCTCTCTCTCTCTCTCTCATTTTCTCATATAGCTCGGGAATTCAACCCCCGGCGGTATTTTCTGAGAGCTTGGTAATACACCAGTGATAGTGAGAGAGAGAGAGAGTGCAACGAGAACGGTTGTAGATATAACGCAGAGGGAAAATCTTTCGCGCTGCAAAACCGCAGAGGTCAGACGCCAGGCGCTAGTTTATGCAATCGGTTTATTCGCCAGAGAGAGAGAGAGAGAGAGAGAGAGAGAGAGAGAGAAGGGGGAGAAAGAGAAAGAGCTCGCCTTCATTTTTCACCGTGCTTTCCGCAACGATGGCTCCGCGAGAGACGAGTTTGCGGTACGAGCCTAGATGCAATATAATGCATATCCGTATAGCTCGTGCGGTGCTAAATAAAATATTCCAGTAGTGTACACCGCTGTTATACAAGACTATACCTATAAATATCTTTACACGATTTTACGACCTTCGAAGATGTTGAAAGGATTATCGAGACTACAGGGAACAAATTTAGCAGCCGTTACTTTCAATTAAACAAAATTTATTCGAATAGAACACATTTAACGTTAAATTTAATAATATCAATATCAGCGATACGAATTAATAAAAAAATACATTGATTTCGTGTTTAATTGGAATGCGGAATACGTAATTAAATACGAACGCCGTTTTATTTTCAAATTCAATTTAGCAATTTGTACATTGGCGCAAAATATTTGATAAAAATAAGACGATTTTTTGGGCTTCGAAGTATTTTATGTAAACAAACTGAATCGAGCTTGTTCCTTATCTCTCGATCTACCAAGAATTCATATCCTTAGCAATTATCGAGCGATAAACACTATTTTTTTTACACTACTAGGTCGGGATGAATAAATAAGCAACACGGAGCGCGGTAATTTTTTTTTCTTCCACGAATAATTATCTTATGTATATTAGCTCGATAATTATCGGTCCGTTTCGACTTGTCGAAAGTGAGCGCGGAATAAGACACGTTGAGAAAAAAAAACTGAATGGCGGCGCAGGAGCGAGCATTTACGTATTCGTACACACACCCACGAGGATATATACATATATAGGCAGGCACGCGCGTTACCGGGACGCGGAATGCATCTCGCTGCATGCTCGAGGCTCGGGCTCACAGTTATTCGAGGCCAACGCGCTCGGTACTCTACCTGCAACGATGCGGGCTTCATCGGCGTACGAATCACCGTATACACGATAAATACATACAGGCAAGCACGCCTCGCGTATGTGCATCAATGTTTTTTTCCTTTTTTATTTTATTTTTTATTTTTGTTTCGATACAGAAAGGTGCAAAAAACCGCCCTTTCGCGACTATCCAGCACCTTCGAAAGAACGATATGCCTTCAAACTTTCGTACACGTTCGGCTCGCGAGAAATGCAATAATGCACTTCCTGCGTCCGTTGTGCATGAGCTAACCCATTCTTAATAAGTTTAACAAGCATTTTTGTTTTGTTTTCTTCTCTCGTTACGTCTTCCTTCCTCGTTGATTGAATTTGTTTTTTGTGCGTCTTTCGAGCATTCCGGAAGACTATTCTATTTTTTGTCAAAGAAGGCTGGAGGCTTGAGACAAATGGAGAAAAGGTTCGAAAGAAAAATTGAATTTTTAAGAAAACATGACGAAATAAGGATTGTCGAATAAACAAAAAATAGTGTTTTCAAATAGGTGTAGAAATTTGAAGATGAAATTATTGATTCTTGGATCGAGAATTGTTATACCCGTGGCCAAGAATAAATTTTATGAGAAAAGGTAGAAATTTATAGGCAACATCGAGCTTACGACCCTCAAATCCGTCAATATTTTAGGAGCAATAATAATTTTTTTTCTGGGCGTTGGACGATCGTTTATGCGCATGTAGAAACACATGTATACAAAGGTTCACCGATACACACGTATAATACATCTCTGTGGTAGATCAGAAACGATTCTCAGCGTCGGCGAAGTCGAGGGGCTTACGGCCCTTGCTAAATAACAAGGTGCGAGGGGAAACGCCAATCAGGCCTCCGAGGTAATGACGCCTTTCAGAGAGTGCCCGTACTGGGTGCCTGCATCTCTTTCTCTCTTTTTTTATCTGCTTTCTTCCTCTCTCTTTCTCGCTCGTGCTCTCCCGTTTCACGCTGGAACAACAATATACGGCATCGTCGTAGCATGCGCAGTATGTACGTACGAGCAGTTTTATAGGTGCCTCGGGCTTGCACTCGCGAGAAGTTCCTCGCGCACCTCATCCTCGCTTCTCTCTCGCGCATGCGCCCGTGCTCGTTGCACGCTCCCTTCTCACCGTCGCCGCGCTCCGGCTCTTTGTGAATGGCCACGAGGTGCGCGTGCGCGCGAGAGCGTGCGCGCGCATCGTGAGTGGCAAAAGGGCCAACTGCGAGATGGCGCTAGAGGCGTTTGGAGCGCGCGCAACGACGAAATAGCGTTTCCCGCGGTTTTACTCGAGCGTGCCGATCGGGAATGGAATTCCGGGAGACTCGACTCTCGTTCAGCCTATGTAACACGAACGAGGTGCCTTGGTCCGGTGCCCTCGCGATCGGACGAGCGTATCTTCCGCCCCGTCATATTCGTAATCGCTCGGGAAGAGTAAAGTACTTTAAATTGAACTATAATAAAATAAAACGAGTAGAATAAAATTGGATCTTGGCAAGTACTAAAAAAAAAGGAAATCCGCGTTCGCTTTTCCGATTTCTGTTAAATTGCTATAAATGACGGTCGTCCAATTAGAACAATCGGTACGGCGAATTATACGCATCGTCTCGCTAGTTATTATTGGGGCTGTTATTCGTCAATCAATTTCTCGGTTTTCGTTACGAATTTATCACGAAATCATTATTACACCGATTCGCTTTATATCGCTTCCGTGAGAATTTATTTTTATTCCAACCAGGACGGATATAGTTGCCTATCACGGATCCTCTCGAGCGACACACACTCCTGATAGGTACATATATACACGCGTACGTATACTCGCGAAAGGCTTCGAATTGTTCGTTAATTGGCACGAATAGCGTGAATTATTTTAGTAACAAAAACACATATGTAAAATCTATATATATACACACTGCGTGTATATCATAAGCGGCACGTCTGTTCTCTTCGACAATCAGTTCGACGAACCGTGCATAACGATGGATAAACAATGGCTCCGATGACAGAGAGACAGGGATGAAAAACGTTAAAACTGAGAAACGAATTTCAATTCTCGTCTCTTTCTCCTTGTATGCGAGAGTTAATTAACCAATTAAATAATCAAAGTGTCGACATAAACACGAAACAATTTGTAATAAAGTATCTAAATATATGTACGTGCACCATACGAAATAACTTGACAATTTTCAGTAAGCTGTAAAATACCGTTACATCCGAGTATATAGCCACGAAGTGCATGCGAATATAATTGAACATGATTATTAACCGCGTCAAGAAACACGCATGCATTACGCTCTATAATGCACGATCTGCTCCGCGACGGCTCTTGGACAGGAATGTTCGAAGCAAATAAAAGGCAACGTGTACTACGAGATCCTGTGAGAAAATATTGTGCAATTATTGCAACAATGTCGTTCCGATAATAAGAAATGGAGGGGTGCTCCTGATAAATCGTGTATACTTACGAGTCACGAAGTACTGCATACATATTTCAAGTCGGACTCTCTCGGTGAAAGATGATTGGTAAAAAAAAAAAAAAAGAAAAATTATGTTTAAAGAATAATAAAAAGAAAACACGTAGAAAAGACACAAATTCCGATGACGAGAGTGACAATACAATTTTGTTTTTATACCCTGGGCTTTTTGCGTCTCCGTTTGAACTCGCCGTTATTCTTTTTGTGCTCATTAACGTCTTCGTTGCCGACGCGAACTTTATAATATACGTATTTACAGGGAGAGAGAGAGAGAGAGAGAGAGACGGCGAGAGAATATAGGTGCAATTATACGGAATATCACGGCGGTTTTGCGGCTCGAGCGAGCAACCGCGTGAATTCGGGTCAACTATTTGTATTGCAGCAACCGCGAGAAACCGAGAAAGAGAAACAGAGAGGGATAGAGGGGGTGGGGGGGGGGGAGTAACGTTTGGAGGATTTTATATGCTGCAAGAGTGAATCGCCGAGCAGTTTTCTATTCGTTTCGTTATTTAAATCTATCGAATCGACGATAAACGGCAGCGCCAAATAATCTTCGAATCGAACATATCATTTTTAAGAAAACTTGCCTTCTTATTCCAACAAATATATATATCACTATCGATTCAGAAACAAAATAATAATTCACGTTATCGAACAACTTTTCCATAATATGATTAATGTAAAATATTTCTCTGATATAATTCAATATTTCGTGTTAACAATCTGATTTCCTACGAAATGAACTACGACGCAAAATTTCCTCGTGTGTCCTCGCTCCGTTTCCGCATAACCGCACGCGCGGGCCATCGTGACGTAGCTGGAACGAGAGCTGCGCATCAAATATATACGAGGGGTGAGGAGAGTACGACGGGAGGGGCGGGGGGGGTGAAGGGGGGCTCGGTCAAGAACCGCGTGAGTGGAGGGAAGCGTTACAAGAGCATCGAGCACGAGTTACAACGCAAAAGCATCGACAGCAAAAAAAAAGTCTAGATCCCCCCACTTTCCCCTTATTATTGCCATACCTCTAAAAAAAAAAAGAAGAAGAAAACTATGGAAAACTTTCCCTATGCATTTTACGGCGTATATTTGTTCCACCTTCGCGAAATCGTCTACTCTTCTCTTTTTCTTCCTCTCTCTCTCTGTCTCTCTGTCTCTCTCTCTCTCTCTCTATATATATATATATATATATATACCCTTTGAAAGAGTGAAAAGATTTTTTTTTCTTAGTCATTCGAAACTGTCCGCGCGTGACTGACATTGGATCCAAAACGCCTATAACCGCGACGCCACCATGCCATTTACGAATGTCTTTGACTTCTTCTTCGCCACGTGCTTGAATCTTGTTTATTGTTTTTTTATTTTTGTCTTTCCCTTTTGCACCAATGTATTTTTTTCACCGCTACGTTCTGTCGCTGCGCGAGGGTATCGTGTTACTGGCGCCGCAATCGATATACATATACGTACTCGTATACTTCGATTTTGTTGGTGCAAGCATATCGGAGCCAAGCTTTTAGACATTGTGTGCATGACGATAGTCGGGCTATCGGCGCGCAATAATTACACTAATCAAGAATACATATATATATAATATATATGCGTACGCGCAGTTTCAACCATGCACTACGTATTACGCGCCTGACACGTGACGATCTCGTGATCGTACATGATAAGACCGAGTGACACATGTCGCAGAGCGCGGGAGAACGCCCCGAGAACGTTTCATTCATGGAATACGTGTCCCGAGGCTCGCGAGCGCGATCGATCCTCCTCGCATCCACGCTCCGACGTTCGCCCTCCTTTTTTTAGTCTTTTTTTTTAAATTTATTTTTCAATGAAACTCCGCATCTGATATTACTCCACTCCACGTGTGATAAGAACATGCCTTCTTGTTTTTTTTATTTGTTACACACGTATTGGACATGTGTGTGTGCGTAACGTTTCATGCTTAAGCTACTCGAGAGAGTATACGAAGAAGAGCGATATATAGAACGAACGTTGGAACGCGATAGATCGAGTTATTCCCCATCGTTCGTTCGTCCAGTGAATTTGCGGAAAAGTGCGATAACGCGCACGGCTCTATACGCTTCTATCTGACTCGATTTGTTTGCACTCCGGCAGGTTCTACCGAAATCCATCGACAACGGGAAAATATCGAGCTTAACAATCGTTCGACAAACAAAATGTATGTTTGCGTTTATCTATCTCGCGCGTGCGCTTGTTTGTCTTCGCGCGTCCAAAGTACGTATTTACGGTCGATCAGGTTTTCATGGAAAAGCCTCTTTTTCAGCTCTTTCTCTCGACTCGCTTCTCTCGCCCTCGCGATCGCCCACTACGCACACTTTTCTTACGTGGAATCCGTTTACGCGCTCGCGCGAGACAGTTGGCGAACGACTTTAGCGCACCTTCCACTGCACTACGTGGACGGACTTTGAAGATTTTTTGATGACGAACTGGCGCCGACGCGGCAAATATATGCGGCTTTGTGTGGGTGAGCGTTCTACGTCGAAACGAATTTACACGCCAGCGTACACAAAACCTAAGATAAAATACGAGCGATTCCTGGATTTCGCGAGAAGCTACGAGCGCGTTTTTAAACGATTTCATTTAGGTGGTAACAATTCTTCGAATTCTCAATGTCGTATAAATTTTCGCGCGATTATTTATTATCGCGATTTTTCTTCACTCGATTTCGTATTTATTGCTATTTTTCTTTTTTTTTTTCGACGTGATTATTTTAAAAGAATATTATTAGAATTTTAGCCTTTTAGCGTATAATTGTTTTTTGACTTGAGATTTTTGTCGAATATAAAAATTATCGAGATTTGTGATTTCTCGCGTTCAACACGACACGATATATTCCACTTGTGTCCGTAGTTTTGTCACATTTTAAAATATATTTTGAGACACATTTTTGCTCGAATTTCGTAACTCGATACGTCGCGTCCGAGTTCTCGTCTATGTCGTACAGCCAAGCTACGATGAATATATTAGGCGAGGAATGCATTTCGTTGCATTCCCAGAAACTTCAGAACACTCGTAAATTTCCACACGACTAATGACGTAATAGCCTCGACTTCAAACTCGTATTGTCGCGAATTAACAATTTACAGGAACGTAAAGCTACGACGAAGTGGTGAAAAAAAGAAAATTATTTCATAACAATTTTGTCTTTACAACAACGTCGAAACTTTCTTTTATTTACAACAGCGCGTCTTCGTCCGACGCTCTTACCCGTTGAAAAATATTATTTTTTGATAAAAATAATATTTTTCTTCCTTCGATAATCCTTCTATCTACAAACAACGTCCTGTATGCGGATGTATTTACTGCCAAACGTTATTTGCATACAACGACGCGTTGCTCACGAGGATTATCGTGGCATCGGGTCGCGCGCTCATTCGCGCTCCTGGGAAGACCGTCTCTCCGGAAGTCCCGTCGTCTATATACACACACACACACACACACACATAAATATATATATAGCATACGGGCAACGTATATACGCGTCGTTGCATCGCGTAGCACAGTCGCAGCGTACATATGTATATATTTTATAATTGTGAGACACGTCTGAAGAGCAAACGTGCCGAAGGGGGAAGAAAAAAAGAGTGCGGATCGTAAAAGCGTGCGAGTGATGTTGGCCGGATCCGTCCACGGCCCAACGGAACCGTTACACAATTGCGGGGGAGTCATCGTTGCCCTCCCACCCCCTCCTTCTTCCTTGCTCTCCACTCATTCCCAGTCTCCGGCTAGTCATGACTCCCCTCGTCGTACCCCTCTTCACCTTCTCGACCCAGCCGCCCCTCGACAAACTTCTCCCCCTTTGCACGCGTATCCTTCCGCGGTCTCGTCAACGATTGTATAATGGCATACGGGAGCTATTTGCAGAAGCGCACGGGGATACGGAATTTTTATACAAATAGATATACACGCGGTATGGCCACCCACTCGGTCACCGCAGTGATAATGACATTTGAGAAACTGTGTTTATACAAGTTATATATACTTATATCCGTCGTCCATCGTATATTGTCGTCCAAATTTATAAAAATGCAGACAATTTGGTGATCGAGATTGCAAATAATTTTTTTTTTTTATAGTAAAAAATACTTGGAAATAATATCGGTGATTTTTTATTTTCAACATTTACCACAGAAATAAATCATACGTTAGTTCAGTAATTATATTTTTGATGGCTGACGATACTAAAAATACGATAGTAAAAAATACTTGAAAATAATATCGATGATTTTTTATTTTCAACATTTACCACAGAGATAAATCATACGTTAGTTCAGTAATTATATTTTCGATGGCTTACGATACTTTTGACGAGCAGAAAACAATTTCCTTTCGCTTAAGTATGACAAGTTCGAAGATGCTGTAACTTTCAGAGAATTTCAGCGATTTGCAAGAAACGCGAAAGAGCGTGTCTCACTTTTTATTTTCATTCTATTTCTGTAGTACGAAAATCCAAGCTATCTATAACCATCGGAAAAATGCACGTACGAGTATTTTTAAATATAGCACGATACGCGCTAGACCGAAGTATCAAAGGCGTTCGAGAACTTTGAGGAAAAATTAAGCGAATTTTCCATGAAAAGGTAAATACGAAGAAAATGATTTACCCGGATGAAAATTCATAAATTATAGTTTACTGCATTATTCAATGCTCTAGCTACTTTCGAGAAAATACTTTAGCGTTTAATATCGCTTATCCGATTTATGCTTTCGACACTATACCTATGCGCCCGGGAGAAATTTGAGAATAACTCTATCGTCGTTACACGCGTCGCGTCTCGCCGTTTATCTGATGTATTACGTATGGATAGTGTGTATATAGATACGCGTACGCACCAACACACCCACCCATACACGCATATACGAAGACGAATTGAAAAGAGATCTATAAATAAGTGTATAATAACGCGTGTGACGGAGCGAGAGAGTAGAGTGTCAGAATGTCGAGTGCGTGGGCGTAAACTTCACAATGGTCGTGAGAGAGTGACGAGTCAAACGCGTGCTGCAATGCTTTTCTTGCCTCTCTCGTTTCCCTTCTGGCACACATCGGGATGGTTTTTAGACAGACAGCTTCCGGTTATCGTTAAGCGATTCCCGAGACACTCTCGAGGCCCCGAATAACGGGGACCGTAATTTTGTCCCGATCACCTTTTAATTCTTTTCTTCCCTTTTCCGTTGTTATTTTCTTTTTCGTCCCTCGTTCCACGGAAAGTTTCGTTTCGTTTCTATTCTCGTTAAAAGAATTTTGTTTTTCTTGTTGTTTCTTTCTTCTTCTTCCTCGTCGCTCTAGCTTCGTACCGCGTAAGTGCAGACGAATCTCGATAATTTTGATTTTTCCGGAAGTCGAGAGGATGGCGTCAACGTCGAGAAAAAGTGCCCGGGACGAATATGTTTTTCTTTCGTTCGTACGTACGAAGTTCAATCGCTCGCGACGACACGAGTCATCGGATTATTTTCCGAAGAGTCCTATCGCGAGGAGACCACGATGTTTATGCGTGAGAACGCCTGAGAAAAAATCTCGAGTTGGCCAATGTTGACAACTCGTGGTAAAAAAAAATTCCGTTGATCGACATTCGAAAATTGTTGTTCGTTCGTGGTCACGAAAAAGATCGATAGCGACGAATGACGAATTGGTCCCGAAGGGATTTTTAACATTTGATTTTCCGTTTCAAATGGAAGGGAGGATTGATTGTATTGAAAAATCCGCATAGGCAATTAGGCATGATCATTCGCACTTTTGACAATGGTGAACGATTGCTGTTTTATGATTGCTGTGCAACATCGCTTGATCAGTCGGATGGTGGAAATTCCGACAAAGCACGATCAATTATAATGTTGGGACAGTTGACGATCATGTTGAGATTTTTGTTCGTTTCAGTGTTGATATCACGGTCGTATTAAAGTAATCGTCGTTTTTGCCTCCGTCATATTATAGGCGAGTTCAAGACGAATTTAACGAAAAAAATAAATATTTCTAGTCCCAGACCCAAAGGAGTTACAACGTTTTAAATTTTTGTAAATTTCATTAGTAGACGAGCGCATCTTTTGACTCGGATGGGTGGAGGGGGCCGTGAAACCTAAAGTAAGCCTACACTTAAACCCATAGTGTGCCACTAAACATCTATCACCCGCACGTTCTTCATCGGTCAAATTTATATTATACTAGCGTTGCAATGCCGTTTTACTGTCATAATTTATTTTACAGCAAATGTCAATGAAACAAATTGTTTATTTTTCATTACGTTTATTCAAGTGCTTTTGCATACACAATATTTTTTATTTTTGCGTCTGGTGTGTACACTAATAAATGCGTTAAGCTCGTAATGTCTTTTTCTTTTTTGATTAACGTGTCGACCTACCAATCGCTTTTCGTTTTAGTGTCATATTTAATTTGAAATTCGCTGTCAAAGGAATTATGCAGCTAAAGCAAAAAGCGAAATAAAAGACACTCATTTGTTTTAAATATATATATATAGTAATATCGAGTCGTTCGAGTCGTTAAAACAAATAAGTGTCTTTTATTTCACTTTTATTTTGGTGACATACTTTGACAGCTGTCGATTTAATTATATACATAAATTTACATAAATGTTGTGTACTCGGTGATATGAAAAATAATTTTTAATGCCCGTTTTATCAAGGATATTTGACAAATAAAGGTCATCGTTCGAAGAATATCGAATGGTGCATCGTACGGTGGTTCAGTATTTTGGAGAAGAATTGACTGTCGAATCAATCATCCCTCGCTATCCAGTGGCCATCGTTGATGTCGTTCGTTTAGTATTTTCGCCGTTATCGTTTTTTTCCGGATATCTTTGAGTAATACCGATCAATGGATTCGTCTGCATCTCTTTTCCAATCAACAGCATCGGATAAGACTAGATTTTAATCGGATGCCCATTGATCACTCAACGATCATCGTTGTCTGCCACTGAGAATTGCGGTAATCCCATTGGGGACTATTGGTCGTCATTGGATGTTCGATAGAGTTTTTAATGCGGGAATTACCTAATATAGCGAGAGGAGCAGCGTGTTTTTGAAACGATTATTTTGTTGTTATTTTCTGCATGTTGTTATTGTTGCACGTGGGAGCGAGAATTTTTTCTTTCTCGTTCACCTTCGGGTTCTATTTGTATCGGGACAGACCCAACGAGTGATAAACACGCACGTGCCGATTGCGACAGATGCGAGGGCCAAATCGCGCGATGACGCGTTCCTTCGGATCTTTTTTTCTCCTCTTTCCCACCTCTTTCTCGGATCGTTGATCAAGATTTGATTCTAACGTTAGATACGAATGTACGATCTTCCTTGGATACGATCCCATAAACAGGAAATCGATCCGATCGATCGCCATCGTTCGACGAAAATGTAGTCGTAAATAATGAAAGAAATAGATTGTTTATTCATCGTTATATTTCGAGGAACAGGAAATAGATAGCGTTCGTTCAATATTCGTTCAATTCCAATTGATATTCATCGAATTAACTTATTTGTTTTATTTTTGTTCTTACGTCACGGGAACCGGAAATGCATTTTTATCGGCAGACGAATGTCGAGGCTCGTCCCAATGAGAAAACGAATAAGGCGGGTTAGGGACTTGTACATTCGTAATCGTTTTTTCCCCCTCTTAATCTCCTTCATGTAGATCCGGTTGTGCACGCGATTCTCTATATATATCGTCATTGCACTGTCTTGAACGAGGCCCACGCCTCTCCTTTCGAGCAGTCGGAAAAATAAAAGAGAGCAAAATACACGAGCAGAAAGCACGTGTATATATATAAATAAAGGCGAGAAGGGTTTGCAAGACGAGGTCTCCCGAGTTTCGAGACCGCTCTCGAGACGGTTGACAAAAAGTTCTCGTCGTCCGAGCGTGTGAACGTGAAAGTGAATTCCGCAACGCGCGCTCAAGCCGCTGGCGCGCGCAATCGCGCCACGCGACGATCGACGTATATCTACACGCGACTACAACTGTCGCGAAAATGAATCAATTTTGCAACTTTCGGGTCCTTTGAGTTTCAAAACGACATTCGATTTTGACGTTGAATGTTAAATTTAATCGTTAAAAAAATTATTCGAATTCTCTGTCGGAAGTTAATTTTAGACCCCAGGGGCAAAAAACGAGGGACGAAATTATCATTGCGGCAACGTACCAAATGGTCTGGGTATAAAATCTCTAATTAACATTTACGCGAGTAAATAATTGAAAATATGAGTGGTTAAAATTCTTTTCCACGTGCAAGGCTGCTGATCGAAAGAGTTTTTATTATATTTCAATTCTGTCACGTCGTTTCCGTTCGAATTATTTCGATCGTAGTCGGGACGGTGGTGGTTTTAAAAAAATATTATTTTCTGTAAGTAATCGTGCATTACTCGGTGCTTGATTTTTTTCGTATGAAATAAAAAGAGATTTAAACATTTAAAAAAATAAACCTCGAGCTTCAAGATTGTTTACATTAAATATCGGAAATAATTCGTAAAAACTCGACAAAATAAACTTTTACAATTATCGCGGCATTTTTAAGACAAAAAAACATCAAATCGCCTTTAGCAATTGACGATTTATAAATAATTGAGTAAATGCTGGTTGATTGAATTATTCGATCAAGGCTTGATGATGGTTGCAAATCGGACGATCGAAACGTAAAAAAACAATAATAACCTGGATGAGGTTAAAACCCACGATCCTTCTTGCTAAGAATTTAATTCGTTCTTATAAACAACAAATGTAAATTTGTCCTGCGACTTATTAGATATACATATAGAATCGATTAATCTCCATCTCTCGCCCTTTGCTGTTTCGATCTATAAGTATTGACATTCCACGATCTAATTCACGGTTGTCCAAACTGTTGAATAACGTATCGGTACGTAGTAATGGTCGAAGTATATGCAGAGCAGAAGTGTTTTTTTTCTCACGTCTATCTCGAACAAAATCTTCGATCTTTGAATTTCTAACGGTACTTCGAACTATTCTCATTCGATCAGCTTCACGATCGTTCGCGTCGATTCGACACGTAGAAATACCAGAACATTTATACCGAGCCATAAATTCTTTCGTTACTTTTTTTGCATCGGACGAAACGACCGCGTTTTGTGCTCGTAAAACACAAGATTAATGGATATCGAATAATTAGATAAATGGATATAAACGAATAATGATATAAATTGTACATAACGAATTAATAAAAGATCATAGGCACGAGGTTAATTGAGCAAATTAAATTAGTTAGTAGGGGTGTGTGGTGCAAGTAGGATCAGGGGTGAAATGCAGACTCGTATCAAAAATTCGTTGTTCGTACGACCAAAGTTTTTTCAACGTTTTATCGTGTGAATTCTCGCAATATTTGACATTTAAAAAATCGGTCAAAAATCAGACTTTCTCTGCTAACTTTATGGAGCTAAATGATTCTCTATGCCGCAAACTAAATTAGCGCCTATATCGATAAACGGACGTTGAGAAGACGTCCTCTTACAATACACCGTGATAAAAAACAAAATAAAAATAATAATAATAATTAACCGTGTCGCGTCGCTTTTTGTTACATCTTCGAGCATTTTTATTCTTATCCCACTTGCCTCCGAGTTCGAATTTACATACGGAAGACTGTGACGAAAATACACACGCATAAAATCAAAATATATAAAAAAGCCGATCTTTTTACCTAACCAAGGTGAGAGATGGTAAAGCTCTCCAAACTTATGGCTATCATCCTTATCGATATCGCAGTGGATATTTTCCCTATTTACCCCGCTTATCCCTACTAAAAAATATTTTATATTTAGTTAATGAACAATGAAAATAGTGTCTCATAATTACATTTATTATTATTATTATTACCATTATCATTATTTGGCCATAAATTAATAAAATCCATCAATCGAGCGGTTCCTGTAACCGTTAACAATCGTATATTTATATATAATATTGTATCGCATACCGGTCAGTGATGTCATCCGGGGGCATTATACACTTATACATATATATTGGGTGCTGGGGCAATTTTCTGCGCGCGCCCGGAATGTCGGTCACTCCGTGCTGTGTCACGTTATGAAACTCTCGCAAGAATCTATTCGCCACGTATACCTCACTCGCCATATAGCCCGAGCTCAGTGCGCATGCTTTAAATGTACGTATTGTATATATTCCATATATATATATTCTTTTATTTTTTCTCTTTTTTTTTCTCGCAAATACAAACTCCGCGTGGTACACTTTCTCCTGCCTCTGTTAACTCTCCGTGTGCGTTGTCGTTGGCACTTTTATACGTATGTGTGTGTGTGTGTGTGCGCGCGCGTGTGTGTGTGTCTGTGTTTGTGTGTGTGTGTGCGTGTGTGTGTGTGTGTGTGTGTGAGTGTGTGTGTTTGTGTTCGCACTCGCCAAGATAAACATCACGAGTGTGCGTTTATATAGCTCGTGCGTATGCGCTTACTCCTCTCACACCCCGCCCTCCTCTTCTCGCCACCCCCGTGCGTTGTTTCTCGATTACGGCGACTCAGAACGTGAAAGGGAAAAGAAAAATGTAACAACCGAGAAAACAAGAACTAAGACCATTCTGTCGGACACTGCGCAGCGATAACGCAACGGGAACGTTAAACGGATCGAAAATGCTCGCGATTATTAATTCATAATAGGATTGCGTCAAAATCATCTGCAAATGATTATTGTCGAATTGTCTTGTTTCGTCGTCGGGAACGAAGTACGTGCAATAAGGATAAGCAAGAAAATGGGAAATACGTATCGTTCAAAAAATTCTGCGGTTATTTGTGTCCACTGCTTTTTCGCGTTTGGGACGCGAGCTCGCACCGCAACGTCAGTATGATAGCGCAGCGGGGAGTTATATTGCTCGGATGTCCGATGCACATACGTACGCGTCCATAAAACATTCGAGACGCTTATATTTTTCATGATTGTTTTTCACTTTATCGATCGCGTTTGTTGTTTTCATATCGATCGATTATTGGTTTATTTTTATCGATCGCCTTATCGGTTCGTGTTTTTGTTCATTTTTGGAGGGATGCATGGTAAACGCACGTGACAATTTATAACTAGAGAAGGATTCTGTTCTTCGGATGTTATAATTTAGTAAAATAAGGTATTTCTCTAATTGGTTTCAATTGGAAAACAGAATTGAAAAATAGTGTAATTATCAATAGTAAATTGTTCAAATTTTACAAAATTACGTAATTTTGAATTGAAAGTTGATCGAATTTCAATAAAAAATGGGCACGCTATTGTTCGTATTGTTCTAAAAAATATCATACACACAAATATAATAATTATAAAATAGTATTATAAAAAATAGTATATTAGAATAAAAATAAGAAAAAAGAAGAAGGAAGGTAAGTAAATCTAATATATCTTCTGCAAACTAAATAACGAATGACAGTGAGGAGGAGGAGGAGGAGAAGGAGGAGAGAGGGAGATGGCAGTACATGGTATGAAAATGTCATAGAGTGACGAGAAAGGTAAAGGCGAGAGAACCGGATCGTTAATCATCAACTCATTCCACTAATAGCACCAAGCCAGTGGTCTCGACCGCAGCACACGCGTACGATATAGGTGATTCGTTAATGGCGCCATAGAGCGCGATCTCGTCGGTTAATCCGTCCCGGTAATTAGCTCATCGTAGCGCGAGGCCGGCCCGGATTTTCCTCCGGAGGATTTCGGTGTTCGCTAGAATTCAAGAGTTAATTAGTTATAGTTGGTCCGCGTGAGCTTTGTGTTTTCACTCTCTCGAGACTGGCGAGCTGAAAATTCCAGCGTGCCTTGCCAAGAGAAGCTTTCCCAAGTATAGGCGGAGTGAGAGGTTTCTACCACCAGGCAAGGTCGTCGCATGAATGGAATTCGGGACAGGCACGATTCTCCCTCTCTCTCTCTCTATTTACGTGTGACCGTATAAAAACGAGAACGCGCTTACGTTATTATTGCCGATTGCAGAAAAACATTTTCCCCGAAGGGTGAGTCAAGCGAAACGCTTATTGGAAATTCACGATGATAGAGGAATTATCGTTATGGAAATGAAACACGATATTTTATTTAGCGAAAGAAAGATAAAAATCAATTTTTAATTGATGGAAGGAATGAAAATTTTCGAATTGTAGGAAAATCATTCTTAAAAATTTGTTTAATTATTTCATCTTTCTTTCGTTAGAAAAAAAAACAATGGAGCTCTCTAATTTTCCCAACTAACGCGCCTAAATGGTTTACATAGTTAATCGAATCGAAAATAACGAACACCATTCGGATTTCGATTTTTTTTTTAACGTCAACGTAACACTTGTTTCCTGTTACAGGTGTAAGAAAAATAATCAACACTCGTGCATCATAATTTGCAAATTGTTCTTTCCTACATTCAGCGAATTACAAATTGTTCCCAATGTGAGAGCTAAAATCTCGAAGCCCACTTCGAAGATGACGAAATATACGAGCAATTTCCAAGACTCAATTCTGCAATTTCGTTTTAGTCTCATAATTCGCGGTAATCACTCAGTGATTTACGTTCCACGTGCCATTGGAAGGTCCGTTCGCAGTCATCGTATAAAATAGATCATCGTTTCGTCCGTCACATTTATAGACCGACCGTGATGAAGATACGTGTTTGACCCCCTCCTTCGTAAGATTCTTTGATAAGATGCAGCAGCCAACCACTCTATCATATATCGTTACGGTCGATACATATAGACACTCAGTATTTCTCCATGACATTTTTCTGTCGATCGTCCGCGTGTCCTGTACCATCTGTTGCCATAAACATCTCCAGGAGTGGCCAGGACAGAGAGCTCGCAATCGTCAGTGATTGCTCTCCACGTGGATTGCTCCAGGAGTCTCAATCTCTGAGTCACTTCGGGAGAATGGAGAGACAGAACGACCGGACCTGGAACGCCGACCGTTTTATTGTGTGTACATAGAGGAGGGAACGGCGCCGCTTCGCCAACCAACCGATGGCTATTTGTTGCTGATCTTTCTCTCTCTCTCTCTTTTTTTTCTCTTTTCTATCTCTCCGGTGGGCAGTATGACTCAAGCCTTGAAGCTATCGCACCGAGGGCCTTGCCTATACTTCGATTCCGATGGAATCCGGCTTTGGATTCCAATGCAGACGTTGCATGCAACACTCGACGTGTTACAGATAACGCGATATTGAATAATAATAACAATAACAATAACAGCAATAATAATAATAATAGTAATAATCAGCCAAAAAATGAATTACAACGATATGCAAATAAAATTCATATAGGTAAACGGCTGGTGACGTCCGCGAAAAAGAACCGAAGCGCTGTCAGGGTATTGTAATGAGAACTGTCAAATTTCGCGACCAAACGATCTGTAAAAAAAGCATTTTTAAAATCGTGAAAGGTTTCACGAAATCTACGAATGTTGAATTTCTCGACTCTTCTTTCCGTTGCGATTAATATTTATCGTCTAATTAGGTTATAATTATAATAACGATGGAATAAACGAATGACGGACGGTAAAACGAATGTAGGTAATTATAATGGGTTGAGAATCGGTTAGGAATATCGCCTCGTTAAGCTTTCGGAACGATTAATTTTTCAAACGAGCCAAATTAAGTCCGAAATGAATAATCCGACGGTTAAACGCGTCAGGAATACGCGAAACAAAAAAATAAACACAAAAAACGAAACGAAATTGATCGCAATCGTTTCCATAAATTATGTGAAACGAACGAGAATTATGCGCGATGAGTTCGGGAAGAAACTCACGATTTCAAATTCCACCATGTCGTGGCCGGGCGTTTTTTCACCCCATTATATTTGATTTACAGCATCGAGATAGGAGATAAAGACGAGTAAGAGGTATTACCCGGTAGCCACCGGATTATTAGCCGAGAGCGATTAGATCTCTCTGCTGCCTTCCTTTTTTTTACATTCTTTCATGGTTCCTTCCTTCGGTCCCTTTTCCTCTTTTCTCTCCTTCTCATCGTTTGAAACTCGAGCCGAAAAAGGGATTCCGCGTGTGTCCTTTACATACGCGCTCACGTATATTACGACCGTGATCGTGAGTCGTGCACGGGGCCTTTCTATGCGCCCTCGCGCCGACAGAGAGACCACTGGAGAGAGATCAGACAGGGGACCAGACGCCTTTTACTTACGACGTGCGATATACCTGATGTGGTGTTCATTCTCTCCTTCGTACGAGGGAACGAGAAAGAGAATGAGAGCCGAGAGATACCGCCAACACGCACGAAACTTTACTGCCGAGGCTTTGTAAGGCTTGGCATCTCTTAATACAATCCCCGTTACGCGGATACCAGGTTCAAAATAAATATATAAATATATTGTCATTCAAGAAAGTTACCACGCTTGACATTAGTCCGGCTGTTATATTTTTCTCGTTACTTGTCGGATGTATTGAAATATTCGACATTTTTTCGCACTGATTCGAATTTTGTTCACTCGATCGTTAACTCAGATATTACAATATTCTTGTCGAGTCGAAAATTATCAAATTAATAGATAAAGATCCATTTTTGCAAATCAATTTTTTGACGATTGATTTAGGACGACCTCGCGTAATCTCGAAAAATTGTAATCTTTTTTTTGAGCTAATTGTAAGAGACATTATTTACATAAGCTGTTTGTCATAAAAAAACTTATTCAATTCTTCATAATTTATATTTTTAAATATAGGTAAATTATATTAAATAAATATTTATTCAAATATAAATCATATTAAAAGAATATTTATTGAAATATAAATTATATTAAATAAATACGAAATTTACACTCCGGCATACTTCTAATCGACGAATATTGTTTTTCTACATCCTCCCCCATAACCCCCCGGATATGTCCCGGAAATGCGTGTAACAAGAAGATCGAGAAATAAGTAACGGAACGCACGTGGGTTTGCCCACACGATTCTCTTAAAGCGTGTCCGCGATTCCCGGTCGCACGTGGGCAGCTCAAGCGATTAAAAGCGGTATATACGTATATATACGAATATATTTTTTTATTTGTCTATTTATGTCGCTATTTTTTGTCAGCGAACAAACAACGGCAAAGCGTATAAAAATCTTCTACACAGAGCACGCCTGTTGCAAAATTGTCGTTCGCGTGAGTTTCTCTTATCGCGAGAGTTAAAATGCAACTTCTGTAATAAACCAGCCGGGTGCTTAAACAGATATAGGTGGCAAACACTGCTGTTTCAGTATCTCGCGAGAAATAGTATAGCGTGACCGTCCCCTCGCAATGATCTCGAATTATTTCGCCACTTCCCACGTACTTACAAATACATATGTATACGTACACAATACATACATACGAGACTTTCCAGACCAAATCGACTAGTTCGTCGATTTCGTCCTTTAGGGTTTAATCCCTAATTTGTAAGGTCCTCGTTGCAATTCTAAATGTACGCAACTTTTTTGTAAAATAATTTCATTTCTATTTGATTTTAGTGTATTGAAACGATAGTTTGAAAAAAGCAGCTTACAATAAATGTTATCATACGTAAAATGTCTCTAGGATACGACTGAAGCATTCTTATTTCAAAATATAGAGAATTTTTTAGAATTTCTTTTTGTCTTTCATGACCTTCCCGAGTATAATTGTCTTCAAAAAATTATTATCGATTTGGAACTGGCTCGGGGTTTATTTGGGGTAATAACAACCACGTTAAACATTGGGAACAATATTGCAGAGGACAAGAGTCACAAAATTGACCATTCGTACTGGAGCGCCCCATACGTACACATAACAATTTATCACGGTGAAGGAAATCTCGTCCATGCTCTCTGTAAATTTTTTTTCGTTTTTCTTATTCGCAAGATGTTCATCTCGTAACGAGAGCGTATCGAGGGCTTCGCGAGAGTAGAGAAGGGCAACCCTAACTTTGCACATTCGGTCGAAATAAAATCACATGCATGCGTCACGTGCGGCACGGAATTCTCCCGATCGCAGAATTCTACCTGACTCTGTCGAGCTCTCTTCTCTCCCATAAGCCTCTGCCTATCCATAGTCTTGGACAATCGACGATCGGCATCGTGGATAAAAAGACAGAGAGAGACCACCTTGAAGCAGCACGCGATGAAAGACGGAACCCACGGATTTGCTTTAGCGTGTTTTCTCTTAGCTCGCTGAATACTTTGGCAAATATAGAGAGTATCGAGTTTAAATATTACTGAGAATTTTAAATACACACACAAATATTCAGTTGGTAAAATAAAAATTAACGTGTACGTCCATCGATTAGAAAAAAAGCCGAATTACTTTTTGGTCAAGCTAATATACCATATAACTGTACACAGTGTTAGGGAACTATGAAGACGTCGCTACAACCACAATGTTTTTTTTAATAATTGCCCTACGATAAAGATTGACCAAGGTATTATACCTCACAATCAGAGTTTGAAAGTTTGAGTGATAAGCTAGCAATGCAATCGAACGTCCTATCGAAAAATACTGGGATCGCAGGTTCGAGTACCGCTCAGGACTTTTCTTTTTTTTCACAGATTGTTCCTTTTTTCGTAGATCTTGATAAAATAATTGTTAATAAACGCACAGAAAATTGATATGCTAGGCGAAAATAATTTTTAATATCACTCAACCGCATTCAACCGAGTGAGATTTTTAAAACTTTAAAACTTTGCGAATTAATATCTCATTGTCAGCCAACTTTCGTCGCAGGACAATTGAAAAGGCCATTTTGCTTGTACCGATGCCAACTACCTGGATATTTTCGGTGTCTTTATGGTTACTTCACCCAGGTACCTATATTGTAAATATTCGTAGGGACTATATATATATCGGGCAAGTAGAGGCTCAGGTATCGTTTATAAACGCCTGCGCCTCTGTTTCTCTGTCAATAGACAACTGTGAATAGACAATATATATATACTAGGGGAAATGTGCCCAAAACTGGTACTCCGCCTAAAATGGGTAGGCTTTCCAAAATACGCATTGAAAGTATTTGTGGAAATGTGTGAATGCCGACCGACGTCCCGACCGTCAAGCAATCACGGGTAGTCGGCTCACTTCGGTGACGCAAATGTCTACAAGATAAAACAAAAACAAAGTTTTTGCTGCTTTCGTTAACAAAAATCGAAGTATACGAGTTCTGATTACTCGAGTATGATTTAGAATAGGATTTCCTAAGGTTTGTGTTATGTTTTGATTAGTAATGTGCTTCTTATCTTCACAACCTTGCGGCTTCCTGCTTTTTATTTTGAGGTTATAATGATAGAAAATTAAAACGTGTTTTTTCGGCTTTTTAAGTAATGAAAAAAGGCAAAAAAATTCATTTTACAAGAGTCTCTCCCCTTAAATCGCCGAAAGGATAATCCCTTTTGAAATGACCGGCGCTCGTCTCTCGCCCTTGTCAAATATTTCATCCCAAGTTTCTCCCGTCGGGTTAAAATTCTCCGAACGAGTCGGCAGGTAGCGAAATTGGCAATCCAAATAAAGCAGAACTATCGTTCGTCATAATAAAATAACAACAAACCATTTTGATCCGTCGACCCCTCGGGTACCGCACAGGTCTATATTTAGAACGATGGTCAGACATGTTGACTCACGTTGTTTTCAACGATCGTTAGAAATAGGAGAAAAATATTTTTCAAGGAAGACAAATTGACGTTTATCGAACGTTAAGTACACGTTTAATGTTTGTATACGCGTATATATGTATAGTGAATTTCCGACGAGTCGAAGGAATGTTCGTAAACAAAAGCGAGTGTGGCGGATGCAATCGAAAAGCGTCAAAGAGCAACTTATAATTACCGACGATACCGAGAATCTATGATTAATATACTCGACGTCGCTGACACCTCGTTTTCTCGCTATGCTCCATCGATCTCTCCACAGTCTCCGTCTCTCGCTTCCTTTGACATATGCACTGCGACACACTTCTCACATATATCTATATAACCGACTCTATTTATAGACATTTGGACATAATTATATATTTATAACTCCAGAATACAACATTCGTAGAAATGACATAATTAAATATGTACAACTCCAGAATACAACATTGGAAGATGAATAATTACACGGCTGGACCACTTGCAGAAACTGGATTGTTGATCGTTTCGGATTCGAACGTATGAACTCTCGACCCTTACAAATGGTCCATTTATGTTACCCAAAAATCGATATAAATGAACTACGAATATTATACCGCAGGCAATGGCTTTTTGAACTCGACCACCATATTGAGATACATTCTTACGAACTGCAAGGTCAATTTAAATTAATTAATTCAAATTTCATAGATTCGTTCGAGCTAATGTGTCCACGTGAACTCGCGTACGCGGTGCTAATAAGTATAAGCGCGAGTTTCAAAATACGTCCTTTAAATCTGCAAAAATAATCGAACCGACGTTCGCATCTTTTCCTGGAAAAAACAATGGCGAGAGAAGGAGAAAAAAAGTGGCGTACTCTCATGAATGTATAATTGGAATTAATGCGTTACGGCATCGGCTTTGCTAACGAGACTTTTATAAATAAGTATTATATCTCGGCCACGGTTAAACGCAGATATGCGTATGTGTTTGTGTAAATATCGTTTATACTCCGTATTACGTAGGAGATATTAATATTCATATCTTCCGAAAACTTTATCCAAGAGACGTCTTCTCCAGAGATCCGAGTCCCGCTTATATATATATATATATATATATATATATACTTGTGCTGTATTACCGAGAAATATCGCTTGGCGATACAAAAATACTCAATAGTACGTCATACGATCGGTTGAAAGTTAAACAGGACAGAGAAAAAAAACGAGCTATCGTCGGTAAAAATGATAAATTGTCTCCTCAGGTCGCTCTTTCGCATGATTAAATAGCTAAAAAAAGGTCTTAGAGCGTCATTGGCTCGTCATCGTAGGAGTCGAAGGTGCTTCACGGTCTCCCGGGTGCTGAATTTCTGATTAAATAATATAAAAAAAAGGATCGTCGCGGCTCGGACGAGTCGTCCTGTTCGTTCGCTCGGAGTGCTATAGCTCTCTCTAGCGTATAAAGGAGAAAGAGGGCATATCGTCGCAGGAGGAGGCGGCGTGTGTGCCGCGCAAGAAACGCGCAGGTCGTGAGAAACCGCGGCGCCAGGTCGTAGGACCATGCGGCCACGTGAATTCCCATGCGCCCCGCGAGAGGAACACGCCGGGTATATTTCGCTCTCTCTCTCTCTCCCTCTTTCTTTTCTCTTGTCTGATGAGAATTTCCGTCTTGAGGAACCAGGACGTCTATAATATATATATATATATATATATATATATATACAATATATGTACATCATACATACATACTTACATACATAAACATATATTTATATATTTATATTTATTTATTTATAGAAATTCATACGTATGATGACGTCAGTAGGATAAATTCCAGGAACGACATCATTGTTCGAATCAGCGAGGTGACAGTGAAATAAAAATTCCCTAGAATACCGCCACGAGTAAAGAAACAAGATACGAGAAAAAATCGGGACAAAAATAGCATCGACGATGAGACGAGAATGGATTTCCCGAGCATTGTATTTATTCCAAGCGCGATATATGCTTTCGGAGAAAATCGCGTCAGAGTATCGGGATGATAGAGAGGACAGGGGGGGGGGGGGGGGGGGGAGACATAGACGAGCCGAAAATAATAATCGATAAATGGCATGGTCCTGAAACATTTTGCATATAACATGGCGTACGACCATTTGCCTTTTACCAGTCGCGCAATGTGCCGGATATACATAGGTACGTGTATCTCTATATAGACCGGAAAGTATTGGTCTCGATCTCGAGCCTCTCTCTCTCTCTCACCCGTCGACGGAAGCTTGTCCGTCCGAACGTAACAGTCCTCGTCGAGTCGCCTTGAGTACTACGTAGTATTATAGCTCGACGGAAGAGTCCGGTGGTGGAGAGGACAGAGAGAGAGAGAGAGAGAGAGAGAGGGAGAAAGAGAGAGAGGTGAGAGAGAGATGGAGGAGAGGTACAGTGGCGAGTACACGTCGTACGCGACCAGCGATACGGCAGGGACGGTCAAGTAGGTCAGTCCCGTGGTCGCAGGACGCGCGCAGATACAGACGAATACATAGGCACACATGCGCAAACATTAACGTGGAGCGAGAACTCTCTTCTTACGGCGCAGTTGCCTGCTCTACCAACGACGGAGGGAACTGTGAACTCCCGGCAAAGAGGGCAACGGCAGGGCGAGGGGGGTTGGCCGAGTAGCGGGCGACGGAGAGAGGGTCGGTGGGGAAGAGGAGAACGACAGGGCCGCCGCGTCGCAGCCACGCGGATTACGTAACGCTGACAGTGAGAAAGTACCCTCCACTCTTCGTTCGCTCTCGGTGCGCGAGGGCCTCCTCTTTCCTCCTCGGCCACCCCACCACCGCCTACCTTTCCTCTCCAGCCGCGTCGTTCCCGGCACACCATACGTTGTTTTCCCCTCCCCGCCACTTCGTCTCGCGCGCAACGAGGGTGCAATCTCTCGCCCTCTCTCGCTCGTTCTCGATGGCCAATTGGCCTGTCTCTCTCGATCTCTTTCCGTGCACAACCTCGTCTCTCTCGAGCTCCACGCTCCCCCATCCTGCCCCGCATCCCTTCTCTCGGCCATCGTCGACCGCATTACGGTGCACCGTCTGTTTACAAACAAATCTCCCACCTTGCCCCCGTCCGCCATTCGACCTCTTCAACTGCGCGCCGGGAGTGATAAAGAACGAGGTGTAGGTAAGAGAGGGAGTGAACGAGAGAGAGCGAGAGAGAGAGAGAGAGAGAGAGAGAAAGGAAAAGAAGGAGGAAGAAGACGAGTGCGCGCGGCAGACTCCATCAAAGCAGGAGTGAACGGCAGGGGCGAGTGAGGAGGAGGAGGAGGAGGAGGAGGACAGAGGCCCAGACTGCATTGCGCAAAATTGCAGAGCAGCCGGGCAACCGAGCAAAGAAAGCGGTCGACCGTCTTCGCACAAACGTCTCTCTCCCTCTCTCGAGCCAGGAGAAATTTCGTCCTCTTTCCCCTCCATATACCACGTGGTGTACGTATCCACGTCTTTCTCTCTTTCTCTTTTATACTCTACCGTTAAACTCTCCCACCGGATTTGAACACGGGACCACCAACGTCTCCGTGTGTATCAACAGTCGTCTTTCTCTCTCTCCCTTTCTCTTTCTCCCTCCTTCTCTCTCGATCTTTCACATCGAGTCGTCGCGTCTGGTGTCGCGACTGCGGAACTCTCCGATGCTTCTGTACACTCTCGAGGTACACGCGGTACATGTAACTTACATTTATAAATGGATGTTATATATATATAAATAAAAGGCGAGCGGTGACACAGTTGGTCCGACTCTGGACCACGTCACAGGCATCCAGCTCCCGAAGACCCTGGCCCCCAGTCCTGTGAATAGATTCAAAATTGGAGATCCAGATAGATATTGCACGAGTTTCATGACATTGCGAAACTAACAGAAACTGAGAGTTTCAAAACGTAAAAAAAAAACAATGGACCCGCTGTATGGAGGACGTTTCTAGCTTGTCAAGGTGAAATAGGTGCCCTTCCAACAAACAACTATCTATAGATAAATAATATATATGTATGTTGCGCGTGATACGTATGTAGTTTTGCGAGAGGGCGATGAAGGTGAGAGAAGGAAACCCCGAGAGAACCGCGAGTAGTCTCTATGAAGTAGTGGGGATAGAAGAGAGCAAGGCAACCTCTTATTTTGCTTTTTACAGTCGTGCTCCGGATTCCTCAGGAATCCGGTCCCGTCCTCGTAACTGTAGTTAATTATTGTTTAGACTAGCGGTACGAGGCTTTCTCCCTCTCTTTCTCTTTCTCTCTCTGTCTCAGTTGCTCGCTCGTCTTGGTACAGCAGAACTTGACGGCTGTTTCTCGTCTGCCACTTCCTCTCTCTAGCCACCTGCTGATCACAATAGAAAATTAAATTTGAAAAAAGTCACCGGTATTTCAATAATATTTATTTATCATTAATTTATTTTGATCGGATTGAAATTAATGTTCAAATTTATTTGACACGATTCAACTTCTCAACGTCGTACATTCGTCTTTCGTACTTGGTAATTAACGAGAGATACTTGAGATGCAATTATTAATTCTTTCATTCACTTCCGGTTAACGTTAATTCTCGCGCATAGACATCGAGCATGTCGGCGAATCGCACAAAGGGGCGCAAACGATAACCTTGAATTATGTCGAGTGAGACCGGAAGCATAAAGCACCGAGGATCGCCATTAGTCTTGAAGTGTTTTTTCGTTTTCAACGCTCTTACTTCCGGTCGCTCTGAAAAACATTCTCGTGGGATCTGTTGTCCTTAACACCTTATTATTATTATTATTATTATTATCATTATCATTATCGTTTTTATTCTTATTATATTTATTACGGACGTCATTATTATCATTCTACCTCCACTGTCCGTTGAGTTAATTCCACTCATCAAGGTACTTCCGAGTTCTCACGAGTATCGACGAGCGTTGAAACGAGCTCGCGTGTGAACATATGCCTCGATACAATCGTAATCGCGTGGATTTTTACGAAAAATCATTCGTACACGTAAAAATCTCGTGCTTTCCGCTAATTCGTCTCGTTTCTGATCTACTTGCATTATTTTTATTTTCTTCGTACACTCAAGACGAATGAATTCGTAATTCTTCGTTCATGACATATATACACATGTATATATAAAAATAATATTATAACTTCTTTCCCAGTTATTATTTGACATTTTTATAGATCCTAAACGTTTGTTTTTTTTTTCATCAAAACGGTGTCTATTCGTCGTCCGGCGCGTCTCTCAATATATCCGTGGATCGACGTTCATTGAGACTATCGGGTACCAACGGAGAGCCTCGACAGGACACGCTCGTCGAATTCCCAGAATACAGAGTAACAGGGAATGGAAGATGAGAGGAGAAGAAGAAATCATAGCTACGTATATATGTATACATATATGTATACACACACATACACACACGCATATATATATATATATACATACATACGTTACGTGCAGCATTATACAGACACGCGCAGACACAGTGGCCTAGACAAGTAGGTCGCGGCGTAGTTCTCCCTGCCCGCGTGCATCTGTGTATGCACGTGTGTCTGTTTCGCTCCATTCTGTGCACACTTCGAAAGCACATCTGTAAACGTACGAGAACGTCCCGGTGCACGACTGTTACCTCGCGTGTGTACGTGCGCGCGCGAGTTTGTTACGTCCTTCGTCGTAAGTGTGTGCGACACGAGTTGCACACTTACACACGAACGAATTTTCTCGTACGATGGCGTATGTAGCGATGGTGGTTCGCAGTTTACTACGTAAACTGGGTTCTCACTTCTGCGCCGTACTTTGTACATTAGGTGCGATATACATACGTAGACCGCGTATTTTATATTTGGTTACTAATGCGCAGTATACATGGATATATCTACAAGTTTTTACGGGAGGGACAGAGCAAGGCAGTGAAGGAGTTTGACTCGATCGCTAGTTTGCTCCGACAACCCCATTAAGCGAGGGATAATAATTTTTTTTTTGGAATATTAGACTTTTATCTTTCGCGCAGCTATGAATTTTTTTCTATTAGTTATATTCCGTCGGGGTGAGCTTGTATTAACGAAAGTTTGAGGAGATAAAAGGTTCGTAGTCGCGGAGTAAGGTTTATTTCAGAATTAAGCTCGTTTTTATTCGGTAAGAAATAATTATTGTCTAATTTGTAACGGTTTATATTTGTCAGTAATTAGCAGACATTTTTATAACTTGTATGACGATGTACCGAAAATAGCTTTTGAATCGTGACTAATTAATTTAATCGTCGATCATAAATTCATATATTTCAAACAATTTTCGTTAAATTATCGCACCGAGTACCCAAATAGGGCTGACACAACGGTACGCAGATACAATTACAGATTTCCAAATGTATTTCATCCTCGCGATAAATTACAAGCATCCAAATTCATTTATTTTAATTCATCGTTGAAACGATGAAATTCAACTTGATACAACTTTGATTTTACGAGTCACAGAGAATGTAAAAGATAGCAACGTCATCTCACCCGAACATCATCGCTGAAAAGAGTCGTATAACGTTCGTATAAGTGGTAGAGGAGGGGTGAAGGGGATGCACATACGAGCGAAAAGTAGAAGAACCATGTAGGATAACCGATCCAGCCTACTGGCTGCAAGGCTCGCGCAAATTGTCCCTACTGTGGTGTGTCGAAAGTTACGGTGAATTATTGCGTCGCAATATCTCTTAGACGCGCGCAGGGTCTCTCTCTCTCTCTCTCTCTCTCTATAGGTATACATTTATACATATATATATATATATAAGCATATGGCAGACTATACAGAGCTCTATGTCTCCACAGGCCGCTGTCTATCTGGCCTACTTCCATGTTTTTACTCGACGCCACGCTCGCGCCGCGTTTCGGTATATGTCAGACACACGGATATACCCGAGCTCTCTTTCTCCCATTCTCACTCTATCTAACCCTCTCTCTCTCTCTTTCTCTCTCTCTCGCCCACTCTCTCTTATCTCATATGTTCATCCTCTGTCTATACTCCTCATGCGATGGAATGAAATAGCGATCGATCGAATGAATTTGGAGCTAACCAAGTTGAAGGAGAGACGACTATCGGAGAAGACCCAATTTTGAGACATGAATTTTGTACATGGAGTACGCGAACACCTTAAACGACAATTTTTTAAATTCAAGCAATTTATCGTTATAAAATTAGGACGTTAATAATTTTGAAATTGACGAAGCATCGATCCTTATCGAGACTGTCGTACGGAAGTTCAATGATGAACGTCGATTGATGTATTCGATAGAACGAATCTACGTTAAAAAAAAAAGATCGCAATCGATGGATTAAGAACTCTGAATCCTCGAGAGACCGTCGGAATTTATTGTTCACCGCGTCGTTCTTCATTCCAGCGATGATTTTCAAACGAACAAAATTTTTCAACGTAAACAACAACAAAATATACTCCTGCGACCGTCGATACAAAATTTGACCCGGATTTTAATAAAAACGTTCCAAGACCTTCCCGAGAGAAAGTATGAGTGTTTTGGGTTAGAAAAAAGTGAGTCGCAATTTTCGTTCCCACCTCGTAATACCAAGAGAAAGACCGACCGGCAGACAGACAGAGAGAAAGAGAGAGAATATCGTTGCGTAACAAAATGTAACTCTCCCATCCACTATTTTTTCGCGAGACAAGGATCCATCGTATTATCTACGTAATAGGGTATTAGTGTGCCTACTCTATATAATGGAGTCCGTGCACGTTGTCTGGAGGCATCGTAGTTTTGAGTTTAGCGCTTTGTCTTTCGCACGACACAAAATATCTTTACCACGCGTTAATATCGCATTTACGAATATTCCATCTGGAACACAATAGCGACAGAAATTTTCATTGTCCCGATATTGATATATTTTTTACAATAAACCTCTCCCCACCCCCCACCCCCTCCCCCCCTCCAGCCGTCTTCCTACTTTCCTCATTGATCATAATAAACGTATATAAAGATAGGCACATACACGTACATAGCTACGCACACATATAGAATGTCGCGTCCGTAAGAGGCGATGAGAGAACTCGGTATATAACCCAAGGGTAAGAATACCGGGACTGGCAGGGGAAGGGGGGGAGCTCGGCTCACGGCTAACGCGTGCCCGAGACCGGAACACGGGATTGCGCAACCCGGCGTAATTCGGTAATTTCACTCCCCGATAGAGGTCACTCTTCGCTTTTGCCCGACCTCCCGGCCCTCCCCCGCCCTCCCGCAACAGTACTATAGTAGAGTCTTTTTTTTTCTTCCGACCTACGCAACTACGACACGCTTATTGTCTTTCCCTTCAAACTCTCCTTTCTTGTCTGCCCTCGACGTCGTTGAGTACGAAAAAAAAAATACGATCGAACACGATATTAAGGTAGCTCGAGGTGGCGCAACGCAGCAAATTTTAATCGCGATTAAGGTCATGCTGTTAGTAATGTCACAGTACTCGAGTTTCACCGTTTTTCGTATTGTTTCTTTCGACGTTGCGTTGTTAATAGGAAGTAAAAATGTCCCGTTACGTTGGAACATTAAACCGCGACGAAATTACGAGATTTTTAATCGTAAAAAAGCAACAAAACTTGGTCGATCGAAAATAAAACGTTTCGTTGATTTCGTAAATGATATTTCTTTAACGCTATAATACATCGAGTAACTTTTAAATGTATTTCGGTAAGCCGTTAGTCACGACCGTGTTGTTGATTAATACACTCCGAACGGCAACCCTTAATTGAGAAAATAATTATTTTCAAGAATTCGAAACGCGGTAGTAAGTTCGGTTCAAGGGGGTTTTATGAACGCGATCCTAGTCATCATCCTCCCCCTGCCGTATTTTCCCATTTCTCCTCTTTTCCACTCACGCAAGGGTGACTTCAACCCGTCCTCTTCGCTTTCCCGCGACCCCTATGTATATATACATATATAATTACAGCGTTCTTTCACTCTGTCAGCGCTTTATAGCTCTTCCTCTGATCTTCCTTCATTATTCTACTTCGTCCCTTTTCATCCCCCTCGCAACCTAGTGTATACGATCTTGGAATACGTTTAGCGGCGACAAGAGAAAGAGGGAGAGAAAGAGCGAGACAGAAATCAGGGATGCAAAGATCACGGGAGAAGGAAGAAGAATCGACTTAACGATAAGGAAGAATGAAAAATTAAGAAATTTTTGCTGCACTTCATGCCACCCCTCTCGTTTTGTAATTTTCTCACCCTCGCATCGATTCATATTGGTTTTTCATTTATTTCTGTTTACTTTTTGTTATCGTTGCCAAATATTGGCGGTAGAAACACGAATCGAGCTAAACGCAATTTTTTGTTCAACCCCCATAAAATTTTTGTAATATATGTAATACGCGATTTGCCCGAGGGGTTGCGTCGTGGCATGTCTCACAAGAGTTATGACTTTTGCGTTCCCCGATGATTTTACAAGCATGCCTGTTTCCGTCATGGGGTCTCGCTGTCGTTGGAGAGACATTTTTTAACCCACCCCTATTTGCTCGAAACTCTTACACCCCAGGTCGCAACCCTCCTCATAGTCACCTCCCCCGTGTGCCAAGGAGATAAAGTCATTCGGGTCTCTCTTCCGCGTTTCTTCGTTTTTTTCTTTTCGCCTTCCTCGTTCAACGCGTCGAAGGGAATTTCAATTGGAAAGGTGTATCGATCCGACATGAGGGTAGAACAAAAATTGAAGGACGAAAGTACAAGACGCCTGATCCTCTCTCTTCATCGATTAGCATAATTAAATTTCTTGCACAACTCGACCCGCTTCTTCTACCACTGGGAAAATGGAGATTCTAATTAGCCAATTAGGATGTAAATCATTTTTCATCGATCCGAGTATCTCGTCGATATAATCAAATTTCTTCGAGCTTTGGAATTTTCGTAAATTATTGCAAGGGGGAACGTGTAGGACGAAGGTCAATATTGAATATCGATGCCCGAATGACCTTTCGCCGAACCGAGTTTTTCTACCGAATCACGATAAAGCGTTGCTCGTTCGTGGGATTGCGAAGAAAAATTAACGGCGCAAAAGTTAGAGGAGTTTTCCTACGAGAATTTCGACGACAAGATGGCCGCCGTATCAGAAGGACGCGATGAGATGGCCGCCTTGGAGTACCGCGGTATGTCCCTGGGTTAATTGGCTAACTTCGCCCTTTTAATTTTCATCGAAACGTACCACATATATGTATACATAGGTACTAAACCCAACGTCATAAGATAGGTGAATATGCATGGGAAAACTTGACTCTTTTCCTAAGGCTTCGCCGGGAATGAAACGAGAGCCCTTATTGAGAGCAACTTTGGCTAAAGGACGAGTAATGCAACCCTCTTACACACACACACACATATATATATATATATATATATATATATATATATATATATATATATATATATATATATATATATATATATATGTGCAAAGTAGACTTTGGGGACCCGATTCGATTTTTGTTAAAGATGTTCGAAAAAGCAATTATATGCTATATGCAATCAATAGAAAGTGAGTATATACCTTTTTTCGAAAGGATATTTGGAAAATAGTATCGAAAGGTGACTTCGAGGGCTACTATATAGAGTCGACTACGAGGACATATACATATGTTCCTCGACTGGCCACTATGAGGACGTAAGAGTATATCATTATTTCGAATATACCACCAAATGTTGACTACGAGGACTGTCATCTAACGGTTATTTCGAGGACGTGTAAATTTTTCGATCAACTCATGACTTTGAGAACTTAAAGAGTTAGTTTTATTATTTAGTATCCAGATTGTTCACAAAATAGTTCCGCTCAATAAAACCTGCTAGATAATTTTTGTTGCTGGTTTCTTAATGCAAAAATAAGTAAAGTGATAGTTATTTGAGAAATATGATGGTTCTCTCCAGAAACAGTACCTATACAATTGAACGGTAGATCACGTCCCCGAACTCAACGATCGACATACATATTAAGCGTCCATATTATTTGACTGTCCCTAAACGATACAAATCATATACAAAACTACAAGGCCAGTCCTCAAAATCATCGATATACCGATCCACATGGTCTCAAAATATACGAACGATCGACATGTTCATATTTAGTGTCTGTTTTATGCGGCGGTCCCGAAACTATACGAATTACATACGAAATTATAAAGACAGTCCTGAAAATGACCACAATACCAATCCAAATGGTCTCAAAATATACTTTGTATGCATACATATGTACAAACATTTTCGTCCCAGTCACATTGGAGTAAATTCATATTTAACTCAGACATTTTAATATCTTATCTAGAATTTTATTTTCAAAATTACAAAAAATGACAAACAGGTTAGAAATTATCAATAAAAATTACGCTACATTTTGGTTATTTTTTTCTGGGTGTGCAACCATGTCCGCAGTTGCGGTACAGTCCGCCCTTTCAAACAATCGTTCGCATCGATTAATTCGTGTAAATCCTTACCAGAAGGAGTTTTCCCGGACGCTAGTTCCGTTTGAAAAGCGGTCAGTACAACATCTTTTTCCATGATGGACCACCGTCTCGAAATTTTTTTTTTTATTCCGGAACTTCCCAGCGATCGATTACTGTTTAGAGAGCTATTATTACGATCGGATTCTTCAATCGACATCTCTGGCTGGTTATCAGACTCATCGGAGGAATCATCTTCAAATCCTTGGGCCGTTTTTAGTATTTTAGAAATTTTAACTATGTCCGTTTCCAATACTGGTTGCCGATAGATTCCTTTATGAATCTTTTCATGATGCCCCATAAAGTTAGCCAGATCGATCACTTGACCGTCAGAAAGATTGAGATTTATGCATCTCGTAGCAATATGTTTCCGCAGCTGCGTTCCCCGTAGAGAACTTGCAATTTCCGCGCCACATCGCTGAGAGTACTCTCGCATCAAATCGCATGCCCGCAGGTGTCTCAGGCGATCTTTATCATTCGATGGTAGCCCGAACAAATACTGATTTTGCGCCGGTACACGCGCATCCTCTCGATGGTGCATAATAAGATTCAAGCAATCCAAAAGATCTGTATGTATTAAGACAGGAACGCCACGACCGAGTTTCCCACGAATTTCAAATCGAACATATTTGCGAGCAAGAGCTTTTCCTTCTTCAGATAGAGAATTATATGTTTCTTTATCCGCCAAATCGATACCTCGATAACTACGGAAATCATCCAAATACAACCGTTCGATTTCACCCGGCCGACGTCGGTTGAAAAGTTGCAGTGACAGCAATGTTGTTTCGAGAAGTTTTTTCCAGGTTTCGTATGAATATTTTTTTTTAAGTTCAAGAAAATGTTTCGATCTCTGTTCCTTCAAGTACGAATGTAGTTTTTTGATATCGTCCATCGTTGGTAGTACCACTTGTTTTCGTCGATTGTTCTGAGTTTGCGTTTCGGCCACGGCTCTGTTAATACTCGTACCATAATCCTCAATGAGAAGTTTTATAAAATCTTCGGCTCTTTTTTGATCGTGTTCTTGCTCTTTCTTGATATATTCGGTACGCAACAATTCTCCCACATGTTTCAACAAAGTACCTAGATTAGAAGCTACGGCAGGGTGTCCAAACGTACAGGTCTGACCGTTGAAAGCAGCTACAATTCGTACCGCGTCTACAGCGGCGTCGTAATAGCGTGGCTGAAAAATATCGGCGAAGCATGTAATTCGATTGTCGATTTTTTTTATAGCGCACAGAAAACGACCAAGGAGACGTAGTCGAGCTCTAATCATTTGAAATTGATGCTGATGAGTACCATATTTTTGGCATTGCTTATTCGCGTATAGGACAATAAGTTCGTCGTATCTAATTCCTCGTACAACGTCGTCTTCTCGCATATATGGGAATATGTATTTGCGTACATCAACGGAAGCCCTTCCATGTAATCGCGCTGCAACTTTGCGGCCCTTCACCAAAACAATTCGCTCTCGTTTCCCATCTCGGTTGGTGCATTTTCGCCAATGATGGCGGATTACGGATCTTGAATATTGGCCTTTACAATTTCCGCATGATAAAAAATCTTGGGCGGTTTTTTTCATTCTTTGATTAGGCCGTCGGCAAACTAATAAAGCTCCTGTGTTGTAGCGGCGATCGGTGTTGAAAATGTGATTCCCATTTTTTCGAATTATTGCAATAACTTCTTGACGCTCTCGATTCTTTGGCGGTAAAATGATGAATTTCTTGACATCTTCTTCATTGGCATGAGCAATTTCCAAATGTCGTGCAAGTTTAGATTGAAATTTTTTGCAATACATGCAGAAATATTTTTTCGGCGCTCGAGTCGAAGATTCGTCTACGTGAAGTTCGGTGTCATCGGGAGCAGAAGACTGATATTTCACCATACCCAAAGTTATATTCAGCGGCTTTGTTCGATCAGCTGTATTTGACCTTGATGTCTCGATTATTTTCTCACTCTCATTGCCTGATGTGTCGGAATTTGATGTCTCTCGATCAGACGGTTCAAAGGTTTCGTCGCTTGCATCGTCTAACTCGAAACCATTTTCCGGTTGCGCGTTCGTGGTTGAGATCTCACCATTATTTAATTCGGATAAAATAACTTCAGATTCAACAGCTTCAGATTTCAAATCGTTTTCTGTCGAATTCATGATAGGTAACCAAATCGAATTTAGATCATTTGGCAAATCACATTCATATCGAAGGCATTGTTTTGCAGATGTTGGGTCATCTTTGAGAAGACTTTGCAATATTTTTTTTGGAGAATTCTTTCGGAAAGTTCTCAAAATTGGCGATTGGAGGACCTCATCTCCGATGATTATCGGTTTCGAGACAATTTCATTTAAGAGCTGTTCTGTACTATTTACCTCTTCAACGAACATTGCCTTGTTATCGCCTTCGCAGAGCAGCTTCTCCTGATATTCAGATTTTTTTCTTCATTTTCAATATTCCATATTTCATTTTCGATTCCGGAAATTTCAGATGGACCAGGGACTAGTTCGATGGTTGAGAGATTTATAGTATGTTTCGTTGCCGACCTTTAGCTCACAAGGCGACAATTGTCCTTGCAGTTTTTCTTCAACTGATGGCTGCGTAATATCGATTTTTTCAGAGGCATGTTTTCGATCGATTTCAAGTGTATCTTCGCTTTCTCCGGGCAGAACCATGCGCGTTGCAATGAAGCATGATGGTTTGTTGAAAAAATGTTCTTGTTGGTTCACTAGCTCCAGCGAAAAAACGCTCTTGCAATTTTCAGATGGAACTGGTGAAATACTTTTGTCAATATACAAAATTTCGCTGTCCGCTGAAATAATGTAAAGTAAAAATAAATACTATTAGTGTTATCGAAAGAATGCAGTCCACTATGTAAATATGTATCGAGTATTTTTTAGATCATGAGACGGAACGAAAAAGTAGTCGCTAAAATAAGGTTAATCACTTCCAGAAATTTCGAGGCGAACCAACTGAGCTTACCTGCATTCGATTCAAGATTTTTGACTACATGTTTAAATGTAGCTTCTTTCTCTGTGATGAAGACGCATTTAATGTTGACTGAAACAGTGATATCTTCTAAATTTTCTTTAATCACGTGCAAGATTTTATCATTATCTGTAAAAATTGGGAAGTTTTACATTTTTTTAAAATACGGATTTAAACAAAATCGAACTTACGGACGTACGATCATTACGAAGAGCTTTTAATGTCGATCGGAATCCTTAAGGAAAAAAAATCTAAATTTATTTTATCTACCGCTGTTCTGATTTGTGTTCGATTATGATGTACCGAATTTATGGTAAATGTTTAATTGATTGTACATTAACTAATAAAATCTGAAAAATTTAATCTCGTACGACTCGGAAGTAGCCCATCATAATAATAATAATAGCATTTCCACCACGAGAACAGACTACAAAGGCGTTTCAAAAAATCTGTCGGAAACTCATTTCCAGATCACACTGTTGTAATTATTAAATGACGTATTGTATGAGGAAAAGGCGCGGCAACGCTGTTTAACGTGTGGCGAGAGAAAGAGAGAGAGAGTACGTCGCTGACGGAAGAGTCGGTGTCGAAGACGGTCGCGAATACGAAAGACGTGCGAACAAATGACAAAGCGGGCGCAAGCCATTTTAGGTTATATTCTTTCCTTTATGCGTGTTTGTATCGTTTCACATTATTTAAATACATAATAAAATCTTTTCTGGACATCCACACTACCCTTGCAAATATCCGAGATATCATTTCCTCATCCTACCGGGATATACATATATATACTTTTTTTTATTTCTACAGTATTATTGTTAGTTTTTTTTAAATTGTTGATTACATTTTGTGACGTCTTCTATTCGAATTCATTTCAAAGCAAAACTACGTTACATTCGACAAATGCATGAGACGTCTCTCGCGATATAACCGAGTCTGCGAGTGTTATTTCGCCGCCCTGACTATGTTTAATCGGAAATTCGAACTTTTTAGTAAAACAGTGCTTGAATATCAAGTCCGAAAGCGGATTCGTCGTAATGATCGTACTTCCCTAAGAAAAAGTCTGAAAAATTATACTTACAGCATACTGCTAAAACACGTGCTGCATATTTTCTCTTGTCGGTATATTTCACCGAGCACGTTTTTCCCCGGACGTCAATGTCTTTTATATCGCAAATGTATAAAATATCGTCAGTGAACAATACTAACGCATACATTTTGAAAAATATTCTTTTACAAATCCTTCGTAGTAACTGTGAATAATGGATGTTGGTGGATTATGTACAATGTGCAATGTCTTGGAATTGCACTTTCTTCCGTACTACTTTGCAGCCTCGTCCGACGCCGGTTGAAAGACTTTTTAGGGGGGAATCCCGAAAATTGCCGGGTTTCCTCGAGAATCACATCGAGAGCTCTCACGGTGAGGCAGATTTCGAAATATACTAAAGCCGGCTCTACGTATTGACCGAGGCATAACGAGTGTTGGCCAATACGAGAGTATAGAGGGCAGTCTCGTCTCTTCTCTCGCCGTCTTGTGTCGTCTCCGTCTGTTGTCGTTTTTTTTACACGAGCCACAGGGATAATCACAACAATAGTTGCAGCAGCAAAATCCATCGTAGCCAGAGACGAGGGATCAACTCAGCGACACGAGAGTGTAGAGAGACGTCGGCAAAACGTCTCAGCAAGTGTGTGGAGCGGGCTTGACGATCGACATACATATTGAGCGTCCATATTATATAAATGTCCCTAAACGATACGAAGTATACAATATGAAATTACAACGCCAGTCCCCAAAATCATCGTTATACCAATCCAAATGGTCACAGGATACCTATACTTTGTATGCACATATGCATATAAATAGTTTGAGATTTTTTTTTAGATAAATACCTTTTTTACTACGGTTCCGAGAATAAACGCAATATGTCAACTGCAACGTCGACCATACGAAATTTTTCGCCCGTTATGCAGTACAAAAATAGTAAAAACGTCAAGGTCTCAAAACATACAAATTATACATGAATATTTTGAGGACAAGTCCTCATATCACTTCATAATATTCCGGGTCCCTAAACTCAACGATCTACATATCGTCGATACTTTGAGGACTGTCCTTAAACTATACGAATCATATAGAATACTTTGGGGCCAGTCCTCGAAACAGCCAAAGGTCCTGGAAAATACCGTTGTAGTAATGAAAATGGTCTCAAAGTATACATCGCGCATATATATATATATATATATATATATATATATATATATATATATATATATATATATATATTATAGGAAACGTTTCCCGAGCACACGCGTTAGAATGTAGCGTTGAATGGTCCTCTGTTCCCTTACAAAATGGCCGCCAACAATTACCGAGCGACGAAAGTGGAGGCAAACTTCTGAAAGACCGTTTCGTTCGTGTGGTTCCTCTCTCTCTTTCTCAGTGTGTGTGCCCGTCTTTCTCTATCTCTCTCATCTACCCCACGAGGAAAACTAGCACACCGCGTGTCGAGCAACGGACGCCATCATCGTTTGGTTATATCAGTTGTCTCCCGTAGCTTCAATAAGGGAAGTTTGCGCACCAAACGCTTTTGTTCGTCGTCCCTTGCCGCTCCAATTTTCTCGAATCGTGAATTTTCAAAGAAACGCAGAGGAATAAAGGAAATAGTTCGTAAGGAAAATAAATTAACGAATCAATACAACCAACACAGAAATCGAACGAATATTTTACATGACGATCGTTCGATTAATGTGCCAATGCATATCGTTAGGGAATTATATTATAATTACACCGTGAGAAGGGGCTTTTATCGCGCATCGAATTAATAAGAATAAAATAAGACGTTCACCGTAGATCGAAAGTTAATCCGTGGACGGAGACCAATATTAAATTCACTGAAAGTCTTTAACTCATATTATATACAGTAAAAATCAAACCCGTTACTTCCGGGGGATGTGATGATCCAGGAAAGACGATCAACTCGGTCATCCCGGAAAATAAGCCATTTACTCATCTTTCGCCCTGTATCGTAGCGAGAGAGCCGCTTGTCTCTTCCATCCCGGTTCACATTCTCAGGCCGTTCGTTATCAGCTCGAATCTTTCTCGTTCCATGAGAGATGACGTTGAAACGTCAAGAGAAAGAGAGAGGGAGAGAGAGAGAGAGATATGAAAAAGAGACTCTCGATCGAGACACTTCTATGCCGCTTGGATTGAATCTCTTGTTATTTATTTATTTCTATTTCGTCTATCTCTATTATATCTACATATATATACGCTATATGACCGATGTCTACTATAACACTCGGTCTATTACTGTCTATTACTATCTATATAATATTGCATTTGTACACTTTATGTTTAAGTTACTTCGATCTGCTCTTCGATCTGTTCGAGCCCATTCGGGCTCTGTGCTCTAGGCATAATAAATGTCTATCAATCAATCTCTGTCTGTCTGTCTCTCTCTATCTCTATCTCTCCCTTTCTCAAGTGGCATGTCCCGAATAAGAAATTACCTATAGGTATACGCGGGATGCCTTTCGTATAAAATCATCGTAGAGCTCATTTCGAGCCCCCTGCTGTCATATTGAAGTTAACGTAGACAAATTGTCATCGCAATAATAGCATTTATTAATTGTAATTAAATTGCAAAATTAAAAGGAAAACGCAATTATAATCAGATCATAAAATAGAAAAGGAAATGTCAATAAATGAGTGAATAATATGTGATGAATATGTCATCGCGTAATTAATCTAGGTGATTAAATAAGCTTGCATTATCCTGCCCCACCCCCTTCGCATCTTCCTACTCTCTCTTTCCTACGCTCTCTCCCTTTCTCTGTCTTAGTCGTATCGTAGTCTCGCGCGTTTCACGTTTCTTATCCTCCCACTACCCAGAGATGACGAGAACGAGCGAACTGAATACGGTAGTTACTTCCAACTTCGCGTTCCTTCTCGAGCTCGCAAGAGCTCGGACAGTCGAGCGGGGGTGTCGTCGTGATGAGAAAGAGAAACGTCGAGTGGGAGAAAGAGAGTAGGACGGAGACACCGAATTAGCAGATGCTGGATAGCTCCGTCTGTATGCGTATTGGTACATGTGTATATGCGTGTGCGCGTGTGTCTGTGCTTTGGCGTTTGCTCGCGATGAACGATCCGTGAAACGCGAGACACAAGAACACACCGCGAGAGGGCGCATGTGGATTTTCAAAGTGTGCGAAATATACACCGAGTGGTTGAAACGTTTCTCGCACCTACGTCTCTCCTGCTCGCTCTTTTGACTCTTTTGAGACGCAGGCTTATCTTCTCCTTCTTCTTCTTCTTCTTCTTCTTCGTCTTCGTTTTCTTCTTGGCTTTTTGTACTATAGTGTAATTTATTGGTAGTATTATTTCTGGACTCAGTGTGGGCAGGAAGAAGGAGGGTGGGAGGGAGGGAGGGAGAGAGAGAGCCGGGCGAAAAACGAGGGTAAACGAGCAGTGCAAGACGCAACTGTCTCTCTTTCTCTCGTTTTCCGGTAATGTTGCAACCAACAGGAATAAAAAAATAAAAAAGCAGTTGTCGGCCAGAGTAATTTGATTCTGCCCTCTCTTTCTCTCTGTCTGGCTCTCTGTGTCTCTCTGGCTCTCTCTATCTATCTATCTCTCGGTCCAGTAAGAGGATAATCGGGATTTACAGCGTTTCGCAGAAGCTCAAATTTCATCTTGGTCTCGAAAGTGAGAGATGCCCATGCGTGCTCGAGCTCTTCTATACGATAATGTCGAGGAAAGCTGCATTCTGGACCAACCTCGGATACTCACGGGAGAAAGAACGAGAGAGTGAGAGAGAAGGATAAGATCGAAACGTTTCCGGTCCACACGATGACTCAACATACCGAACGTTTTAGAAACATCTCGAGTATAAAAAAAGACGGGAAGATCGAGGACGATATTAGTTTCCATGTTTTCTTTTTGTACGTACAAAAAACGTACAAAATTACAAATAGCAGATTATTTTCTAAAATTGAAAGAATCTTAATGATCTGGTAACGTCAACATTTTTTCAATACTTTCAGAAATCAACCATTTGTAATACGACCGTTTCTCTTTTTACAAAATTGCATCGATTTAATACACGGGAAATAAGAACTCGATTACTTCAACCTAATTCAGTTGGAATAATCATATTTTAGATGATGTAATTAAATATTACGATGGTGAAGTAAATATGTAAGCGACGCTGTAAAATTCTTGTTGACCAAACTAAATATTTCTTCAACACTCCGTATTAACGGAACTCCCGATGTAGCTCGCCCAACGAATTTCTCTGCTCAGTATTTGGTGACGAGCTATTTTTTTATTTTATTTTATTTTTCGACACGTCGTATCTTCTCCAGAGGCGTTGGTGAAAGGTTACGTTCAATTATCATGCAGAACCGAAGCACTTCGATCTCATTCTCTTCCCATCTCTCCCTCCCTCTCGGTCTCTTTTAGAAATACTGTAAATATATATATATAGGCGATAATACATAGTAAGTAAAATGCAAGAAAACAAAAATGAGAAGATGCTTCAAAATGTCTCGAAGGTCCTCGAAACGGTCAAGGCCCTAGACCCAACTGTGATGAAAATTTTCCTTTTTTTCTTCGTCTCTCTCTCTCTCTCTCTCTCTCTCTCTCTCTCTCTCTCTCTCTCTCTCTCTCTCTATGCAGCGACGCAAGATTTACTAATTTGCGTAACGACCAAGTGCCAAGTAGACAAAGAGAAAGAGAGAGAACGGCGTCAAGGTATCGTCGGTGATCGAAGGTCAGTCCTCGTACACGCGGACGATTTGTGCTCGAACAGCTCAAATATTGCGAATTAAAACATATTTATACATACATATATATACATATATATTTTAGTAATCGAATCCGTCATTAGTCTCGGTTTTTCGCCACATGATTAAACGGCGACGGGTCCTATCGCGTGGCTTTCCGACTTTGTGTGATCGTGCGCGTTCGTAAGTTTTGTACACTTTTGTGCTTAAAAAAACGAACGAGAGAGAGAGAGAGAGGGGGGGGTAGAAAAGAGATGTTGGGGATAGACACGATTAATCAAAATGTGACGTCGGCACGAATGCGATTTAGCATACCAGAATAGTGACAACGAGAGCGACACGGTGAGAGAGAGAGAGAGAGTGAGGCAGAGGGGGGGGGGGGGGGGGGGGGAGGAGAAACGAGATAGAAAAAAAAGAACGTAGAAACGGAGGGCCGTGGGTACACACCGATAAGGTTTCCGTGTTATTGGCTAACCGACGACGAGACGACGCCGCGACGAGGACGACGTCGCGGGTTACCGTGTCAGACTGTCTGGAGTCCGGAGTCTAAAACTATACTCATGTGCGAAAGCCAGCGGCCGCACGGCTGATGATGATGACCGTGGAAGACACGAAATTTATATCTGTATATATATGTCCCGTCGTGTATATATAGATATACTATACAAGACGTATACACACATATATATACATATACATACGACACACACACACACACACACACACACACACACACACACACACACACACACACACACACACACACACACACACACACACACACACACACACACACACACACACACACACACACACACACACACACACACACACACACACACACACACACACACACACACACACACACACACACACACACACACACACACACACACACCACACACACACGCACGCACGCACACATATGCCCCGTCGTGTATATATATACGTATAGGTATACAAATATAGAGATAATAGTCATAGCATCGAGCTAGTAAACCGTTCTTTATTCACGTTTATTTGTAGACACACGTGTGTTTATATTTATGCGAGCATTGGTGCCATACTTTTTTTTTTAGACGCACACGTTTTTCCGTGCACTCCGAAAAACCCGAGTCCAATTGACGTTAACGCTGCGCTTACGTTTGTCGCTGATTAAACTTTGAAACTTTTCGATGTTTTCTTGTGTTATATTTATAACTTTTTATCTGAAGAAACAAAATTTTGTTCGGGGAAAAAGAACGTACCGTACGTCCCAAGGTGCGTTTTGTTCGTCATATTATTTTTCGGAATCTGAATTACCGGATGTAACGTCGAAAGAATCAATCGTTGCATATTTTTATATGTTTTCGTTTTTGTTTATAATAATTTCTTTTTTATGTAGAAATTTCGAATATGTACGCGAATGGTGAAAAGTCAGATAATATTTGTCACTCGGTCTCATCGACAAAAAATATAGTGATACATATTCACTTCTGCACTGTGAAAGCTTCCTCCGATATAGAAAACCCGAGAGAAACGATGCAAACGGGCCACTCCGTTGCACCTGTTGCTCTTGCCGAGGACCGAGAGAGAGCGAGCCAGAGACAGAAAGAGAGAGAGAGAGATCGTGAGTCGAAAAATAAAGCTCTCGGTTAAACGTTGCGTTTCTTCGAAATGACATCACCAGTTTCGTATCGAGTCGAAGAGAAATGATAAAGCCTTTTATCGAGGCACGAAAAAAAAATCCATTTCTTCTTTTTGTTTAATTTTGTATATTTCTACCCCGGTAAATTCCCAGATCGAACCACAAACGACGAGAGTTATTTAGGTCGATATCTATACGTAGTATTATTTTGACCGAGTTTACTTGGAGCTCGAGTCGATCGATCGATAAAAGCCCTCTATCTCCGATCGCATAAAGGCGTTCGAATAATTTTTCGCCCCGTGTATATATCAACAAGCAATTGGTTCGATTATTCCGAAGACCGGAAGTTACCACGCAACCCGTGATTCCGTGGAATTCGTCGAGATATCGATAACAGTCACGATGGAATCTGACCATGCCTGCGATAGGATTTTAAATCTAATCTGCTATTACGACGAATGCGGGCGACAGATCGAGGATTACGAATGATCGAGAGAGAGAGAGAGAGAGAGAGAGAAAATATCGCTTTCTCGTGCTATATAGAACATTTAACCCTCGCGCTGAATTCATATCCACTATATAGCACCGCGATATAATCACAAACGATATCTGACGTTTTTCTCCGTGACGGAACAGGGGAATACAATGGAAGAAAAAAATAGAAATAAAATCAAAAAAATTAATCAGTCATTTCGCGTGTTTAGGCACATTATTGATAAAGACTCCGTCAGTTTGAGCTAATCGTTATCAACGATGCTTCGCGTCATATTTTCCTGTTGTTTTATTTTTAATAGAGATGAAATTTTGCGCTCGTGCGTGAGAACAAAAGTTTTGGTTGCTTTCCGCAATTTCAAATTACTATTCCAATATATATACCTACTTCATTAATATGTACGAAGACAATGGATTCTTATTATTTCGTTTCAAACGAAAAAAACTGAATAAGCGGGACAACTGATAGCAGCGTCCATTAATAGTGATGCGGATGTTGTCACATCCCCAATATTGGACATCCCTCTAATTCTTATACCTAACGATGGCGGCAAAATATTTTTATCGTACGTACCCGTATACCCCGTCGCTCACATCTTATCATTCGCAGGATGTCAATATTATGATAAGTCTTTTTTACGAGAAAAGAGAGAGAGAAAGAGTGAGCAGGAGCGATCGGTGTCGACCAAGTATACAGCACGTATATGTCGTACATATACGCATAAGTGCTACATATAGTATCGATTACGATCCACACCCGCGCGTGGGTGGCCCTCGTGGCCAAAGTTCGATTGCGTGTTATTTTATTTTCGGTCTTGTATACGAAACATACACGCTACGCATATACACGTTACATACGTATTTTTTCTAAAAAGAATATCAATACGACGGAGTAAACGATAAAACAGTCTTTTCGCGGAGTGTGAAAGCACTCAAAGTTTTATCGATAATAGATGAACCTTGTCAAATTTTATTGAAGCCGAGATACGAGAGCTCGTTCGTACATACGCATTTCTCGACGTCATTATTGTCACAAAAAATACAATTATTTTTCATATTTCTCAGGAAATATATACCTAAAGGTAACAAAAAAAATGTGTTTTTACTTTACGTCATAAATACAAATTAACGTAGACGCCCGCGTCACCACGAAACGGTCATTTACGAAATAAACAAAACAAAATATTAACCGTATGATATATATATTTTTCTGACGAACAATTTCGTGCGTAGTTTCTATTCGTCTTCTATAGTACCTACACACGTGTATTCATTGGTTCGATAAACGCAGGTTTCGTTTAATCGCCGATCTCTCATACTACGCGTTGCCTTGACTGTTATTGAAACTGGCAGGTTAGTCGACGCTGACAGTTTCTCGAAATCGCGTTGCCGTCAATTTTGTGTTCGGCATAAACGCGATGATAATACACGGTATCGATATCGGTTACGAGTAACCACACGCGCTGGTAATTGCATAGAGTGGACGGACAGAGGGTGAGAGTGTGATACATGCAAACATATGTAGTAATATATATATATATAGTGTTTGCATAAAAATACGCGGGAAAAAAATGTTTCCACGAGCGAATGCTGACGCCGACCTGCAATGCTATTCATTTTCTCTATACGCCCTCAGGCGATAATAAACCAAAAGAAAAAATTTCATTTTATCATTTTTTAAAATACTCAACTCAGTGGCGCCCATGCGTCTCGCTATGACTCCAGCTATACATATATTGTAATACGTGTAAGTCCTATATATATATATGTATAAAAAAGAGGATTGAGGTTGGTAAAACACGGGAAAGAATGGCTATTACATTCCGCATATGGTATTTAGTATCTGTATTAAGAACGTAGCAAGAATGGTACATATCTGTGCGTGCATATTGCGGAGGAAAATGGCGTCTACTGGCGCCCTCGTCTAACAATACGTATCTACATTGTATATATAGCTTATGCACCTCACCTCTCTCTCGTTCCGAATCCACCGCGTGTGTGTATATTTACATAATTGCGTACCGGGGTAATTTTCGTGTCGTAACTCATTTTTCATGGCATTCAGCAAGAAGTATATATATGGGAGCAGCGCCAAAGAGTGAGGAGAAGGAGAAGGACGCAGGAACGTCCGCGTGCCGGCGGCAGATTATGTTATAATGAACGGTTGGCATGGTTACCTGTCTCTCTTTCTCTCTCGCTCTCCCGCTCTTCCTCTACAATCTACTATATAGGTATATATGTTACCTTTTCCATCGCATTTATCTTTATTTTCGATTCGTTATAATACCTCATACCGAGAAAATAAGCACCAGGCGGGAAAACAACGGAACAATTAGTGATTGATGAATTACGTTGATGATGACAGCATTCATTTTTCATTTCACATTTCATATTACCTCCGCAATAATATCTCTTAATTTCACATAGCTCGTTAGTAAAATCGACTACTATTCATAAAGCGAACGTTGCATATGCCCTCGGCGTAGTCTTAGAAATGTTGACCACGAAGACTTACATTTACGCGCTAAGGTGCATTCGGAGCAAAGCACGCAAGAGGGGTCGTTGTAACGGTGTACACGGTGTCTTTATACAGCAAAACTTCTTCGATGTTATATTCACGTGGCGTGTACGCGACAGGTTACAAAAGGGTAATCCGATACAGTCTGTGTTTCAGCAAAGAATCACTCGTTTCATACTGTGCGTGTAAGAGGAGGTAATCCTATCTACGTACAGGCACTTTACACTCTCTTGAACGAGGAGAGTATGTGAGAAAAGCTTTAGAAGCACGGATGAAAAAAAAGTACACGAGAAAATACTTCGATGATAAATTCAATTATACTTAAAGACAAATTTAGTTATTTTTCTTATCCGATAATTAACTTCCGAAAACATTTCAAGAATCCCAGACGTACGATTCGTATGTATCACAGTTGAACAATTTTCGTTGATCGACGTTATTTAAAAAATAGATCTTCCCTCAGTGGCCACCGAGGGATGAAAATACTTTACGCGGTGTTTTATCGATGTTTGAAATCGATTTTTCGAATCGTCGTTAACCTTTTGTTGCGCGTGAAATTTTATGCGGGACTGCGATCGGAAAAATACTGGCACCCCGGAGCGTCAATGGCTCGCGCAAAAATAAGCACGAACCGAGGAACAATACCGAGAAACATATTATCGTCGTTTCGCAGCAGCAGCAGCAGCAGCAAGCGAGCGAGCGAAGCAAGCGTTGTTTATGTCTGTTGGATTTATTGAGTTTAGTCTCGCTGTTGATGACGGGGCAACGGGACAGCCAGTGAAACGAAGAAGCGTGTACGGAGGATTCGTAAAATAACAAAAAAAAACGTAAAAAGCACACACTGTGACGTGAATCGGCAGAAGGGACGGCGAGACGAGGGACGTTTATTCACGAAGAAATTGTATTAAAGAGAACGAGTGCGTTGTTGTGAGGAATAGCTAATCAGCGAGAAAACGAGACGAGACTCTTCGCCCGACCACTGACAGACCATTTCACTCGGACTTTGACACCTGACGCAATTTGACTGTTATCCATGTTGTTGTTACGCCACGCATGTGCATATACTATTTTTACAAAAATTCTTCTACGGGCCTTTCCTCATTCTCTTTAGGTGAATCCATTCTTTTGGAATATTCCTAATGCGTTAGGATCGTTCCCGTTTTCATTTTTGTTCTTTACCCCGATGATTCTTGAAAAATTCATCCCCATTTTCCAGCAAGAATGGAAAGAGGGTGGTTTTTGTTCGCTTGAAAAAAAAAGTAAGAGAGGAAATGGAACGAGAATTAGAAGAAGGAACAACTGGGTTGAGAAGGGCACGGCCGTCACGTCCGAGGATGCAATCTCACTGTGACTCTCTCGTTTAGTCGGCGTAGCTCCGCGACAACGTCGGCGGAGGTCTGTGTTAATAGGATTTGCCGGTGGGTTAGACCCTCCCCCATACCCCGTAGGTTCCCCAAGCCCGTTTTCCGAGCTAGTTCCCTGCAACTAGAAATTCCCAACCCAGTCGAGAATGCCAGTGAGACTTCGTGTCTGGTGTGCTTGTAAGTTAAGGGTGTGGGTGAGAAGGGTAGGAAGGTTCAACAACGGTGCAAAAGCCAACCTTAAACCGTATGGCAACTTCAGAACGACCAAAGTAGAAAGTAACGAGAGTGGAATACGCGAAGGAATGTAATAGCGTAGTTTATTTTATCCGTGGGGCTCGCAAGATTTTCTCCATCCCCGTTACAAGATTGCCCATCTGGTTTTACCAATTAATATCGAGTTGTTTCGGCGTTTTCGCGAGATTCGAATTTTACAGACGAAGCAAGCTTAGGGATAGTCGACCCTCGTCCCTCGTATCTCCAGTACTTTCGACGATTTCTTTGCGAACGGCAGGTTTCCTAATTGAAATCGATTTCACGTTTCTCCCCATTGTGACTTCCCCAGAGGGCATTTCGTTTTACCGAAGTGGAACCTACCATGGAAGGAACAGGATATTCGAGGAGTCGTGGTCGAGAGAGGTCATTGGGGGATGAAGGAAGAGGCACGGAGAGAATGAGTGGTGGTACTTGACGTGAACGGGCAGCTCTGATGTGTGCCTCCACCAGCTGGGAAAGCAATGAGGACGCGTTTAATCCGCGCATACGTGCGATAACAATCGGGCAAACCACCTGTTGAACCGACTGTAACGCTGCCCTCTACCCCACTCCCTGTCGGTTTTGGGGTTGTTACGGCTGTGCTTCTGCCTTCGTTGCACGTCGAACACCTCTCCAGATAGCGAGAAGTACCTCGTCATTTCATAAGCTATCGAGCAAAGTTCATTACATCAACTATAAGATTTAGCCCCGTAACTACCACCAATTTTAGGAACTTAAGATTCGAACTGGTCGAACCTTTCGTGACCATAGTCTAAGTAAAGAGTTTGCTATCTTACACTCCTCGTCTTCCACTAACGTAACCGTGACAGAAGTTAACCCGGAGAAAAGGTCACAGTCCTAGATTGTATCAGCGAGTCTACAAGATCGACCTTGTACGAATTGCCGCAATTTCGATCGTCCGTAGAACTTCTTTCGCTACACGTCCTAGAAACGATTTTGTATATAAACATTGATCAATCTCTACAAAATCATGTTCCTCTCATTTTAATTAAACGTTCGGCCCCGTCTCACACTTTGAATGAGCGTAGCTCGATTGATATTCCCAGCACGGACTTTGGCCCAGGTTTTTCCTTTCATTGTTCATTCACACTCGCACACACGCCGCGCGATGTATCGGGGCTCAATGACTCAACGCCTGTTCGTCTCTTCTGGCGTGCGTAGTGCCCGCGAACATTGTCAAATATTGTCGCAAGATGACGTCGCGAGGGTGCTCGAGTATTCTTGAACTCGGATGACCCCGACGGGAGACGAGACACGGGTCCCACCGAACTCTGAATGAAGTTGGAATTGAAATTGTCTCATTGCGCTAGGTGTTCTGGTGATGCTTTTTTTCTAGAACCTTGTAGATAGATTCGAACGTTCGATTGAGGAAACGTCCGTTTATCGGTCACTGCCCAGTGATATTAAAATTCCATCCAACGTGTACCTACATATTTTTGCTTGACGCACGCATAAAGAGACAATGGGGGATTTGACCGTTTCGTCACTGTTGGGTGTCTTTTATAAATTACGTCGTTTTTTTTATTCGATTGTGAATACCAAATGACGTAACGAACTGCTGCTGCGAGTTCACGTACGCGGATATTTTAAGAGTGTATTTGATTTTAAGATATCTTTAGAAGAAGCGGGCAAGGTGGATTCCGGGCTGTTTTCATCGACCAACACGCAAACTTGCCTCGACATTGGGGAGCTCGATAAACACCGACCTCTTACTTATACGTTCTCATAATTTTTTTCCCTTTCTTCATTTCAAATCTATTTTCCTTCCAAGATATCGAAACGAGATACAGGCACGTGGAGAAGGAAGTAAACAATTTGTAGAAATTAAATCATCGAATTACTATGAACGTCCTTCAATAATATCGATAAATCATTATGCGATTAAATTTGAGAAACGAGCGATCGTAAAAATACGAAAATGTAAGGTCTTTAGTATTTCATAAGTTTTGCCCTCGGTATGATTATACATAAGAGAATAGAGAACCATTTGATGTATATACTTTATTCCAGTACAAAGTTTTACTCAATAAAATTAAATATAAATATTTTTCGGACCAATCGAACGTTCGCTGTTTCTCGTTACAGGGGGGCTTAATTTTAATTCGCAGCGGGATCTTCGTGAGCGAAAGCAACAACACCGTAAACGCTTTTCAGCTAATTCTCCAATTCTCGTTAAATCGCATTCCAGACCATAAGGAGAGGTGAGATTTGTTCTCATTCCATGGGATTAGGGCAAGAAATAAGGCGAGAAAGAAAGGAGTGATGGGGTCACAAGGAAGACGTTAGTAATATAAGAACGTGAGGGCGTTATAGGTTTTGTTGGCCGATCTTCTGGTTGAGTTAGGATTACCATTAATCGCCCGTTGGCTTTGAAACGATGGGAAATTTCAAGCTTCGTCGTATTCTCGTTCTCTCCCCCGGGTTTGCTTCCCACATATATGTGTAAAAGCCGAAGGATCCATACATACGTATACATATATATATAATCTTTCATTCCATCCCTCTTTTTTTCTCATCACTTCTTTATTCGCGGGTACTCTTGATTCGCTCGCGAAACGACGACCGTGGTCAATATAACACTCGTTTAGAAATCCGACTCTCCGTATAATGGCGCAGTGTCGTAAAACCATGGACGTGTACAGACGAATAAGAGTGTCTCCAAGTACCTATTCCCCTCCAAAGCTGTAAAAGCGATCAACTCGAACGCTCTCTTGCTTCTTAACTTCCCACTCGTTTTCTCGCTCGTAGTGTGTGATGTACATATTTACGAGAATCCTCGGTAGAAAAAGGAAGCGTCGCGAAGCCTAAACACCGTTAGATCTCGTCGGCTCGTAAAGGATACTTCGTCGGCGATGAAGATGATGCGAATGAGGACCAGAGGGAGGACTGCGACGAGCCCTGCGACGAACACTGCGACGAACACATATATATGAGCCCTTGACGAGACCGTGTCGCAAGCTCGTCGAGTTTCTCAAAACTATACTAATATGTAGATTGGTTCTAATATGAAATAGCAACCGCGTACAGGAAAATCTTGACAGTCAACAACTTGGCGATAAGAAAAAAACGGGCTCGTACTTATCTACGTCACACTATGCAAACCTTACGCTAAGCAACTAAATTTAGTTTTCAAAACACGTTTATATAACGTGCAAATATTATCGGCGATTTGGTAAAATATTTTTCTCGTACAAAATTGTACTTAATTACGTGTTATCGATCGAATAAAACGTAATAACGGCCACGTGTGTACAAATAATTAATCGATCTTACGCGTTTCGTTTAATACTTATGGCGCCATTTACTGTCTCTTTCTTGATAGCAGAGTGGAGTAAATAACAGGTGCAACGTTGACCAACTTCAATAATCAATGAATAACATAACGTCACGTGGCCTTTTCTCTCTCGGTCTAATTTTTCCTGCGCACAGCTATTTGCTTTTACTCGAAAGTTCAAATTGTCCAATAGCGAGGAAATGAAAGTTGCCGTGTCATCGATGGGTGGCGTAACGGGGAGATGGAGAGGACCAGGGTTAGCGAAAAAAAAGTATCGGAACATGAGGCCTGTGGCAACAAATAAAGCTTTTCTTCTATCCTTCGTCCCTCGTTTCTGGATGCTCTTGCTCGTTCAACGCGATAACGTTGCATCACGATTAACGTTCATAGAGCACGTGTGATAACGGGGTTTGATTATCGTTAATATATATATATATAAATATATATTTTACGTTTATAGTATTGTTGTTGTATATAAGAGAACGCACATGCGCGATCCCTTATCTTTCAGTAGATTATATCTGTACGTTGGGATTTTCCGGTTTACTATGCTATAGTATAATAATGTCAAACACTTTTTACGTCGTATTTCTCGCTCTCTCTCATACTTTGTTTACCACGTCGAAAAAACCCTTGCTCAATTCGACGCAACGCTTATCGTAACGCGACACGTTTTCATTGATTTTGGTGTCTCTGTCTTCTCTCAAGGCGAATATTCGTATAGGGCCGAGACATCGTAATAATATCCGTATTGCCCTCGAAACACGGCTCAGATATAATATATAGCGAGCCTCTTCACAAACGTATCTTCGTATTTACCCGGCCAACCGTTTATTTATGTTATGTGCAATGCCACGAGCACATTTTATGACGCAAGTATATAGATATATTTTATTTGTCTCTTTTTTTTTATCGTAAGTTTTTATTTTCCATTGTCCATAGCGTTTTGGCTTCGAGCCGAATTTCGTTACTTCGCATTACATGGCACGAAAACGGACGATCGAAACTAACGAGCGTTCTATTTTTTGTAACTATTTTCCTCAGCGCGACACGCGTATGTACACTCACACTTGTCTTTTTCGATCTCTCGGTCTAACGGATCTTAGATAGAGATACTTTTTTAAATATTTACTTTCGCGCGCATCGTACGTACCTACGATATACAAGCGTGGTAACCATTCCATAAATTTTTCATTTGTCACGTATGCGACGTTGATATTTCCAACGTTTTCAAAAAATGAGACGTTCCATGGGTTGAAAATTTTGAGTTCTTAACGATTTCGTAAGATAATGAGAATTTTTAACTCTCGTATGAATTTAATAAAACGAGTTTCGATTTATCGAGAGCGATTATCTTCGGCGATTTGATTTAGCTAATGCGTAATTAATAGATTTCGAGACGTCCGATTGTATTGATAATATACTACTTTAGGTGATAATATTACTATATAGGGCGAACGGGGCTGTCCCGAAAATCTTCGCGGGTTTCACTTACACTGATGTTCGATATTTAACCTATCATTTATATTGTGATATACGTATCTGTATTTTATCTCCTGGATTTATCGAACGATGAATTATATTTTCCGAGAAAAAACATAATATTCTTGAAACAAGCGTTAGATACGTACGTTGACCCGATTGATGAAAAACAAAATTTGTATTTTTAGACGTTACAAACAAGGATGACGCGTTATGCTGCTGTTTTTCGTTTATTTACTGACTTATTTGAATTGATTCAGCTTAAAAAGCTACTCCGAACGGAAGACCTAGTCGCTTGCTCCGAAAATATTAAATACCGACGGTTATCCGTCTAAAAATAAACTAATTTTCATTTTCATATTATTCATTATTTGTTTACATTAATAACGAACTTTATAATATCCTGCTAATTTTACACGAAGAACATAATTTACAAGAGTTTCTTATCTATTCTCATTGAACATTAATAGATCACTAATGATTGTGCGCTTTTAGTGTTAAACGAATGCGACGACTAACAAGGTTCACCTTCCTACCTGGCACGTGTATTGTGATATCCGTTAAGCGTCGAAGCGCCAGCCTGGGCCTTCAATTATATTGTAAAATGGTGCAACCGTTTCGAGGTTGATAAACATCATTTTTTCCTGCTATTATAATACCTTACGTACGCGTAATCTTTTCACCGTCACCGAAAGAGAGAGTGGGGGGGGGGTGAAAGAGAGAGAGAGAGAGAAGGAGAGAGGAAAAAGAGTCAAACACCGCAGTTTGCCGGATTATTACGTACTTCGTTTCCTCTCTGGAGCCACTCGTGCGAGTCTGGCCGATCGTCATTTATGTTTGCGCAATTCAACAAGGACCTTCGAGAAGCCACACGAGTTTCTCCCCATCAGGTTTTCGCTTCTGGTAACGCGAGAATAACATATAGCTCGCGTCGAAAGAAGAAAAAAAAAAACAAGCTCGTTGTTTATTATTCCCGCCAAATTCATATAGCAAAATGTATACGTTCGTCGGTTCCGCGGTAATAACGAACTGGAAATTCTGAATGAACGCGATTTTAAGGCTCGACTTCCGCGGTCTTCCCCACACCACTTCCGATTTTGTTTCTCTTCCGAGATGTATATATCGTATTTATTCGTCACATTCGTCGGCTCGATCTTCTTCGGTCGTTCTATCGAATGCACGAACTCGCGGTTTCTCCTCCGGCGATAAGCAAAAATATAACTCTCTCAAAAGCATTCCTCGAATCTTTCGCCGTTTTAACTGCGGCATGCTCGGGAATTCCCGCGGCAGAACCGATAAAAAAGTGGAAAGTCCGAAGAGGAATATAAAAAAATGAAAATAAAAGAAGAAAATTTATTCCCTACGATCTTCAACACCAGAATTTTAATTCGAAGCATCGAACACTGTCTTTTTAAAATCATTTTCATTCCACCGCAAATGAACGATCTCCTATAATTACAATTATTTAGACGCGAGGAAGCTAACGAACGTGGCATTTCGAAGATCGCAGACAATATGTTTCTTTTTTTTTATCCCGTGGGAAAATGGGATTTTTAATCGTTACCGTACAGTTACGAATGGGAGGGAAACTGGTACGCGGGAATCTAGAGACACGACGGGAATCGAAATGAGTATAACGAGAGTATTATACGCCGGGATTCCTAGCGTGCCTTTCAAGGACCCCGAGTCTCCGTCTCGCTCCTTCGATCTCTCGCGTGCGGCGATTCGTAATACTTGACTAATACCAATCTATACACACGAGTATATCTAGTTGTGTGTATCGAGGTGATTTTAGCATATAGAAATCGCGAGCGTCTCGAGAACGTTAAACGAGCCGTCGATATTAGCAGCATCATTTTTATAAAAGGCTTTAATCATATATGTCTATTTATATATACAGGGCGATTTTCCTAAGGTATAGCCCCGTTTATTCTGGGATAGATGGGACCATTACAAACAAAAGTTGCAAATAAACATTAGGGATATTTTTAATAGTTTACGAGATATGAATATTTAAAGTTGATCGAATCAGAGCGCGCCGAGAAGCGTTGGAGCCGCCCACTCTCCGTCCTAGCCGTAGATATAGCACAGTTTAGGGCGTTACATTTGGGATTGCAAAACTCAGAGCAGTCAATTATTATTATTTTATTCCGCAGTCATTTTTATTTGTCGGGCATTGACTGCTCTGAATTTTGCCGAGCGCGCCAAATAAAAATGACTGCGTAATAAAATAATAATAATTGACTGCTCTGAATTTTGCGATCCCAAATGTAACGCTCTAAACTGTGCTATATCTACGGCTAGGGCGGAGAGTGGGCGGCTCCAACGCTTCTCGGCGCGATCTGATTAGACAAACTTCAAAAATTGATATCTCGTAAACTATAAAAAATATCCCTAATGTTTATTTGCAACTTTTGTTTGTAATGGTCCCATCTACCCCAGAATAAATGGTGCTATACCTTAGGAAAATCGCCCGGTATATATACATATATAAATATATGTATGTGTAAAACATTTAACAGTATTAACTCCTCGCGCAAGAGAGACTGCACAAACACATTTAGGGAAAGCTTTCCACTCGGTAACGATTATTTACTTCGGAAATTAGCACAAATAGCGTCACCGTTGTTAAACTTTGCCGCCGCACTCGTTCTTGCGCACTGTTATTTTTTTCCTCCTTCCTTCTTGGAAATGATGAAAGAAATATTTTGCTCGACGCGCCATCTGAAAATAATTTTTTTTTCTTCCGAGACTTAATTTAGCACATTATTATCCGTGACGAAAGATAGAAACGTGCACGACGACAATGAGTTTCCTGGCAAATTATTGTTTTTCGCGCGGTAATTTTTCATCGTACAAAGTTTGCGAAATTCTCGATCGACATTCTTCTCGTCGATGTCAACGTATTGGAAAATATGACGTCACGACATTTTCGACGTCCCAAGAAAACTTGTTCGAGAAACAAATTATCGATAAATTTATATCGGGCGAAGCATTATTTATTTTTTCTACGAGCTGTACGAAATTGCGATTTCTAACCTCGCGATAAGAGTCGTAAATGCACATATAAAAGTACGTATCGATTGCGAGCGCTGCGTTATACGATAATTCATATCGGGACAGGAGCTTGAGCGATCGCGATCGTTAACGGAGATCGAAGGTGAGAATCGATGTCAAGGGGACTAGACACCTATAGTTCGTAAATACACCGTGTTCGCTCGGCAAAATCAACTCTGTATCTATAAAGCTATAACGCGGACCAATTACAATTTCCGAATATATATATATATATATATATATATATATATAGCCATGTAATAATACATGGCATGGCAAAAGCGTTCGCTAATTAATCGGTTGCTTTTCGTTCGTGGGACACTTCGGTTATATCCGCCCGTTTCACCTGTGGACTTCGAGCTGTATTATTTACGCAATACTGCATATACACATAAATACACACATATATATATATATATATATATATATGTGTGTATATATATATAAATATATATATTGAAGACGACAGTGGACGGACATCGTTTCACGACAGGCCCACACGCGCGATCGAAGATTCGCAGTTCTTCTCGTAATGACGTCAATGCGCGGCGCTCTCGTGGCCCCCCGGGTGCCTTATGTGCGTCGTTGGTCGTCAACGCGTCGTCCCGCTTTCGTCTCCCATGCATAATACCCGACCGGCTCGAAAATGTTATTGAATCGTTATTGATAACGCGCGAGCGCTATAACTCGGTGTCAATATCGTCGTTCACGTTTTGTCGTTTCTTCTGTTTTTTCTGTTTTGTTATTTGTATTTTTTTTACGTCGTACCCTTCCCCGCCTCATGCGTCGAATTTTGGCCTGTAACAGCTGCACACGTGTTTCGCCGTCTCGTTATCCCTCGTAACGAAGAAGAAGAAGAAGAAGAAGAAGAAGAAGAAGAAGAAGAAGAAGAAGAAGAAGAAGAAGAAGAAGAAGAAAAAGAAGAAGAAAAAGACGATAACGGGCAAACAAAAAACAATTCGATAATAAACATTGGTCCGATCGTCGTACGGCCTTTGCGGGAGACTAACGTAATTGATAATTACAGACCGATAAGAAAATATTTGTGCAAGAGGTTTGTTTCGATTAACGATAGCGCGTGTATGAATTGTCGTTTGTTTGTTTGGGCCTTTGTATAGCCAGAGATTTATGACAATAATTGTAAACGTATGCGATTGTTGCGTATAAATAAATTTATAAATATATATATATATATATATATTCGCTTTAATATTTTACGACTCAGCAGATCTCGCAATCTCGAAATAACTCCCTCAGTATATTTATAGCAACGTCATTCCCGCGTGTGTGACAATTACGCTACTTACCGTCGCGCAATGGCGTTTTATTTGTTTTTCTTTTTTTTCGTTCCGCGCGCGACGACGTAGATGCGCTTTTTTGCAACTATTTAATAATAGAAAACGCCACACTCGAGTGTGTTTGTTTCGCTCGTGGACGTTTCGGGGTCACGGCGATTTGTGTGACGTTTTTGCATAATAATACACGCTCTCGTCTCAAACAATCTTATGTCATTTTTACCTCTATCTCTCTCTCTCTCTCTCTCTCCCTCTCTCCGTATCCCCATCTGTGTTTCACGATTCCTCTGACATATTTAAGACGTAATGGAGGATGTTCAATATCGTCTTATTTTATTTGTTGCCAGAATTCAAACTGGAGACACAGTTGTTAAATAAAAATAAGGCGGAAATAGCCCTTACCCTAATTCTAAATCGATTATCGCCGCAACGGCTCCACCCCCCCCCCCTCCCCACCCCCATCATCAACGAGACATACGACGATGTACAATATTATAAAACAATTACCGTACCTCTCGTGACACGCAAGAAAGCGCCAAGGCAAGGAAACAAAAATGACAAATAAAAACAAAAACAAACTATCGAAAAAGTGCTACGTCATTCGCCAATTTAGTCGGTCATTTTGGCTTATGAGTATCGTGTAACGTATAAATATATATTCGTATATATATGAGGGAAAAATACGCGTATAGGCGACGTTGCGCTGACGCCTTATCGCGGAAAGACCTCGGATTCACTGTATCATACATATGTCTACATATACATAGATATAAAATACAAATAGCTGAATTAACAGAGACGTCGTTAACCCTGACGTCGAGGAAAGTGCTCGTATTCACACACAGTGCACATTGTGTATACAGTGCACACAGACACGATGATTAGTTCGTGCATTGGAGTATGTAGCTTGCGCGTATGTATACATATATATACCAGAAGAGAAACAAACGTCGGAGGACCAGGAGCGAGTGATAAGAGCAGGCCACACACGAAACATCGTGCACGTGCGCAACTCCACTAATCGACGAAGCTATTAACCATTAGTCGTCAAGGTAGCAATGGAGCTCGTGTATATACACACGCTCCATACATACATACATATATATACATATATATATATGTATATATATATACGTATATGTACATGGCCATGATTTTCATTAGGTAATACACAACGTAATTCGTTTGCTATCAAGACGCCAGGTATATTTCCCGCTGTTTCGTGTATATAACGCAAACGTTCGAAGCACACTTGTAGGTGCATAATCCCTTCGCTCAAAATGTCGACCGATACATGCATCATAATTACGACACTTACGCGCACTCGTCGTGTTTGGATAAATGCATCATACAATTGATCGTGATACGGTTGAAATATTACGTGAAATTGCAAGACGCGTACGTTGATACTTTGTAGATTCGATATGGCTGTGTGTAAGTTTACAGTAAGGCCTTGATAATATATTTATTTTTCCAAGGGTTGCCAGAGGTGGGTTTTATCTATTCAAAAACGATTACACGTTGATACGATCGATCGTCTCCATCGGACGAATATAACGAAATAAAAGCACGTATCGTCGTATGGAAAACTCGTAGTACGATTAATCGAGATAGGGCGGACAATGAAAACGAGCGAAGACAAAGAGATGTCTCGGCTATGAACCCACCCACTCTGACGAGGACCTCCCGCGGTGTCCAATTACCTGTCTAATTGCGCGCCTAACGAGGCTCCCGCGGCTTCGAGCATCGGCCGTATGAATATCGATTAACCACAGTCGTACCGGTATTCTCTCTATTTCTGTCACTCCCTTTTGCTTTCTGCTTTGCGCATAGTTACGCCATTACGGTGTTGCACGTATTGTATATACGCGTTGCAATGTAAGTGCCCATTTGGACTTCGGACGTAGCTCACTGGAGGAATGCATTCTTTTCAATATCAGGCACAATCGGAGATGGATACAACGAGGATGCGCACGGAGAAAGAGAGAGATAATGAAAGAGGGGGGGGGGCGGTCGTTCAGATGCGTTTATCGTGTCTTATCGATCACGGATATCGATACAGATATAAACATCAGTTGACGTTTCTTACGTCATCAAGGTATTGGCTGTAAGGGACTCTACGATTAACGGTATTGGTCAATTGTTTCGTAAGTTTTGTTTACGTTTATTCAACCATCGAGTAACGCGCGTAGCATTTTGTCTCTTTCAAACCGAGTTTCCTCGATTCAGCTTCAGTATCGAAAACAACGTTTGTTTTCCGAATGACACGATGGTCACGAATAATGACGAAAATAGACTCGTGGAGGAAACTTTTTCCGTTCGTCGTTCTTCTTTATTTCGTGGCTCTTTTTTGTTTACGAACAGGAGAAAAATAAATAATCTTTGTTGATTTTCCTGATGTTTCATGCACTTTGCATATCTCACGCTGGTGTGTCCCACGAGATTTTCCGGGTTCGACATTGCATTTATTGCTATAATGATGAAGCGGAAACGGAGCGGAATCGCTTATCTCGGCTGAACCGGAAAAATCCGTCGAGACGGGGAACTGTTCACAAACCGTGCGGCCTAGACAGCAAAATATATATATACATACACACACACACATATACATATACATATATATATAGATGTCTGACAATCATGAGAGAAGGACGTCCGAGGATTATCCTGTTGCAGAGCCAGATCTCCTTCTGGCACCGAAGCTCGAGATTCTCGTGGGAATCCCGAGCGTTCAATCTGCGTCGGGCTGCAACGCCTTTCAAATTTTCGCGGATGCTCAAGCCGAGCTACGATCTACGACAAATAATAATAAAATAATAAAACAATGTTACAACAGTAATGATAATAATAATAATAATAATAATAATAATAATAATAATTGATAAATATTAATAACGATAATGATAAAAATCGAGCGCGCGTCTTTCCGGAAAAGATGCTTGAATTACCTGATGGATGCAACGACTCGGGTACGGACGCGTCAACCTGTCCGGTATATTTATAATCTTGGTACGTGAAGTAATGTGTACATATATACATCACTTTACGTATATAGGTATAGCGAGGAAGCGAAAGGTTAAACGGTATCGGAGAGAAACGTTTGGCACAGTACCGTCCGAGGAGTATCTACCGCACAGCAACAATTTACTCCCTTCCCGAGATGATCATTCGAAGCTTGCCCGCGGGATCCAAAAGGTTAAGAGGTAGAAGCTATTGCGATGTGCACCTAGTGATTATTCCGTTGCCCGTTCACGACGACCTTTTTATCCACGTTGCTCTCTTCCGACAGTATCACTTTAATCGTATGATTTAGATAAGTAACAGGTACTTGGATCCATGTTAATTGGTTTGCCTCGAATAGTCTCACAAATATACCCTGAATCGTATATTTCATGTACTTTGTCCGCGAAATGTTATTTTACGGTAGTTCTTAACATTTTCGTCTCTTCCTTGTCACTGGTTATCGTTAAGAAAAATTGTAATACACTTCCTGGTGTATTTACCCGTTCCGTACGGTTCTGGCTTTGAGAGAAATTGTTTTTTTTCCCGAGGATTGCTTTTCTCGTTATCCCGTTGCAACGAGCAAAATGCAAAAGCCTCGTACTACTCTCCTTGCGGTATATCTCGAATACATTATTCCTCGGCGAACCGAGCCATTGATCGTTCCAACGGCCGAACATCCTTAACCAAGTACAACGAGGACGTGTACTCTTCCACTTTGTATCCGTCCGGCGCGAGTCTCTTTATATCCGGAAGTGTGCGCTAAGTCGTATCCTCGCGTTTCCTAGCTGGTCTCACATGTTGCGCATAGATTATTCGAAAGTACTCGGTGCCTCCGACGTTATAAGAACACACCGCTCGATTGCCACGAAGTACAACGATTATCGACTATCTGATCTTGTACTTCTGTCAACTTCGACCAGTACATATATATATATATATATATATATATATATATATATATATATATATATATATATAGAGAGAGAGAGAGAGAGAGAGAGAGAGAGAGAGAGGCGCATACATATATCACATTTATCGATATACACATACATCGAGTTATATACCTGGACCTGGTGAAAGTGGGTTCTCCTGTTCTTCGGGCCAGTCCCGGTGTGACGGTAAACAGGAACACTTTTAGAAAACCTGAACTTCTCTTTCCTCTCTTCGTAGCTTGAGTGCCTGCGAACCCTATCTCGTCGAACGTTCGATCGGAGCTTGTTTGAAGTGGTAAAAAAAAGAAATAGAAAAATAAAAAGAAAAAAGAAACGGAAGAACTCGAAATGTAATGGCGTTGGATCGTTTCTTAATGGAACGTCTGTGTTGAGGAAAACTTGAACATATTTCTGCACATACCGTATATCTATATGTATTTTTTCTAGGCACGGACGATACATATTCAACGAAATATATAGATATCCAACAGCAGAAAATAGTGGCTTGGGCACTCGCGCGGTTGGCGTACACATCTCAAACCCAAACAAACTCTGGGATAGACAACTTTCAAATGTATATATATATACATTTATATCAAATATACGTGTATGCACATAAATATTTGTCTGACAAAGGCACGCACGTTGTCTCGCACGAGCCACCGAGAGATAATGGTGCAACTGATCCAAGTCAGGGTGAAAGCGCGACGAGAGACCGCGAACACGTAAAACAACCGATCTCGTCAATCGAGCAGAAGCAAAGACCAACAAGCCGACGGCATTGAAACAAAACTTGCGCGTGTCAATCATATTGTGGCGGATGGAGAACGAGGCGAAAGAGCGATGGGCGATGGGAAAGATGTATGGTGGAGGTGTCCATAATGAAAAGATGCAAGAAAGATAGAGAAAGAGAGAGAGAGAGAAAGAGGCCATGAGTTTGAATGGTTAATTGCTGGTTGACAAGAGATACATCTAGCCACTTGCTGCAGAATTTTCTCTCTCTCGCTTGTCATTGTCATGCGGCACGATACTGAAATGGTCGAACGCTCGGATTATTGGACAGACGGGAACGTTGAACGTCACTCTTGACTGAACATGGCGCTTGCTTTGTTATCCGAAAGATGAATCTGAACCAAATGTTCCATGGAGTATAGCGTTGGGGATGAAAATGGCGGCTGCATGTAAACCAGCGGAAAAAGTGCCACATACTATAGCCGCAAGCTGAGAACGACGTAACTTGTTTTCATATCGATTGTTCTCTCGATTATGGTCGATCGTCGTCAACATTGCGATCATAAGCATAATCCAAGAGATGTGACGGTCGCGTCGTCGCAACTATCCAGTTCAACGTCGCGAGAGAGTTCGCAACACCGTTGGAATTCTTTTGCAACCGAACCGGATTGTACGTCGTGTAAACAAAATTCCTTAACCCGACACCTTGGCGCACGTGATGATATGGCCACGCTTCCATCAATTGACTTTGGTATTCCGAGCACTCGGCGCGTTAGTAGCGAGATTAAAACAGACATGCGCGGGGACCGATAATCGTTGCGTTTTTTAACGAAATTGATATTTTGGTTGCCGTAAATTGTGCGGAAGGCAACAAAAAGTTTTACTTCAGCCACGTTAAAGAATGCAGGAAAATAATATTTTTCTCATTTCTTCGCTTCGTATCATCAACTTTTAATACGTCGGCGCGTGTTTTTCAAAATACCGTACGAAAACATCGAGGACAAGTGGGATACCACTGATAATCGTATAAGGCTAATCGAGCTAGCTCCGTTAAAAGTGCGAATAAATATGTTTTGCCTGGAGCGGCTACAGATACAGAGAGTGGGGAATGGAAAAGACTCGATGAATGTTAGCATTACGTTTCCTCGAGGCTCGTGACCGTTCGGGAAGAACTATGGAGGCGCGAGGTCTCCCGATCGTCGTTCACGATCGCGGATAATCGGCTTTCTTGAGAACAAAAGGGACTTAATAAAGTCTGCACGGTCGCTCGGGTTAACGAAACTCCCTCGGAGGTCGAAATCTCTGCTCTCAGTCTCTTTACCGCTTTTCCCTTCCTTCCTCTCTCTCTCACTCTATCTTTGTCACCCTTATTTTCCCCCACTTGGAACGAGAAAATATGATGAAATAAAAAAAACCAGGCGTATGGAGCGAGGTTGTGGAGTTCTGGCTGGAATTGCAGCGTGCGAAAGGTAAAGGAAAAAAGAGGCGAGGCACGGGAAAGAGGTCCTGGAATGGCCTTAATCACCTCCAGTGAAAATGGTATTAACCGAGGGTTGAGTAAACCGTTGTTTACACCAGCGTAGCGTACCTAGTTGGCGGGTGCATGATGTACTTCGTCTAGGTAAGCAGCAATATTGCAGTTCACGCACGTAGAAGGTACACGGGTGTCGAGGAGAACCAACAGCCACGGTGTATACGTTCTTCGTGTCGCCATCCTCCTTTTCCTCTCTACCATCAGCACGACCATCGTCTTCGCTTTCTTTCTCTTCAATGCACTCGACGTCTTCGTACCGAGAATTTTTACGATGTGTACCAAGTTGTCGACCAGCTTTAGCGAAAACGTGAGTGAGACGATCGAGTAAGTGTACAGCGGAACAGCGAAAAGCACGATAAACAGAGAAAAGTAGGAACGAAGAATAGCCCCTCATTATATTACGAGCTGAAAAGTGTCGTTCAGGAGTTATACTTGGGCTACCAAAGAGACGATAAGAGTAAAATGGAGAAAGGCCGAGAGAACTTGGGACTTTTGTGCATCGTTTAGGACTTTCAGTATCATAACCATGAGAACGATAAAACTTTTCATCGTATAATATACAAGGGAAACAAGAGCTGATACTTCTCTCGCGTACGACGAACGTACCATTCCAAATTATGACGCAGTATAGTGGAATCGAACGAGATACTTTGTACCATAATATTGTGAGCAAAATAGGGAATATCTAGACTGGAACACGGGGAGTTATCATTGACGTTTGTCTTTAATCAAATCATTTAGAAAGCATTAACATCGAGAAATAGAAATCATTCGTATCGTAAGAAATATCTAAATAATTCAAATTATGACATTAAATATTGATCATTCTAAATAATATCAAACATTTAAATCACGACGCGAAGCGATACCAGCACGTTGATACATTTTTTAAGCATTGTTTTATTATTCCGTACGTTCTCCATTGGCTATTCGCTCCCTAAAACCGTGGAGCAATTTCCGCGTCATTTGAGGGCCATTTATATCCAATTTTCTCTACATAAATTCATTGACATTCAAATAATAATATGCCAATGACGATGTAAGCATCTTTCGGATGAGTAATTATCAAACAGTGAAACAGTTTGACGCGATTATAATGAAAAAGAGATTTTGCTGTGGCGCGAAAGAGAGAGATAGATAGAAAGGGGGGAGGGGAATTTTACGAACGTACGTTCGCTCTCGGTAATCAACTTTTCACTTACTATAATGTCTCATCGTGAGTTCCTCTATCGATACACCATCTTTCGCGAGTGACCTTGGTATCTCTCATCGACGAAACGCAAAAAATAAGAGAGGTCTCTCGCGAAACGATTGTTATCGAATAGGTATAGGTAAAAGAGAGATGTACCGAGGCATATTTCGAATGATATTAAAGAAGTTTTAATATCTGTTAAATCGACGATTGTATGTCTGTGTGATCGTATGCGGCATATATGTATGTACTTTAGAATAGATTTACGAAAATTGACGACTGTGATGTAGAGGGCAATCCGTGTTCGACCATGGTTACGATAACAAGTGAAATTACAACGACGCAAACACGACGGTCTCCTTACTATTATTTCCATCCTGTATAAGACAACCTTTCGCCCAATGAAACCACCCCTTACAGAGTGGTAAAATTAAAAGTTTCTAAAAATACAATTGACCGGTTACGTTTGTGGGGATATACATATATGTACATCGTTTGACAAGCATGACGAGATAATCTGTCACCAGTTGTATATGAGCAACGAGTCATCTGAGCGAGACATCATTTCGCCGTGCTTATACCCGCCTTGTTACCTAGTGGCCACATGTTATTTGTTTTTATTATCTATATACTCGTACATAAATGTACATGTATACAACGTTGGTTGTAACGTCGAAAATGGCATAACAAACGCCACCATTCCGTAAACCCAAATTTTCCATCTGCCGTACACAAATCGATCCTCTTCGACATTAATAAATTAATTCCAGCAACAGGGGGCGGGGATGGGAACATGCATACAATAATAGACAGAATGGATGATTCATAGTGTTCCGAAGACCTGTCCGTTTGTCCGTATTGAAAAACATAAATACTCCATGTAGTGTATATCATTATACACTTCCTACGCTTAATTCATCATGGATGGTGAAAGAACACTCCTCGATAAACAAGGCACAAGCAGCTAGGTCAGCGAAGCAAAGTATATGGCATGAAAAACGTACGAGTCATTGGGAAATCGGGTTACAATGGCATGATGACCCTTATAGTGCCGCAATAATGGAATATTTGAGAGTCAAGTTGAGGTTGAAAAAATAGTTCGAACAATTTTTTCATGCTACGATGTAAAACTCAAGCACTTGCGATTATTACGACACACATCAGTCCTGTAAAGTTAAACTGATTAGAGATTATGAAACGAATTTTCAATGTGCTGAAATAGACTACTGATTACGATAATTATTCTTCGATTGCTAGTTAAAAAATCTTTCGAACTGTTAACCCTACCTCAACAACATATATATGTATATATAAATATTACATATCCATTTGAGTCCTTAGTAATTACAGAGAAGATGCGAATCGAATGATGGATGATGTAGCATTCGTTCGTAACATTTTTCTCACAGTAATACGTAAAAAAACTAATTTCTCTAATCCGCAAGCACGTAGATTTGTATTATCTCTTTCTCTCGGCTAGGTGAGCGCTCTGTTATAACGTGCCAGTGCGAGAAAGTCTAAGATGATTACAAATGAGCTCGAAAAAAAATTCGAAAGGTTCGTAACAGGTGTGGAAAGCATGTTGTACGAGTAACAAAAGTTGTGTGAGCCACACGTTCGTATAATGCTGGTGAGTAGCGGAGAGAGAAAGAGGGAGAGGGGGGGGGGGAGACTACAACGCGGTAGAAGCGTGAGAATTTTCTGGCTATATAGGCGGCGCGACGAATTTGAGTGATAAATTCCGAACGTTTGTTATTTAGTCAGCAAACGTGTAGAGTAGTCCGGTTCTGTTGCGTTCACTTGTTCACGGCTTTCATTCGGTTATTCGGTAGTCCATAACTTTAGAATCTCCCAATTGGGTAAAATGGATAAATAAGTGTATACACATATTACGATATATATGTTTATTCGAAAGAAACGAAAATATTCCTACAATAAAGTCGAAGGAAGAGTGGTCTCCTCGACGCGAAGAGGATAATTATTCCGGGATGGTCGAAAAGGCTTGTAGGTATATAGAGTTGGGAACGAGGGTGAAATCGAGAATTCAATGGAAAACACGAGATGCAAATTTTCGGATAGAGGAAAGGAACGTCGTGCGGTCACGGCGAGAAGGGAATTTCAATGATGGAACTTAAAGAGGGAGCGAGAGAAAGGGATACGGGTAGAAACGCCGCCGACGCCATACGACAGCATATAGACGGGAGGAGAATTCTGGATGGATTTATGGACTGGTTTCGCGGAAAGGACTGGCTGGCCTGCAGGTGATTCGGAGAATTCACCACGAAGAATCCCGAATTTTCCTTTGCCGAATATATGCCGTCAACTCTGCGTCAATTCGGTTCTGCAGTTTTTACCATTTGTGTACTTCTTATTCTATTTTATTTTTTGCTCGTTGTGTATATTGCCGACTTTGTAAATCCGCACAATCATTGAGGTATGTATTTTTAATCAACAACGATAATAAATATAATAAGAACGAGCGTGTACTCCGGCTATACATGATAGAATCTTCCACGATGACTCGGGTGAGTTAGCCTTTGCAGAATTTGCACACCTTGTCTTCACACCTCATTCTAATTTCAAGCAGCCACACTCTTTTCCGATGGAGGCCGCAGGTAGGTTAAACAGAGGAAAGAAGAAAGAATGAGAAAAAAACATGCACACATACATACACAAGAGCTTACCATTCTAGTGCGTTTCTTACTCTCTCGCTCTCTCACTTTTTTCAGCTTTTATTTTCTTCTTTGAACTCCCTATACGTTTTTTGTCTTGGTTGTTTTTCGTTTTGTTCATGGTCGAGAATTTCGACCACTGGTGGTATCTCTCGCATTCGTATACGGTAACTTTTATTACCCCGAGGCGCATTGGCGGAGAAATATACACACCGTGAGGCAAGGAGACCGAGGAAGAAAATGAAGAAAGAGGCACAAGGGAACTAGTAACACACAGGCCGAAATCGTACTCCAGACTAAAGGAGCCGCCACTCGCTTAAGGAGCGGTCAGGTAGATTCATTCACAAGACCCCCACGGGTTCTACGAGGCTCACGCATATACACAACACGCATATACATCTTCGGACCTCACTTCAAGCTCCATCGGGGCACATTCCAGGCCCGGGACCACCAACCGACTGTTGAGAATTCTCTCTTCCTCGCTCTTTCTTCGTTCTTTTTGTCTTATACTTTTTCCTCGTCTTCTTTTTTACTACACTTCACTGACGCTCGCTCCCTCTCTCGCATAATCCTTCACTTCTTCTTCTCTTCCTCGTACGCATCGAACCTCTTTGCTCTCGAACGAGCACCCAAGCCATCTCGGTTCCTTGTTTTTACTATCTTGTTTTCCGTTGCTTTGTCTCTCGTTCGCCTCAACATCGTTGGGCTACACACATTTCCTGCGCTCGTGTGTATACTAGTAGGACGATATTGGTGAATCGAACGAGACAAAGAGCTAGCCGTGTTCGGTCCAAAACTACGCTGTGTACGAAAACCGTGCTGCTTTGCCACATTATCTCCGTCCATCACTTTCGCTTTCACCATTCTCGCAAACGCCATTTTGTTTCATGCGTCGGGTCGACCATTTTGTTCCAAAATACTTTGCTTGTTATCACACAAATGCAACAACGCGATTTAATAGCTGTTCTATCCGGGCTTTTCCGTTGTTCTCATTTCGATAATGGAACGACAAAAATTCAACAGCACATGTAGTCTCTTTGTCGTATCTCGATAACAGGACACCAACGCTTTATGGTAGTGGTCCCAACCACTCTTTACGATCCTGCCGAGGTTGAACGTCGAGCGATTCTTAAGCGAAACATATCCGAAACAACACACACAGCGAGTTCCCACAGCCGGAACCGGGTAAAAGGACGTGTTGTTTTGCATCGATTCTCTGGTTCTCGATAGGTCGAAGTGTCGAAGACGGTGATGGCTTTACGACGTGATTCGGTTGGCAGGTCCAGGCAGGACACACCGACGCTCCGGCGTCCAGTTCTCCTCATTCACACTTCCAGTCCAAACGTGCTGAAGTTCTTTTCGAGATCGAGCACGAGAGGACCCACGCGTTTGTCTTTTATTCCATGGTTTCTTTTACCTTTTACTTTCCTCTTTTTCTTTTCCTTTGCGGACAAAGCAGCAAGGGGCAAACCGCGCGAGCGTGAGAAGAAGCTTCCGAAGTGAGGCCCGTGACAGCAGCGCAGAAGGTTCTCTCTATCTCATTGTGTTCCTCGGACCCTCGACATATTCTTGTCTAGAAAGCTCCAAAATAGATAGAGAGGGAGCAAGAGGATGCGGTCATTCGAAGATCACGTTATGTCCTTTCGCCCAGGATGATTTAAGATCCTGTTTATACCTCTCCCTCCGTGCTGATCTTGGTCCTCGGGCTTAACGTTGCCGCCATGTAAATGCTAGAGCCCGGACAGAGTTAACGATGGCCCATACTGGAAGCATCAACTAATGGACATCTTACACCCATCTTCTAGGTGGAACACCTCCGCTCCGACCTTTTTCCTTTATCGCCCGTTTCTTTGTTTCCGTTCTCGGAAAGAGAATGAGAAAGTTCGCGAAGAAACTTTCGGTGGAGAAAGACTCGAGAGAGCTTCGGATGAAGTGTTTTGTTAGGACTATTCTCTTTGGACAGGGGGCCCAGCAGTAGGCGTGAGAGGCCTCGTTAAGGACCGGGACTTTCCGACAAAGAACTTTTACCTCCCTTTCGCTTTCTAAGATAGACCCGGCTCCTTTGCCGGTCGTTCATTCAGGTTTTGCGTTGTGCTGTCTCATTTCATTGCCTTCGCATTGACTGCTTAACACGAAACCAGGCCCCTGTAAAGTTTTTAAGCTCAGGTAGGACACTCGATATGACCTCGCGGCTGTATTTCCCTCTTTCGAAACATTTCTCTCTCTTCATAACCCGCACAGTGTCCTTCGTCTGTCATCCTATTCGAAGAAATCCGTCATTTCCTTAGGTTTTGTGAAATATTTTCCTGTTTGTCAAACGTGTCCGTCGACAAAAATCGTTCGAGGACATTCATCCGCGCGTACGTGACGACGTTTACCCCGGGGCAGGCCGGCGTGTGGGCGACGCACATCATGAAACTTTTCGACTGCAGTGCCAGCCTTTCCAGGAAGACTTCGTCGGTGCTGCCGCCACCGAGTACGTGATCTGGGTCTATGAAAAACGGGATCTTTTGGAGAATGGCAGGAGCGAGAGGAAGTATATAATAGAATGAGATTCACGAGCGAACAAGAGAGACGGAGAGAAAGTCGGCGCAATGTGCGCGAGAGTGTGTGCCCGCTGCGTTTTACTCAATGCGTGCGTTCGCGCACGTAGGCGGACGCATTCCTACGCGCTCCGTGATATTTATTCGTGTTTTCGTCGTCGTCATCTTGTTTTCTTCGCGTCGTTCAAACCATTCGGGGCTCATTCGTTAAAAGGTGGCCCTTAATTCCAAAGAGGACCACCCTGTAAAAGGACGAGTAAGGACGGAAACCGACTTTGTTCTCATTAAACGAACGATGACTCTACAAATTGCTTTTTTACGGGCTTCCAGTAGAAAAAACATCAACATTTGGAATGTTTTATCGCGATGTTTCGAATCGGCTAAATTCTAGGGGTCATACGATCGTCAACGTTTCATGTTTGAGAGCCATATCGGCGATACTCCAGCGGATCTTTTTCGTAGAAGCTCGACACAGGGTAAAGTTTCGCCTCTCGTGCGATAAATCAGCTGTTAGAAATTTAAGCGCCGCCCGGAGCCCTTCGCTCGGCGTCCTCTCGTCAAAAGAATAACGCTCTCTTCTCATCTCGTGGGTGCTTCCTCGCGATATGTTCATCGAAGCCGGGTAGCATACAGACCCATTCACGACCGGCATTGAGGACCTACCCGACACTATACTCCAAAATCCGTATCTTCCTCTCAAGGACACGTCTGAGATCACATATACAGCATACGTATACCGGACCGAGCGTGGTATCGAAAATTCCACTAACCTGTGCACATGTGTATAGAAAACGAAAGAGGTATTAAAACGTTTGACGACGAGAAAACACGATTGACGAAAGTGAAACGCAGTCTGCGAGTTGTCGAGGCGAAGGATACATGCAGTATATAACACCTACGATCTACCTACACGTGCCTCATTCCTTCAACGAGAAAGAAAGAGAGAAAGAGAGCGAGAAAGAGCGATCGACCGGTGAGCAAGAAGTAAAATAAGAAATAATAGAAGGCCTTGCAGACTCGCCAACGACCGCAGCTTTCTCGCAATCTCGTCTAGACGTAAGAGTGAGACACTCTCGGTTAAGGAGGAAGCAAAGGAGAAGAAGAAAAATATAATACTCCGAGAGGCCAGCCAACGCCGACTGTTCTGTTTCAGTTGCAGCGGTAGTATCCAATCTCTCTGTTTATGCTGAGCTTGGTACGAAGTATATCTTCCAGATGAAATAACATAGTACGAGAAACGATGAAGAGAGAGATGGAAGACAAGGCGACAGCCATCTAATAGCCATGATAAACGTTGCTGCGAACTCCGAACCGCTATCCGTACAGTCGTGTGCTCGGTATTATCGTTCCAAGGCGACGATCGAGCGATTCAAGACGATGGTGCGCAGCTATGGTTCTCTTTGAGGCTGTTCGAGCAGCGAAATTTGTCACCCATCTCGTTCTTTACACGTGTCCGCATATGGTAATTTAAACCCATGAGAAATTCCAGACGACACGCGGCCTGCAACCGAGTCATTGCATTCCAGACACGCTAACACACGCGCTATTCCACACACGTTGGGTGCATTAAGTACAACTTATGTACGGAAACGTAGGTTTCTTAGTTTGCGACAGCGTTCGCGTCGACTTTTTTCCAAGACTTCGTTAAAAAACCCGTTACCTATCGATAATCGATCATGGAAGGAAGGTTTTTCGGTAAGACCGATAAAACCACGCGAGATTGACGGATCGGTTCCGTAAGAACGTGGAGCTCGGGAGGGGCAGAGACGATCCACGATGCTGTCTCTATTCCTCTCTCTCTCTCTCCTTCGACTCTGAGTAAACGACGGAACTTGAGAGGGGGTCTGATTTCTAATCCGATCACGAATAAGAGTTCTCAAGCAACAGGCGTATAAAGTATGACGACGGGGATGGATCCCCGTCATCTTCTTTCCCTCGATCGATCGAGAACGTCTTGACAACGTGGAACTTTGGTCCATCGAGAATGATTACAAATTTGATATTCACGAGTTAAAAAGCGTGCGTTGTTAAGAGTGGGAGAAAAAAAGTAAGTGGTGCGAAGCCCGACGCGATGGAAGACGAGAGATTAACACTGTAGTTATTGAACTATAACCGACGCGTCTCGCCGCAGAAGCGTGACGCCGCAACATTGAGGGCCCCGATGATGAACGGAACGAAGAATTCCAAACGCTTCGACAACAATTCCATAAGCCAACAGGCGTCTGGACTAGACGCAGATATAAGAATAGCATTTTCTCCGGAGCTTCTTACAATGCCATGTTTTTTTTCATTCCCTCCTTCTCCGTCCCTCGTTATCCATCAATCGTATCTCATGAATAGTCGAAGCCGATTTTCACCGTCATATGTATTGTTTATGGAAGAACAGCGAGAATCTTCTTATGAATATCTTCGGAATATCTTCGGAGTATAGATCGTTGCTTTTTTGCAGTAGCGACAGCTTCTCAAGTGCCTTTGCATTATCGTGGTTGGAAGACGAATTCCTACGACGATTGAACCCAGCCTCCGGGCTAATGATAGCCTTTTGATAGATCTCTCTATCTATCTTTATCATTGATCTCGACGTCTTCATAACAAAATGATTTCTCTCACGGTTAAGAGCTCCGAGTACCTACTTTGTCAGTCTGTACGAAAATTTCTAATAATTTGATAATCGTGCGAAGAATAAAAGGATCCCGATGAACACGATAATATTTCCCATGAAGCTTTCACGAAAACAAAATGAAAAGGGATGTAATTTATTATTTTTAGCGAAAGCTCTATACTACATGGTATATTGCGCAGATCTTGAAACCTCGAACAAGGTCGAGAACGTATCACGGAGTCTCGAAGTCTGTAATATTTGCGTTCAGAAGGAATCACAATTGCACGTGTGTCTAGATCGCAACTCGCGGGTTAGCTCGTTCACGACAATTTCAATTGGTCGCCATCGCCTAATTGCCTAATGACAGAACAGGATGCGTTTCAGAACATTCCAAGCTCTGTCGTACGTTCGATAGCGATGGGTACGAGTTAAATTCGAGTCCGTTACATAGAAACTAAGAAACAAAATTTCGCTTGTCCGTGATAAATCGTTGAAATTTTGGTGACTCGCGAAAGTAGGCACGTATTATAAGTGCATATTCGCCATTAGAACCTCGTTATACGTGTAGGTACATGCGCATCGGACTCTCCCCCTTTTCTATCGTCTAACGGCAGTGAAAACCAGGTCAAGAGCAGCCTCGAGGCCCGTGACATCAATCTTCGCTCCTGTTGGTTGCGTGTATACCCGGCTCGGCTCGTTGCGTGCACTCGTCGGCCACGCGTATTGTACGACGGTGCGGCATCCAACAAAAATACGTTTCATAGTGTTCGTACTTGGTTCAACCGCGGACTCAAAGTATTGCGCAGTTTCGGTCTCTTCCATCGTCAAATATTTCCCGGAGTATCGAGCGATGTTTTCGAACGATTTGCGCTCTCGAGAACATTCCTATTGACATTGAGCGATGAAAGAAAAATAACGAATGAAAAAAAGATTTAAAAAAAAACACAAACACACTTATTTCCTACGCTCGTAATGATAAATGAAAAACGTCGGAATGCGAAAAATTGACACCAGAAATGACAGTCAACGAGGGTAATAATTGACGATAATTGCACGTGCGCAAAGAGAACGTGATGGTTCCGGCCGATATACGTACGTAAGTAATGACGGAAAATGAGAATGAAAATATGAAACAACCAAAGCCGCGAAGTAAACAAATCGGTAAATAGAATGGAAGGTAGTGGGAGAAACGGAGTGAGAGAAATGGAGAGACTGCGAGTGTAAGGGGGCAAACGCAGCCGCCGTCGGCGAAGATCTCTCTCGCGCGATCGAAACGTCGATCAACCTTCGACTTGCGGAAGCATACTTGCCCAGTTGATGCGAGTACCAAGCTGCCGACTTATGCAAGGTTGTCGTCTCGCCGACTCTCAACGCGATGTTGTCGCCGCGGCTTTTGCGACGTTGTGAGTGTGAGAGGGATAGCCGTTGAGTCGGCGAACCATAGGGGAAAAAAGAGAGCAAAAAGACGGGCAAGTTAGTGGGGTTAGCGGCAGAGGGAGAATACGAAGAAGGAACGAGAAAAAAGTGAACGTAATTGCAGCGACTGGCGCCTCCTAATTGCCCGTACATACGCCGACATTATTGCACAATGATAATAATTGTTTCTCCTTCCTGCGCAATTCTTCGCCGTATAACTGACTTCACGGAGCTCGCGGGTTCCTAATTATGTACCTACGATTGCAGTTGATCTCACGACGCCAGCGATTTCCTTTTTCTCTTTTCTCGCTCTATCGTATCTTCGTGTCATCATCTTTACCGCATATTTATATTAATCTACGATTATTCCATTATTGATGACTTCTTTTTTTTCTATTTATTACCATTTGTTTTTCATACGTTCGACCCTTTTTATTTATGAACCTCTATATTTTTATTCGATTTTTAACGAACATACGTTTATTCGAGAGTGACGGCACACGGGGAAGAGACGATCGGAGAAGGAGCGAGGGAACGAGAACAAAATGAAAAGAAGATTCTTTTCTTTCTTTTTTTTACTCTCTATCTTCTTTTCTCATTCGCGCGGGCAGCTGCACATCGCGTCATGGCTACCCCGGGGATCACCTGCCGGTGGCCACGTGCTCCTCGAGATGAAGACGAGGCTCGGGGGAGAAGAAGAACGTAGATGAAGAAAAAGAATGAAAGAAAGGAAGAAAGTGAAAAAAGGTGGAGGTGGAGTTTGACTGGTGAAAAAACGGGCGAAAAATGAAAATAAAGGGAAGCAGTGACCCGGCATAAGACTCTTACCGAAGGGTATTGTCAACACGTTGATATAGGCTCCCGTGTTTCTTCGAGGGTACGCTAATTTTGTTGTAAAGCAAGAGCTAAGATCGAGGAACAAGGTGTCCACAATATACAGCAATTTCGTTATTTTTCTTTTTCAACGAGTATGCGCGCGCGCGCGCGCGAACTGAATGCAACGTCATTATCGACGATCGATGCAAAAGCCACTCTGCTATATTCATTTCGTCATCGAGAAAGAGAGAGACGACGGGGAGAAGTGGCAGCTGCGGAAACTGGAGCATTACTATGTGAGAAAACCGCAAAGATTATACGGCGAAAGAGCGCGCGCGAGAGAGAGAGAGAGATTATCATTCTGTGTATACGGGACGATCGTTTCTTTAGCTCTCCAAAGGATCATTCCTCGCGCAGGCCACCTCGCGCAACCAAAAACACTATTCTTTCTGTTACACATACCTGTGTAACGAATCTCGTGGCAGCTGCTATAGCCAGTTGACGACAGAGATTTATCTGTGTCATGGAAAGCCAGAGAGTTACGAGCTGCTAGTGAGAGAAGTTGAGAGAGATGGAGAGAAAGAGAGAGAAGGATAGAGGGGGAGAGCAGGCATAATACCCTATATAATAATATCGGAAAGAATACTCGAAAAGGATCGAAAAGGTGCAGAGGAGAATCGTTTCTGGAGGGCTCACCGCGGCATTATTAGGCCCATTAGTCCCAGAAACTTCCTGGTACTGTGCAGCCACGACCGTTCGGATCAGTCATTCGACAATATCGAACGTGAACGATGCGGTGGACAGGGAGGGAAAGATGAAGAAGAAGAAGAAAAAAAAACGGTGCCATTTTTCGCAAACGTCATATAAATAATGGTATGTTGCCGGCGAGTGCGATGACAGCTGGTCAGGGGTCTTGAGGGAATCAAGTTTGAAAAATCGCACGAAACAGTCGATCGCGAAGCCATATGTATACGTTGAAACCAGAGAAATGGTCCGCGTCAACGATCGAAAAAATTCAAAGCTCTATGAGGGAAGGAATAATAATAATAGAAAAAATATACATTTGACAGATGGGAGAGTTCCACGGTGTGTATTTTTCTCAAAATCGTATCATTCCTGGATCTGGACCGGCGTCCCTTTTTTCGTTCCATCCTAATGTATATAGATATACCTATATGTGGTACAACAGCAGAAGCTACGATAATCCATGTATAATATCGAGCAAAATCGCATTTCATATCGGGTCACCCTTGCGAAAAGTACACGGAGGCCGCGAAGCGTGCTGCCCTGAAAAGAGATCGACTCCGGGTTCCCTTCGTCGTTTAATTCTGCTCGAACGCCGAGCTTTGTCGAAGGATCTTTTGCCCGACGCGTATTAAAACCGAAGGCTGTTACGGGCAATTAAGTGCGACCGAGGCACGATATGAGAAACGAAAAATAACACGCAAAGTGAAGTAGAGGCTGTAGCAGGTGATAGATTTTGCGACGACGATTATAATGGACGAATAGTGGGGAGGAAGTCAGCGATGATTCCATCCCCTATATACTGACAAGACGGGACGAGGCCCAGCCGGCAACACCGAACCGCAATCCTGAAAATGATGGAAATTCATACGGGATCGCCTCGGGAAAATCGGTCGTTGGTAATTGGTATTTTAAATTGTTTACGATCGTGTCTAACGAGTCATGATTTGTAATGATTGGAGCCACCTTGGCCGAGGCATCTGTCGAGTGGCGCGTATAACCCGCGCGTACTCCGAGTCAGGATGGATATAAACTGTATCCAGCTTGAGAATTGCATCGCGCGGCAGGTTGCATCTCGAGACACGCCACGGAAAGTGGACTCGGCATACGCGACGTTAATACGAACGAAGGGTTATACCAGCTAAACGAGTGCAACGCACGCCAGTACGATGCACAAAGGTTCGGCTCACTGCGGGCCCACCTGCTGCACGCAGCGCGGTTCGAATGCCGCTCGGCCGCGTCGTCCCTCGATATGCAGCTTGCCCGCGAAGCCTCTCGTACTACGACGATGAATCGGCGCCACAAATGCACCGGTGCATAAGACAGTTTGGAAGCGAGAGAGAACGAGGAGATGGAGGAAAGGTGGAAGAGAAAAAAGAAATATATAAAAATAAGCTTCCTCGTCGGTCTTTCTTCTCCCTCTTTTAGCCACGCACGCTACCCACTGCTTTTACTACGCGGCGAGTACGTAGTAAATGCGTAGTAAGATTCTTTTCTTCTTCTTTCTTTCCTTTGCACTCTCTCTCTCTCTCGGGATCGCGTTTCATATGGTTTCTGGTTGTAAAATGTTCTCCCCGTTTGCGATCACTCGCACGTATCGCGCTGCTGATTATTGTCATTCGTACCGGAGATTCTTCTTTGTTATAGCCCGACTCGTGTTTCGGTCGGTGGGCGAGGGTGTCGACGGAGACCATCGTGAGTTTACTACCTTTCTTCTTTCGACCGCCAAAAATTGCGCGGAAATTTCATACCGAAATTGCTTCGCGAACAGCCAGAGGACCAGAAGCGATGAGTCGAGTCGTCAAATCTCTCTTTTTTGTTGTTGTTGTTGTTCATGTTGTCTCTTAAAACTTAATTTATTTAACTACCTGAAAGGCAGATGGGCCCTCGGCAATGTCCCGAAGTATTATTATACATCGAATAAGCTTTTTATCACCGTAAACCCGGCAGTGCGAGCGAATGAAATAGAAAGAGAGAAGAGCTGCAGTCGGAGTTCGACGGCACGCGCAGCCGTAATCACCGCACTCGTAAAAACAACCGAGTCGCTCTTCCTTGCCTGGTCGAACACGACAAATTTGAATTTTCTCCGGGATATCGGCACTTTTTCGTAGCGTACGAATAATATAAAAGATTTAATTCGGGCTTTTAACAATTTATCGGCAAAAAGTTGACGAACGTGAAGATTATCATTGGTATACCTTAAGAACGGTGAATTCCAAGAAAAAGAGAATAAAGATATTATATTCGTGATGTATGGTAAATATTCGATCGAATAAACTCTTAAAGGCACGACAAATAATAAAATTACGATGTTTCACTATTTTTATGGTTTTCACGAAAACGTCAAAAACTTGTTGATTTGATTTTTCCGAATGATTTTTAAAATCCGGCACAAGAATCTAGAGAATGGCGTTGGATTTGTCTCAATTACCACTGGGGCGACGAGTTGAAAATCGTGAAATTTCCATCCAAAAGAACGGATAGAAAAGGAAACACGATCCAGTAAAATAAATAAAATGGCCAAATTTACGCCATACCGAAATTTTTTGTCCAAGCCGGTGTTTTTGACATTATTTTCATTTCGTCATATTTCCTTTTCTCACAGCGAGGATCGTTACCGAATACAACGCGTGCGTCTTACTCGATTCTCGAGGAGAGAATTTAACCGGCTTTCATCCGCCGTTGACCCCGCATACGTGAAAAGTGTTCATTCGTTATACATATACATGTGTAAAATGAAGGTGGTGCGTGCATCAGACTTGTGCGCAACAAGTAGATGCAAGCCAAAAGCGAGACGCCGCGTGCGTATTACAAAGGGGCACATGGGGCCGTGCGGAGCATCGAAACACAGGAGGGGCCCTCTCGCGTTGAGACGAGCCACCTGCCGACAGATGTTTGGGTCTATCGAACTAAGAGAGAGGGAGAAAGAAAGCTGTAGGACCCAACGAAGCGGGACAAGAGAAACGCTGCTTTTCGAACCTCGATCAACGTTCAACGAACTTTGTCGTTTTCGCTCTTCTTCATGATTATTCGCCTCTCTCTCTCTCCCTCTCTCTCTCTCTCACTCTCTCTCTCTCTTTCTCTCTCTCTGTCCAATGCACCCTTTTTTCGGTACTCGAGCCAAATTTTATCGCGCGGTGCACAAACGATCAAGGTGTAGTGTATATAATTCCCTGAACTATAAACTCCGTAACTGGTTACACCTGTCTCCTAATTTTTCGATTATTCTTTCGACGTTTGTCGCTCTCATCGTCGCAATAGTTGAATAGTTAGGGAATAATTTAATTTTAGACATCGAAAGCGTACGAAATAAAGCTACGCTCAAAGTGTACAAAAATTTGATTCAACGCACGAGGAGATGGGTCACACGTGTATGACGGCCAGTAGAAGAGACGCGTTGAAGGATAGAAGGATAACGTGGAGGACTACACGAAATATAACGCGGCGCTTAATCGATCCAGTCACGCAAGGCGTCCATTTCCTCCCAGCCGCCATTTAAAAAATTACATATATACTTTTCCCAGTTTCTTTTTATGTCCGGGTTCAAAGCTTTTTTTCCGCCGCCGCCGGCTAACAAAACCAGCGAGATACTGCAGTCGAGAATGGATTCGATCGTTTGCAAGATGTCGCAATTTCCACCAGCTCTTCGTGCTGTTGTTGAACTCTGGAAGCACACCTGTCGTTTGATCACCGATGGAGTGCGTTCGAGTTCGAGGAAGTGCAGGAAGGCAAAGTAAACAAGATTGAAACAGCACGATAAATCCGAAAGAATGAAATACCTGTTCCTTTTTTCATTCGATATATTGCATACTTCCGTTGGAACACAGTTGAAAACAAAATGGCGGACGGTACGGCGATTCGAATTTATGCACGAGATGGCCGAACTGTTGTAAATATTATTGGAGCCCTGGAAAGAGGTAGACTATCGTTTCCGTCCTCTTTTCTTCAGTGCTTCAATAATATTTACAACAGCGTTCCACTCGTTCTCAGCTATTCACTCTCTATCCTTCTTTCTCTCGATGTTACACTTTCACTTTCACCGCCCGCGCGATATCTCGCGGGCGTCCTTTCCCCTAGCAGACAAATCGCGTCAGCGACCGCCGAAGAGAAACAAAGACACGAGATAAATGCCTATAAGATGGAGGAGCGAGACGCGGGACGGTGAGGAGGAGAACTCGTCGAAGAAACGACGCAGTCTCTTCGCAGTCTAGCCGTATCCCGTCACTACGTGTATACGTATATATATGTATATTACGATATTCGTACGCTCGGCAACGTCTTGAGCTTATAAACTATACCCACGTGCCCGAGTTGTTCTATCCTCCAGTCAGACTTTCACCTACGCCGGAAGTACGCCTACGGTTCCATCTCCTCCTCCAACGCCTGGCGGCCTCCATCGTGGTTGATTGCGTCCCATTATTCCTACGCATTCTATTGCGACGCTTCCCACTTTGTTTTTGATCTAGCGTAGTGTATTCTCGGCGAACTCTATTCGATAACTTTTTTTAAACAGAAAACGATTAAGAATGTTTTTTGGAGATCGAAATAACATCATCGACTGGCGTTTCAAATGAGCAGGCGGTGATAAATACTGGAAAAAGCAATTACATAGAGATTCTTCACGCGTATTATTCGAAGAAATTAACGCGTCGTTCGAAATCTGATGATCGTTGGACGTCCAATGTCGAGGATAGAGATCGGCCGAAAATTCGTATTGATTCCAATTGAATTGACAATTTATTGCACTTTATTTCTGAATCATTAGAAATATTTACGTAGCTTATAATTTTTATTAATTCTCGACTTCTAGAATGGCACGGGCCCTTTTGACGTTACGATTTATCTGCGACGTATTTCACCAGATGGTCAGAGGACAGAGCCATTTCTGTCATTCTACCAAAGGTGAGAGCCTTCGGCCACAAGTCTCTACGATTTAGGGGCATTGGAAATAAAGGGGATGGGGAAGCCGAACGAACCTCGTTTCATGGGGGCACAACATCGACTTATTCTTCGATCCCCTTATGCGAAGATCACGAGGGTACAATGAGAATAAGGCGACGGAGAGAAAGAGAAAGAGAGAGAGCAAGCTGGAAGAGGAATCGGCACGGGGTTAGAGCTAACAGGAGCGAACGAGCATCAGCCTTCCCTTTTGCTCTCTTTCGTCCATTCGGCCGAGAGAGATCCGAAGAACGGAGAGCACGCGACTACCAGACGGCAGGTGTGCGAGATTGTTGCACCCGCGGCAGATGTTGTCCGCGCGCTTATAACCTTACTCTCTACGTTCTCCTTCATTTATCGTGTTCTTCTCGCGTCCCCGTCGCCACCGTTTCCTCTCCCTTCCTGATCCTGTGGTTCACTCAACCGGCACACCGGAGTTTTATTTTTCGTAGATTTTACAAAGGCTGCAGTTCTCAGATTATAAAATTTATCACGATACGCCGAATGACGTAAATCAAAAACATGGAGGAGAAAAGTGTTACGGAATTTTTTAATTTTTTTTTTCTATCAATAACACGTTCAAATCCGTTCATCTTGTAATTCTAACGTCAGGCCCATCAGCATTGGGCCTACAAAATAAATGTATAAGAAAATAACAGTCGAAACAGGAGAAAAAACGAAAAATTTCTTGAAATCAATTTTACATTATATTTTAACATTGAAATAATAATTTCTCAAAACGTATCTGGACATCGGTGAGTTGTCGTGAGTTATGATATGGCTTATTTTCTCATAAAGCAATTCGAAAACGTTTCCGACAAAAACGTGTTTGTTCTCTAAATCACATTTTTCACCCTCGTCCAAAGAAATTCCAGGTAAACATTAACCCGACCTACTTAAAATGTACAACGAATACTCGGTAACGACATCATATATCGTTAAGCGCACGTATTTTTCAAAAATATAATGCCGTTTGAGAAAATTCGTTTATAAAAGATAAACCGCTTTTACTCGACTAAAATTTCTTTAAAATGAACATTATGTCGAAATCTGCGTGTTTGTGCGATCGCTCCTCTTACATACTTTGTGAAAAATGGAAATTTTTTAATTCCGGATCATCAGCAGCTGAAAACCCTTCGAAACAAAGTGCACTGCGACGTACAAAATATATTCCAAAACAAACGATATTTTTCAATGAAATTGTGAGTAAATATTGCGTAACATATACGAGAGAAATCAATGTGCCAATATACAATCTAATAAAAATTGCGACCTCGTTTCAAAAAAATCCTCGAAACATCCGGATTCCGTGGCATCGCTGTGTTTACCTTCCTCGAAAAAAGACCAATCTTAAAATACTCGTCGCCTTTTCTCGAAACTACGCCGAGTTTCTTTAGCTAGAAGGAACGGGACACCGTGAGCGTGTTGGAAATCACGTAGTACACAAGTCGCGAGTGATGGCACCGTACGCATTCCTATCGCCTGCGTTGGCACCGCTAGATACAGAGGTGTGTTGACTCGCCGTCGTGCTGCATCTCCGGGCACGCTCATCGTATCGTATTTGTCAAGACGAATAGTGCGAGAACGAGAGAGAGGGAAAGAGTCTCACGGCAGCTTTTCACACCGAAAAGATATTCTTGGCTTCATTATTCGGGCCAGGAGGGCGATACAGCGGGTGACTCGAGAATCTCGTTCCACCACCGCGTCGTTCGTGCGTCCCATGCACGAATGGCCGTTTCACCAATGCTAGACATAAACATTTTTAGCCGTTAGACATCCACCACCAGGTAACAACGATTTAGCGAGCAATCCAAGTGTCGTGCATATATTTACGACTCGCACGGAAAAAAGGAGCGTGCGCGATAGCGGTAGTCTCGTAGTTGCGTGTGTTACGGCCGCCCTGCGGAGGCGCCGAGATGACGCCCTCGACGTCGACAGTGCTGACGGCCGATAACACGGCGGACAACGAACAACGATTAAGGTTAATGAAACATGAAGCAACATTTAAAATGTTCCGTTTTTATGGCACAATTACGCCCATTTCCAGTTTAATTTTATTTGATTGAAACAACATTGGCCCTTGCCTTCGTGCAATGTCGATTCGTTTCGAGATAAACGGTACACAAGCCTCCTTCTTTTCGAGCAATTTGTGAGATATCGTTGCGGAAATTGAAAAATTCATACTGATTCGCGAGTCTCGGAAATAAATGAATGGGCGTGAATTGGTCTTTGTGTTTAGGTATATACGTATTTATCTAGGAAATTAAAAAAAAAAACATACACACACAAATGTTAGTATAAAATAAAAGCTTGTAGAAGAGTTAATTCTCGAGCACGCGCCAGTGTATGTCCCGTTTTTCGCCGTTTAGGATAAATGTAAAAAGAAGAGACGTATATACACATATATCTATATAGAATAAAGATAATATACATATATTTATATATATGTGCATCTCGTTTCTCTACATATCGTTTGCTCTCCGTCGTCTCGTTCTCGCGTCGACGGTTTTACGCGCCGCGAAAGTGCGAGTGCGGGCGCTGCTCGCGATGAGTCACTCCCGTTCATGTCCGCAACAGCAACGAACGGTACGTGGCCGCGGGCGATGCACGATTACGTAGTGTCGCGCAAGAACCCCTGGGAATTCTCGGCCTTAAAAATAACCAATGATAACTTCCGCTATACGAGTCTCGCCTCGACGGCACACACCGACGCACTTCGAGACTCGTCGCGCTTCCTGTGACGACTGACGAAGTGGTGGGGGCGCCAACGACCCTCGTACGATAACTGCCCCTCGAGACAGCCGAACATTTAGACACGGATATAGATCGATTCGCCATAGGGAAAAATCATTTTCCAGGAAATAACGATCCGTGCAATTGTATCTGATAAAACGTCCTCGGTGTTAAATCCGGACCCGACGAGTTTTCGATAAGTTATCGTATAAGGATTTTATTTTTAAATCACTCGATCGCCAATGTCGATATATCATTGTCCGATATTTTCAACCACTGACGGGGATGTCGAAAAAAGATCGCGAAAAAGGGGATGAACCACGATTCTCCGCGAAAATGACGAAAAAAGGAATGCGGACCCTCGCGGTTGTATGCCATATAGCTATATGTTTTGTGCTATATAGTACGCAGCGACGCGACGCCCCGGCCTCGTTTGGTTTAATTGGTCCTAATTTATCCGTTGGATTCCAGCGGATTTATTCCGGTGTTACCGTCGGGCTAAAAATAGCAACGGCTAACGGCGACGACACTGAATAAGCGACCGACCGTAGAGTACATATTCCCGACGGGTGTATAACGGGAGATGTGTATATATATATATATTTATATATATATATGTAACTCTCTGCGGGAGGAATATCGTGTGCTCTCTACCGCTGCGGCGGCTATAATACTCTCTACATATTGCTCTCGGTACTCGTTCAACGCTGCAACTAATCGTAGAGAATGCTACATAATACACATATATATATATATATATGTACATGACCCACACGGGTGGATCGACGAAACCGCCCGAGACTGCGCAAAATGCACTGACGTGTGATCGTTGCGGCATTATCGCGTGTTAATACTCCGACAAAAACGAGATACCATTGTGCTTTAAAATAAGAAGAAAACAAATTATCATGATAAACTTAGCAATCTATAGACAATTACCGTTCACCGATCAATAAATTGTATTCCAATATTTATAGCTTTTTAAAATATATTTTATTGTTTTTTTATTTATATTTTTGTTGATAACGCTTCGTTATATTAAACCCGAAGAAATTTTTTGGTACGGGATCAATTTTATACGTTTCGAACGACGCTTTTTTCCGGCTATAAAACTTGTGCCGATTCACGCGCTCCTCTTGCACGAACGAATCCTTGAACGAACTTTCACCTCGAGCGAAGGGGAGAAGACACAGCGGCGGCGATGATAATAACGAAAAATGCAATCTGAAACCCACTCACGCTAAAGAAATTGTTATAGTACGCTATTACTTGTTATATTCTCTCTCGTAACGAAAGAAAGAGAAGGAAATAAAACGAAAAAAAGAAACGTTCTCCGTTCCTCTCGCTCTCGCCGGCGCACTTCGTGAGCGCGATCATTGTGCCCCTTGGGTTCTCCGACAGAGGTCACTACCATTCCACACGTGTGTTATAACGACTTGCGGGTATTTTCTGACAACGAGAATTACTTTTTCCTCTTACCTCGTTTCTCCTCTCGCTCCTTTCTACTTTTATTTTTTGCACTGGTCTCTCGTCTCGTATCCTCGCGTCTCGGCAGAGAGAAGCTACTCCGTTCTCAAGCCTATGCGAAAGGGCAGATAGCCCCGAGGAATCACCCTCTATCTGTTTCTCTCTCTCTTTCTTGGGTTAGCTCTCGCAAAGATCTCCCGCGCTCATTCGACACGAGCGTTTCCTCGACTCGCCGCCAGGGGTCCAGGAAGGTTATCCGCGAAGTTATGGCACAACGACGGAGAAGAAAAGAGCGAATCAGCTCGGTTCAAGGATTATACGAGTGGACACAAAACGTGTCGGTTATGCACGAGTGGACAAGAAAATGCGAGAGAGAATGAAGATTGCGCGTCATTTTAAGGGTCCTTGGCACGCGTGAGAGGTATTGCACTCGTCAACAGGTTTGTTTAACGTGCATGCCAAGGAAATACTGTCAGATACGAAAGAAAGGATTCAAGTGTGCCACTTTCGTTAGTAAAAAAACGACACTAGAACAAAAAGAAATTGAACAAATGGTTCGCGTAAAAAACAACTGCATAATCACGATGGACATGAAAATTTGCTATTTTACGATTTGCGATTTACAAAATAAAAAGCATCTCCCTGTATTTCGTACGACCCCAGCTCGAGGGCTATTTAATCGATACTCTGATTTTTCTCACAGTACGCCCTCGCCACAAATGATCCGTTTTTTTTCAATTACCCTTATATATATATATATAAATATCGAATAAAAAAGCATTATGGTAAAACCCCCTTATCCATAGTTTTCAATCATCGATGAACTCTTCAAGCCCCCTTACCCCGGTAATCGTGGTTTTACGATATACAGATATATGAATATTCGTATACATATACGAGTATACCCATATATACAGATATAACCATACATATGTATGCGTATATCTGTATATTTATATATACGACCCCGCGGCAATGTCCCATCGCGTATATAACCCAGAAATAACCCGCCCATGGTACTTGAATTTTACGACTGACCTCGAGTCAAGTATCTGCCCTTTGGCGTACGAGAGAGACTGCTATACACGTCGGTGATCCGAACTTCGTCTGGTGTGCTTCGAAAGATCTTTCTCTCTTGCCAATGACCCCGCGGATATACATCTCGTTTCTTACACATCGTTCCGAGAGCTAAGACTCCCACGCCAGCATCACACCCGAGAATACTACGCGTCTCAATTTTCTAATAATAATATTAAAACAACAACACCAGTCTCAGACTACCGGGATTTAGTAAATGATCTTTGGACACATATATACACATAGAAAAATAATCAAGTAGACACGTTTACGGATCTACTTACAATTAGATATCACATTTATACAGCGATCTGAGATTTAAAAAAAAGGAAACTTTTTGTTTTCCCCTCGGGAAAGAGAAACGTAAATATGTAGCGTTGCACCCTCTGTCTCCTATTCCCTTACCCCGAGCAGCGTATAATGAAAGGTGCCATTTTGATATTTTATTCATAAATTCGTAAACGCGTATGAAACACGAGAGACGCAACGACCAACGTATGAACGCGTAGGTATCTGAGAATGAAGAATATATAATAATTATCCCACGGATTATAAAAGAGCAGCCGGTGCGCGGGAGTGTGACGAGCGTATGTACCGAGCGGAAGTCGTGGTCCGTTATATGTACATACATATAACGAGTATTACTATAGTTACTTATGTGTGCAGCGTACCGACAGTACGAGACGGTACAGCAGACGTATAACCCGATGAAACTGTATATTACACTACACGTTTTTTAACGTGTATGCGAGTGGAAGAAAAATATGTTGCTCGCACGAGAAGCAAGAGCGTAGGTTATATATGCGTAAAAGTACGACACGAGAGAGAGAGAGAGAGAAATATGCTCACACACAGAGTCATACGGAGAAATATTCCTCCAAGTCTCGGTACATATAAGGCAACGTGTACACCTACACGTACACCGAGGCTGGGCATATAACTGCGCTCGTGAGATCGTGTGGGCAAAAGCATTGCATCGGCTTCTCCGACATGCACGCATAAACATCATACACTACAACGTATATGCACATCTCGTCGTCCTGCCGTGTTAGGTATAAAGAGAACTCCACGCGCGAGAAAAAAGGCGCGCGCGTTCTCCAGGCCCCACGAGCCAGTCACCGTCTCTTTTTATACGTACTATATAGTACGTCCACTTCCTCTCTCGTGGATCACGCTGAATTCATGAATGGGACTGTGTGGGTATCAATGGGCAGGCCCAACGACCCACGTACTATGTGTACATATATATATATATATATATATATATATATATGCATGTGCGCGCGCGTGTCTGTTATATTACAACCGAACGTGCTTATAGATACTCACTGTAGAGCGTATTCTGCCGCGTCGATCTTTCTTTCGGTCTTAACGAAGCCGCACTGTTTATAATTATCGTTAATGCAGCTTGTAACGACCGCCATAACAATTATGCCGATGATTGTTAACGAGGAAGATTGGGGCCATTTGCATCGAGGGGTCCATCCAATTACCGCCATTATTTCTTATCTTTGCAGTATCGCTGGATCGTTTTCTGGGACAGGATAAATTTGTAAGGGTCTTGTCCATACGCGCAAGAAAACTGCCCGGCCTACGACGTTTACCTCGTTTTTACCCTGGTGACATATCGATTTTTAATATTATCGTCAGGCGTAACGATTTAAATTGCTATTGATTTTACATATTCTAGCGAAGAGCGGGAAATAGGAACGAAAATTTGAGAATTTTTAGTCAGGAATTAAAATGGTTTAGAAAAATTATTTTACGTGTCGCTGAATTTCTTTCCTCTCATCCATGAGTTATTCCCGTTCAGGACCTTACGAGGAATTTGGCCGAGTGCATTCACACGAGAAAATGATCTCACGTTGGAAAAAGCGTGGGCATAGGACTCTTTTGGTATCGTGCTTCGTACGTCTTTCTTTTTTTTTGTTGTATTATTTCATCTTCCACTGCTCTGTATCTATATATCATTCTCGTGAGTCGGGACGTCTGACTGTACGGGCGGGAGAGTTTCGTGTGTTTGTGCCATGCCAACAAGCCATTTATCATGGTCGAAGAGAGAGGAGAGAGGAGAGAGAGAGAGAGAGAGAAAGAGAGCGAACTTCATTCTTGAGGAATGACGTGGTCGCGTATAGGATCCCATATCGGTGCACGGTAAAAGCGGCAAAGCCGAGCGTTAATCCTCAGAACGAGAAGGAGAACGGCGACGACGACGAAGATGAGAAGAGATAAGCGCCAAAGGGAGAACTAAAGTTACGGTGAACGAAAAAAAAGGAAAAATGACGAAGATATAGTCGAGAAAAAAAACGAGGATACACGCAGGCCGAAGAGGCCAGAGTTGATGCCGTAATAACAATCTCTCAACGAGACTCTCGTGCGTTTCAGAGCCCCGTCACCGGAGTTATTATATATATAGGTATACATTTATTAGGGAGGATTCTGCATCGAGTCCTTACGCCTGCTGCACACCCGGTATAAACCCTTCTCTATTCTCGCACACGAAGGCGGTGACGACGGTAGCGATGGCACCATCATTTTATTACGTCGAACAAATTATATACATGCGAATTTAAATGTCAACTTAACGAGCGCAAATCGTATTTAGTCCTATGAACGTCGATGAATTAATTTTAAAAAACACGACAATAAAATAATATAAATAATTGTCATTGTCAAATATATTTTTCTAAGGGGAATATCGTTTTATCTATGGATTAGCAACAATTTATTAAAAATTAGATATTAATAAGAACAATTAATGTCGAATACACATTTTTTTAAGGAAACAGAATATTCGTTGACTATTTTTCGATGAATTATTATTAAAAACTTATGATTATTTGATGACAAAAGTCCACGTCTATTTTTTGTCTGATTGTGAGAGCGAACGAATATCAAGGACATGTGATTTCTATATTCATGATCTTTGAACCCAAATCTATGTAAATTCAGTGGGCTTATTACATTAGGCGAATGTTCTTTGTCGTTCAAATAGGACACCCGATATATTCGCTGATTTTGAACATCTCGCTTCGTGTACACGACGTCCTCAGCGAAATTTGTTCCTTACACAGAGGGATATACATAATCGTACGTATGAATATCGTAACAAACATATCTCTTTTTTTATTGAATCGTTTCGTTGAATAATTTTTAATAGACAGTTTGAGATAACAATCAGCTGTGACAAGTATATGATCGATGTAGGTGAACGAAGAAAAGATCGTAGATAAATTCACGATGAAATTTCAACCTATTAATTCCATGACGGATACGTGAGGATATATGTTACATATGGACCTCTCTATTATAGTTCTCTACATGTACGTCCAGTACAGGAACGGGACCACGGAAGAAAAGAAACAAAACGACGGAGAGTTTTCAAAATTTCATATAGGTACGTCATCTACACAGATTTTCCGGAGAACGGTGGAAACTCTTTCCCGCAATCGTTCAGTGGTCCTTCACACACGTCGATTCTAACTCGCGACACGTGTCACAATAACGCACTTTTTTCCGTTTAAAATTGCAAAAACGTGGGAACCACGAACAATGACATTTTGGATATAAATATTTCATTTTTTCATCACCTTTCGACGATTTTTTATTTCGAGAATTTTTCCAAACCGGATTTTATTAGACGATCGACAGTCGATTGAAAAAAGAAAATGTTACGCTTGAGAAAAATCTTTTTCCATCATATAAGAGCAATTAACAGTAGTAATAATTATAATGATAAATGAATTCTGATAAAATTACGAGTAAGTCATTGTTTCGATTATTTTACGCGTTTTTCCTCCATCCTGGCAATGAATATATTTACATCCTACATGTCGTCGAGGAGTGGGAGGAAATGAGGAAGAGTATTACAAAAGAGAGACACGCAGGAACTATGGGCGGGACGCCAGATAGTCCACAGAGTGTCGACAATGCCACCGGAAATTGACGTTTCCATTGCATAATGGCGAGCTTCCGGTTGACCGCGACACACACGTACCAGAACGCAGGAATGAGACTGGCGACTCTTGGCTGACTATGCGTATACATAACGCCACCGATTATGTACGTATACCTAACGCGGGTTCCTGTGTATACCTAAGCTAAGCTGTCCCTTGTCATCGTCACCATTTTTTTCTCCGTCACTACATAATAGTGTTGCCGGTTTTAAAACATGAATGGACCCGACTGTGAACGCCGGTCAGCGCTGACCGGGATTCGGAAGAAAGGAATACCGTACAGTCTGCGGGGGCCTTATTTAGGCGTTGGAACATTCACCGAAGAGAATCGAACTTTCTTTCTTCACTTCATTACTAATTGTACGTAGTTAATTTGTATCATCCGGTGAGTAGCGAGAACGAGGAACGGCGCTGTGTCTTTTCCCGTGGGAAAAGAAAGGCGACGTGACTCTTGACCGTGCGACGATAATAGACGGTCCATTGCGGCAATTGCCGTTATTAACGGAGATGTTAATGCGACGATTAAAATTTCAGAATGGTCGTGGTTTTTTTATGTTCTTTTTTTTATATCCATCGAGGAAAATTCTATTAGATTATAAATAAAATGAAAAAAAGTAAGACGACACGCGTTCCTTTCTTCTTTGCAAAATATCCCTGGATGATTTTTATTGCCGTAAAAAGATGTCTCGAGTTGATTCGGGAGAACGATTTAGTTATGTAGATAAATATCATGACTTGTCTCACTTGCTTCTTTTACTTTCCCACAGTCGATAGCGTTCGCTCGTTCGAGATGTCCGCATCGCACGACCAGGCAAATTTCTTTTGCGATGGCGTGACATCGTACGGGATGTCACCCGGGTGCCTATTCAGCCTGGCCGGGCTCGTTTAAAGTGACACACAAAAGCCGACGTCTGACGCTTCTGCTACGGGTTGGAATATCGCGCGCGAGCATTCGCTCATCCGGACGAATACATGCGTACGAACTACCGGTCTTTCCTTCTCTTTCGCACCTTCTTTTTTCATCTCTTTTTACCTCGTACCAAAGCTCGACTCATGACGGGAAGTTGCGAATAATATGAGCAGCGTGTGTCTTTTTAAAGCTTTTTGACCAGCTCGCGCCAGGGTCGTTGGTCGTGCGATAGCGAGACAAAAAGAGAAAGAGGGATACTTCGTTCACGGGCCATAGTGCTTTATTCCACGATTTTTAAATATTCAGCGATAAGAAAATAGAAAAAAAGAACAACAATGCCAATGACACCGTGGAACCGTGACGTTCGACTCTGAAATATGCGATAATAAGCGCAAATGGGAAAGTTGAGGTAAAGTATCGCCACGTTGCTGAGAAATAGAAGCGATAATAATTCTAATTTGTCAACAGGCACCTGTACAATGTACGTAAATGTAAATAGACCAATGAACCCACGAACTTGGAACTATCGAGCGGTTTATGAAACTTATCTACTTACGTTTATAAAAATCATGGAATTGCCGCCAGTTTTTCAAATAGCCTTGACAAAAGCATTCTCTTAAAGATATGCTGATTGTAATTGAGAGAAGAAAATATTGAAAAGGTTTGAGAAATGTGGTAAAATGTCGGTTAGATGACATTCTGGGTTCAACGTTTGAACGATTCCGTAAACTTCATCAGTGTGGACACTTCGTTGTTTTAGGAATGAGAGTATACCAACCAAAGAAGACACGGAGCAAAGCATCCAACTCTTCCTTCTCGGATCCTGCTTTTGGTTCGACATATTGGCTCTTCGAGAGTACTATAGTTTGCGTACGAGTGTGTTTGCACAAGTTCTATGCAGATGCGGCCGACAAGTACCTATACCGTACGTTCCTGTTGTGAGTCTTATGTGGCCAGGGCAGCCCGTTGCATAGTCAGCCCTGTTGCCACGGTACACAAAGGCGTCGAGTTAACCGATAGGGTGGCTCTTCAATGGGATCAAAGCTCATTATACGTATATGTAGGGACGGTAACCAACGTTGTAGCGATACGCGAAATATGGTATAGTACGGGTAAAGGGTGTTTGTAATGACATCGAGACCGAGAGGGGTTTTTGAGGAAAGAGTGGATATATTACGTGTTGGCTTGTTTGCGCAAAGGGGGAGGTAGTTTTTGGACGAAAGCGTACACAAACGTTGAGATTATTGTGTATACAAAATGGCCGCTGTGCGTTCAAAATGGCTACCGTCTGTAAAAACTGGCTACCTTGCGCACCAAAATGTCACTGTATGCACAAAATGGTATACATACAAATATGGACACTCTCCACTCAAAACACCATCGAATTGTGCTCCTTTTGTTTCCGTCCATTAATCGGTTCCAACTCTGTGACTTCGCAATAGGTCGATATCAAAGCAAAGTTGAACGGAACATTTTCTCGTCGACGTGAATTTGGTTTTGATCATAAATCACCAGCAAAGCTCGTATGTATTGAAATCATGATGTGCGCATAAAATAATGTGATTTTCGAAAGTAGGCCGAACCCGACTCCTTCCCAACGGATTCCAGTCCTTCTTTATCGAATTTTCCAAGCTGCAGTCTCCCTCTACCGAATCGTGATTATATCGTACGTGAATGGATCGAAGGATCAGCGTAGAAAAGCCGCTCGGCCTACACAGGCGCACACTAATCGAATAAGACCAGTACCAAATCCATATGGAAGTGGGAACCAGGAACTATCGAGAAATCGGAATGCGGCTTTTTTCCCGGGGGTGAAAAATCAAATAGGGACCGAGTGACCCCGTGACGTTTCTCGGCGAAGGGGAGGCGAGGTTTAAGCTCTTCGGCGCGTGAAGATTCGCGACGAGAGAGACGAATGAGGTTTTTTCTCACCCTCGCTGATGCACACGCACGTATTTAGATTCTAATCACGAACGGTTCTTCGGTTCTTTCGGACACTGATATGTCACATGCGGTCTTTGCCCTGGGAAATCACAAAACGTGGATAAGTCTGGTGGGAAGGGAGAAAAAACTAGAGAAGCGCTGCAAAACGAGAAGAAAAGACGCGAGGAGGAGCTCTAGGCAGAAGGAGGAAGAAGAAGAGGAGGAGAAGAAGGAGGGGGTGAGCTTTACGCGTGATCGCAAAAGTGATCTATACGGGCTCCCGACTTGGCACAAGATATCTGGGATTAGTCTGGAATGGATGTCTTGTTCGAGCTCAATAATATGTTCGACGTATCTTCGGGGATGAGAGGGTTGTAACGGTCGATAGAAGCCTGACTAAAGATTCTGTTTCTTTTACGATTAAGGCGCTAACGAATTCTAGGAAACGTTGACCGACTGCTACGATGGTCGGATCAAAACCCAGCGTAATCCAATAATCGGGTCAAATTCTCAGAATTATTTCGCCAAAAAACACGTCGCATCCCATTAAGTAAATTCAAACTAATATAACGAATCGATACAATTCTCTACTACTATATCACTAACCGCGAATCTAAAATCGGGCGAATATTCGAACGAAAAAGCGTGAAAAGCGGAAAGTTGTTTTTTTCCACGTCACGCCTCGTGACTGTAATCGCGCCCCAGGATATATGCCCCGCGGTCAGTAGGAATTTTTCTTCGTTTTCTTTCTCCTTCTCTATGTCTTTCGTTTTACTCATGACGGCGGCAGAGAAGAATTGTAGTGTGACGAGTCTCGTCGGCGGTTGTGAGTTTGTTCCAAGCCGACGAGCTTGTTTACAGAACGCGAAACATCATGTCTTCGTTTACACGGTGGTTGAGGGGCGGCGAGGGGGAGAATACGGTGAAGGAGAAAGGGTGGGGGAAACACGAGTTTATTATTCTTGGGACAATGGCCATTTGAAGGTGTTGTCAGCGGCGCGCGCTCGTGTCGCCCGCGCGATCGACTCGGGAAAGTTGCGCACGTGGCACGTAGATGCCTTCGGCTACGAACAAAGTGGAAGACCCAGCCGTGAAAGAGGAACAGTGAGAGACGCAAACATCAAGAGCGGGGGAGGCTTCCATGGTCATCATCACATCCGCGACACGATATTACATCGTGAGTGAGAAGGAGACACACGCGGACCCCCTCCCCACCTTTAACCCCCCCCCCCCCCAAACACACTCAATGTACACGTGAGGCACTTCGTTCGGTCTGCAGAACGCGGGCCCCGAGAGAAGAGAGGTCGAGATTGAAACCAGGTAAAGAACCACCGCACCACCTCATAAATATTTTTCGTTCGAAACAAGTTGCTCGTGTCGCAGTTGCCAGACACAACGGATGTAATAGCTGGGACAAACTGCAATAGCATCGAACAGCATCACAACAGCCGACTTGCGTGTTAAAACACGTTTAGGTAGTTGACGCGGTTAAGATATATATATATGTACGGAGGTATATGCACATACGTAATTTGTTTTCGGCAGCTTGATTCAGCCTGGTATATGTCAGTTTTTATCACTGTCAGCTGTCATCGACGTTATCAGGGCGCCATAGGAGGGATTATAACAACGTCACGAGGCATATAGTAACAGCATCTGGGATTGCGGAATTTTTGCAATATTTCGTGGGCATGTTTATAGATATATATATATATATAGATATAGTATATATTCTAATTTATATAAATATATAAATTAGTTCAATTTAAAAAATGCAGCTATTGTCGTTAAAGCCTAAACGTACAGAAACATATTTTTCATATATACCTAGGTACATATTATTGCACATAGATGTGAAAGACATGCTTTATGTTTTTTGAGATTCTCGTCAACAGTTGGATTATTGAATAAGAAATAAATTTTTCTGACGTATGGAAAAAAGATGTGTATGAAAAATAAGCTACGTTGGTATTTCTCGAGTTGTATTAACGAGTGTCATCAGACCAGTTTTTGTTCCCTCGGAGGGTGATTACTGTTACGTTGCGTAATGTTTTGGTAGCCATGACGCGACTACCGTCACCGTTTAATCGTCCTCGGCTTCGGATTATTGCAGCATCATCTCGCGAAAACTCGCAAACAGCGTCGCGAAGCAACAACAGAGCAGGTGTCAATTAAAACAACAGATTGAAGATGGCGCTCGCGGAATGGGCAACGCGGGAGAATCACGATTAATAATATTGTTTTACAATCTGGACGAAGTCTCATTTTTGTCTGATTCCGTCGTGTCGCACCCGGGAGCCTCAATGTCCTTTCGAGCATTAGACAGTTCATGTATCTCTATTGAGAGAACGCGTATACCTATTATGTCGTTACTCGTCAAGAAGCATCGAGCACTTTTCGATCGGATTTGTCAATCGTATCGCTCATTTTCTTTCTCTTACTATCGTTAGTGCTTGCTATTTTGCAAAAAACAAACATGAAGAAGAAAAAGAAGGTATAGAGAGAGGGCTGGACAGACAGAAAGAGGTCCAAACGTAGTCGAATATATTTTTTACGAGAGATTTTTTTCAACGTCGATAAAATAGCGTCGAATAAACAGTTCCGAGAACGTGGCACAGATTTATCGTTTGATTTTTCCTGTATTATTTTTTATTTCGCGGTAGCGAATAAGAAATGGCAAAAAATAAAGGCGGTCGCTAGTGAGACTGCACGCAGTGCGTGAAAGTGGTGGTGGTCGTAGTGGGTGGGTCGGCGAGGGGGCACGGAAGGGGGGGGGGGGGGGGGCGACGGTTATATTCCCAGAGTACTTACACGATATTCTGTCCCGAGACTCTCTGACTCATCCATCCGCTTGAAATTCTCGAGATGATGCGGGGCCGTCGCCCACCGTCGACGATAAGTATAAGTGCATATACATTTCCCCCCTCTCCCCCTTTTCGTCTTCCTCGCCTCGTCGCCGATCGTCGATCGCAAGAGCCGAAGTCGACAACGACGAGAAAAAAAAAGATTCCAACCAGAAGACGAAGAAGAAGAAGAAGAAGAAGAAGAGGAAGAAACGGTAAAGAAATATACGACTGTTTGCCAATGGCTGGGAGATAATAGGGGATCGTCGAACGGCGTGAAGGTTTTTCAATCGCACTCTCTCCCGATCAACCCATTCTCGTGGATATCGACGCGACGGCATCGTTGTACCAAATTTTCCTCTCTCTCTCTCTCTCTGTCTCACTCACTCTCTCTCGTTCTCACTCTCAATTTCATTCCCTCCCACGGATGTCTCGCATCGCAGACACATATAGACAATTCTTTTTTTATGCATTGATCCACTCGTATAAAAATGTATGATATATATATATTGATATATATATATATATATATACAGATATATAGTTGCGAATGTGATGGTTAGCATAATCCCATCGCTCCTAAATTAGCATAATCGCTGCACACCCTCGAAATGAACGGATGCAAAATGATCGAGTCTCGTAACGTTCCGATCTTGTGTGAAAGACGGACAGACCGATAGACAGAGAGAGAAAGAGAGAGAGAGAGAGCAGAGAGAGGGCAGAGAGTGCACATTGGAACATTTCGTAACGAGAGCCGGAAACCGGAAAAGACCCGCTCGAATTATATTCGTGTATACGAAACGAGATTCCGTTGGTGGTTGTACCGAGCGTCTTCATCGCTGTCGAGGGATTCGGGGTCGACCAAACTTAAACCGCGAGCCCGGCCTCGACTTCCGGTCCTCGATTTATCTCTCTCTCTCTCTCGCTCTTTCTCCCCCCTCTCTCTCTCTCTATATATATATGTATATACGTTTATATTCTTGTTTTTGCGGCGCGTTTTATTCCGTCGCCGCAACTCCCCGCGCCGATATGTTCGTGGCCTGGAAAACGAGTTGCATTTAGAGATACGACGCTCGCGACGATGCATTTCCATTATTGGCGAACGGCCCACCGGAAGTCGATTTGCCGAAGCGCTGTGGCACGTCCTGTCCACATCGCTTCTCTTCTCTCTCTCTCTCTCTCTCTCTCTTTCTCTTTCTGCTTCTCCAGCGAGGATAAAGGTCGAATGAAAAAAATTATTCTCCTCATTATTATGATTATTAATTATTGCATTTCGTTACAAATGTGTATGAATTTTTGTGAGTTATTATTATTGTCTCGCCCTGTAACTTCGAGTACGTATATAAATGATAAATAAAGAACGAGATGGTGAGGAAGAACGAGAGGAAAAAGAAATTGTACGCGGTGCAATGCACGCGAGCGTGCACGAAGTCGGATGCGCGGATCGCGAGTAGGTACAACTTGAGGAAGTCACATTTGAACGCGAGCTCGGAGCATCCGGCGTAGCGCACCACGCACAGTGGTTTGCAAAGAACGAGATGCGTTCGCGAGACTCGTATACACGTTTTATATTCGCCTCTTATACGCATTAAATAATATACCACTATATATACATTGTAAAATCTATTGTTGGACGAAAACGAACATTTCAGAGGTTCGTTAATTCGATCGCAGACAAAGTTTCAATCGAAATGTATAATGTTAAGGGGCGAACGGATAGCGTGGAAAAATGCAATCGTGACCCATGATGGTACTCGAGGCAGATGCGGATACAATGTAGTTGCTATAATCATGCACGATCAATTTTTCTCTCTCTCTCTCTCTCTCTCTCTCGTTTCATCCTTTTTTCATTGCACGATTCCTTTCAACCGAGCGGATGTAATATCCAATCTCCACGCGAAACGCACACGCGCGCATGTTCAAGAGTCATCAGGGATTTAAATTACTCGGTAGATTCGCGTCGCGAATATTCCGACAGGCCGGAAGTGAGGCGCCCGATGGGAATGCAAGCCAAAATATTCTGGGTGCGTTCGAGAGATTAACGGAGTTTAAAAAGAAAACAGAAGAAGGGAGAAACATTCGCGAGAAGAGATGTGCGAAGGAAAGAAGTATCATGAGAAATAAGAAAAAGTGGGCAAGAGAGAAGATTTCGTCGGGCGTACTCGGACGATGAGTCAGCGGACTTGAAGATTTTGTGTTGCCCGAACCGTCTCATTTTTGTGAGCGCGCATATCCTTAATCAAAGATTTTATATACGATTTATCATTGTCGGAAGAAAGGCTTACTCATCCTAGGCTTCAATTCCTTATCAAGAACTTAAGATGGAAGTTAATTGTAATAAGCGTGTGCCAAAAATCGAGTTCGAACAAAAATACGAAATCGACACAGACATCGAGTTCAAGCTCGAATACGAATTCAACAAAACATTCAATGTCAAACTTAACTTTGACCTTCAATTTCGCCGTTTTTCGATTCGAGTGTTGATAAAATGCGCCAACTCAAAATGGCGGCTCGATCGGTGATCGAAATGGCTGTCGAATATGGCGGCCTCAAAGATGGCGCCATTTTCAATTTCGGTCTCAGCGTTAAGCCACGTTATCCGAAGGTAACTCGAGCTCGATGACGTAAATTTCACTATAAAAAAAAAAGCTCTCTTACACGCTGGAATTGTGTAATATGCGTGATGTATAACGCGCATACACATTTATAAATTATCTATGTTTAGCTACGGCGCATAGCACAAATTAGTGCAGAGAGTACATTTGGTAACGCGCGTGCTCTCTCGTCGTATAAGTGTATTAGAGATTGGACCTACGATGTAGGTGCTCCAGTTAGCCGTTTCTGCGAGGACGCGTACGACTATCAACACATATCGTTGCTCAATACGTTCTATGTTATAAACCGCGTTCCACATTTCATATTTACTTTCTAACGTATCGTCCTCGGTTTCGTTAATTTCATTCCAAATCTACCGATCGAATCTATTCGTAAAAACAAAAAAAACAAAAACAAACGGAACACATGTATAACCAACCATTTTTTTAGTAATCGTGAAATGAAGAATTGCAAGAGTCGCAGCTGAACCCAAGCGTGTAACGACGATCGAATCGAGCGAGATGAGTACGAATATGAGGAGGAGAGGAGGGAAAAAATGTCGCAGACGCGAAGAGATCGTATTTTAAAACCGGGGACAGGTGCCTACGGCTATTGAGTCACGGAGCGGAGACGATCAACAGACACGCGTACTTTGACGCAAACAGCACACACACACACACGCACACACATCCATCTAGAACTTATATGTATATAAACTACTCTATACTTGACAAAACAAAGTTGAGCTATATTTTTTCGCATTGGTGACACAGTCTGCAGTACTTCGCTGTCTATATATATATATATGCAAGTAGGTATAACGTAGTACGCGTGGTGCAAAAGTGTGTACACCAAACACTCCTTACGTGTCGCTCCATTGCACTTTCACTAGCGCAATGTCCTACTTCGAGATGAAATAGCGTACACACGAGTATAATATCTCTCGTATGCATATACGCACGAGCCGATATTACGAGCGAATAACCATGCGTGAAACTCATTCAAGTTATACCTATATACGCGAGTTTACAACGAGATATCCTCGTAGTATTTTCAAGACGTAAACATCTCCGTTTCTTTTTTTCTTCTTCTCGTTCTCTCAATCTCCATTCTTGCCGCACTCGCGTTCGCCTCATTATCATCGGATTTGTGATATTTTTAGTTTCTCGTCGGTACCTCGTTTATTGGGTACCTACGAGAGACGGTGAGAGTCGCACGAAACGTATCGGGAACGACAATCATGCCGAACATGGGCAATCGTCTCGGTGATAACATTGACCGAGTTCGTTGTTGTTGTTGTTTCTTTTCATTGGTTTTTTTTCATGTTTACGAATGTTAGAAGGTTGCAAAAATATTTGTATATTTGTCTATACTTAGGCGCATGTGAAACGTATCTATGCATCACTGCTATCTTTCTCGTCGTAGCTCTACGGCAACCCGGATGTTATTTATAAACGTCTGCGAGCCGAGCGCGGCGAGACCCGGTTTAATGCGGCGTCAACCGGTATATAACGCAAACCACATAGGTGTGCGGAAAGTGTTAACGTTTGTTACGCGTGTGCTTTCGAGCTCTTTACCGCGCTGTTGGATACTTCACCTTCGTTCCAGTTGTTTTACGTCGAACAGGATTTTGTCCCGTGCCTCGATTTAACGTCTTCGTGTTGATATTCTTACGACCCTCGTCAAAAGATCCATTTTGTATTTCTGTAGCCATTACAAGATGATTAATTAAAGAAATAACATCGATCCAATGATTTTATTGTACTCGCAATTTTCGTCGTATTTTACAAAATTGTTTTTCGTCTGGAGTCAAGAGGTAGAGGGAGAAAGAGTGGTCGACTTGTTTACGTTTATTCTTTCAATCAAAAACTTGGCGTTTATTAATGTTCTTTATTTTTATTACACTTTTGTTTTCATTCTATTTTTATTTTTTTTATATTTACTACAAACGAGGTTGTAAACACGTCAGGGGATGGCCGAAGGGGATCGAAATCTAAAAATGTCTCGCGGAGACACTTTGGATCGGTGTATTATGCAATTTGTTGTTGTCGCGTCGAATGCGCGAGTTTCACGCTGCTGGAACACACAGAAATTGCTGCGCGATGGTAGGCGTTCATGGCACGAACGAGAACCGCGTCGCGACGCACCTTGACCCGTTTGCACGCGGCATGCAGTATCTTACTTTACACATACGGCATATGTGAGATATGCATGAGAGAAACGACGCTTTTGGAGCTAGATTCGATAGTCTGTGCATGGGAGGGGGGGGGGTAGACAAAGAGGGAGAGAGAGCCCATTGTGTTTAAGTGGTATCCGATGGCGTTGGTAAAAACATCGGCATACATGGAACGGAAACGAGCTTTCTTTTTAATTGCATGGATCTTGGAAAATTGTCAGAAATGAAACATTTTTCAACCAATGATCGAGAATATAAAAAATATAATAGATAGATCGAAAGATAATGTTCGGTTGACCCGAATAATATATTTTTCGGGATTGTGAGAATATTTAGTAAAAATATTGGTGAAAATCGAGATGGAAAATAGAAATCAGGTAAAAAATAAAAAAATCAACGAAGCTTGATAAATTCAGCAATTTTCGAAAATCTTAACGCCAAGAAACGTAAAACATAATTTTTCGAATAATCGTGACTCATTGTTCGATGAATTTTATTCCCCTCGGTAACGAGGGCGTTGGACATTTACCCGAAAGACAAAAAGCGTTTTCGTAGTAAATCTCTTTTCATGAACGAGCCCCGTGCGAGTTATAAATACATTTGAAGTATATCCGGAATGCATAAACACACGACGATATCGTATCGCGCTCGATCATTTCTATCCATGACGCGAATCGAAGGGTGTAAAACGGCTTCTCTTTACGAAGCCCCGAAAAATTCATTATATATTCATTCTCGACTCGTAATAAATAATAGACAAACCGGTGGGTAGTCTCACCCCTCGAAATTTTGATCATTGTACCATAGAGAAGTAGGTATAAATCAGATATATACATGCTATATCGTTACTGCATGTATGTACACACTATACATATATACCTATATGCACTCATAAAAATACATAGGCATAGGTACATAAGTATATAGATATAGTTCAACTGTGTGGCACGTGGCACAGTTTTCACGGCACGTACATCCGTGCCGTAATTTGCATTTAGTGTGCGGGCCAACGCACGTGGTCACGCACCCAATGGGGAACGTGTGCAACGTAACGTCGGCGTCGTCGTCGTTGCCACCGCCACCGTCGTCATCGACGTCGTAACCATCGTTTGGTTCCCCAATGTTGAATTCCCCCGTGTTCTCTCACCCGGTTATATTTCCTTCGCTTTCTTTTCTCCCTTCGACTATATGGTATTCTAATATATTTCCGTTACCACCACTGCAATACCCGACGAATATAGGAAAATACCGCGCATTTTGTTTCGCCGATGGCAACGGAGATAATAATACAACCCATTTCATATATATATATATATATATATTTATTTTATTTTTTATTGATATTATGCTGATTGGTACGTATGCCCACTTATTAGAAGGAAACAAATGTGATTACTACTTGTTGGACAACCTTATATAAAAAACTAAAAAATAAATAGCTTCGCACATCTATAAATATATTTTATTAATTTTTGAATTGTATTAACCGTATTACTTTTTGATTTAAAAACTTGTAAGTCCTCTATTTCGTGGTAAGAAAAATACAACTAATTTCAGGTCAATGCATATATAGTGTGTGTGTGTGTGAACGAATGTATGTCCCTATTGCCGTATTTTATATAGAGTAAACACATATTTATACGTAGTCGTACGTTACTATCCCTGATTGTTCGTAATGCGAGAGTCGAGCTATTGGCCAGTGCCAAGACGTGCTAGGCAAAGTGAGGGACGCATACGGTTAGAATTGAACGAGCCGAAGCAGAAACGCTATATAAAGCGAGCACACGTGTATTTACTCGTAGCCTAGCGTACGCTCGTTCGTTTGTTTTTCGAAGCCTCCCTTGCCCCCTCGCTCGTGTGTCGCCCAGATAGTCGTAGGGCGTACCACGAGAGACAGCCATCTCTCGAGTGCTGCTGCTTGGCTGCTGCTTCTGCTGCTGCTGGCTCTACGTTATCTCTGTCCTACCCTTCTTCCCTTCAACGAAAATTGACCGTTTGATTGATGGCGTCCTAATGACGAAATTACGCGAAACATAACAACATCCTTCTGCGCATGTACGACATTGTATGGTGTTCGTATTGTACAATATATACATATATTTATATATATGGGTTATAAAGTTCACCGACGAATAAGTGGCAATGATGTGCCGCGTGAATTAAACAACAAGCTAGTATGTATATGATGTATAATTTGTGTATTTGCTGTTAATATACTTTGTAAGTGCATATGTACAGATATACGTAAGAATGGAAATATTAGGCGGTGACGAAAAAACGTCTTCAATTTTTCGTCGTCGAATACGTTTGTATGTTTATGAACATTTTTGTGCCCAAATATAGTGTGAATACTTCACACGATAGGTTCTCGAAAATCTTTTATTTTTCTTTCAATAACTATCAGGCTCAACGTTAATCAATTTATATCGGTCATGAATAAAAGTAAAGTTTTTTTGGAAATTAAACGCCACGAGTGAAACAAATCTATCTTTTCGCAACTCGATTTTTTTATAAATAAGAGAATTTTCGTTAAAGCCAATGGTATACAGAATTGATATCGAGTTGGTTACGGAGAGAAGATAACTCGATCGCATTACGTGAACAATATTCTCGTCAAATTTACCTTTAAGTCTTAATAACGGGTCGAACGATTTATCAATCGGATGAGATGAGAGTACGAACGCAATTCTATGACGCTGGTCACTCCGCGGACATTGACGTCATACAATTGAGGAGAAAAAGAGACGGAAAGAGTGCGCAACGAGAGGAAAGCGAGCAAACTCAGCGCGATCGTTGTTCACCTACCGGCTACAAATAGGACGCGGAGAAAAATAACTCGAGCGTACCGTAATTAAATATCGATCGAGTGAACGAGAGAGGTGAGCAAGAGGCACGAGCGCGGCAGGGAGGAAGCGAGAAGTGAGGGGAGGGGGGGGGGGTCAAGAGGAAAAAATCGTTATGCCGATATACCATTTTTATCGGCTGAAACTTCGGACGAAAGTTAAACAAAATGAGAATATCAAAATTCCATAATTTATGTTTACACAATTACGTTGGTAATAATTTTCTAAGTAATACCCGTTGATTTTATTTATACGATACGAGTCGCGTACAACGTTTCAACAAGATTGCGCGTGTTATTCTAGACATTAAGCGTTAAAAAAAATGAAAACAAAGCTTCGTCCATGAAGGAAGAAAAATTGATGAAAATAATTTTTTTTTACGACATTCGTAAAAAAAAAGAAAGAAACGATTTCGCGCTCGGACTTTTTTTGTTTCTTTTTTCTTACATAAATCTCGACGAAAACAAAAATATAATCTCAAACGGTTTATTTAAAACGAACGAATGTTTTTGAACGAATTTCCGTTCACCGATTATTCCTGGGGTGGACCGTTTTACTTCGTTTTTTTCCATGCTATATCTGTTTAATATATCTATACGCGTGTAAATACGAAAAGTACGAAAGTACGAGACCGAGGTACAGTGAGAAAGTAAGAGCCTCTTCGATGGAAATTTCAGGTCGCCCGTGCCAAAGCAAATTGAATGGAAGAGAAGTGGAGATATAGAGAAGTGCGCGTACAAGGAAGACACGAGCTCGCGGATGAGAGACGGTACTGCCGAGAATGCAGCGAGAGAGTACCTACTTGAAAAAATATATATATACACACATATATATTATATCCGCGAAAAGAAAAGAAATAAAATGAAACGGGTCCTCTCGGGCTGATTTATTCCTTGGATATACCTACCTTCGAGCTTTTACTTATAATGTTCGTTCACCCCTTCCTCGCTCCACCCTGTCCTCTGGTACATGCGTTCTTGCTCTCGTACTCTCTCCGTCTCTCTCGCTTTGTGCTCATGCTGAAGAGACGAAACAGCAAAACTTTTTCGTTTTTAAGCATCGTTGAAAATTGTATTTACCAATGGATATGAAATAAAGATGTTTAAAAATAACGCATTCATAAGGGATGTATCAACATTGTGGAATAATAATGACAAACAGAGAGGCAATGGCACAAATATAAAACCGTATGACGTTTATTTAACATGAAGAAAAGAACGTAATGTATACGATAATTGTAAACGTTAAATAAATAAAAGTAATTAATGTGAAAAATGTCTTGATTAATGCGCAAAAATGTGTACGAACGAAGCAAGATTTATTAACCGCGGATAAAATTTATTTCATTGGAATAAATCTTTTTTCAGGGGATGGTGAGACACGAAGTGGTGCCATAAATCGCTATCAAGATTCTGAAACACTCCGTAGAGCTAGAAAACGGAACGAGAAAGAGAGAGAAAGAGGAAGAGGGCACGCGCATATCGAGTAAAGGGTCCTCGGGGCCGAAATTCATCGAATATTATTATCCCGAAAACTCGTTGGAATTTAATTAACGGTCGTGGCGGGACGGTGACGAGGAGAGGTACATTCGTGGTGTCTCGAGACGGGTCTATTAATTTGCGCCAAGTGCGGATAACGAAAGCTCTCGGGACTCGTGCGACTTCCAGCTTCGATGTTCCAACGTGCATACATATATATTCATCCATACATATAAATTCGTTAAAAATATTACTGTCCAATAAATCTGTGATAAATCGTACTATCGGCGAACAAACTTTTTTAAATCGCGATCACACTTTCTCATCTCTCGCTTCTCTATTGTGTAATTCACGTTGCGGAATTCAATAATAAATCCCAACGGCTAATAATTTTTAGTAATTATCTCGAATGATTTCTTCAGATTCATGATCAACGAATAATGACGCAAAATGGTATTTTAATTTTTCTGTAGAAGAGAAACGATCGCTATCGTAAGAAATTATAACAATTTATGACTTGTTTCAAACTATTGAAATATATTTTGACGCGTTACTGATTGTGATAACGATCGGTCTAAATTTATGTTGATTATTTATAGCAAAAACGCTGTAAGGTGGAGTGGGGTAAGTTCGAACTAGGTTTTGTAAAGTTATATTTTAACTCCATCTAATTTCTATCTATTCGATTGAAACTTTACAAAGTTGGTATTAGAACATAGCGCAGTTATTATTATTTAAGTTGTGTTATTTTGGATTATAAATGTTCTTTGAAACGTGGCATTATTATGATAAATTTAAAAAAAGTCAACTAATCCGAACTTGCCCCAGGACTGGGGCAAGTTCGAACTAGTTGACTTTCAGCATTAAAATATATATTTTTTGGTTAAAACTTATATTCTTTTTAATATAAAAGGATTTTTCTTTAATTAATAAACAATTAATAAAAACTTATAACATCAACAATAAAACATTTGAATAATTCCCAGTGAAAAAAACTTGATTCGTCTAGGTTCCAAATTCTTGAAGGATTATTTTCCAATCCAAGTTCATTAATAGTATTTTTCAATAAAGTGAAATAATCTTGGATTGTAAATGGATTGCAACCTCCTCTTCGTGCAATCTGTACGCCTTGCGCCTTTTTAATGATAGACTGTGCCTTTTTTTGAAGCCTAGGAACCAATCTTCTCCTGGAAGACCGTCTTTAAATGGAGTTTTTAGATTGTTTGTGTTTACAAATTGTCCAACTAGCAACAGCATTTCTTTTCTGGACAATCCAAATCCATATTTCTCCATAGTTAATAGTCCTTTAGCAAAACGTCTTTCATCTTCTAATGAAATCGCGGTATTTCTCCCTCGCGTTTGACTTTTTACTCCACTTCTTCCTCGTAAATGATCCATGATTGTATTTAATGGAATTATATATTTTTCGCTGGCTCTATATGCATTTATTTCAGCTGATCTGATCTCCTCTAAAGCTTCGTTCAACGTTTGGTTTATGTACGTTGGTGTTCTCTTCTGAACATAATTTCGAACCATGTTGACCCTACAAAATCATTAGCTACATAAATATTCGAAGTTACGTACTGATTGTAGGACAAAAATGTAGAAAAGATTAAATTAAAGTGACAATGGGGAGCCAGAGCGCACTACTCCGATCTTACCCCGATGCGTGCTCCGAACTTACCCCGTGCACAAATATTTCCGAGACAAGAATGGAGTAGTGTTTTTATCAATACACATAATAAAACTAATCAATTTTATTTGTTTAACGTAAACTTACATAAATGTTCTTCAAATGTACAAAAAATCAGCGCACTTCGACCAAAATTACTGTGAAAATAATTAAAAAGACGGTGGAAGCCGCGAACTTGGTTATGTGTCTTGGCATGTGCTTGCACTTTATGATTGTAATAAACAAAAGAAACCCGTCGTGAATGAGAGATATCTATGGCAATCATTTCACAACAAACGAATGTATGTTTCTACTTACCAGTTAATCCAATGGAACTTATATTCGAATAAATACAGGCCATTTACGAACTTACCCCATTTACGAACTTACCCCACTCCACCTTAATACGTTTTACATAATAAGTATAATAATTTTCAGATAAATTCATTTTATAGGAAAACCTTCCATTAACGACAAAACTTACCATGCACTGGAATAAGAAAAAACGTGTTTCTATGTTTCAATGAGATATTAAATTAGATTAGATATTTATGAACGACGTCAATTCACAGTTCCAACAAAAATCGTGCCCATGAGCAAAGACGATATTCTATATTCGTTATTCTATATACACATGTATAAGAAAATACAATCGTGGCCTTGCGTTACTTATTTGCTCATTCTAAACCTTTTACCGTACAATGAGAGAATACGGAGCGGATATAGTGTTACACGAGAATTAGAGTGGGAGAGAGCGTCGTAGGTAAGAGAACTACTATTATATACGCAGAAGGGATATATCACGTGCCTTCCTGCTGGTTGATGCTCTCGAGGGGGAGGCAGCAAATAGTCAGCACTGTCTAACTATACTACGTAGGCATGTGGATTTTGCTCATGCGCAAAAAGGATCACAATCATGGTGTCCCTGTAGGTGTTTGGATAAGCCGAATGGAGGGGGATCTCAACGACTAATCCTCGTAGAAGAAAAAGAAATATATATACGTAAGTATACATACATATATATGCGATATATGTACATAATGGCCAACGGTATTTAATGGAACAAGAAGGGGAGCCGAAAGAAGACACGAGTGGCCCACAGCGAGGGTTTCCTCGAAGTTGCTGCAAGTAAACGAAACCGAAATGAGCCCGACGATAAATGTTATTCTTACGAAGGATGTACATAAGTGTCAAATTGCACGTCGCAAACTTTGTAGAAAACTAAATAAACAAATATAAGGGAAAAAAATGAATGTTTGAGAATGAAGTGTGAATAAAATTATCGAGAAATGTCGAAAGGTTTACGGTAAGATGAATATAAATTTTTAATATCGAATCGAAGTACGAGTGTAGAAATGAGGGGATGGTAAGAACGTAGGGAAAAGAGATAAGATACTCGTTACGGTTATATATAGAAGTAATGTACAAAGTGCGCCTCGTGTTTCGCCACGTGTAGGGTAGATCGATCGTCCTTGGGCACCAAGGTTCTACTTCCGCAAAGGCTAGGGACTGGGGAAGGGGGCATGTAAAAGAAAAAGAGCGGTATGTGTAGGTATGCATGTAACAAAGGATGGAAAAGACGAGAGGAGAACGATGAGTTAGGAGAAGGGTTGGGGAAGATAAAATTTATCGCGCACGGTTAACTCGGCATATTAATAGAAACGAATAGCCCAACGGAGCCTTCGATCGGCTCCATGTCACTTACCGACATCCATTGCCATGCTTATGGTATTTTGTATAGCTATATAGTATGTATATGAGTATATGTGTGTATATACTTCGGGTAATAACGGCGCGCTCACGTAGACACGTAAATTCACGATACGTGCGCACGTCCATCGAACAATTAATTTCTAAAGGATAATTATTTTACATTTTACTTTTGCCTTCGCCTACTTTTACTATCGCGACTTTAATCATCTTCGAAATGGGCTCAAAAGAGCGACAAATCGATGACGGCATAGAGTGCAATTTTAATATCGCTGGTATTTTACTGTACTCGTATATAAAGGGTGCTCGTAAATATGGTATTAAATCAATTGAAAATTTATCAAGTCTTTTAATTAAAACGTGCGTGAGCTTTTTTTTTAAATGAGATTTTTGGGTCAACTTTTATAACGATTTTTTATTTAGTCTTCTACGAGACGGGAATGACAAGACAATTTGTAGGATTCATAGGGGGGTCTCTTTCTCTACTTCTAGTACTAGTATTTCTGTGGTTGACACAGCTGATGTCATTCGGTTCCCATAAATAATACGTATATACACTGGCATGACATCAACTGTAAATCTTGCACTATTCTCCACGCTCTAATGACTCTTTTCAGTTACACGACCAAATGTTTTTTCATCCACATTAATTTGATTAAATATAAAAATAAAAATATCTACGTATGTACATACTGTGCCATAATTGGTTTTTCGTACAGTATTTTCATATTATTTTCGAACGTTTAATCTCGATCAATGTCCATCACAGTATTTTTTGTTTGCCGGACACGTCAGGATGATTATCGATCGATTCCACGATTTTTCATTCCTCGACATTTTTGGTTTCTATATGTATCGTGAAAAAATGCGTATATACTTACCATTCGTTGTATCGAAATGGAATCCATCGAATAATCTTTGGCGTTTTTATTTTGATTTATTACAATTCAATAAAAATTATATTCAAAGTAATATAATATTTTTTATTTTGTAGATATTACGCTTTTTGTGTATATTTGGAGAGTGAATATTGTGGCAGATATGTCCCAGCAGCGGCAGCAGGAGCAGCAACGCGAGACCGGAAGTTCATTCGAGACGCAGCAAGCGTCGAGTAAACGGGTAAAAGCCTCGATTGCAGACCACAGCTCTCCGTATTACAACTCCCTTCCTTCGGCGGCTCCTGCATTTTCCACTCCCTCTCTGTCTCTTTCATTTCTCTGTCCTTCATCCTTTCTTTCTCACCCTCTCTCGCCCTCTCTCTCTCTCTTTGTCTTTCTCTCTCTTTCTCTCTGTTTCTCTGACTGTCTCTCTGCCTCTCTCTCTGTCTTTTACTCTCTCTTTCATTATTTCTGTCTCTGTCTCTCTCTATCTCTACGTCTCTCTGTCTGTCTGTCCGTCTGTCTCTCTCTCTCTCTCTCTCTGTATATCCGCTTCGACGCAAGGTATATATTTGTTCTTTTGTAGTTATAGCAAGTAGGCGTGACCTGCACAGTGCCGTGAAACCAGATACGCGACAATGACGATGCTAAATACCGACGAGCATATATCGGGAGTAGGGTTTTAGTGCAGGTGGACGAATCCAGTCGCACCGTATATGTTAATCGATTTTGTATCTCAGACATTAATATAAATAATGAAGATCAACTTTAATCTAAGATTTTTATCTTAATTTTATTTCACTATATTACAATTTTATTTGGACCTTTCCACTTTTTATTTTCACGTTCGAGGATATAATATTTATCGTGATTTAACGTTATATTTGTAATATTACAATGAAAATCTTTAGGTTCGACTTGGAACTCTGTTTATCAACTGAAAAAAACACCAAAAACGAGGAATTTTTTAGTTGCGTAAACGAGAATTGGTCTTTGCGTTTTTATTTTTTTCTCGAATAAATTTTATATCGCGCAATTTACCTTGATGGAGAGCGCTTCTGTGTACTCCGCACTCCAGCCAATTTAGCGTTACTTCATTGCCTCTCAAAGCGGAGGGTACAGCGCGGGTTATGAATAAATTTTATAGTAATTTAATGGACGGTGATAGTTGCCTACGTAATTATACCATAGCTAATTGACAATAAATATCTTGAGATTCGCTCGGGTACTTTTTGAGCATCCATGTTTGTGCACGGAGCATAGATTGAAATAAAAATAAAAATAAAAATCGCGTTAAATCAATACATAATTGTTTTTTTGTTCGCCGACCACGGTCAGTTGCGCCCCTAATTAAATTTAAAATTCTCGAACGATAATTCGACCATTTTTGCCCCCCGCCCCACTCAAAGCCGGGGTGGTCCGCCTCCGCCGTACTTTTTTTCACCACTTTCTCTCCGATTGCATTGCATCGTGAGCGCCGAAAATAAACCGTTAATTGGCTTTTCATTCGCGAAACGAGTGTCGACCGTTCTGTCACGTCATTAATGATTGTTAATTAACAGGAGCCGTTTATTGATGAACATTTACATGTACATATAGACGAGAACGAGAGCCGCGCCACACGTACCATGCTAATTACTCGATCTCGTTACGTCTTCGGTATCGTTACTCGGAACCCAACGAGCTTATTTTTGTTTACACTCTCGTGAAAATAAAATTTATTTTTTCTATTGTTTTTTTTACGTTCGTTTAAACGAACATGACGAAACTTTCGTGATTTGTCGTCGACAAACTATTTCTATGATGGTTCACCTTTTTCCCGTCGTCTGTTCCTTCTTCACTCTACCCCCTAGCCCCCAACCACCGCGCGCATGCGCACGATCCAACTCGTTGTCTCTCCCTCCCTCTCTCTCTCTCTCTCTCTTTCTCTGTCGCTCCTTCTCGTGTCGCACATTGTGGATTAAGGCCACGATGGCATTCCACGGTTTAATAAGTGTCGGACAAATGACGTGAATTAGTCCAATATGTCTGGGAAAAGCACCGAGGACAAATCGGTGAGCAACAATTCAACGAAGCCCGCTAGATGGCACGACTACTACCCGCGTTTGTGTCTGTGTGCGCGCGCATCCCTCGCGCAATTAAAATTACTCTCCGCGTCATACTTTACGCGTCGAGGCCAGCGGGAGCAGACAAGCGGGGGTGAGAGTGATGGAAAAGGGCCGCTTGGGAGGCTGTGCAAACTAAACGTCCTTCAAACCCCTACCCCTTCAGGCACACGATGAGATACGGAAGATCGTCTCGTAATTTTCGCAGGCACGAACTCGCCATTTTCCTCCCAGAGGCGATTTCTGAAATCGATGACGATATTGGAAAGAATATGCTTTAAGAGTTCTTTTATATACGTAGGTACATGGGAAATGAGAAGACCTGACTATGGAAAATTGTTCCCTGCTTCGATTTCGTTCCCCCGTTAACTTATTCCTGTCGTTCTCGCGATCAGTTACGCAGTATCAGCATTTACTCAAACGTCACGGAACGTTTAGTCCATCTTTACTCGTCTGCTTCGTCTACAAAAAATGCAATTATAACGTACAATCGAAAGTTTGTTCAATTAATGGAATAATCAGTTTTAGATTTTGTTTATTTATAGCGAACGTTAAAATCGAGTATTATGAGCATTAACTATTAATTAGCAAGGGATCTTTAGCAAATTTAGCGCTGAACGACTTGATGGTTAATCGTGAAATGGCTCAAATACATCTCTTTTATATTTTTCGTTACTAAACATCCTCAAAACGAATATTATCCATAGATATATAGATTTTTCTCATCTTTGCCTCAAATTTACTCATCGCACATTTCCGCACACAACATTCGGAAGCATCAGCACGCCGCGTTCTCGTTTAACCATCAACAAATATTCAAAAGCGTTCATTCGCCTATTTTCCAAATATACGAAGAAAAACATACAATAACACAAGATTTGTAACGCAGTTTTTTAACGTTATACCCATGGAAGACACACGTCGATTGAGAGTGCGAAGCAACTACTGAATAAAAAAAAGTGTCTCACAAGTACTTCATCCCCTATTCGATATAATCGCTTTTATATTTAACCCCCTCTCGTTCCATACTGCGCCATCTCAGGTAAGATTTTTCGCTCAACTATCTTTCTGGCATTATTTTGTAGACACCGGTTCGTTATCCTTCCTTCCCTCGTATTTTTTCTATATCTCATGCCTATGTACACACTTATACAATATATGAATACATGCATTATATATATATATATATGGCCAACTCTCGCTGTTGCCGTTTTCTTTTGATCCACGCGTACTCACGGCAAGCAACCCTCGACATGTCGCTCGCACACTGTGAAGAGGGTTGCATAGTGCTATTATATAGGCATATATAGTACGTCCCACTCCCTTCGCGGGCGATCTGTTTTATTCCCCTCTTTTCATCACTTCTACGTATCGATGGCTCCGCTGCATGCTCAACTGTGAGGATGGCCTAGTTTTTTTTCCTTTCACTCTCTCTCTCTCTCCCTCTGCCTTCTATCGATACATGCAGGCACGCCTTCGGACCGTTTAATCTCGCGGGCTTTCGCATGTAAACGTCAATACTGTCCCTTGAAAGGGAAGTGGAAAAATTTCCCTCGGAGCAGTATTACAGCGCTTATGCAGCTAAACAATTGTTGATCTTTTATATTCGATAAGCGTTGAAACTTCTGTTAACGAAACACGTGTTTGAACATTTATCAAATGTCAAAAATAACAACGTTGCACGTGACCCGATATGTTATTGGCGATTGCGACGCCAGCTAGCGGCTACGAACTGTATTAAGCGGTTGCAGCGCCACTGGGTGATTGTAAACTGAAGTAAGCGACTGCAGCGCCACTTAGCGGCTAAGAACTAAACTTCGTAACATGTTTGCCATAGGTGTGAATTTTATGTGAAACTCTGTCGCGTTAATAATTTATTTTGTGATAAAGTTTTTATTTTTATGCAATGTTTTTATGTTGAAAGATCTTGGCGTCAAGAAAAATCTAGGATCATATTTCAGATGGGTTTCGTAAAATCATAGAGCCAACGAGGTTCGCGTGTCTCGGTATGTATGGTATTACGTAAGTACTATAATTTATATCGCTCGTGGTAGAGAGCTCCGTCGGGGGTTGGCCTACTTTTTTTCCATCGTCATATCGCCCTCGTATTGCGTCCGTATAACGGGGCGTACCACGATTTTACGCTGCAATCGAGGGAGGCTCGCGCTAGCCCAGCAAGTTCTCAACTTGTACCGAGTACCGTGGCGCCCGATGGAGGGAAACTGATCTCGCTGAATTTGCAACGACGACAATGCATAATTAAACTACACCATGCGATCGATCTTCATCGTTTTCTCTCTCAGGTGATATTATATAGAGTACTTTTGGGTATTATGGCCCAGATGGCCGCTATGGCCTACTATTATTTCTACTATTAAACATAGATACCATAGATAACATAGATTATTTCTACTATTAAACATAGATGCCTATCCAGCTATCCAGAATTGCGTATTTCGATGTTATTTTTTAGTAAGTTTCAACCATTACAGTTACTCGAATTGTAATGTATTTATATTGTTAGTGCAAAGTTTTATAGGCTAGCCCTTAATCTATAGTGTGGTGACAATTTTGTATCCATATTGTTCACTGGTTTTTAGGTTAGATCTTACTTGTCAAAAACATTTCTACGACAAATATAGCTCCACCAGGTAGACGGCCATGTTCAATACCTATGTTGTACTCTATGGACTCACGGACAATGCTGAGGAGTGGAAACTGATATTTTTTCTGTCAATTTTGCTGCGCAAAATAACGTGCCATTTATTTTTTGTATTATTTGTTCTAGTGGGCAATATGACTCACGGCATTCGCGGACAATATGTCCCTAGGTCATAATACCCAACCACGTGTAGATTTCAAGCATGTTTAATTTTATTAAAACTTCTATTTTCAGTTATTCTTTGAAGTTATTTTGCCTTAAGCTTCTCATTATTGATTACTAATAAGTTCAACGACTGACATAACCAATAAAGACTAAGTCATCTCATATTTTTCGAGTTTTATTTCCAAAAATGCTTACGGTGTTCCATAATACCCGAAACTACTCTAGTTATATCGCTGCATAAAATACCGTCAGTGTTTGATCGCATATGAATATTTGTACAAGCAATTATCAATATTCGAGATCGACGATTGATAAAATCTGTGATGAGCGTTTTTGGAAATTCAATGCGTTTACTGCGATAGCTATAGTTAAAAATCAGAAATACATTCATATCAAATACAAATTTTACTTCGATGAAAGTAATACTTTTATTTCTCACGACGATTTTTCAATCGGCCAAATAAATTTGTTTCCTCAACGAATGATTTAATTGCCGAGTTCCTACCATCTCCAAAGAAAAAAATTGTCAATGAAAAAATTGAAGCCGACAAAAGGAACCGTGTAATATAAACATACATTTCACATCTCGTCGACTTTTGTTATTTTTTCTTTCGTTGTGCGAACAAATGTCGAAACTGTAAATATTTATGACCGAAACACTTTTCCTTTTGAAATCAAATTCTCGATTCAGATTTGAGAATATATTATTAAATACCTATTCAGCTATTCTACGTTTAATTCGAAAAGTTCTTACCTGGATCAGGGCAACTTTGGTCGTACTGCAATGAACAATCTGAAAGAAAAACGAAAAAAAAATGTTCAGACATTCCAATGAAACAAATTCTTACGACGTGACAAAGTTAGTATTCTTGCGATATATTGAGCGATGATGCATTCGTGTGTGTCACAGTGCACGAGTACATCGAACTCTCGTGTCTCTCTCTCTCTCCCTCTGCCTGTCTGTCTGTCTGTCTGCCTCTCTCCCTCTCTCTCTCTCCCTCCCTCTCTCCCTCACACACTTTTCCACGAGCCCGCGAAATCGGACACCCTGCCATCGGTGGCGTCATATTCTGTCTTCTGCTTCCACCCCCTTGGTGCCACCACCACTTTCAAATCGCTCTTTTTCCTTCTTAAGAGGCAGTGTAACAGCCGACGGGCGCTTCGAAAACGGCATCCCTATTTGTACGAGCACTGAGCAAATGATCGGGTTAAAATTTGGCCAGTACATAGATAATTATGGCACACGGTACATGAGAGTCGCGTTTTTTCGAAATTTTGAAAAAAATTTTGCAGATTCGACTTATCATTGGAGAAATGAGACAATTCTTCATAGTGCACCGATTCGATCGAAATTTCCCGACTCTCACGCACTAGAGCATTAACAAACGCACATTTTGAGCTTTGTTTCGTTAAATTTGATGCAAAATTGGCTTCAAAAATAGGGATGCCGTTTCATGAAAGAAAAAAGCGAGATTTTTGTCAGCGCTACGAGAAAATAGTGTGACGAAATTCCGCGCGAAGCGCTGACGCAACATTCTCACGAGGTCGGTAAGTGCTGTGGCCCGCGCGACGGAAGGGGCTGCCGCGAGAGAGCAAGGCATAGCCGCGCCACGTGTACCCGTTGGACTTTGCCCTGCACGGAGACCTAATATAATGCGTCGCGCGTTAGGCGTGAGGTATAGGCGCGAGTCGTGCCTATACCTCGTAGCTACCCCTCCCAGCCCCCTCGCCCACCGGCGCTCTCATGAAATGAGTACAGTGCGAATCGTAGGTAAGGGCCTCGCTACGCACTGTAGAGCGTTCGCTCCATGCTCGCCGAGACCGAAAAACTCGGCGGCAACTCGAAAACGAAATCCCTAAATTCTCCGGCACTAATCATCCGATCGGGTTGAAATTTGGAGGTGAGCTCCAGAATGATGGTGCGGGGTACCTGAGACTCAGTTTTTTTTTAATGTCGAAAGCGCAACCGCTTTTTTTTTATAAAAATGATCCAATTTTCATGGTAGCACGATGTTTCTCGTCGCGTTGATGCTACATGGAAATATGCACATTTTGGACTTTGTTTTATATCATTTGATAAAAAAATGACCGAAATATAGCAATTTAAGTTTTTATGCAACGCGGGTCTAGCGACGGCAAGTTCCGTGGCCCGGGCGGCGGGAGGGGTAGCCATGAGAGTCCAAGGCATAGGCAGTCCTCGTGTACATGATGGTCTCTGCACCGAAACCTAACTCGTCGCGTGTATATATATAGATCAGTCACCTCTAAGAAATCAAATTTTCCATATCGTTAGTTCCTGACGAGATAACGTACGTGTCGCATATTTTTTTTAAATGCAAAATTTTTCGAGATATGAATATTCGAGTATTTTCCGACTTTTTAATCAATAAATTATTACATACCTTCTTTCCTTTAATTTTTTTTTTTAATTAAAGTTGTGACAAAAGTACTATAATTTATTATAAAAATATTTAAAACGTAAATAAAAATTACTTGGTACTATTTACTTAACAAATGATTTTTCAATGATTTTTTTAACTGTTAGGGATACGATGGACAATTTAAAAAAAAACCTGTGTGTGTGTTCTTCACACATGCAAGAAGTGAATACTTCTGGTATCCGGCTTTTCGTCGGAATGAAAAATTAAAAATATAATCATTACAATAATCGTTAAGATGATTAAAAACAATCATTTAAAAATCTTTAAAAAACTGTGTTGCGGAGCCTGATGAGGCTAACTCAGAGACCTGCGGAGCCTATAGAAGGCGCTCGGACAGAATACAGACTCTTTCAGAAACCCTGCGGAGACCTATATAAGAACAGCAAAAATAATTTTCATGAAAATGATTACAATTACAAAGATTTATTAAAATAACAATTTATAACAATTATCTAAATAATAATCTATTATATCCGAAGGCCCCGCAGCGCTTTCGAAAGACTGCGCAGGGTTGTAGAAGGCCTGCGGGAGCTGTTGGAGGCCTTCTAAAGCCCAGCGCAGTCCTTCGAAAGTGCTGCGCAGAGTTGCAGAAGGCCTGCGGAGGCTGTAGGAGGGCCCGCAGCACTTTCGAAAGACTGCGCAGGGCTTTAGAAGGCCTCCTACAGCCTCCGCAGGCCTTCTGCGACTCTGCGCAGCATTTTCGAAGGACTGTGCAGGGCTTTAGAAGGCCTCCTACAGCTTCCGCAGGCCTTCTGCAACTCTGCGCAGCACTTTCGAAGGACTGCGCTGGGCTTTAGAAGGCCTCCTACAGCTTCTGCAGGCCTTCTACAACCCTGCGCAGTCCTTCGAAAGCGCTGCGGGGCCTTCGGATATAATAGATTATTATTTAGATGATTCTTTTAAATTGTTATTTTAATGAATCTTTGTAATTGTAATCATTTTCATGAAAATTATTTTTGCTGTTCTTATATAGGTCCCCGCAGGGTTTCTGAAAGAGTCTGTATTCTGTCCGAGCGCCTTTTATAGGCTCCGCAGGTCTCTGAGTTAGCCTCATCAGGCTCCGCAACACAGTTTTTTAAAGTTTTTTAAATGATTGTTTTTAATCATCTTAACGATTATTGTAATGATTATAATTGTAATTTTTCATTCCGGCGAAAAGCCGGATACCAGAAGTATTCACTTCTTGCATGTGTGAAGAACACACACACAGGTTTTTTTTTAAATTGTCCATCGTATCCCTAACAGTTCAAAAAATCATTGAAAAATCATTTGTTAAATAAATAGTACCAAGTAATTTTTATTTACGTTTTAAATATTTTTATAATAAATTATAGTACTTTTGTCACAACTTTAATTAAAAAAAAAAATTAAAGGAAAGAAGGTATGTAATAACTTATTGATTAAAAAGTTGGAAAATACTCGAATATTCATATCTCGAAAAATTTTGCAATTAAAAAAAATATGCGACACGTACGTTATCTCGTCAGGAACTAACGATATGGAAAATTTGATTTCTTAGAGGTGACTGATCTATATATATACACGCGACGAGTTAGGTTTCGGTGCAGAGGCCATCATGTACACGAGGACTGCCTATGCCTTGGACTCTCGCGGCTACCCCTCCCGCCGCGCGGGCCTCGGAACTTGCCGTCGCTAGACCCGCGTTGCATAAAAACTTAAATTGCTATATTTCGGTCATTTTTTTATCAAATGATATAAAACAAAGTCCAAAATGTGCATATTTCCATGGAGCATCAACGCGACGAGAAACATCGTGCTACCATGAAAATTGTATCATTTTTATAAAAAAAAAAAGCGGTTCCGCTTTCGACATTAAAAAAAAATGAGTCTCAGGTACTCCGCACCATCATTCTGGAGCTCACCTCCAAATTTCAACCCGATCGGATGATTAGTGCCGGAGGATTTAGGGATTTCGTTTTCGAGTTGCCGCCGAGTTTTTCGGTCTCGGCGAGCAAGGAGCGAACGCTCTGCAGTGCGCAGCGAGGGCCTTACCTACGATTCGCACTGTACTTATTTCAATAGAATGACGGCGGTTGAGAGGGCTAAGGCGTTGTAAGCTTGTCCGGTCATCAGCGGAATCGATGGATCGATTCATCCCTACGACAATTTTTTTTTTTTCGTGTTAACAATTTCATATATTTTTGCTACGAAAATGGCACAATAACGTCTCATAAAACTATAATATTTACCGATTACTCTCGAAGTAACACGACCAACAATAAGACCCACATCATTCACGTCGATGATACAATTAAAAATAAATTCAAACAATACTGTCTTCCATTTGAATGCATTAAAAACAATTAAGACGGTGCTATTTATTCCGATTTTGAGAAAATTAAATTCGATTTCTATACGCGTAACGTCGGGTGCGACGAAGTAATACCCGAGGCTGCCACACCGAGTACCCATTCTTCACGCGTACTGAAATTGAACAATTATTTTCTCCATAACGAAACAAAATACATTGATGAAAATTTTTAGTAGCATATTGGAGGGTTCAAAGTTTCTCAAAAAATAAAAAACAAAATTCTTCAGAAACTTTGAACCCTCCAATATGCTATAAACAATTTTCATGGATGTTTTGTTTCGTTATGGAGAAAATAATTTTTCAATTTCTGTACGCGTGAAGAATCGGTACTCGGCGTGGCAGCCACTGGTATTACTTCGTCGCACCCGACGTTACGCGTATAGAAATCGAATTTAATTTTCTCAAAATAGGAATAAATAGCACCGTTCTTAATTGTTTTTAATGCATTCAAATGGAAGACAGTATTGTTTGAATTTATTTTTAATTGTATCATCGACGTGAATGATGTGGGTCTTATTGTTGGTCGTGTTACTTCGAGAGTAATCGGTAAATATTATAGTTTTATGAGACATTATTGTGCCATTTTCGTGGCAAAAATATATGAAATTGTTAACACGAAAAAAAAAATTGACGTAGGGATGAATCGATCCATCGATTCCGCTGATGACCGGACAAGCTTACAACGCCTTAGCCCTCTCAGCCGCCGCCATTCTATTGAAATAAGTACAGTGCGAATCGTAGGTAAGGCCCTCGCTGCGCACTGCAGAGCGTTCGCTCCTTGCTCGCCGAGACCGAAAAACTCGGCGGCAACTCGAAAACGAAATCCCTAAATTCTCCGGCACTAATCATCCGATCGGGTTGAAATTTCGAGGTGAGCTCCAGAATGATGGTGCGGAGTACCTGAGACTCAGTTTTTTTTAATGTCGAAAGCGGAACCGCTTTTTTTTTTATAAAAATGATACAATTTTCATGGTAGCACGATGTTTCTCGTCGCGTTGATGCTCCATGGAAATATGCACATTTTGGACTTTGTTTTATATCATTTGATAAAAAAATGACCGAAATATAGCAATTTAAGTTTTTATGCAACGCGGGTCTAGCGACGGCAAGTTCGATGGCCCGTGCGGCGGGAGGGGCAGCCACGAGAGTCCAAGGCATAGGCAGTCCTCGTGTACATGATGGCCTCTGCACGGAATCCTAACTCGTCGCGCGTATATATATAGATCAATCACCTCTAAGAAATCAAATTTTCCATATCGTTAGTTCCTGACGAGATAACGTACGTGTCGCATATTTTTTTTAATTGCAAAATTTTTCGAGATATAAATATTCGAGTATTTTCCGACTTTTTAATCAATAAGTTATTACATACCTTCTTTCCTTTAATTTTTTTTAAAATTAAAGTTGTGACAAAAGTACTATATTTTATGATAAAAATATTTAAAACGTAAATAAAAATTACTTGGTACTATTTATTTAACAAATAATTTTTCAATGATTTTTTTAACTGTTAGGGATACAATGGACAATTTAAAAAAAAACCTGTGTGTGTGTTCTTCACACATGCAAGAAGTGAATACTTCTGGTATCCGGCTTTTCGTCGGAATGAAAAATTAAAAATATAATCATTACAATAATCGTTAAGATGATTAAAAATAATCATTTAAAAATCTTTAAAAAACTGTGTTGCGGAGCCTGATGAGGCTAACTCAGAGACCTGCGGAGCCTATAGAAGGCGCTCGGACAGAATACAGACTCTTTCAGAAACCCTGCGGAGACCTATATAAGAACAGCAAAAATAATTTTCATGAAAATGATTACAATTACAAAGATTTATTAAAATAACAATTTATAACAATTATCTAAATAATAATCTATTATATCCGAAGGCCCCGCAGCGCTTTCGAAAGACTGCGCAGGGTTGCAGAAGGCCTGCGGGAGCTGTAGGAGGCCTTCTAAAGCCCAGCGCAGTCCTTCGAAAGTGCTGCGCAGAGTTGCAGAAGGCCTGCGGAAGCTGTAGGAGGCCTTCTAAAGCCCTGCACAGTCCTTCGAAAGTGCTGTGCAGAGTCGCAGAAGGCCTGCGGAAGCTGTAGGAGGCCTTCTAAAGCCCTGCGCAGTCCTTTGAAAGTGCTGAGCAGAGTTGCAGAAGGCCTGCGGAGGCTGTAGGAGGGCCCGCAGCACTTTCGAAAGACTGCGCAGGGCTTTAGAAGGCCTCCTACAGCTTCCGCAGGCCTTCTGCGACTCTGCGCAGCACTTTCGAAGGACTGCGCAGGGCTTTAGAAGGCCTCCTACAGCTTCCGCAGGCCTTCTGCAATTCTGCGCAGCACTTTCGAAGGACTGCGCTGGGCTTTAGAAGGCCTCCTACAGCTCCCGCAGGCCTTCTACAACCTTGCACAGTCCTTCGAAAGCGCTGCGGGGCCTTCGGATATAATAGATTATTATTTAGATGATTGTTTTAAATTGTTATTTTAATGAATCTTTGTAATTGTAATTATTTGCATGAAAATTATTTTTGCTGTTCTTATATAGGTCTCCGCAGGGTTTCTGAAAAGTCTGTATTCTGTCCGAGCGCCTTCAATAGGCTCCGCAAGTCTCTGAGTTAGCCTCATCAGGCTCCGCAACACAGTTTTTTAAAGATTTTAAAATGATTGTTTTTAATCATCTTAACGATTATTGTAATGATTATATTTTTAATTTTTCATTCCGGCGAAAAGCCGGATACCAGAAGTATTCACTTCTTGCATGTGTGAAGAACACACACACAGGTTTTTTTTTAAATTGTCCATCGTATCCCTAACAGTTAAAAAAATCATTGAAAAATCATTTGTTAAATAAATAGTACCAAGTAATTTTTATTTACGTTTTAAATATTTTTATCATAAAATATAGTACTTTTGTCACAACTTTAATTAAAAAAAAAATTAAAGGAAAGAAGGTATGTAATAACTTATTGATTAAAAAGTCGGAAAATACTCGAATGTTCATATCTCGAAAAATTTTGCAATTAAAAAAAATATGCGACACGTACGTTATCTCGTCAGGAACTAACGATATGGAAAATTTGATTTCTTAGAGGTGACTGATCTATATATATACGCGCGACGAGTTAGGTTTCCGTGCAGAGGCCATCGTGTACACGAGGACTGCCTATGTCTTCGACTCTCGTGGCTACCCCTCCCGCCGCGCGGGCCGCGGAACTTGCCGTCGCTAGACCCGCGTTGCATAAAAACTTAAATTGCTATATTTCGGTCATTTTTTTATCAAATGATATGAAACAAAGTCCAAAATTTGCATATTTCCATGGAGCATCAACGCGACGAGAAACATCGTGCTACCATGAAAATTGGATCATTTTTATAAAAAAAAAAGCGGTTCCGCTTTCGACATTAAAAAAAACCGAGTCTCATGTACTCCGCACCATCATTCTGAAGCTCACCTCCAAATTTCAACCCGATCGGATGATTAGGGCCGGAGGATTTAGGGATTTCGTTTTCGAGTTGCCGCCGAGTTTTTCGGTCTCGGCGAGCAAGGAGCGAACGCCCTACAATGCGCAGCGAGGGCTTTACCTACATTTCACACTGTTATCAATTAAAAGGAACGGTGGCGGCTGAGCGGGCTAACGCGTCCTAAGTCGTCGAGTCATCGGCGGAATTGATGGTTCGATTCATCACTACGCCAATTTTTTTTTCGTTTTAGCCATTTCATAAATTTTTGCTACGAAAATGGCACAATATTGAATGACGAAATTATAATATTTTTTTATCATTTTACCACCTATGGTTTTTGTTCACATGGGCAATATTATTATTTAATTTAATTATGTACGAAAAGATTTTTTTTGGCGTAATATTGCGTTTTTACACTGGTATGTTTGTTAACATTTTTTCATTAGCGTAATATTATAGTTGAATTTTATTATGTCCTATAAGATCTTTTTTATTTGCATAATATTATAATTTTTTAATGATATATTCATGGGTTTGCTCTTGACGATTTTCTACTACTCCGTGAAACGTACCCACGGCGTGATGCAACACGCCGAGAACAAGGGACTTCGAAAATGTAAACATTGGGCGCTCACGATGCCATTGTATTGCGCTCCAAGGCGATGCTCGCGGGGCGCTATATATATATAGTCTGCCAACGTGCTCGAGGGTCGCTTCATTTCAGTCGAGGTTAGTCGCTCAACGCTGCTGGCACGTGCGGGCCTATACGCATGTCAGATCGCGACGGCAATTTTCTTTTACGCGAATTCGTTAATTCGTTTATCATATTTGTGCACATAGTGAAAATGTTGGATATCAGTGATAGTACAGTGAGGATATCAGTGATAGTACAGTGAGGATATCAGTGATAGTACAGTGAGGATATCAGTGATAGTGCAGTGAGGATATCAGTGATAGTGCAGTGAGGATATCAGAGATTATTCAGAAAATATCAGTGAGTGTGCCTATATGTGAAAAAGGTGAAAAAGTAAAACACTTAAAAAAACTACATGTGGCATCCGGCTATACGAAACCCGAGTCTGCAGTTTATTTTTTATTTTTTCCAATTTGCATTCATCGCCATTCTGCTTTCATCTACCGTTTTGATCTCAACTATACCTTACAACAAAATTAAGAGATAATTTTTTTGTACCTAATAAAATACAAAGTTTTGACCGGCATTTGTCGTACGGAGATTTAAAAGAATGCCCGTACGAGAAAGAAAACCAAAGATGTACATGTTACATAGTATTCGTTTATTAGGTATACAAAAATTATCCCTTATTTTTGTGAAAACTATAATTGAGGAGACAAAAACGACGAGCAGAATGGCGGCGAATGAGAATTATTTCGTGAGAATAAAAAGTAAATTCAGTGAACGCGTGTGAAAATAAAATGATGGAACGAAAAAATAAAAGAAATCGAGCGAGTGGTGCCGTCTTCGATTCTTGGAGCCTAGCTCGCGAAAAGCGCGGTTGCCGGTGTTCTGGTCGACGGCGGAGGAAGGCAATGGAAAGCATGAGCGAGCAAGAGAAGGACGGCTGGATAACAGAAGCGACGTCGTACCGTGCGTTTTCGCGCTCGGGGTACAAGCGATCCCGTTTCAATGCAGTTTGGAAACTGAGGTAAGTAATAATTTTTTCGAGCGAGTCAATTTCAGATTTATATCTAGTAATAATTTAATTTAAACTTGTAAATTTGGAAAAATTTCTTTTAATTAACCATTTTTAAACGCCGGTAACTTTTAAAAAAATTAATTAATGGGGACCATTTTTTCTTCAAATTTTTCGTTTTTAAACGCGTTTTATCAGAGAAAAATAAATTCATGTCATACTCTATGAATTTTTTTTTTTTAGTGAAAAATCGCAAAATCGTTTAAAGACCAATTTTCGATTTTTATGTTTCTATTTTTATTTAACTTTGATTTACTCTGAGTTTAATACCGCAACATTCATAATCAGCAGATGTTTTTTTTTATTAAAAAAAAAAACGTTTTCACTGGCGGTCTTTTCTTTTCCTTTCATACCCCCCCCCCCCCCATCCTTTCGAGACGTCGGTACTCGGGATTTTCTCGATTGCTAGCGATGGGGGACAACGCGCTTGAATTCTTTACCGAATCGGTCTTGCTGCAAAATGTAACTAATATTTTATTTGCATGAGTAGAATAAGGTTAGTTTTTCAATTTACTATAATAGTTCATAAACTCCCTGCTAAAGAGCATGGTCACAGCGACCGCGTCCGCTATAATGGACAGGGAGAATTTTAGTAGATAAGAACTGTTAGTTGATAAATATGGTGATTTTAGTTTGTGTTAGATATGTTACGTTTAGTTCGTAAGAATTATTAATTAACACGCATGTTAATTAATAATTGCCTCGCTGAATAGCGAAGTCACAGCGACGCCTGTCGCTGTTCTCCTCCGTCCGCTAAAACGAACGGAGAGAGTATCAGTTTACAAGAACTGATTATCATATTATAATATGATCGCGAGAAATACATTTTCCTGTAATACATATTTCTTCACAGATGACTGGAGGTATTACCCAGACGCATATATATATATATATATATATATATATATATATATATATATATATATATATATATATATATAGCCGGAGCATTGTGCTCGACTCACGGCACGGCTTGTGTTTACTCTTCGCTTCTCTCTACAGAGAGCGGCGGAGGGGGAATACGAGTAGCCGCATATCGTGCGCGCGTCACGAGGCCCGGATCATCCGCGGGACCCGAGGGATATGGCAACTTGCCATAAACTAATTTTTACAAACATTTTATTTTCAGAAAATATTTGTATAATTATTATAAGATTAATTATACGATATATTAGTTAATAAACTCGCTCTGTCAAAGAGCGAGGTGCCAGCGACGCCTGTCGCTGTGAGTCTGTCCGCACAATGGACAGAGATAATTTTAATTAATAAAAATAACGAATTAACAAATATGTTAATTAATCAACTCGCTCTGCTAAAGAGCGAGATACCAGCGACGTCTGTCGCTGTCCTCCTCCGTCCGCTAAAACGGACGGAGAGAGTATCAGTTTATAAGAACTGATTATCATGTAATATGATTGCATGATATATATGTTTGCATAATATACTATATTTCTTTTCAGAACACTGGGTGTATATTACCCAGAAGCACATATATATATATGCATAGCCGAAGCTTTGCGATCGGCTCTTGGGACTGCTTGTGTTCACTCGCTGCCTCTCTTTGCGAGGAGCGGTGGAGGGGGAACACGAGGTTATGTCCAGCGTGCGCGTGGCACGAGGCCCGGGTCGTCCCTACGACCCGAAATATATGGCATCTTGCCATATACTAATTCTTGATAATTTTTATTTTCAGAATTACAATAAGTTTAATTAATAAGTACGTTAATTTATAAACACCGCGCTGATAAAAAGCGAGTGTCAGCGATGTCTGTCGCTGTTCTCCTCCGTCCGCTAACACGGGCGGAGAGAGTATCAGTTCATAAGAACTGTTAGTCATATGCATAATATGATTGCAAGAATTTAATTCTTGAATAATAAATTTCTTTTTTCAGATGAAATTTTTTTATTTTACCTATAAGACTTATTAATTAACAGAGATGTTAATTAATAAGTACCTTGCTAATGGCAAGGGTACAGCAACACTTGTCGCTATTCTCCTCCGTCCGCTACAATGGACGGGGAGAATTATAGTTTATAAGAATTATTAATTAACAGAAATGTTAATTAATAACTACCTTGCTAAAGAGCGAGGTCACAGCGACGTACGTCGCTGTTCTCCTCCGTCCGCTAAAACGAACGGGGAGAATATCAGTTTACAAGAACTGATTGTCATATTATAATATGATTGCATGATATATATGTTTGCATAATATACTATATTTCTTTTCAGAACACTGGGTGTATATTACCCAGAAGCACATATATATATATATATGCATAGCCGAAGCTTTGCGATCGGCTCTTGGGACTGCTTGTGTTCACTCGCTGCCTCTCTTTGCGAGGAGCCGTGGAGGGGGAACACGAGGTTATGTCCAGCGTGCGCGTGGCACGAGGCCCGGGTCGTCCCTACGACCCGAAATATATGGCATCTTGCCATATACTAATTCTTGATAATTTTTATTTTCAGTGTTATAATAAGTTTAGTTAATAAGTACGTTAATTTATAAACACCGCTCTGCTAAAGAGCGAGTGTTAGCGATGTCTGTCGCTGTGCTCCTCCGTCCGCTAATACGGGCGGAGAGAGTATCAGTTCATAAGAACTGTTAGTCATATACATAATATGATTGCAAGAATTTAATTCTTGAATAACAAATATTTTTTTTCAGGTGAACATTTTTTATTTAACCTAAAAGAATTATTAATTAACAAACATGTTAATTGATACATACCTTGCTAAAGAGCAAGGGTACAGCGACGTCCGTCGCTGTCCTCCCCCGTCCGCCAAAACGGGCGGAGAGAGTATCAGTTCAGAATAACTGATTATCATGTAATAATGATTGCAAGAAGTACATTCTTGTACAATAAATTTTTCATTACAGATCACTGGGCTTGAATATATATATATATATATATATATGCCCGGCTGGAGCTTTGAGATCGGGTCTTGGCACTACCTGTGTCAAGACTTTGTCTCTCTGCGGGGAGCGGTGGAGGGGGAACACGAGGTTCCGTCCAGCGTGCGCGCGGCACGTAGCCCGGGTCGTCCTCACGACCCGAAATATATGGCATCTTGCCATATATTAATTTTTAATAATGTTTTATTTTCAGTGTTATAATAAGTTTAGTTAATAAGTACGTTAATTTATAAACACCGCTCTGCTAAAGAGCGAGTGTTAGCGATGTCTGTCGCTGTGCTCCTCCGTCCGCTAATACGGGCGGAGAGAGTATCAGTTCATAAGAACTGTTAGTCATATACATAATATGATTGCAAGAATTTAATTCTTGAATAATAAATATTTCTTTTCAGATGAAATTTTTTCATTTTACCTATAAGAATTATTAATTAACAGACGTGTTAATTAATACGTACCTTGCTAAAGAGCGAGGGTACAGCGACATCCGTCGCTGTCCTCCGTCCGCTAAAACGGACGTAGAGAGTATCAACATAATATAATATGATGGCAAGAAATACATTTTTGAATAATATATATTTCTTTACAGCTGACTGGGTGTATATTACCCCGACGCATATATATATATATATATATATATATATATATATATATATATATATATATAGCCGGAGCATTGTGCTCGGCTCTCGGCACGCCTTGTGTTTACTCTTTGCTTCTCTCTACAGAGAGCGGCGGAGGGGGAATACGAGTAGCCGCATATCGTGCGCGCGTCACGAGGCCCGGATCATCCGCGGGACCCGAGGGATATGGCAACTTGCCATAAACTAATTTTTACAAACATTTTATTTTCAGAAAATATTTGTATAATTATTATAAGATTAATTATAAGATATATTAGTTAATAAACTCGCTCTGTCAAAGAGCGAGGTGCCAGCGACGCCTGTCGCTGTGAGTCTGTCCGCACAATGGACAGAGATATTTTTAATTGCTAAAAATAACGAATTAACAAATATGTTAATTAATCAACTCGCTCTGCTAAAGAGCGAGATACCAGCGACGTCTGTCGCTGTCCTCCTCCGTCCGCTAAAACGGACGGAGAGAGTATCAGTTTATAAGAACTGATTATCATATAATATGATGGCATGAAATTTATTTATGCATAATATACTATATTTCTTTTCAGATAACTGGGTGTATATTACCCAGAAGCATATATATATGCATAGCCGAAGCTTTGCGATCGGCTGTTGGGACTGCTTGTGTTCACTCGCTGCCTCTCTCTGCGGGGAGCGGCGAAGGGGGAACACGAGATTCCGTCCAGCGTGCACGCGGCACGAGGCCCGGGTCGTCCTCACGACCCGAAATATATGGCATCTTGCCATATATTAATTTTTAATAATGTTTTATTTTCAGTGTTATAATAAGTTTAGTTAATAAGTACGTTAATTTATAAACACCGCTCTGCTAAAGAGCGAGTGTTAGCGATGTCTGTCGCTGTGCTCCTCCGTCCGCTAATACGGGCGGAGAGAGTATCAGTTCATAAGAACTGTTAGTCATATACATAATATGATTGCAAGAATTTAATTCTTGAATAACAAATATTTTTTTTCAGGTGAACATTTTTTATTTAACCTAAAAGAATTATTAATTAACAAACATGTTAATTGATACATACCTTGCTAAAGAGCAAGGGTACAGCGACGTCCGTCGCTGTCCTCCCCCGTCCGCCAAAACGGGCGGAGAGAGTATCAGTTCAGAATAACTGATTATCATGTAATAATGATTGCAAGAAGTACATTCTTGTACAATAAATTTTTCATTACAGATCACTGGGCTTGAATATATATATATATATATGCCCGGCTGGAGCTTTGAGATCGGGTCTTGGCACTACCTGTGTCAAGACTTTGTCTCTCTGCGGGGAGCGGTGGAGGGGGAACACGAGGTTCCGTCCAGCGTGCGCGCGGCACGTAGCCCGGGTCGTCCCTATGACCCGAAATATATGGCATCTTGCTATATATTAATTTTTAATAATTTTTTATTTTCAGATTTATAATAAGTTTAGTTAATAAGTACGTTAATTTATAAACACCGCTCTGCTAAAGAGCGAGTGTTAGCGATGTCTGTCGCTGTGCTCCTCCGTCCGCTACAATGGACGGGGAGAATTATAGTTTATAAGAATTATTAATTAACAGAACTGTTAATTAATAACTACCTTGCTAAAGAGCGAGGTTACAGTGACGTCTGTCGCTGTCCTCCTCCGTCCGCTAAAACGGACGGAGAGAGTATCAGTTTATAAGAACTGATTATCATATAATATGATTGCATGAAACATATTTTAGCATAATATACTATATTTCTTTTCAGATGATTGGGTGTATATTACCCAGAAGCATATGTATATGCATAGCCGAAGCTTTGCGATCGGCTCTTGGGACTGCTTGTGTTCACTCGCTGCCTCTCTCTGCGGTGAGGGGCGGAGGGGGAACACGAGGTTCGGTCGAGCGTGCGCGCGGTACGAGGCCCGGGTCGTCCGCACGACCCGAAATATATGGCATCTTGCCATATATTTATTTTTAATAATGTTTTATTTTCAGAATTACAATAAGTTTAATTAATAAGTTCGTTAATTTATAAACACCGCTCTGATAAAGAGCGAGTGTTAGCGATGTCTGTCGCTGTCCTCCTCCGTCCGCTACAATGGACGGGGAGAATTATAGTTTATAAGAATTATTAATTAACAGAAATGTTAATTCATAACTACCTTGCTAAAGAGCGAGGTCACAGTGACGTATGTCGCTGTTTTCCTCCGTCCGCTAAAACGAACGGAGAGAGTATCAGTTTACAAGAACTGATTGTCATATTATAATATGATTGCGAGAAATACATTTTTCTATAATACATATTTCTTCACAGATGACTCGGTGTATATTACCCAGACGCATATATGTATATATATAGCCGGAGCATTGTGCTCGGCTCTCGGCACCGCTTGTGTTTACTCTTTGCTTCTCTCTACAGAGAGCGGCAGAGGGCGAATACGAGTAGCCGCATATCGTGCGCGCGTCACGAGGCCCGGATCATCCACGGGACTCGAGGGATATGGCAACTTGCCATAAATTAATTTTTACAAACATTTTATTTTCAGCACATATTTGTATAATTATTATAAGTGTAATTATAAGACACATTAGTTAATAAACTCGCTCTGTAAAAGAGCGAGATGCCACGACGTTTGTCGTGTATTATCTCCGTTCGCGAAAATGAACGGAGATAATTTTAATTGTTAATAAATATTAATTAACAAATATGTTAATTAATAAACTCGCTCTGCCAAAGAGCGAGATACCACGACGTTTGTCGTATATTATTTCCGTTCGCGAATATGAACGGAGATAATTTTAATTGTTAACAAATGTTAATTAACAAATATGTTAATTAATAAACTCGCTCTGCCAAAGAGCGAGATGCCACGACGTTTGTCGTATATTATCTCCGTTCGCGAAAATGAACGGAGATAATTTTAATTGTTAATAAATGTTAATTAACAAATGTATTAATTTATTAACTCGCTCTGCCAAAGAGCGAGATGCCACGACGTTTGTCGTATATTATCTCCGTTCGCGAAAATGAACGGAGATAATTTTAATTGTTAATAAATGTTAATTAACAAATGTATTAATTTATTAACTCGCTCTGCCAAAGAGCGAGATGCCACGACGCTTGTCGTACATTATCTCCGTTCGCGAAAATGAACGGAGATAATTTTAATTGTTAATAAATATTAATTAACAAATATGTTAATTAATAAACTCGCTCTGCCAAAGAGCGAGATGCCACGACGTTTGTCGTATATTATCTCCGTTCGCAAAAATGAACGGAGATAATTTTAATTGTTAATAAATATTAATTAACAAATATGTTAATTAATAAAGTCGCTCTGCCAAAGAGCGAGATGCCACGACGTTTGTCGTATATTATCTCCGTTCGCGAAAATGAACGGAGATAATTTTAATTGTTAACAAATGTTAATTAAGAAATATGTTAATTAATAAACTCGCTCTGCAAAAGAGCGAGATGCCAACGACGTTTGTCGTATATTATCTCCGTTCGCGAAAATGAACGGAGATAATTTTAATTGTTAACAAATGTTAATTAACAAATATGTTAATTAATAAACTCGCTCTGCAAAAGAGCGAGATGCCAACGACGTTTGTCGTTGCATACTCAGAATTATTATAATTCTGTTGCTCGTATTGTAGCAAAACCAAACTTGAATGTTTGGCATGCTCGGCTGTATAAGTGCTCGCAGTGCACGTACACTCGTGCACGTCACATATACATGGCCGAGCGTTAGTATAAGATTTTCGAGAGGGGTGGGTCACGGCTGGCCCTGCTACGACGCCTCGGCCTTCGGCCCGCGTCGATGTGCCGGCGCTTCGTAGCAGACGCGCGCCGTGACATCTAGCGGTAGTCCGCAGCGGCTCGTAGCGAGCTCTGCACTACCGCGGAGAGAGCGAAGCCGTCGAAATTTTCCTGCGTGTTACACTGCCTCTTAAGATCCATTCGTCGTGGCTTCTCGCTCACGTTGACTGAGAAAAAGAGAGAGAGAGAGAGAGAGAGAGAGAGAGAGACAGGCCTCCCAAGCGCTTGCACATGCACACACGAGAAAATAACAATTATAATACAAATAATGATAAAAGTAAAACGGCGTGTGTACTGCTGAGGGACGACGAAAGATGAAGACGCGGTAAGAAAAAGAGGGAAGGGAGATATCGTGGAATGCGAGGAAACATCACGTGCGATTAGGACTAACATAAGTTTTCGGATCAGTGGCCGCTTCCGAGAAAGAGACGAATAAAACGAGCGAGACAGAGACGGAAAGAAAGAGATGTGATGACCTCGGTGGGTGGACATGCGCGCATTCGAAACTCGTGTGTCTCGCGTTGGTGGTTTCCCATGGTCGTGACTCGAAATCCGCACGTGGCATTTTCCTAAGCTTCGTGTATATGGCTACATATATGTATATGACGAAGAGAGCAAAAGACGAGAAGAATAGAATGCGGAAAAATTAACATGCCAGGCAGTCACGTTTTTTCGTGACGAGCCGGATGAAGATAAAAAACGCGGGCTTTCTGTGTGTAATGAAAAAAATAAAATGATAAGACGCTTCTCTGTGTGAGACACAGACACTTGGCCGTTTTTTTGTCTCCCCTCTTTTTCCACTCTCCCCAAAAGTGGAAGACGCATTAGAGCAAGGGGAGTCGGATGCGGAAGTCTCGAACTGTCGCACGTGCTGGTGTTAATGAACCCCGTTAGGATAACTCCCGTAGCTCGTTTTAGTCTTATAATAATAGAACGTACGTGCCTATGCAAGAGTTGAATGGTATGAATGATCAGTTGACATTTTTTTGACGATTACTTTCGTTTAATTAATTTTAGTATTGGAATCGTATTGGGTTGAGGAGCCGTACAAGATTGAACGAACGATATTGTATTAAATGACATAAGTATATTTATGAATTTAGTAAAAAATAGAAATAAGAAATAAATTTTATTCTTAGAAATAACAGAATAGTTTGCAATATAATTTTATTTTCGCTTGTTATTATAACGATATTGGAAATAATGCAATTATTTGTAAATAATGTTGTTGGCAGAAATAAGAAGATTATGGGAGAATAATTTTATTTCTCTTTATAATGATAACGATTAATGAAGATATAAAAAATTGTTTCCAAAATAATTGTGTTATTAAAAAAATTAGTTTTTGTAAGAGTATTTTTAACTTTAACTTTTGACTGTTTATTTTTTCAGCTAATAACAATATTAGCTGAGATATGTAATCGTTAATTTGCAGCGGGTGAAAATTGCAGAATGCAATCGATAAACTCCTCGCATAACTCATTTTCATGAACGCCCATCATTTAGTGAGAATACGAAGGGACGCCTAAAGTTCGAAGTGTTGACCTCTTCTCGAAATAGGTACCGAATATCGATATAATAATAAGGTGACATATACTTGGAATAGTTTGTCACGACAAATGTCTTATAACCCCCATATCGATTACTCGATTTTCACGTCAGATGCGAACGGAACCTTGTCGCGCGAGCGAGCTTCATTGAAAATCATATTCTGAGAATAAAGAAATGCGAGCACTCGACGACTTGGTCACGCGTGCGTGGAAGATAAGTAGGTTAGGGTGGAGCTAGTTGAGCACTTTTTAGTCCAATCTGTCATAACTCTTGAAAGATGCGTCAAATTTCCTTGATTCTTGCACTGCTGGATTCATAATTTATTCTGCTCGAAAAGTATTTAGAAAAACAAACAACTTTAGGCCCGGTTTAGAAGTTATTGTCGTAACTACGAGACAGTTCCGAGTTGATCAACCTCCCCCCATAGATGGAGTAAGTTGAGCAACAGGAGGAATAGATTCAGGGATAAAAATTATGTAAAACTCGAATAAAAGTTTAGTTAACAGTCAATTATATATTTAAAGTGCCAGTAATAATTACACAGTAAAACAAAAAGTATTACTTCTCCAATCAAATGAAATCAAAAGCAAACAAAACAACTTATTCTGAATCTTTGGCTATTATTACACTTTTTGTACCTATAATTATACTTTTAATGGTAATTAAGTTACTAGATTATATTATATGAGGTTAGTAGAATAATCATGAAATTAAAAATATGAAAAGAGGGTTAATCATCACTTATCATCAGTCATCACTGTCGCTATTGCAATTGACAGAAACGTAGGTCAGACCAGCATTCGTTGCACATTTAACATGGGACCACTGCATGCAACTTTGACACTAGTTCCAATTTTCTCCAGGCATGCTCTCAGAATATGTTTCGTAATAAATCAGGCAAGCATAATCGTCTTGTTGTGCACTTGACTGCAAAAGTTTTTTAGACACGATTTCTTTTTTTTGTTATCAACTTCTATTTTCAAATTCTTAACTTTTTTAATTGCCTTGCTTTGTAATTCTTCTAATACATTTTGTTCAGGAGTATCCCTCACAATCAGAATAGCAGCGTTTCATTATCTTCTTCGAGTTGTTCTCATTTTTCTCGAGGTCGCGTTTGAGTAAAGTCGAATGGTTTCAGGAAAAAAATGCTTCTGGCACTGTGGGAACAAGTACCGTGTTCTCTTTGTTATTATCGTCTCTGTTATGTTGACTGGTAGAGGTTGTAGTGCTGTGTAGATGGTGTAGCCTGACGTTTGACTTCGGATGTTACTCTACCAAGGCTGGAGGGTTCACAAGTGTTCAAATCAACCATTCTTTCTTACAAACCTTACCATATCGTTTACCGGCCATCTTATTTGTGGTCCAAGAGGCTGGTGTTTTAAGTTTGTATTTAACAGCACACTCGTAGGCAAGGCGACTAACATCTTTAGGAGAATCGTCATAGGATATAGACGCATTTTGCAGAAAATATTATTTTTAAGAATTTTCCTGCTCTTGAGAAAATACTTGTCTTGGTGTTTTATAATCCATGGATAGGGTTATAAAGGGTTATGATACCTCACCTAAATATAATTTGTTATAAAATCGCCTTCAGAAATATAAATTGTTATAAAATCACCTTCACATTTTATGTTGATATGTACATGTATCTCGTTAAGGTCATTCTTTTGATAATATATTCTTTGCGAGTGGCGTTCACGCTCTTACGTTCAACCATTACGGCTTTTGCCACATGATTGTTCACTTGAAGATAAACCCCTTGAAGATTTTCACTTGTAGGTCCGCATTCTAAAATGGAATTTTAAACAAACGTTTGTTGTTTGTAGTGAGCATATAGTAGTGCAAGTTGAGCCTGCCCAACCAACCCCGACCCAAATTGTTGAAATGGAAGTTAGGTTATGTAAAAATGACAGAACTTGGGACTACATGACCATATTCAATCAAAAGCTAACCAAATGCATAAGCCTCCAACACTTACGTAATCAAGCATGGCGGTGTTCGTACGAGTCCAGACGAAAAATAACGACGAACATATTTTTAATTTTTGGTCACAAAATAAACAAAGCGTCCGCGCGCGCACCTCACTAGATCGCTGTGCGGCGACTGATGCTCGTGCGATCTGTTTCTCTCTCTCGACCCCTTCTTTCCGTCGATTGAAGTGTTGAGCGATGCTTACAAGTTTTTGAGATATTCTAATAGTCGCACTTGGTCAACTAGCCCCATTCTACCTTACGTTCGATGCTGTGACGAAGTAGACGATGAAACGATGACGAGAGAGAAAAAAGTGCACGTGACGTGCTACTAGAACGGCTTTTCGATAGAATGAGACAGCGACAGAGAGGGGGGGGGGGGGTTGCAGCGAATTGTGCGCGAGTAGCGCCACGGGGGCTACCGCGACCTGATGCGCGGACAACGTGGAGAACATAAATGGAAAGTAAAGCGGAGATAGACGCTCGAGCAACGGGGAACCAATCTCTGAATCATTTACATTCACAGCAAGCTCGTGCATATATATTTATATAGATATAGAACGTTGAATAAGAATAAAATAAAATTTGCAAAGCGTGTCGAGATAGAAAGTTATATAGTTGGTACTTAAGAATTAGAATTCTATTTCATATCATTTCGCATAAAATGCATACATTTAAAATATTAATATTTTATCTCGATGGGTAACAGAACTAACAAATGAAAAACAAAATCTCGTGCATAAAATTTGCAATTGTGACCAAAAAATCGAATGTTTTAATATCGTTGTATTATCACATACCATTGAAAAGATGAAAAGTAATAATACGTTTGTTGCGATGTAATATAAAACATGAAATATTAATTAAATAAAATGTATGCAATGCGTCGAGATAAGAAATTGAATAATAATTTTTTTGCTTTACGTCATATCGAATAAAATTGATCACTTTTAAGCATTAATATTTTATCTCGGCACGAACAAGTTTAATACACTTATTCATACGCACGAAATTTGTAAACACAAAAAATAAAAATAAATTCGTTAGTATCGTTTTATTTTCGTGTACCGTTGGGAATACGAAAAATAATCAGTCGTTTGATTGGAATGAAATAAGAAAGCGCAGAATCCCCCCTACCATCAGGAACGAAAGAGAGAGAGAGACAGACAGACAGAGAGAGAGAGAGAGAACGGTTGCATGATGTTAGCAGCTAATAACCCCGACCGAGCACGCGAACTGGCAGAAAAAAGAACAATAATAAATACTTATAATATCGCCCGTATGCCGCAATCGTTGGTACGCCGATTAATCAGCTGTCGCGGTGTACAGCGATAATTAGAGGAATCACGTATATCGGGACGTGGGCAATTAATACGGCTCTTAAAAGCAATCGGCTATCCATCACCATCGAAATGTTATATTAACCACGAGAACACGACCACTCGGCTCTTCCTCGGGCCAAAGGGAGGTCGTAAAAGAAATTAGAGAAGACGGAGTTATACCCGGAAGTGACAAGAGATTTACGTGGCGAGATAAGGTTGACCTACAAGTTCGAATGGAAACAAAAATACACACGAATTCCATTAATTACGAGCTATTCGTAAAATTGTTCTAAAGACACACGTGAGGTAATCTTGAATGACAAAAAATTCCAGCGCGAACAAGAAAAAGTGACACGAATTTTTATAATACAAAATTATTGTCGTTTATTTTGAATTATCCGGAAAACTTCCCTCACAATAACTCGTAGTAATTTTCATTTTAAAAAACATAATTTATACCCCTTCTTTTTATTTCACCGTCTACGATCGTTGATATCGACGAAGAAGGATCAAATAAAATTCTGCAAAAACCCTTTTCTCACAACGGTGGAACAAAAAATATCCACCAAGATAAGAAGATAAAGAGACAAGTGAAAGGGAGGGGGAGCGTCACGTATGTACGTTCGATACTCCGCATGCCGGGTACAACGATATATATTTTACGAGAGAGAAGGAGACCTCGGAGAGATACGAAAAAAGAGAGAATGAGAGAGAGAGAGAGAGAGAGAGAGAAAGAAATGGTAGTGCACCCAGCGATGCTCGAAGCAGTTACCGATACGATAGAGAAGAAAAGAGCGAAGGGATAGTTTTCCATTTTTATCGGTAGAAAAAACGAGTAGCCTCGAAAGCAGACGACGAAGCAACAGCAGTAGCAGCAGTGGCAGAAGCACCATAGCAAAGCCTGTAATGAAGTCCAGGCACGTTTCCGTCGTATGCACACGCCAGCAGAGCCTGCGGCTTTTCAACCCCCTTCTGCTCTGCTAGGAAAGCACGTCCGTCCCACTCCAATATATATACATGTGTGTGTGTGTATTTAAAGAGGGAATAGGAAGAATATATACACATATATGGTCTCACAACCACAACGATCCTCACCCACCCCCACGCGGTCCTCATCATCCCCACACTCCACTCCACCATCGAAGCGACAACTCGCGGTAGGTTGACAGAATGGCATTAGATTTCCTACTCCCACCCCTCCCCCCGCCCTGCCTAACCATACGATAAATACACATGGACGAAAACGACAAGAGGAGAAGTGGAAAAAGTGTCTCCGAGGTCTAGAAAAATGCCTACGTACACCATTTAAGCTTTTCCCTTCCTTGCACATACGCAGATAATTGACGAGAGCAAATAGCTAGGAAGGGTAAATATCGATATCTATCGATCTTCGAGACGTTTTTTTCGTCGTGGATAAAAGACAGTGATCAAACATATTTCATCTTCGGTCTTACCGTACACTGTTTGTTATTCTGGCTCTGTAGCTTGATGGAGAATGGATATGTATATGTAGACATATATGTATATATATATATATATATGAAATTACGTGTGAGGTTCAACCTCTCACACTCGCGTGGATTTTACTGCATTTTGTATACGTGCGGATATATACCTACGGAAAATTTCGAATTCATAGGGCGAGTCACGAGAGAGTATTCTATTATCTATTTACGCTCGCGCATGGGGCTCTCCATATCCTCTTCCTGCGGTTTCAATGGATTTCGTTTGCGTTCACGGGAATGAAATAAAATGGCTCTCTCTTTCTCTCTTTCTCTCTCTCTCTCTCTTTCTCTCTCTTTCGCTCGCTCTGTTTATATGTTTCTCGATTTTCCGTCGTGTCATCCGTCTCTCCTCTCCTTTTATACAACCCCGTCCGGTAGCTCTCTGCCACCCCCGCGCCTCATTCTCGGCACGACGAGAACCCCTCCCCAAGATTTACGACGTATTCTCGACAATAAATTTTCCAACGATACGAAAATAGCCTGACTCTCTGTCTCTCTGTCTCTCTTTCTCTCTCCCTGCCTCTATCTCTCGCTTCTTTCTCCCTCTTCACCTCCCATTTACCTCATCATCGGAGAAGAGACGTGGCCACATGCATAAAACTCGATCGTTCGTAAAAATGCCCGTAAACGAAAGGAATAAATGGAAGAAGAGAGAAAGAGAGAGAACGAAATCTGTCGGGTGAAAAATGGCCGCCGTCGGTAATGAAGAGAGAGTTTACGATTATTAAACTTGTGTGTCGTTATTCTTGGGAGTACTTGGAGAGTCGTTAGCGGACCTCTCAACCCCTCCGGCATCTCTACATATATACATACAACTTATATAGCATATACACATCCCTTGTCAGCAACCCTCTCGTTGACGTTGCGGTATAGCCACTCGAGAGCTTGGCAGGCTTGACGAGGGGGGATCGTAGGAAAACTAAGCACACTGCGGCTGTTGTCACGTTAACTCGCGTACCCGCGAAAGCTCCGCCCCCACCTCTCGCAGCCGAGAGATGGATGGTCGGTATGCGGAGCCAACTTAAATTTTTCGTCACCATCCCGACGAGCTTAAGTGGTGCAACCAGGAATACAGAGAGGAGGATGAAAGTAAGAAGAAAAAAGAAAGTCTTTAAAGTCTTTACCGCGCCGACTTGCAGTTTCCTGCTCTCTCGGCAACCCTCTCAAGGGGATGTGCGAAAGTAACGTCGAAAACGTAGAGAGGGACTGACGACGGAGGCGCAGTCGAGGAGGTGTAACGAGGGTGAAGGGCTTACCGACGAGAAGCAAGGGTTAACGCATGGGGCGGTTCGGTACCAAAATAGCGAGGAATGCAGACGAGGAAAAAAAGCACTAGACCAGAGGTGGGGATGAGGCTGCCGAATAAGAGCAAAAATAAAAGTGGAAGTAAGGTAGCCGATACGTGCGCGACATCGGTGAGTTCGTTATAATGCTTCTCGGCTTTTTTCTTCCTCCACTTGTTGGACCATTTCTTTTATTATTTTTTTCTTTCACCTTCTAGTCTTTCTCCTTCGGCAAGTTCGAGGGGTCGAGGCTCTCGAGACGCAAGAGAAAGAGATTACAACTACATATATATAAACTGTAGTTAGACCGTCCAGTATCGAGTCTACTACGAGAGTGTTCGCAACAATTCTCCGTTACGTAGAGAGCACACAGTGATGCTGTTACCATACGAATGAAGATTTATACTGAACGTGAAAAAGGCGCTAAAATAGGAAACGACTTTCAATGACAAAAATGAAGCTATTGTTAAACCACAGGATTCGATGCCTCTCTCGATGTGAATCAGCTTTCCCCGGTATATCGCCAAACTCTCGTTATCGAGGTTGTCGACCCGGTTCGGTATACACCCGGATCATTTTAGCCCGGATTTCTTCAATGCGGGCACAATTAATCGGAGATGAGTGAAGTGTGAAGTCAAAAATAAAAATATTTGGAAACATTTTCTAACCGAATGATCGTGAAGAAATACGAATAATATCAGTATGCGCTATAAATTTCACGTACCGAAAAGAAAGCACGGTCAAAGAAATGAAAGGAATAATTAAATAGCTTCTGCTTGAAGAATAATTTCACAAGCTGAGCAATGAACAAATGTTCATCGAACGTCCAAAATAAACATAAACTAAAAAAGCATAAGTTGCTGTTTTCTCTTTTATTTAATCTTGTTTTTTAGTAGAATTTCATGAAAACAATAGTCGTTTTTATTATTTTTAAATAATTTTTTCTTCAAACAATCGCGAATGTTTTTTTCCATTCGGCCATGT